>JASEVX010000014.1:19838811-20523246 GCA_031761405.1 Serripes groenlandicus
CCCGAAAATACATTTATGTAGCATTCCGGTTTCCTCAGATCCATAAAACACATTTCACTTAGTACGGGGAAAATGATTACATAATACAGATGTGAAGTGAAAACGGACATTTGATTTTTCAATGCCAGGTAGATGAAATGTATCATCATTTTTAACAGACTTTGGCAGGACAAAGAAACGCCAAAAACTCTCATGTGCTTCTCTTGTATTAATTCGTGCACTATGTGCTGTTAGTTTTATCAATAATTTTCTTTTCCCAAGTCTAGTCTATGGTTTAAATAATAATTTTCTTTCAATTTCTTTTTCAAACATCATTACCAGGTCAATTTATTGCATTAGTGCAGAATTTTAAATTTCTGTTAAATTGGCATGAAACTTTCTCATACTATTAGTTTCTTATGTACTTTGTGCCCTGTTCAAAACTGTCCAATATACTCAAATTATATCATCTGTCAAAGCATTATAATAGTTAATGGGGACTAGTTGACCATGGTGCATTTTTCACACAAATGCTTCACCACCATGTGCTCCATAAATACACATCCCTTATCAGCACGCTATTATAAATGGTCTACTTAGGGTTCAGAATGCGTTTATCTTTCTGAACTCTTACTCCACTATTTTCCACTACAGATAAGTAGCTTTTTGCCTTAAAAAAGCAAAATAAATGTAAAAAAAAGCAATTGTTTTTAGAATGATGAGTACTAAAAAGCAAATAAAAAGTAAATAAAGCAATTGTTTACATTGTGTTGCTTAAATAATCAACATCGAATCAAACAAGGTCTGAATGTAATAATAACTATTTATGGCTTAATGTGAACATTAGAAATACTGATCTTAGATGTACACTGTGTATTATATTAAAGCAAAACTAAATTGTCTGAATGAATGAGGATCCAGAAATATATAGATTTGCCAACAATTAAAAGCATTAGTTAATCTACATTGAAATACTGTGAGAATAGGAGTCTTTGCTCAGTATGTCTCCCTTTGTCACAATGACTTCATTTTGTACACATAAAGCAATTCGAAAAATTGTTGTAGTAAAATTATCCCTGTTACTCAATTTAAAAAAAAGCAATTGTCCGAAAAACAACGGGGTAAATACCCAATTCACTAAAAAAGTTATCTGTAGCACCTGTGTATGTCTTTAAAGTGTTTATTATGTTACTTGCCGTATCCAATTGCAAACATGTTTTCTTATTTGCCTAATACTACGCTAAATTATACTGTTCGACTAAAACTGTTGTCATCCTTAAACATGGACATTATTTATTCAATAAACTAGTGTTTTTGTGGTCCTGTAACCTAAGTGTTTAGATCACCCGAGCCAAAGGCTCTATATGATATATTGGACTCACTCACTGGCCAAATCTCTAATCAAAAACCACTGTCTGAAAGTTGATAAAACTTGGCATGGAGGTTGCTTGCATGACCCCACTTTTACAATTTTCAAATAATTCCATTCAGTGCACAACTTGTTGCCATGACGACAACAAAGAAGAACTATTAAATTGTTCTTGTCCGAAACTCATGGACCAGCCGGGTTTCAAAATAATTTCTCTGAAATGTTCCTTGACTAAACCTCTCTCAGCCTCCACCAAGTTTGGTCGAGAGGGTGTAATTTGTAAAACACACAGAAACTACATGATCCAAATGTATTTAACAATAACATATTTCTACATATAATAATGCAGAAACTTCAAAACGTTTCTGTCTACACCTGCTGTCAAATCTTTCTCTGATTCTTCATGTCTTAAATGTGTTTACTGGTGAGCGATATAGGGCCAATAAGGTCCTCCTGTTTTCCAATTGCCATTTTCATAATATTTACCATTTTTGATATGATCTTTCAACTTCTTAACCATAAATTCATAAATATAAGCTGCAATTGTAATTTGCTTTCACATTTTTCCTACTTGTCTAACATTCCTGCAGCCCTAGGCCGTCATCAATTTTAGTGCTTTGATTATTTATGGCTCAAAGTGGCTCAGAAGAAAATGGCATTGGTGACAGTCCCAATTTTGCCCTTTTTTTCTATCGCTAATCACAAATATAAAAAGATTCCCCCAAAAAATCCAAACAGGAAATAGCTTTTACCTGTAAAGCTATAAAATCCAACATTCACATCGTGACGGTTTAAAAACTCAATAGTGGCTGTGTGTGTGTGTGTACACGATGTTCAATAGGGTAAATTCAATTCGATGGTTGTATGCAAACGGTTGTAACTACATCTTTAACAATTTGTAGTTACATCCGTCTTTCATCAAGCCCTTAAATTGTTTGTCGCGTGTAAAATAAAGCCTGAGAAGATTGATATTATTAGCGATTTACGCAATCGGTTAAAGAAACCTGTTGATATGTATTCAGAGGGAAGATTGCTCTCTAACTATTTAATCGCAAGTTCATTGTAGCAAGGTGGAATGTCTTTAACACTTACAATAAGTGTCGGTGGTTTCGCGCGATTCTTAACACAAACAATTTTGATATTTCAAAATTTCCGGAGCACTGATATATATTCATATATATTCATGTATTTACTTAAAAAAAACGGGTCGATGTCCGTCCAAAAAAAATGTGGCTCAATAAATGTGTGGGCTGAATGCTGCACTACGTACACTGCATGTCTTTTGTAACACAGAGATGTTATTTGGATTACACGCCTACCTGTAACAGTTTATAACTCTTCATTTTAGGTCGAATATATGCCATTGAGTTTAAACTCATTTTAAATGTGTATAAGTTGCACTATGAATGATAGGTTTCGTCATTTTTAGCATTTTGACCTTGTTTCAAATTGAAAGTAGAGTGAGTTGAATTTGGTTGATATACATGGAAACAGAAAGGGAATTTATTTTTTAATTCAATCCAATTCAATACTTTATTTTGCAATCTAGGCCTCCGGCCCATAATACAAAAATAGCTAACAAATGTGACATACATTATGCATTATATAATACAAAAGAAGTTGTCAAACATTGTCCATTATATCTCATGTGATATAAAACCATATATATATACACATACATACACTCGTATATTAATGAGTTAACAAAAAGCAGAGTAAAGAGTTGACGATCGATCGCAAGCCATGCGATATTTATAGTGTATTGTGACATTAATTTGATGAAGAACATGACGTTAAATACCGGTTAAATACCGAATTCAGACTCCGTTTAAAACTGTTAGCTTACTTCCGGGTATATATTACCAAATAACGTCAACTATACCCTTTCCTATCGTATGCAAGCTACCAGTACTATTAGTTCATGTATCCTGACACCAGCAAGTCAGTCGCAATTACAACCGAACAACCCTGATCGCCAAGGAGGGAAGACATTACTACCATTTTAAAAGTATTTGGTATAACCCGTCCGGTGATCGAATTCGCGACCGCCTTAGCCTGGGGGACGTTCTACTACTACACAATCGAGGCGGTCTGCAAAACTACGAGGACATCTAGGTATATTTGAACATTTTAAACATAACGAATTTACAGGGCCGGTTGGGGGTTATGTCAGATTGACATTTGTGTCACTCTTCAAATTGTCTCTTACCAAATCTTACAGTGTAAAACAGGTTAGATGAGCCATATGAATAAACGATATAGAGAAGCGATAATTGAATCGCGCGATTACAATGGATATAAAAACTGAGCACGTGCTCATTAGTATTCAAGTTCATTAGGTCAATTCGAGACGACACTTTATGAGGAGTAGTCAGCTCCAATATACGTGCAGCGAATTATCTTGTTCAGATTTAAATAAGATTTGGGTACAACTGGAGAAATAATCGGTAGTATCAAATTGTTGTTATCTAAGTGATACCTGCACAGATAAGTATGGGTGTAACTATGAGTGTGTGTATGCAAATTTTCATAACAGTTTCCGGTTACGTGAACACGTCTATAAATGTAGAAACAAATCGGAGTGGAACGGCAAACAGTGTAAGTCTCATTTTTTCAATTATTCTTTGTACGCTTTTTGGTTTTGACAAAATCCGTCGACATTTTTGGAAATGTAGGCACTAATATTACTTGGAGAAAAAACAAAATCTTAAATAAATGTTTGTAGTTCTTCCATGTTCCATTTCTCTGAATTCTCACTCTCTCTTTTTCCATTGAATGATACACTGATTGTTTCCGCATGCATGCCATTTAGTGAAAATCGAGTGACCCTTGTCGCATAAGCTTACCAAACATGAAACAAAATGTTGGTCGAGCTAAGGTTCGAATTATTAAACCCTACAGTATAAACAAATGTAATTATGTACGCAGGCAAAATAATAAAATATGGAAAAAGTATGATAATGTGCCCTCGCAATATAATAAAGTATAGCCATGTTATAATAATGTGCGTATCAAAATAATTAAGTATGGATGTAATGTAATAATGTGCCCACACAATAAATTAAAGTATTGACATACTATATTAATATGAGCACACAATACAATATAATAGGAACAAAATGTAATAATATGAGCACGCAATATAATAAAGTATTACAGTGTGACCTGTGTATAAAGACCACTCATGGATTTACAATTATCTGGTCTTTGTTCACAGGTGGTCTTTTTTGTTTGCATGGTTCATATATGCAAAACATCAGTAATTGATAAACTTAGAATGTGATTACTATTGAAAGGGAATTGCTAATCACAGGTTCGACTGTATATACAGTTGTACAGTCAAACCTTTACTACCGACCACCTGGTATAACCGACCCCTGGTGTAAGCGACCACATTGAACTCCCCCCGATGTTTTTTAGTCATAAATTAACCTGCAATAAGCGAGATCCTGCTGTCTGCGACCAACGGTCACTAAAACCCTTCCCATTTTAATAAAAATCCACGGTTCAGCGTCCTTAAATCTAACAGTCAAATATTCCTAACACAATTGTCGTGTGTAAACCACACAGGTTTAAATGATCAACAAGCAAGGTGTTACATGTAAAATTACCCGATGTCAAATTCTGCAGACGTGTACTACAGTGGTAAAAAAACGATAATTGCCGTGTTAGCAGTTTGTATTTAATACACTTTAGCTACAATTATTGTCTTTGTTATGGCTCTCAAATACTGCAGATGTATCACAGTGGTAAAAGCCGATAATTGCAGGTTTAGCAGTTTGTATTTAATACACTTTAACGTCAATTATTACGTGTTAAATCATCCCGTGGATAGTTTGGGGATTGTTTGTGGATGAATTATGACAATTTTGGTCCGACTTTTTGATCTTTTTAATTGGATCTGTGTTTGTTTTTTGCTTTCTAATAGTGATAGCACGTTTATTTAATCGGCTCTTTTATTACATTTAATTAGCAAATCTGTGAACACTCAAACATTTTAAACCTGACAATGTCTTTAAATGACTCCTTAAATGATTTGTTTTTAAATGGACAGTCTTTGAAACAGAAAACGATCAGTGACTTTTTTAGTAAGAAGGAGTGCTCTATTCTTCTACTGAACATACATGTACATATCCTTTTCATGTTATAGTTAAACAAAAACATCAAATAATAAATAACAATCAAGTTTGTGATTAAATGTATATATGTTTTATTTATCAACTTACACTTTTGCAAATAAATATTATTGATATTGAAATAAAATATAAAATTAGAAGAACCACCTGTCTTAAGAGACCACTTACAGCATTTCCCTTGGGTGGTCTCTTAATACAAGTTTGACTGTATTCGGCTTTAACATCTATGATTAACATTTTTTGAATTCACATTAATGTGTTCGCTTGTCAGTGATATGCGATGCGCATATTATAAATCGATTACTTTGGGTTCTACGCCGCTTTCAATAATTTGTCAGTTATATCACCGTTTGTTCTGGGTAAGTTACCAGTACTTCATGTCCATGTGCATTGAAAATGAATGACCATGGGGATTACTGGTATATTGTGATTGTACAACTTCACCTGGTTAGACACATAAGTTAACTAAGCGCGCCAAGGGACGAACGCCAACGGTCGTCTGTTTTTTCTTAGGCTAAAACTAAATAATTATAAAGCCAGTAGTATGTGACTTTGTAATGACATGCGTAGTATTAAATTCGGATCTACAAGATTACAGTCTAGTGAAATATGGTCAGAAACACTTAAATCTATATCGTATCACAACGAGTACAATAATAATCAAAAGTAGACAAGTACGCAATTAACTGCGGCATAGAAAAAAAAGCATACATCATACTAGGATTAGGCTTTGCATAAGACCATATAGGATTATCAGAGAACTGCTCCTGAATGTGTCTATATAGTACGAATTCGTGCGAATAAGTTGTCTAGTTACATGAATTAATACAAGGATTGGTAAGTTTGCTTTTAACCATCCTTTTCCACACATTGTTTACATGAAAACACGCCAATTGTTGAACTTGACGAACCCTTCTGAATGACTGATGATCATGCAATTTGAAAGAGGGCCTAATTTGTATCTAAAAGACAGAAATAAAGTTTTCAGAAGTAATTTTTCTTCGTCAATTCGTCAACAAAAACTAAGCTGACGAAGCTCTTCTGAATGATTAAAAGCCGTGGAATTTAAAAGAGGGCCTTATTCGTATTCAATTCGCCCAGAAACATTATCTAAAAGACAGAAATAAAGAAAATATTTTTCGTCAAGATGTAAACAGAATTGACGAAAGGGCTTTATTTGCAGTCAAGTCGTCCAGCTACATTACCTAAAGTTTTTGTCGCTCGTCAAACTAACTTCACAAATAATTTGATGTCGTCACTCGTCAATACGTCACTAGTCAACCTAACTTCACGGGCTTAAAAAAAGTCACAGTTCGTCAATCGTCAATTCGTCACTCGGTAACCTTACTTCACGGGCTTAAAAAAAGTCACAGTTCGTCACTCGTTAATTCGTCACTCGGTAACCAAACTTCACGGCCCTAAAAAAGTCACAGTTCGTCACTCTGTAACCTAACTTCACGGACCTAAAAACATTACATTTCGGTTACCTCACGGCCCTAACTCGGTAACTTCACGGCCCTAAAAAAGTCACAGTTCGTCACTCATCAGTTCGTCACTCGGTAACCTAACTTCACGACCCTAAAAAAAGTCACAGTTCATCATTCATTAATTCGTCACTCGGTAACCACACTTTACAGCCCTAAAAAAAGTCACAGTTCGTCACTCGTCAATTCGTCAATCGGTAACCTAACTTCATGGACATAAAAACAATTACAGTTCGTAAGTCGTCAACCTAACTTCAAGGACCTAAAAAAAGTCACAGTTCGTCACTCGTCAAATCGTCACTCGGCAACCTGACTTCACGGACCTAAAAAAGTCACAGTTCGTCACTCGTCAAATCGTCACTCGGTAACCTGACTTCACGGACCTAAAAAAGTGACAGCTCGTCACTCTCCAAATCGTCACTCGTCAAATCGGCACCTGACTTCACGGACCTAAAAGAGTCAGAGTTCGTCACTCGTCAATTCGTCACTCGTCAATTCGTCACTCGGCAACCTAACTTCACGTACCTTAAAGACGTCACAGCTCGTCATTCGTTAATTTGTCACTCGTCAACCCAACTTCACGGACCTATTTTTTTATAAATACGCTTATCAATATAGTGCAATATATTCAAAGTAAAATCTTCGACTACCTTAACGTATTGGTAGTCCCATGAAATCTAATAGTATTTTGATGTACACTTAGTTGAATGCAGAATACACATTATACACGAACTAGTTCTATTCAAAGACAGACCGTGTCGTCGAATAAACACATCGTAAGACATTTCGTAGAGAAAGCAAATTATATATCATGTATATAAAGTTATATAATTCAACGTGTAGACAGTATTATTGTTTAGATGTACAATTAAGTATTGAATTATTTTCATACATTATTTTATAATTAAATGATGAGAGATTTTACCAGGAATGTAGTTAGGATATTATCTACGTTCCAGATGTTACTTACCACTGTCTCAACGTATTTCAACAACGTTGGACATACATATTATTTGTATAAACCAATATTTTTAATAAACTAATTTCCATATTTTTGTCCTTGTGTTTTCAAACACACCCGCAGCAGACTTGTTGTATTTTGGAAAGGGTTAATTTAAGTCGCTGTTATTGACAGTAATATTTAAGTGAGGTAAAAGTAGGCAATAATCAAAGGGTCATTTTCAAGTTATTTTTTCAAGTATTTACATCATTTATATATATTTTTTTTTACTAATTGAAACGTTGTGAGAAAATGATAAATTCTCTGTCAGATATTGTCTAAATCATCTGCAGCAGGTTTCTAATATCTACCTCATATGTTTGTAAACACCTATATTTCTTGAAAGTAGTTTTTACTACATGCATACGCAAACATTTTGAATCCTGGGATAGATTTCTCGTGTTTTTTCACAATTTGTCAATAGTCGTGTGCTATGGAGAACTGTTAATTGGCTGCTAATGCACGCATTGTGTGTTTCCCGAACGCCTACTCGACTTAATATGAATTAGGAGATTAGGGGGCATTGTAACGGGTAAATTACAGAATGATTTTATAAAAAGGATTGATTAATTGGGTTTTAACGCCATTTTCAACAATTTTTCAGTCATATCACGTCGGCCTGTTCACACACTCATGCGTAACCTGGCTTTTTCACACCAAAAATCCACACACAAATCTTTCGAAGCAACTGGCTGTTTTTCCACAGAGACTGTTAGCACATTGGTGAGAGACGAATGCCGCTTGTCACAATGAAGTTTGTCAAACGACGGAAAGTATGTTTGCCGAGCTGGGGTTCGAACTCACAGCACCTGGATTGATAGCCCATGTCGCTACCGACTGAGCTAACGAGAAAAATGAGAAAGGCAAATTTGGAAATCATAGTTGCTGAATCGAACCGGATCAACACCCTATCATGTTGTCTCTTAAGACTTTTTGCCTCTTGATCAAAAACAAATTTTGGAAAAGAAGCCTTTGCTTATAACATGCATTAGCTCTTTTTCAACAATACATTTCAATCAATCAGATTTTATCCGAATTCAATTTTTTTTTTAAATTTTCTTATATTTGAAAGTGTTTCAATCCACACTTGTCATTTAAAATACATCAAATTTAAAGAAACAACTGATCATGTACATTTAACAGGAGACATATAAATGAATAATGTTCTAACATTTTAAAAGTTATTAATTGATTATTCAAACTGAATGATACAGTTCAAGTGTTAGGGATACAATCCCTTTTTACTTTTCCTCATACACCCACAATTTTAAGACATTATTGCAAATGTTTAATTAATTCATTTCACATATTTTCATTCGTTAGGATTTGTATACGTTTCATGCATTTTCGAAATGTATTTATAGATATGTCTTTATATTAAGTCTCGATATCCTTTTTCTATGCATTGTCCTTGTGCAGACGCATTACAGTTCGTCTTCATAAGATTTAAAGAACATTATTGATGTGGTTTTAGGTCATCAATATCTATTTACTTTAAAGCTATTTTGATATACTGTGGCAAATGTAGAATTATTTCATGACGAGCAAATGCTCCTATTGTTACAATGTTTTAACTACAATTTCATTTATAGATCTGTTTATATCTGATGTGTCGATATTCTTTGAAAATCGATTGATGCTGTGTCCATATTCAGACGCATAGAAATTCGTCTTTGTAAGATTGTTAAGGACATGATTTCAACCCTTTTCCACAAACAGAGGCTTATGTGTCAAGGCAATTCTAAAATACTGTGGCAAAACTTGTATTTGCTCATGACGATAATTTTCTCCTATTGTTACAATGATTTATGATAACTACCATTCATATATCTGTCGTTATATGATGTTTTGATGCGGTATATTAACAACATAGGCGACAGTCCACAAAATGACAAACACCTCATATAAACATATGTCTCCGATATGACAATCACAGATTGCAAAACTGTTATTTAGTTTATCGAGTTATTTTAGACTATTGAACTGTTATTTATAATTTGCTTAATACAGGCGGCCTAGTTGGAGTTTCAACCGCCTCGATGGTGTACCTCGAGGTCGGGATGTCGTGGGTTCGATCGACGACCGGGTCAGTCTAAATACTTCAAATATAATAGTAAGGACTGCCCTCCTAGCATTACGACTGATTGGTTGGTGTAAGAATACATATACTTGATAGTAATGGTATTAGTAACTTATCAAGGAAATGCCGAGATATAACTGAAAGGTGGTTGAAAGCGGCATAAATCACCAAACAATCAATCAATCAACTAGTCGGAGTTTCTTTCTAGTTAAATCAACGATGAGATAGAAATGAAATATAGGTCAATAGTTGTTGAAGACCTTCATTCTATTAGAGACCTAACAAAGGGTCTGTGATTTTGTATAGGGAAGTTTTTATTCTGGTGTAATTTATATAGTATTCGAGGTTTTCCTGCACATTTGGGAAGGTCAGAAGTTTGATACACATTTTAAAGAGAGTGATTTCATAGCGATAGAGTATTTTTCTTAAAATCTAGTATTTATTATAGCGTTATATTTTGTAACCCCATACCAAGAAAAGTTCAATTAATGTCATAACCCTGATAGGGACGTTTTAATTTATACTATAAAGTTATTCTCATTGGTTATTTACATTGTCTAGTAAACTTGTCGCTTTTCATTGTAGTCCATGTTGTAATATCACTGATATTGGTTCAAAGCCATTTAAAGTTTTAAACAGTGATCCGTTGTTTTTCAATGTATATTATTTTTTTTAATATTAAACAACCACATTTTTTTTTTAATGTGATTAAAAGAGAAAGAATAAGCTATTGACAGACATGACCGATTTATTTTCAGTTCAATTATATGACCATCTATATATGATAAAATGATTTCTGTATTATTTACAAGAAATATGTTTTGTGTTTGCAATGCAATGTTAAATAAATTTTCTCTTTGCAATACTCCTCATTTCTGTTCCTTACTAGTACTTTGATTTAAACAGTTATATAACTCTGAAGATCTTTGATTTAAACAGCTATATAACTCTGAAGAACTTTCATTTAAACAGTTATATAAATCTAAAATACGTGACAAAACAAAAAAAAGTGACAAATAAAATGTGTGATATCTATACTTATTAAAAAGAACATCCGTTAAAAATCGAAGTAAACGAGTCATTTAATACTTAACATTTGCAACGTTTTCTGACAATTCATCCGATATTATGTTTGATTTTGTTTGCGGGATGTATTTACTGTCATTTTGTCATGGCGTTGCGCTATTCAATATATGTTTAAAAGTTTCAGAAGATGATGTATATCGGCACGGCCTACCTGCATAGTTTGGTTACAATGTATCAATCAATAACTATGAAACAAGTATTCTGTCAGTGTTTGTTTAATGTATTTACTATATAAATTGCAATACCATAGCTACTTTGAATGTAAAGAGAATAATGTAAATATGGGAGCTGGAAAAAAGCTCCCTTGCTAATTTTGACAGGGTGGACAAAAGCTCCAACATCATTTTAACAGGGTGGACAAAAACTCACACATCATTTTAACAGGGTAGACAAAAGCTCCCACATCATGTTAACAAGATGGACAAAAGCTACCACATTATTTAAACAGTTTGGACAAAAGCTACC
This sequence comes from Serripes groenlandicus, assembly GCA_031761405.1. Taxonomy (NCBI): domain Eukaryota; kingdom Metazoa; phylum Mollusca; class Bivalvia; order Cardiida; family Cardiidae; genus Serripes; species Serripes groenlandicus. The sequence goes on from JASEVX010000014.1 coordinate 19,850,411, forward strand.
TCATCATTTTGACAGTCTGGACAAAGGATCTTACTTATATCGTATCATATTCATATATCAATAATATTGTATCTTCATGGGCTTGAAGCCTGAAGGAATTTAAATGAATAAATTAACCAACTATGATGCAAATATAACCAGGATGTGTGTTAATTAGTGAGGATTAAAGTTATCATCGGCTAATTCCTAACCATTGAGCATAGTTTGACTATGGGTGTTTGAATATGTTTGCATGAACTACTTCGAAAGCAGTTTAGTTTGTTTATACATCTATATTGACTTTTCATTGTTTTAATATCATGATGTTCTATATTTTCTACACTAGAAGTTACCATATGCTATGTGTTGAGTGATATAATGCTATATTGCTGTAAATTTACTCAAGATATTTTAATTTACAGGAAGTAAATCTGACTTTATTAACCCATATTTTTTTTTCTATGAAAAAATTCAATAAGAAGTAAATGTACTCAACACCTTGACTGTCTGTCACCTAATGACAAAGACCAGGATGGCTCATCAATATGTGACCCTTTATCCACCCTGTAACAATGATGTGGGAGCCCTTGTGCATCCTGTCAAAAATAACATTGGAGCTTTTCTACGCTGTTAAAATGATACGTGAGCCTTTGTCCACCCGTCATAAAAAGCACGGGAGCTTTTGTCCTGTATTCAGCAAATAAAAACTATCTTTATTTATTAGGTGGTAGCTTACTAAAAAAATGATGATTTTAATGAAAACATGTGTGTTCATTGTATTACCCTGGATGCGTATCTAGGGTTTGTTCCCGTAACATCGAATTGATTTAATCCCAAACTGGTTGGTCGAGTGGATCCGGGGGACCCATTAGATTGTAATTATGTGACAGCTAAATGTGTATACCTTTTGCTTTAGACTCATGATTTAGTGAGACGGATTTTGTTTTTATATATATTTTACATACATACTACATTTCCCATTTTCTTTAATGTCTTTAATATGTTTTTAATAGTTGTCTTTTGTAGACATAAATAGTTTATAAATATACGATTTTCAGACAAGTTTGCACTCTACAACAGGTAGAAAATCGTAAACTACTCAAAAAAATTGATTTCTTAATTTCCCTCAATGTTTTCTGCTAATTCAAGTGAATCCTTCCCAGTGTAGTCGAAGAAAATGTAACGGTTAGTAGTACAATCCAGAAGTCTTATTGATAGACTAGATATACACGGAAATTACATGAGACAAACTTTATTTATGCATAAACATTTATTTTCAAGGAAATATATACATGAAGAATTTCCCTGAGAATGCGAAATTTAAAATATTTGAGAAAAGTTTAACCTAGGATTATCCTGCAAATACAGGCAAGTAGATTTTTTGCTGCACTTATCGCATGAGTTTTTTATTTGAACTATGCAGTTTGACCGTTGACAGCACTTTTAAGTAAAATATTAGTAACTGAACACTTATTCACGTGCTCTATCTGCACCTAAAACGTCACTGATAGTTTCAATTCAAGTGAATGAGTTGAGATGCAAAGTCAGCATAAGCCATCAACTCCAGAACACCTGTTTTATACCTTTCTTTCAGAACGGTTCTATTGGTTCCGTTAGATCGGCGTCGTCTCCGTCTTCTAGGTTCTGGAACCAGAGGTCTTCAATCATGTCTAAGGAAAGCAGAGGCAGGATTGCTTCACGTCGCACGAGTGTCTTTACATCTTCGTTTTCTTTATACGGAATCTGGAGACCGATAACTTGTGCTCTTCCTCAAATGCACAAGGTGAAATTGAAGAAATACTCCTTTGTGAGAATATCAGGGAATTTTTGTAGTATGGCACCGTGGGCAGCTGTTCAATGTCGTTAATTTTTAATATGTACATGGATCGAATATATCTGGTGGAAGAGCCTTGGGCAGGTGTAAAACATTCCATCGTGGTGGACGTTCTTAGTTCTGGAAAAGCAGGCATACGGTTGTTATGGTCACCGTCGTCGACCAGAAGAAATCTGTCACCAGTGGTTGTGTCTGTCAATCTGCCGTCTAAGAATATTTATGTCTTAGTCTTAGTCTTTGGAAGTCGGGTTGTCTGTTTTCTGCGAAGTATGTATTTTCTCAACAACTTAACGGCAGATGTCATTCCATTCATTGTATCTGAGTTTGGTCAGCTCTTCTGTAATGGGTGTAGGAATTGGTCGCTTCTGCACACCGCTGAGATATCTTGCTCATGATCTGTTTGGCAACGACGTTGGCGTGGTCTGCTGAGTGGTTATGGTTCCGTCTTCCGAATCATGTCGGTATGTCGTTGGTTGTAGACAGGAAAGGTTGGCAACCTTGTTCGACGTATTTAAAGAATACATTGTCTTCTATTGTACGATTTACGCGATAAATGTATCCGTCAAACGTCAAGTTTTTGTTGATGATGTACTAAACGGTCAGCTGTGCGTTTGACATGGTTAAATATGACAAGGTGATTGGTGTATTGTTTCATAATTTCACTGATACGTTAGTTATTCGTATTTTTCTAACGGTTTTGTATTTGCATGTAGATATATTGACAGTTTGAACTTAATTAATAATGACAAGAAAGTCATACTTTAACAGTCCCCCAATTCGTCTATACTTAACATCAATTAAATTGATTTATATTTATAGTTCTATACAACTTTAGGTATCCCCTAATCCCTATTAAGTGATAGGTGTTAAACTCCATGAGTCAGCGTATCGGAAACATGCCGTATGAAGTTATAGTTATGCAGTGTACGTTCCGAAGCGCGACAGACGTTAAAGAGCATTGTGATTCATGAGAAATCGGCTAAATAAATATTCTTAAAATGACGGCCAACGGTAGACGAACCTGTGTCCTAAATTATATATCTTTTGAATAAAAAATTATCGTGGGAATTTTCAATGAATCAGAAATGATCTAATAACTGTTATAATATGTTTACAAAGCTTTCCTTTTAATTCGCATTTAGTTATATAATGTGTCATGGCAGATGTACTTAATTGATATCAGCACGCAGATAATTATATTCCCTACCGTCTGCCGTCTATGTTATCCGGATACCACTTCAAACGAGAAAGTGCTGTTGTGAATAATTAACCACAATATCATTGTTGCAAAAACATACGTTAACACTCAATATATGTTTTCAGTAATCACTATTTTAATTGATAATCCAATCATTGTTAAATAGATGTTAACAAGTGCATTTGATACTTATGCCAGAGTAATGCTTACAAGATAAGCCTGTATACATTTGTTACAATTTCATTTCAAATCTGAATGCTAACGTTATTACTCACATGTATAACGATATTCCTTCTTAATACTGAAAATAACCCGAAATGAACTACCACAAATATTAATGTACTCTTGTTTTCCTAGTCAACGCAATTGCATAAAACGTTAGTCCTTGTAACTGCATGACTTGTACTTCTTTGCATACATAGCACGAGGATTGGGGTCTTGCAGTTACAAGAGCGAACCTTGTATATCTATATACTGATTATATATATTAAGCAAAAGGTTCTCAGTCATTCCCCCACCATTCTCTCTCTCTCCCCCCCCCCCCCCTCTCTCTCTCTCTCTCTCTCTCTCTCTCTCTTTCCCTCTTGAACCGGAAACTATATATTTTGAAATTTGTATTATAATGTATAACCCCATGTTGTACCTTGTATGTACTTGGGTGAAATAAAGAATTGTTCTGTTCTATTCTGTTCTGATAAACACAATCTAAGCATCAAAGATAATTAATTGATATGTTTGATATGGAGGTATGGTTAATTTATTTTGTTTGGACAAATAAATGATTCTTTTGATTCTAACACAATGTTTTTAAAGAAAAACAGTTCCTGGTACACTCGATATTTTATGCTTCAATTAAATTTTCGATTTCAACTTTGCATTACCCAAATTACAAATACATGTATAATAAAGGGAATTATGCTCTTGCATTTAACACTCTTAAAATACATTGTAGGCAAAGACAATTATACAATCAAACAAACAATATATGCTTTGCTATAATAATAATAATAATAATAATAATAATAATTATAATAATAACAATAATAAAGGCTTTATTTAGAGAGGTCATTCATTTGACATAGTACATGTATGCACGTCAATCTTCCATGAGGGCCTCAGTGTGTTGTTTTTACTATTATCAGTGCCTTTATTATATCTTCATTGACCTATCACCACCTAAAGATACTTTCTGACTCCCCTGCAGTATATGACGTTTTGAAAACATTGTGGCTAAAGGTGAAATTGCTCAAACGAGCAATTTCTCCTTTTGTCACAATGTTTTCATCAATATGTAATCAATAAATAACTTCGTTTAAAGAGATGTTCCACATTTTTGAGAAGACGCTTTCATTGACGTCTGTTAATTGGTTGTATGTGGGAAAGGGTTAACTATTTATAACAATGCTACTTTTCCAAAGAAAAGTCAAAAGTATCTGAAGATTCGCATAAAGAGCAACTTCTCCTTTGCCCACAAAGTTTTCTTATTCAACAACTTTTCCAAACATTTGACATAATATATCATTGTAGGAAATGAAGAAATTGCTAATTATGAGAAATGTCTGCTTTTACCAAAATATGATCTTCCACCTTCTGCTTCAAAAGAGAGAATTTAACAGACAAACATAATGTATAAAATAGCTTTGCAAAGTGAAAGCAATATCAGAACTTTTTAATTTTGTGTCAAATTGCACACAATGACGCGAGTACTGGTTAAGTCTCCAGGAAGAAGACATCGTGCATCATTAATATATGCTAAAAGTTTGTTTTGCAATCGATGTAAAACAAATGAGTTTAAACTAATTGCAGGGTTTGAAATAGTGTAATATGACTCAATTTATTTGAATGCTGCATTTATGAGTATATCAATATAATATGGAAAAGGCATAGCCTCAAAACGAGCACAAAATAGAACAGAACAAGATATAACATAATACTATTAAACAGAAGAAACATATCAAAAACCTTTAAATTATTCTTACAAATCAGAACAGTTACATTTTATCAAAGAGCTCTTTAATCTTTATGACCAGGGCCTTTTGTATAATCCATGCTCAATCCTGAGGATATTTGTAGTAAGTCACAAAATAAGCTCTCTGGGTCACTAAAACAGAAAGGAGTTGCTCTGAATCTAAACAACTTATTGTTTCCATCTAAAGCGGTCCAAAAATCCACCTTTATCGCTCTAGAGACTTACCTGCTAGACTGTCAGATGACAGATACAATGTAATCTGCAGTATCTAGACTATAGTTCCAACGTTGTACATTGAAGTTTTAAAACCAGCACAAATTGAGACATGACTAGAGGGGACAATATAAAAAAGTTCCAACTCTGATCATATCCCGGGTCGTGAAAGTTCATGGTGTTGGCAAGTCTTTTCTTCACTGATCATCCTTCAGATCCCGGATGTGGTCGGATGGATGTCTCCTCAAAATTGTCAGATACTCCAAACTCTCAATGTTAAACTACTGTTTTAGTTATTATAAGATGAAATGGAATGTTTAATTTTTACACAAATAATTTTAATATAATTATATCTATATTGCACTTGTTAATTGATTGTTGGGATTGGTCCACTGGGACGCATCTGTTTTGAACACCAGACTTGTCTTAGTGGAAGCATATCTACAATGGTAAAATCACTATTGTTTACAATTTTAAGCCATGGGAAAATCACATTCAAAAGTGATGACATCAATCACATCATCATATCTATTTCCCTCATAGCGTTTTCCTAACAACTCTATTTTTTGTCTAATAAATCATAGAATACAAATTTATTTAGCGGGATTCACTCTGTGATTGAAAGCTCTGTCCCAGTATAACCTAATACACCTATTATGGATGAATTCTCCAACAATTTTTCAGTCTATTTTTACCTTTGTTATATTCTCCCATCTGCAAAATGTAATACATCGTATGGGGTTGACAAGGTATATTTATTAACCTACCTCTAGATTTTAAACCAACATGACCTATTTTTAGAAATTTGTCTAGCTATTGACAAGACAAACTGTCTAACAAAGTGTCAAGCTGCTGATGCAAATAATGCAGTCTCTCAGAGTGCTAAAAATATTTTTCTCAAATTTAGCCTATTGACCTAGTTTTTGACAGAACATGACCTTCACTAAAACTTAGATTAGATATCGTGAAGAAATCTATTAAAAATGTGGTTTCCACAATATTCACAAAGTTTTCCATTAATTTGGCGAAGTGACCTAGTTTTAGACCCGGCATGACACATTTTCAAACTTGGCCTAGATATCAGCAAGAAAAAGGTTAATTTGGCATAGAAACTTAGTTCTTTACCGGACATGACCTACTGGTATTTATTCGAACATAGACTAGATATCATCAAGGCAATTATTTTAATAAAGTTTCAATATATGCTGATTGTTCAAACTAAAAATTCAGCCTCCAGAGTGTTCACAAGATTTCCCTTCAATTTCACCTTGTGACCTAGTTTTTGACCTCACATGATCCAGTTGCACTTGGGAAAGATTTGATAGAGATAAATGTTCTGATAAACATTCAATATAATTGGATGCCAAATGTTGCCTGTAGAGTGTTCACAAGGCAATTGGTGTTGATGCCCGACAGATGGACAAAATGTGATCACAAGAGATCACCTGGAGCACTTTGTGCTCAGGTGAGCTAAATAAAACTAGAATGGAGTGCTCCCTAGAGCATGTGTGTCACCTGCCAGGGCCTTGTCAGAAAATTTAAATTTTTGACAGAAAAGGAGCAAAAATATTTGGATTATCCCCCTTTTGTGAACCAATCACACACATTGATATAAACATTTGTCAGAAGTTTTAATGTAATCCTTTGAGTAGAAAAAAAGTTATTTGAAAACGTGATGAAAAAGTGTGACGGACGGACGGACAGACAGCGGACAAAAAAAAAGTAATCCCTAATTGCCTACCATGCTACGCAGGTGACACAATAAAATGCTTAATTTAAACAATTTAATTAAAAAAAATGTTTGAAAATAACTGTAAATTAGCTCTTATACCTCTCCCATGTACAACACATATCCAGCAGAAGGTTTAATTCCTAGACAAAATTGAAAACACTTTGGCAAACGTAGAAATTGCTTGGTTAGAATAATAATGTTTTCAAAAGTGGTCAGCTGCAGAGTTGTCAGAAAACGTATATATATATATTTATTCATTGTTTTCAGATGTAGAGACTGTAAATTTAATCTAATCACTGTCTGATATTTTAATGTTGTGTTGTATCTAATCATACAGATGCACAGGCTACTATTAATCTAAACTAATGTCATCATATGTAACTATAGAAACTCTATTTAAATATTACTGCAAAGACTTCAAAATGGTACTAATGGCTTTCCCTTAAAAATTGTTGATAGCAGGTTAAAACACCCTACAAACAAGCATGGTAAAGAGATTTACATGTAAAGTAAAATTCAGACATTAATTAACAAGACAATTGAACCCATATTCAATACAGAAGCAAATATTCACTAGTAGTACCTTGTATATTTTTAAACATGTGGATTACTTTGATAACTGAAATAACCTATTTTGGTTGCTGCAGTCATTATCCATGTTTGGAAAACACAATTTGTTAACTTCAATGTTCAGAGCTCAAGAAATAGCATATTTGCATGTTATTAAAGCCTTATTTCACATCCTAATGCTAATGTTACAGCTAAATTACTCAAAATAATCATCAGGGTGAGACCAGCCTTTGAGTAGTTACTGTACCCACAACATAGGATTAAATGAGTGCTAACTGCGATATTGTTGAAGCAATTAAGACCTGCTTACTCTTCCTTACAAAGTTCTTTGGCTGTTGCAGTCAATTTTGTATGCAGGGCTAAACTCAGGCAATGAAAGAAGAAATTTCCATCACAATGCTGAATGAGAACATCCTTGACTGGATACATTGTATAAAGTCAATACATTGTGGAGTTATAAAAAAAGCCATTGAATTTGGATATGGTGAGGCATGTTTGGAACTAATTAGTGTAATGTAAGTGAACAAACATAATACAAAGAAACGCTAAAAACTGACACTTAATCGGTAAGATTGTAGATCAGGCAGGCCAAATGTCGAAGTTCTAGTCACCATTTCATTTTCAATGTATTGAGAAAGCAGATAAACCAGCCAGCTGTGAGTAGAAGTGTAACCAAACAATGTCAGGGCGAAAAACTAACAAGACCTAATGACAGGATGTCTTTTTATTATCGTAAAAAGCTGAATTAAAACCCCCCATAAAATTCACTACTTGTTGGATTGAATTGTCATTGGTTCAAATCTGTGCAACTTGGATTGGATAGTGAATTGACTCTGACACAGATCTGCCAATGCATTTCCATCTATGGACCCAACAATTAATCACTAATAATTAATCAGCTGATCCATTGGTTAAATGAATATAATTATAAATTGGTATGAACAACATATACAGAAATCTAATCTTTATACATAATTAAATAACAAAATTTACACAATCAATGTGATGCAAAATTACATCATATATGAACAGAGAATATCATCAGTAGTTTTAATTAAATTTACTTATCAGAAAAGCAGATAAACAAAAGACGACATACACTGTATATATGACTATATATGAGTGCGATACATATTTGGAACACAATCCCAGTTTCATTTTAGGCAACAAAAAACAATGAACATGTCTGACATAATAAGAATGTTGCAAGGTGCTTACTATATACTATAGTACTATACTACATGTATACTTGCGATTGTGAGGTTGCAGCCCAAACTTGCCTTATGGCCCAGCAAAACACTCCTAATCTGCACAATTTGGTTTAGTTTGGTTCAAACAAATAGTCACTCTAACCAGAACCTTGTAAAATGTTAACAAGATCTAACGTTTCGCCCCAATATGGTTTTGTTACAAGTAGACATATGAAAGTAATATAAAAGACCTGTGACAAACTTATCTCCTAGAACGAAAAGAACATTCTCAATCTTTCCTGTCACTTGTATCATAAAGGCCATTGAAGCCATTTAGCAGCCGCCCACCTGCTTCCTTTAATCATCATGCCATTTGCATACAAATAGTTTGTGAAATGTGGGCCGTGACAGGTTTGCTGACAGGTTTGCTCAAGCCACTTTTCGCATGCATGACTTTTCGTAAAATCGCTGTTGCCATCAAATGTTTATGCAGTGCTAAACCCAGGCAATGAAAATGCAATTTCCGTCACTGGGAACGGTATACGACTGGGAACATCCGCGACTGAATACAAAACATCTAGAATTCTTATATATTATAATGTTTGTAAATGAACAAATGTGATGTTTGTTTGCAAAAATGCACTCGATATTAAAGAAAAACGCTATAATCGACACTTACTTGATAAACGTGTAGATCCGGCGGGCGAAATCTAGGAACCGATTCGCTTTCAATGTATCGAAAATGCAGGAAACCAGCCAGTGACTGTGCTTGATTATGTATTCTGGGCATAATCTTGCATGTTTTAAATTGTTGTTATCCCTAAATGTGTAAATAATTTATTATTTGAGATACATATTAGACAAACCAAGGAACAAACTAAATAATCTAGGAGTTAATGATGACTCTTCCGCGCTAGATGATCGCGCACCTGTACTGAAGTTCTCTCATAGCAACAAAGAACATTCTTATTTTACCGGTCACTTGTTTCATAAAATAAACCTGATTGCACTTGATTCTGTTGTCAAAATGTTGTATATCAAGTGGAATTACGTTTTATTCAGACACTGGACTATAATTTTAAGCCTTTGTGGCTTTATATTGTTATACAATGACATTCACAACATTTCGAATTGCACTGAAGACAGTTCCTTGACAACAAAGCCTTCGTCGCTGCGGACTACTTAGATAAACAATAAATGTTCTTGTTTAATTTATCTACGCCAATCATTTATAAGAAATGTCTTAAAAATATGAGATGACGAATAACCATAACACTTTTACGAATGCATCAACAAAAATATTTCAATTTTCGAATTATATCCAATCAGAGCGTGGGCTGCGAACCTGAAAGTCGCCCATGAAATGACATCCGGAAAAAAGGCCATACTGATTTTAATTTACCATTGAATTCTGATATATATCTTGATCTTGACTAAAGATGTTATCTAATAACTCGATCGGCCTCGCTGTGCTCGTTATAAATCGGAAATCATTATCAAGGATAAGCTTTAAGTAAGAATAACATTTTGCAGTAAAATTGTTGATGTGATGATATCATAATATCTAGCCGTCCCGCGAAAAAAAACAACATTATCGCCTCTGCCTTATGAATCGACCGAGACTGCGCAGACTGATCCGGGCCGACACATTCCGTCTCAGGTTCATAGAGGTATAGAGTAATACTTCCTGAAACAGAAAATCCATAGGAGGCGAAAAATGTCTATCCTGGTAAGCCTGCGCGGCATGATTAGGCTGATCCGGTCGACAATTTACACAGAGTCCATAATGTTGGTTTACTCGCGGGACGGCTCATATCATATTGCATTATGCAGAAAACACTTATCATTGTGTGTATTGACTACTTGAGAGAATTATGGACCGAATTAAAACATGCGCATACGACTTTTCCTTCCCATGTCATGATACACGCAACAAGAGTATATGTACAATACTCTTCCACACCTTTAAAATCCATCCGACATGAAATAGAATGTTGAAATACAAAAATGCTATCAAATAAATCAAATGCACGTTGTTTGAGAAAACGAATTATTAAGTAAATGTGAATTTAATGCTAAAAACATAATTATGTAGCTTTTTATAATATGAATATATCGCGGTGTTTTAACATTGCAAACCCTCGTGCATGTATTTTTGCCTTATGTATGTGTTTGTGGCAAATGACTATGTACATCTAAACAGGAAAACAGTGAATCAATGACATTTTCTAAAATGACTGTTAAGAATATGTAATCAGAATAAGGATCGTACAAATAAATTATTTTCATACAAATGTATATTCAAAAGGAATCCTTTACCAGTGGCACTTGCCGGCTACAGGCTGACTTTTGCGATAGTCCCCAAAGGTAGACATAAGGGATTTTAGCAAAAATATGTCTATGTAGATTTAGAAGTATTTCGGTTATGATGTTTTCAGAGCAAAATATAATAATAATAAATCCGCAATATCTTTGGGAAGTTGTAATGGTATGTGGTTACATGTGTGGTTTGGAATGATACGGTCTACAGCCTTATTAAGTTAACTGAACAACCTGTAAAAGAAAAGATAACAAAAATCAAAATGTCTTAGGTTCAATTTCCAAACAAAATATTTATGAAAAAATGATAATAAGGTAACATGAACAACAAGAAGTCAAAACTGAGTGCCCCAATACAAATATGGAAGCCCTCACGCTTTTTTTTCTGAAATCACAGGCAATAATTCAATATGGAAAGCAAGAAACAAAACTGATTGAACACAGTTAGTAAAGGTTCAACCAGAAACTTTCCGTGAAATTATTTAGAAATCTTGCCAAGTAAATGACAAAAGATTTCCTTTTTATGAATAAAAATATATGATGGCCAACTATGGACATGGAAATAGAGGATATCGGAGACCATTTTTGGAGACTTCCTACCACATAATTTTAAACAATAAATGGGGAGTTGTTTACACATGTTTATTACGTGCTAATGGAAGTCATAATTATTTTCATCAGAAATAAATCAGTTTACATGGAATACCAGCTTTGTTTCGAACTCATCGGAAAATTAAACAATTCATAGTCAGTAATCAGTAGTGCTCATCCTTATGGCAAGTGTGATTATTATGGAGTTGTTTTATAATAATATATCATAAGTTATAGATTAATTTCGAATATAAATAGTTAATATGATATTAAAAAGCCAATGGCAACCATAAAACATTGATTATAATATATAATATGGAAAAGGCATAGCCTCAAAACGAGCACAAAACAGAACAGAACAAGATATTACATAATACTATTAAACAGAAGAAACATATCAAAAACCTTTCAATTATTTTTACAAATCAGAACAGTTCCATTTTATCAAAGAGCTCTTTAATCTTTATGACCAGGGCCTTTTGTATAATCCATGCTCAATCCTGAAGGATATTTGTAGTAAGTCACAAAATAAGCTCTCTGGGTCACTAAAACAGAAAGGAGTTGCTCTGAATCTAAACAACTTATTGTTTCATCTAAAGCGATCCAAACATCCACCTTTATCACTCTAAAGACTTACCTGCTAGACTGTCAGATGACAGATACAATGTAATCTGCAGTATCTAGAATATAGTTCCAACGTTTTACATTGAAGTTTTAAAACCAGCACAAATTGAGACATGACTAGAGGGGACTATATAAAAAAGTTCCAACTCTGATCATATCCCGGGTCGTGAAAGTTCATGGTGTTGGCAAGCTTTTCTTCACTGATCATCCTTCAGATCCCGGATGTGGTCGGATGGATGTCTCCTCTAAATTGTCAGATACTCCAAACTCTCAATGTTAAACTACTGTTTTAGTTATTATAAGATGAAATGGAATGTTTAATTTTTACACAAATAATATAATTATATATTGCACTTGTTAATTGATTGTTGGGATGGGTCCACTGGGACATGTCTGTTTTGAACAAGATACTTGTCTTAGTGGAAGCATCTCTACAATGGTCAAATCACTGTTGTTTACAATTTTAAGCCATGGGAAAATCACATTCCAAAGTGATGACATCATCATATCTATTTCCCTCATAGCGTTTTACTAACAACTCTATTTTTGGTCTAATAAATCATAGAATACAAATTAATTTAGCGGGATTCACTCTGTGATTGAAAGCTCATACAGTATAACCTAATACACCTATTATGGATGAATTCTCCAACAATTTTTCAGTCTATTTTTACCTTTGTTATATTCTCCCATCTGAAAAATGTAATACATTGTATGGGGTTGACAAGGTAAATTTATTAACCTACCTCTACAGCAATTTTAATCCTGATGTAATTTTAAATCCATTTATATACACTTAACTCCAACAGGAATTCGCTGTGGCCCCATAGTTTGCAGTTTCCGTGATATAACTGCAATATTGTTGAAAACTATGTAAAATCCCTAACAAAAACAAAACATTATTGTATGCATTTAACTTAAACATTATTTCAGTTGTAACATATTCCTTAATCATGGTAGTCATATACCTACAGCTTAGACCCATTATAGGCGCTGTGCTCGTGACGAGGCTTTGTTTTTTTTCATATTACTTTAAACATTCCACCAAACTATTCTATTTCAGGCCTGTATCTAACTTCTTTTGTTCAGATGGTATCAATTTCAGTTTTAGTACAGTGAACGTTGTTGAATATGATACTTTATTTCAAACATGAGTGTTTTAACCCTTTCCCTCATGTAGACGCTTTCTGATGCCTTTGAAGCAGACGACTTTTGAAATCATATATATATAGTGGCAAATGGAGAAATTGCTCATGAATGAGTAATTTTTCCATTTGTCACAATAATTTCACCTCTCTTCAATAATCATACTATCATTTATACAGATTTTCTATATTTTGGATATGATTATTTGATAAAAGTCGTCAGCTGCAGATTTGTTGTATGTGGGGAAGGTTTAAGGGAAAAATATATTTTGTCAGCAAATATGCCAGTTATAATCCCAAGGCGACACATTGTCTGGTTTCAACCCCCACATGCTAATATCACATGATCTATCATCCATTGTGAATGTTAAATGAAATGATCCACTTTATCCGCCTGGTGTCAGTGATATGATATGTTTTAGTCAGCATTTAATTTATTCACTGTCCATTGCTCAAAACCCCGAAAATGTGAAGAATGACTAAAAACGGTTATAGACCTTTCTCTAATGCAGACGTACATTTTGACTCATCTCCAGCAGACAACATTTGAATAATTGTTACAAAGGGAGGAATTGCTCATTATGATTAATTTCACTTTTCGCCACAATGTTTTCAACTCAATTCAATAATTATACTTTCATTTCTAGAGAATTTCCATGGCTATCAGTTTTTAACGTAATAGTTAACCCTTTCCCTCTTACAACAATTCTGCAGCAGACGACTTTGAACATATTTGTCAAAAAATAGAAAATCTCTATAATTGAATGGATTACCTATAACTAAAAGTGGAAAATATTGTGGCAAAAGGAGAAATTGCTTGTTTTGAGCAATTTCTTCTTTTGTCACTATGTATTCAAAAAGTCGTTTACTGCAGAGGCGTCAGAAAGCGTCTAATTGAAGGAAAGGGTTAAAGAAATATATGAAGCAAAAGAACCTGCGGGAACTGTTGCATGATGTTGCATAACAAGGTCAGTTTGGTCTATCTGAGAACGAACATGTAATCCTTTTCAAATGATATTTGAAATTTGCATCAATATTAAACTTTTAATTTCCAGATGTTAGGTACATGTTTGACTTCAGATGATTTCACAAACATCAACACCCACACACATCTGCAGCAGATGACTAATCAAGACAAGAGGGCCATGATGGCCCTGGATCGCTCACCTTAATTATACAATGTACTGCAATGCAAAACACATCAAGACAATTATTCTGAATGCAACCTCCACAGTGCTAACAATATTTTCCTTCATTTGGCCTAGTGATCTATATTTTTTTTACCTGACATGACCCATATTCCAACATGGACTAGATATCATCAAGACAGCATTCTGACGTTTCAACTTGCTCAAAGTAAAAATGCGGCCTCCGGAGTTTGAACAATATTTTCCTTTATTGACCTAGTTTCTGATCCAATATGACCCATATTCGAACTTGACCTATATATAATTCAGACAAACATTCTGACCAAATTTCAAGCTGCTGAAGCAAAAAATGTGGCATCCAAAGTGTTACAAGATTTTCCTTCAATTTGATCTAGTGACCTAGTTTTTGACCCATTATGACCCATATTCAAACTTGGCCTACATATCATCAAGAAAAACATTCTGATAAAGTTTCATCATGCTGAAATTTAAAATGCGGCATCCAAAGTGTTAACAAGATTTTCCTTCAATTTGACCTATTGACCTAGTTTTTGACCCTGCTGACCCATATTCGAACTTGGCCTAGATATCATTCGGCTCAACATTCTGAACAAATTTTAAGCCGCTGAAGCAAAATATGCGTAATAGTTTTTGACCCGGCATGACCCAAATTCGAACTTGGCCTAGATATCATTCAGCTCAACATTCTGAACAAATTTCAAGTTGCTGAAGCAAAAAATGCGGCATCCAAAGTGTTAACAAGATTTTCCTTCAATTTGACCTAGTTTTTGACCCGGCATAACCCATATTCGAACTTGACCTAGATATGTTTAAGACAAACATTCTGACAAAATTTCAAATTGCTTAAGCAAAAATTGCGGCCTCTGAAGTGTTAACAAGATTTTCCTTCAATTTGACCTAGTGACCTACTTTTTGACCCGACGTGACCTATGTTCGAACTTGACCTACATATCATTAAGACAAACATTCTGATAAAGTTTCAACATGCTCAAGTTGAAAATGTGGCCTCCAGAGTGTTAACTATATTTCCCTTCAATTCGACCTAGTGACCTAGTTTTTGACTTCATATGGCCCAGTTTCGAACTTGTCCAATATTTTATGGAGATGAACGTTCTGATAAACTTTCATGAAGATTGGATGCAAAATGTAGCCTGTAGAGTGTTAACAAGCTCAAATGTTGACGACGCACGACGCACGAACGCCGGACAAAATGTGATCCCAATAGCTCACCTTGCACTTCGTGCATAGGTGAGCTAAAAACAATTGAACCCATATTCAATACAGAAGCAAATATTCACTACCTTGTATATTTATAAACATGTGGATTACTTTGATAACTGAAATAACCTATTTTGGTTGCTTCAGTCATTATCCATGTTTGGAAAACACAATTCGTTAACTTCCATTTTCAGAGCTCAAGAAATGGCATATTTTGCATGTTATTAAAGCCTTATTTCACATCCTAATGCTAATGTTACAGCTAAATTACTCAAAAGAATCATCAGAGCGAGACCAATCTTTGAGTAGTTACTGTACCCATAAACATAGGATTAAATGAGTGCTAACTGAGATATTGTGGAACCAATTAAGACCTGCTTACTCTTCCTTACATAGTTCTTTGGCTGTTGCAGTCAATTGTGTATGCAGGGCTAAACTCAGGCAATAAAAGAAGAAATTTCCATAACAATGCTGAATGGGAACATCCTTGACTGGATATAAAGTCAATACATTGTGGAGTTATAAAAAAAGCCATTGAATTTGGATATGGTGAGGCATGCTTGGAACTAATTAGTGTTATGTAAGTGAACAAACATAATACAAAGAAACGCAAAAACTAACTGACACTTAATCGGTAAGATTGTAGATCAGGCAGGCCAAATGTCAAAGTTCTTGTCACCATTTCATTTTCAATGTATGGAGAAAGCAGATAAACCAGCCAGCTGTGACGTTTGAGTAGTAGTGTAACCAAACAATGTCAGGGCGAAAAACTAACAAGACCTAATGACAGGATGTCTTTTTATTATCGTAAAAAGCTGAATTAAAAAAACCCATAAAATTCACTACTTGTTGGATTGACTTGTCATTGGTTCAAACCTGTGCAACTTGGATTGGATATATAAGTGAATTGACGCTGACACAGATCTGTCAATGCATTTCCATCGATGGACCCTGTAATGTTCTTCCGGCTCAATGCCGATGTTACTGGATAACTATTTAGAGTAAACAAATAACATGCACCATCTAAGGTTCCATCTTTAATAACCCACAATTCCTCACTCTAATACAAGGGACGTTACTCATAGCAATTATACAATAAATGAATAAGACAACACCAGTTGTCTCCCTTATACTATCAATACACTACATTTTCTCCCCTAATCAAACTGAAACATAACCTGTAACACTTTGATTAGAACCATTTTTTTTAACTCTTTAACACTAAATGTTACTTCTTGTAACTTTAACTGTATGATACAATGAAAAAACAACATGAACTACAGACCCAACAATTAATCACTAATAATTAATCAGCTAATCCATTGGTTAAATGAATATGATTATAAATTGGTATGAACAAAATATACAGAAATCTAATCTTTATACGTTGGACATTTCATTTTCGTGAGCCTCACTTTTTCGTGACGTCACTATTTTCGGGCTTATATCACGAGACTTTGTCCTTGCAGCCGATTTGGAACTGTAAAATTATTTCCCAATGGCCAAAGTATTTGCTGACATATTTCAACAATAAAATGCATCTTAAACAGTTTCATTACTTGTTGTCAATGGAGGAATATAGCCAAAATACCCTTATTTTTTATATACCAAATTTAAAGAACAGTTTAAACCCCCAAAAAGTGGAAAAATCGGACATGAAAATTTACCGTAAAAAGGGTCTTTTGTTGTTTACAAAATGGCGGCTAGGGTCATGTGATTTGTTTGACCTAGTTAGGTAAATGCAATTTTTCATTGGATTTCACATTCCTTAAGGTGCTTACGCATAGAGATGTAAAATAACTAAAATATTTTAAATAATATCCCATTAGAAATATGGCAATTTTGAAATCTGTATTGATCTTTGTGATGATGTAAATATAGGATGTTTACAGGGTACCAAATATCCATGCAAACCCTTAGGTGACACATAACACTTGCTTTCGGGATATTCGGATTTTGGCCAGGGGTCAAAAATAGAAATAATAACAAATAGTAAGTTTTGGGTACATTTTCGGTAAATGGTTGATTTTGATGTTTATAAATGTGAAAATTGAGCTCTAAGCATGGGATTGAATTTTTCAGTTGAACCTACTTCTCCTTCCGGTTTGACAACACTGGTTGCAGAGCTAGGCGTGAATTTAGAGGTAAATTTGAATACCAGCTTTCGCATTCAAAATTGCTTGAAAAGGAGCTGGAAACGTGGTATTTCTGACTGCATCCACAGATTGCCTATTGTTTTGAGAGTCTTAGCAGCCTTTCAATTTTACCCTTATCCCCTGCATTTTTGTTGGGTGATTTTTGGAATAAAGGGTCAAATTGATCTTTCTGTCCTACTCTTTTCACCCTGTTTCAGACCACTTTTGTGGCCACTTCTTTCCATAATATGGACTGAGAGTGTGACTTCCAGTCAGTTTCTTATAATTCTGGCACTCCTTGATACAGGCAAACCCTTTTTATCGAACCAGTATGGAAATTATGAGAAATATTGAGAGAATAAAAGTTGGGGTTTCCGAGGAAACAGAAAATCAGCTTTCAACTGTGTTATGCCACCTTAAGGTTGACACAGTGGGATAAAAAATGAGAAAGGAAAATAAGCTTAACGAAGATTCAAAGTTGAGTAATTAAAAAAAAAAAAGGTTCATATTTAAATCAAGGATAATTTCAAATTAATTGGTTTAAACTATATAAAATGTTTAATTGCTTCAGTTTTTTGGTTTTCAATATGTTACGACCTATTGCCCCTTCTAAAAAAAATTTTTTTTTTTGTGTGTTGCCTTTATGGAAACTGCAAAGTGCCAAAATAATGACGTCACGAAATAGGATAACAATTTCGGCTTCGGACTTGTTGAACACATGTGTATTCAAGATTATTTTTTTTGTGAATTATTAGTTTTCAAAGGAATTTTTGCCCAAAACTTAGAGGAAATAAATAAATCTTTCAGATAAGACATGAACATTCGTATCATTCACTAAGCCTTATGCATATTTTGTCTTTGAAGCCTTACACTCACGAATTATGGATGCTCGGGGATACATAATTAAATAACAATTACACAATCAATGTGATGTAAAATTACATCATATATGAATAGAGAATATCATCAGTGGTTTAAATTAAATTTACTTATCAGAAAAGCAGATAAATAAAAGACGACATACATGACTATGAGTGCGATACACATTTGGAACGCAATCCCAGTTTCATTTTAGGCAACAAAAAGCAATGAACATGTCTGACATAATAAGAATGTTGCAAGGTGCTTACTATATACTATAGTACTATACTATATGTATAATTGCGATTGTGAGGTTGCAGCCCAAACTTGCCTTATGGCCCAGCAAAACACTCCTAATCTGCACAATTTGGTTTGGTTTGGTTTCAAACAAATAGTCACTCTAACCAGAGACATATAAACATGTGTGTTTATATGTCTCTGCTCTAACCAGAACCTTGTAAAATGTTAACAAGATCTAACGTTTCGCCCCAATATGGTTTTGTGACAAGTAGACATATGAAAGTAATATAAAAGACCTGTGACAAACTTATCTTCTAGAACGAAAAGAACATTCTCAATTTTCCCTGTCACTTGTTTCATAAAGGCCATTGAAATCATTTAGCAGCCGCCCACCTGCTTCCTTTAATCATCACGCCATTTGCACACAAATAGTTTGTGAAATGTGGGCCGTGACAGGTTTGCTGACAGGTTTGCGCAAGCCACTTTTCGCATGCATGACTTTTCGTAAAATCGCTGTTGCCATCAAATGTTTATGCAGTGCTAAACTCAGGCAATGAAAAATGCAATTTCCGTCACTGGGAACATCCGCGACTAAATACAAAACATCTAGAATTCTTACATATTATAATGTTTGTAAATGAACAAATGTGATGTTTGTTTGCAAAAATGCACTCAATATTAAAGAAATAGAGGATAATTGTTTGTTTCAGTGTATTATGGAAATTTCTTTCATCGAGTGAAAAGCAAAGGGTGATATTTTCACGAGTGGCGCAGCCACGAGTGAAAATATCATCCTTTGCTTTTCACGAGATGAAAGAAATTTCCATAATACACTGAAACAAACAATTATTCTATTTCTTTTATGCCTTAAATAAAGATTTTTGAAAAGTACGGAGGTGTAAAAAGTCGATGACTTGGTAATGCATTCCCCGTTGAGAGCCCCAAACCGATGTACACTAGCGTAGTAATCTCCAGGAGCAGAATTTAAAAGAATGCGGCAGCCATTTTATTTACTTTAGTCATCGATACTTTAATGTTAAAGTGACTTTTCGGATTAACCAATGACGATAATAGCAATAAAAGGTATGTTCTGTTTTTAATTTGTTATGTTCTACATCGTTGTTTAATCTAACATACCATTTGCCCGCACATATCGGGAATTAAAGCCATTGACATTGCACAAATCATTAAATTTTGTCAAAACAAAATAGAGCCTAGTCATCGGATTGACTAAAGGCTACTAATAATCAGTAATTTATGTCTTCAGAATGGAAAACTTAATACATAAATGAGTCAGTCCAATCAACTATGCACATCTGTCGTTTTCGAACAGTGTAGAATCAAAATAAGATCAGCGTATGCCTCCTCACGGTCGAATCAAGTTCTTCACTTATATATCTACACTAGTCCTTCTATAGTATTACGGGGCAGGCCAATGCTCCACGCCAAATTATCGGTCATTTCTTATTTCTTGATGTAAAATGTATTTTTGGAAATATATATATAAACAGTCCTTTGAACTAATTTACAACACTGTTTCATGAAAGTTACATACTTTCTGATCTATTATTAGGTAATTTGTATCACAGGGAGTAACTTCGTACCCTAGTTATTGTGTACCCTCTATATTACCCTCAACTTATCGTACAAGTCCCTGTTCTCGAACCGTACAGTACCTATTCTCTAATCTTTAGTTTAAAGACTGTTTATATATTTCCAAAAACGCATTCTACATAATAACTTTTATGTGAACAGATGCTTTGGTTACTTACACATAAATTGTTGAATTTAATCATCAGTATTGTTGGTTTTTGACATGAATTTTTTATTAGTATTCCCATGAGGTTTGATAAATGTTAAGAGTATCGAAAACCGGTGTTTCCATGCTAAAACCTTAGAAATCTGTATCACAGGGAGACAGTAACTTTTTACCCTCTATATAGGTAATTTCGTACACTAGTTATTTTCTACACTCTATCAGGGACGTAGATAAGATCTACGTCCCTGACTCTATATTACCCCTCAACTTAAATACAGGAATCAATATAATAAAGATACAATTAATTAAATATGTGGTGCAGCAAATAAAGTGTTAAAGGCATCTTTCACAGTTGGTAAGTCATTCCGATAAAAAATAAGGGTTTAACTTTAAATGTTTACATGGAGAATGCGTTCTTAATTGTCATTGATTATTTCACTTCAAACATTCAAATATTAATTGCCAAAATCATGTAGTTAGTATTCCATCATATAAACCTTTTATAACATGAAATGAATATATATGCAAAGTGAAGTTTTGTGTATTTAATGTGTTGGATACGTATATTAAATATTTAGACGGAACGTTTAACAATTTCTCCATTATACCTACCTGCATTTTCCAGTAATATAATATTTGTAGGAATTAATAATATAGAGGGTACGAAATTACTGAAATATAGCAGGCCTGAAATATAGAGAGTACAAAATAACTAGGGTACGAAGTTACTGTATTCCGTTTCACAGACTAGGCGAAATCTTTTGAAACCTGTCCGTCCGAAAGTTAATTTTTCAAATATTTTCCTCTTTGTTCAAACAATTATTGCATGACAATTTGTCAGTCAGGACGACTTTCACGTAGTCTTGTATAAGAGAAATATTTAAGCAAAATAATTTTAATACAGTGTGCTGAATATACATTGTGCAATAAATTGGATACAAATTTATATTAAACACATTGTATTATATAATTTATAAGCATGCAGTATAGCCTAATAATGCTATAATTTGTGCAGTGACTGTGTTTGCTGAAACTATTAGTATTACTATAATTTCCCAACACTATAGTCTATCAAATAAAATAATAAAAAATAATATGGCTTAATTCTTTATTTTGATTTTATCCAATTAAAATTTGAAAACATGTCTTATGACATTATACTACATTGCAAATACACAAAAGGGAAAAACAAGTTATAGACAAAATATTTGATGACATTATATTACATTGCAAATACACAAAAGGAAAAAACAAGTTATGGACAAAATATTTGTCCCTGGTGTGTTAAATTAGGACAACAATATATTATTACCAACGTTATTGTCGTTTTCTTTCAAAATTTAAGGCATTTTTAAATTGTGTTCTCTTGCAACTTAATAAACTGACATGTTGTTCAATAATAACATTTTTACTAACAACATTTTTTTCAAATGAACGATGAACCCACTCAAAATATTATGAATTTCTTTTGATGATATAATCATATTTATAGTGAATGACAACAAATGTTCATATTTTTACAACCCTAAAAAATAACAAGTGAACAAGGTAAACAAAAAATCTGTAACTGGCAGAGGTATAGATAAACACTTTCAAGTGTGTTTTTTAAAATACTAAATCTTCATTTGACACTTTAACCCTATGTTGTGGGTACTTCAAAGAATCATCCTAATGCTATGATTCGTTTGAGAACATGCATCATAGGGTTTGGTTGAGTCATAAGAGAGTTGTATGTGGGAAAAGTTCAGTTTACTCTTAGTCTACATTATCTAGTCTTATCATCTATCATCTATATATATATATATATATATATATATACAAGATGAATTTAATTGTAAAAATTGAATGATCATGAACTCTGAATACACCATTTAGTCCCCTGCCGACGAAAAAAGGTTTGACACCTTACCCTCTGAATGTTAGGGTTGTTGTCAACTAACCCACACACATGTATAAACTATAACAATTTACATTCACAAAAGTACCTTGTGTTAACTTACATATTATTCTAGTACAGTTGACTTGAGGGAATGATGTTTTTGAATTCCATGGTCAAATAATTTTCACAATTTTACATTGGATTTGATACAGTGTTTACACATTATAAGAAGATTCTCTCTAAACATGAAGACTTCAAAACATTGTGAAAAAAAGAATAACAATCAATGACCGATTATTGATTTATTCACTGTCACTGTCTAGAGTCTTTATTCTTTTATACCTTCTAGGTAATACTGGTGAGTCAGGGTTTGAAGTTGAATTGACCATTGCCATGTTTTTAGTTATTTGTGACAAATTTTGTGTTTCATTACTAAAGTTAAATGTAACATTTCCATGAAATGTTGAATTTACGAAAAAGCCAGGTGGTTTGTTAACAGAGTCAACAGCTGCTGCGATAGTTGAAGTTGATTTTGGGCTTGAATGCACTGGAACAGATGGTGTAGATCTATTAGAACGTGACAAAATATTCGAGATGTTTCTCGACTGCTGGTTGTTCAGTGCACTGTAGTTGTTTAAAGAATTGATATTCCTATGGCCGGTTATCTGAATGATTTGGTTTGGGGGAATATCTTCATCCGTCAGTTTTTGTACAAGGCGTTTCCGTGCACTGAAAAAATAAATCTGTAGTTGTAAAGGGATGATAAATCATTATTATAAAACATTTCTAGATATAGGAATTTCTTTGAAATTCATGACAGTCGGTCTTTCGGTTGCTGTAAACATATTTTATGTTCATTTGTTTTTTAAACAAGAAAGTAATAACTTCAGTTGCTTTCAAAAATTGTGCTTCTTCATTCATGGGATCTAGTTGTTTGTGCCAGCTTATGTTAACCCTTTACCTCATATAGACGCTTTCTGACGCCTCTGCAGCAGACGGCTTTTTGAAAACATAGTGACAAAAGAAGAAATTGCACAAAACATGCAATTTCTCCTTTTGCCACAATGTTTTCCACTTTTTGTCATAGGTTATCCATTCAACTATGGAGATTTTCTATGTTTTGACCAAATATGTTCAAAGTTGTCTGCTTCAGAATTGTCGTATGAGGGAAAGGGTTAAGAGACCTTTAGTATATATAGATAGTTTGTAGAGGAAAAAATTAAACCCTTTTACACATATAGACTCGTGTTGAAGCATCTGCAGCAGGAGACTTTCGAAAACGTGATAACATGACAAATTGCTCAAAACAAGCAATTTCTCCTTTTTGAGCAAATTCTCCTTTTACCACATCTTCTTCTTCTTTTCCGTAAATCCCACCAGTAAGTGGTGCACCGGGTTTCCCCGTAAGCGTTATTGTTTTTAGCTTGTTGACGAGTATGTAAAAAAGAAATGATATAGCTGCAGTATAAAACAATGTATTGTGTCCCACACATGTAAAACACGACTGTACACTACACGACATGTAAAACAACTTCAACCAGTAAGTATTGCACCGGGTTTCCCCGTAAGATTAACACAATTCTACTGGTTGCGGACGGCGGACGGCCAGAGTTTTAATTATAGTTTTTGCGTAGTTTATTTAGTCATTTTGGAGAGTATGCAGACGCTTAACGTGTAATCGGTAGCACAGTAGCCTCGAGTATGTCTCTATGTTCCGCGTCACAACAGGGTTGGGGGGAAGGATACCGCTTGATACGAGGACCCCACAGTCGATGATAAGGGAAGTAAGTAGTTGGCGATTGGCAAGTGTAACCCATACATCATTTCCATGATAACGTTGTATACAGTTCCTTATCCAACCGATTGGCTCACGTCTCGCAGCATCGAGTGCAGGACATCTAATTAACATGTGACTCAGGTCTTCATCCTCCAGTCGACACATCGGGCATTTTGGATCGATTTCGTATTTGTTGAATTTGACTTTGGTTGTTTGAAGCATGTAGGTTCCTGTCAGTATTCTTGCTTTAATTATTCCCCTTTTGACGTCAGAAGTGTTAGGTTTCACGCTGTCCCATATCGGGTGCACTCTGCCAATACGCAGTATATCAGTGTTACAATTTTGCATAGTTGACCTTTGTTCTATGTCCATACGGAGTTCATTTGACCAGTGGTTGTGTACTGCCTTTTTTGTCATTAATTTCCATTCAGATCGTGAGATATTTGATTGAGTTAGTTTATTCACAGAAGGGAGGCGGTAATGTTTTAACGTTTGCGAAACTGTTGCGAAGAAACTGTCTGGTATATAGTCTTTGAACAGGGTTTGCCTACTAGCTACTTCACGAAGTACAGAGTTATTTCCTTTTGTGGCTGCATATATCAATGAGAGCTGCCTTTTGTGTATTTCAGCCTCTAACGGAGCTGCACCTACGAGTAGAAGAACTGCAGAACGGGATGTTCTCAGTGGCAAAGACTGGATATTCCGTAAAGTGTCTGTATGGAATTTGCTGAGCTTTGATAATTGATATTGTTTAAGGGGTAACACTTCTGTACTATATAAGAGCCTTGGGAGGACATACATTTGGTAGATACGGTAGCTTGTAGTTGGATTCAGGCCGTTGGAACCATGGACCCCAGACTTCATCAGGGAGTAGAGAGTTCTACGAGCGACACTTATTCTCTTCTCAATGTTTATGTTGTTTTCGTTTTTTGCAGAGCGAACTAATCCTAGATGTGCTGCTGTTGACTCGACCGGTAAATCGGAGGTTCCTAGGAACCAGTTTGTAGATAGGGATTTTGTCTGAGTTCTGGGTAATCTTGTGATAGCGATGCTTTTATTTGGGTGAATAATATATCTATGTTCCTGAGAATACGCGTAGGCTATATTTAGCATAGACTGAAATTCGCTGGGATCTTCTGACATTAGTAGAACGTCATCGGCAACAGTTGGGCAACCCACGTATGTAATACCGATCCGTTTTCCTAGAGAATGTTGCTCGAGGTCCACTAGAAGATTATTAATATATAGCTTGTACATACTGGTAGAGAGAATACCGCCCTGTCTGACGCCTTGTTTAATGGGAAAACTGTCGCTAATGTCCCCTTGCCATTTCACCTTAGCTGAAAGTCCGGTGTACATTGAGTTTACGGTTGACCAGAGTGCTCCGGTGATACCTTGTGAGTAGAGCTTGTTTAATAGAATTTTGTGATGAACAACATCAAATGCTTTTTGGGTGTCAAGTGTGGCAATAAATAGGGGTCTACCATTATGTTTGGCGTCAATGATTGCTTCCGATACTAGAAGTGAAGCCATAGTTGGTGATAAGCCTTTAGTAAAGCCATATTGTAGTTCAGATTGTTTTGCATTGGCGTCGCTAATACGATTCAATAGAGCTGCCTCAAAGAGCTTTCCAAATATACTGGATACGGTTATACCACGGTAGTTGTCCATGTAGCTACTATCTTTTCCCTTCTTGTGTATAGGGTGTATCAGTCCAGACTTAAATACGTTAGGGATCTGTCTAGTTGACATAATCTTATTGAATATTTTGGTGGTACATGGTATTATTGAGTTCCCTGCATATTTGAAATGCTCAGCGGATATGTGAGATTCGTCAGGCGACTTCCCAGAATTTAGTATTCGGATACTTTGTAGTATTTCCTGTTCTGTGAACGGCTTGTTTGGTTCATTATTATTGTTGTTTATGTCTATCAGGGCTTCGTATTGTAGCTCGTTGAGGACAAATAGGTCGTGCTCGAAGTTTGGATGGTCCTTTGGTACCGCGAGGTCCTCGTAATATGCTGCGAAGGCACTACACTGAGCGTCTGGGTCATTTAGTTCGGACCCATTAACATTCAAGGTGCATGACTTCGTTTGTTTTGAGCTCCTGGCTCTACGAATAAGCTGATGAAACAACTTATCTGTTGGTCGTTGCATAATCTCCTGGTAGAGGTTATCTCTGGCTGTTGCAAAGTCGTGTCTCTGCTGTCGCCTCAGATTATATTTAGCTTCCTTTCGTTGGGTTGAGAGGGGATGTTCTGGATTTGGTTTTCCTGCATTTTTCCACAGATAATGGTATAGTTTACTCGTTGACATTAACTGGCGTGTCTTTGGGGATAGTTTAAAACTATGTCCTTTCAGTTTTATAACCCTGTTTGGCACAGTCTGTTTGCTTGCTTTCAGAAGAAGGCTTGTTAAAAGTTCTACTGCCTTTTCCGGATTGTGCTCAGTAATATTGGGGTCTAGCTGGTCAAGGATTGCTGATTCATAACTGTCAAAATCTGCTTTATCCCATTGAAATTTGTGGATACATGGTAATTGTTTTTTCATGTTTAGTGCTTGCTTATCAATACAGATACCTATAGTTGTTTTGACCTGGACATGCGTAGATAGATTTAGAGCCGATTTTCCCATAATTTCTGTGTGTTGTACCAGGCTCATTTCAGTTGAGAAAATATAGTCAATTTGTGAACTACTGCCTCCATAACCGTGGAATGTGTTGTACTCCTTCACGTTCGGACCTATTCTGAGGTTGTGCTCCGTGGTGAACTGTTTCAGCAATTTATCGTGCGCATTTTTGCGGGATGTCAGGAGAGAACCATTAAAGTCGCCGCATATAATTATCCTATGTGTTGTTGAATACGTGTCTATAATATTATGAATAATATCCAAATTTTCTGTATACTTTTCAGTTGACGCACTACCAAATGTTGGCATATATGTATTAACAATGCATAGAGGAGTTACCGCTGTAGTAACCTCTAAAGCTTGGATTCTTTCATTACCATCTGGCAGCTTTTTAACATGTTTTGAGATTTCAGCTGGCCATAAAAGTGCTACACCTGCTTTGCCTCGTGGGGCCTGATACCCAGATAAATTGTCATTCATATCATCACAACGCACAAAAGTATTATAGGTGGAGACTATGTTTTCAATAGTATCTTCTTCGAATGTCCAGAGCCATGTTTCTTGCAGGGCAATAATATTATTTCCGTTTGCAAGCTGAATAAGAGATGATGCATTACCCTTTACACCTTCAATGTTATATGATATAACGTCTATATGTTTGTTGTTTCTGTTGTTTCCACAACATCACATTTTTTTCATCTCTTTTCAATTATAATATTTTACTTCTATTTATTGAGATTTTCCATATTTTAAAGGATTTCAAAGTTGTCTGCTGCAGATTTTCTGTATATATGTATGTGGGAAAGTGTTGATCATATAATGATTTATATCATAAAATTTTAATGACGCCAGGCATGAAATAACGTCATTATATATTTTTGATATATATAAGTTATAACTAGTGTAATAACAATTAATGTGACGTCATAATGTAACGTTTAGCGTTGTAAATACGCGCGCTTTATAGCGACGTTTATATGGATATAGCGCTGTAAATTATTAAATTAGTATTTATGATATAAAAAGAACATTACATTTTGTGGTCATTCAATACGAAATTTATTAAACTCGTTTAATAAATTCCATATTGAATGACCACTCGTGTAATATCCTCTATATATTCAATTTATAATTATTTTTTTTCCTAATATTGACTCATTTTGAAACATCTGCTTCAAAAGACTTTTAAAAATAATGGGGCAAGATGGCTCATAATACATAATTTCTCCTTTTGCCAGTGTTTTCAAGGAGCCAATAAATCAATTCCCACTTACAAACAAATACCGATGTCTAGGCAGCAAACGAAATTTTAAAGCATTGTGACATAAGGAGAAATTGCTCAAACTTTCTCCTTTTGGTGAACAGTTTTCAACTCTTTCAAGAATCACACCCTCAATTATAGAACATTTTCATATTTTTGTCTAAATGTTCTCAAAGTTGTCTGCTGCAGATTTGTTGTATGTTGAAAAGGGTTACTAATAAAACTTTCATTTATAAAAAAATAAACTATTTTGGAATAGATGTTTTAAAAGTTGTTTGCTGCAAATTTGTCATGTAATTCGTTATGTAAATCAAATTTATTATGAGTTAACCCTTTCTCTCATATAGACGCTTTCTGACGCCTCTGCAGCAGACGGCTTTTTGAAAACATAGTGACAAAAGAAGAAATTGCACAAAACGTGCAATCCTTGCCACAATGTTTTCCACTTTTTGTCATAGGTTATCCATTCAATTATGGAGATTTTCTATTTTTTGACAAAATACGTTCAAAGTTGTCTGCTGCAGAATTGCCGTATGAGGGAAAGGGTTAAGGTAGATTGAAACCTTTCCAAGCAAAGATAACTTTTCATGCTTATGTATTTTTCAAAAAGGAGTTAACTTATATACCTGTAAGGGGTAATTCTGGGCTCATCTATTCCCGAGTCAATCTTCATTTCATTCATTATAGAATAAATTTTGTTTATGCCCATAGGGGTCTTCTTGAACCACTTCGATGCAGCACCAGATACGTTTGCCGTTAAAAAAAAGGGACTTTCAGCATCTAACATGTCTTGCGGTCTTTTGTCCCTGTATGTTTTAAACAGATGAACAGGGTCTCTGTCAGGGTAACCCGGATTGGCATAAGCCCTAGGTTTTACTAATCTGAAAAGAAAAAAGACATACCTTAGTTAAATTAATGGTAATAAAGGACTCAGGCCATGATATATGGAACACAGTATGCTGACTGGGAAGTGCTGTTAACTGCTGTTAATAATCAACTTACTCAAAAGACTCAGACTCACAGCCATTATACAATATCATTGTGGACCTGACATATCGCTACTCAGACTCACAGCCATTATACAATATCATTGTGGACCTGACATATCGCTACATCATTTTACTGAACAGAGGCACGCTGAGGATTTGCTGGTTCCTACGAAATAACAAAGATCATCTTGTAATCATATTATGTACCTTATTTGGTTTGTATTGTTACTAGCTATCAGTGAATTGTTCTTGATAGATAGGACAATGCATGATATGATTGCGGATTCTTCATCATTTAGTGGATGATGTCAGACTAAGTGAAGATGCGGATCATCCATACAGATTGAATTATAAAAAAAAGGAAATAAACAATTTATGACTTTTCATTGATCCAGGTGTAATTTTATGGGATATTATGTATTTGTTAGCCATGGACAGATTTTTATTCTAGGATTGGGAGATATTATTGCAAGTATCATACCTAGTATCTTTTGGATCTATTCCAGTCCTAGTTTTAGTTTGCCTCTCCGTGTTTAAGATGATGAACTCCT
Organism: Serripes groenlandicus; assembly: GCA_031761405.1. Classification (NCBI taxonomy): domain Eukaryota; kingdom Metazoa; phylum Mollusca; class Bivalvia; order Cardiida; family Cardiidae; genus Serripes; species Serripes groenlandicus. The sequence continues at coordinate 19,880,242 of JASEVX010000014.1, forward strand.
CACCAGTATCAGGTTCCGTACAAAGGGTCACATCACCCCATTGCAATGAATGCACTTCCTTTCCGGTTCTTAAACCAAAATGACTGGTGACAGTCAACCACATTGCATGTAATAACGCCCTGGGTGACTTGTCCCCAAGAGTACCGCTCCCATACATTTTCTCAAGGTGTGTGTCTGTAAGCATCGTTGCTGTCTTGGGTTTGTTACCCAGTCCTGACTTCTTCAAATGCTTCATTTTCATTCGCAGTACCTCTCTGGACTTCGCGAACTCAATGTCTTTCATTATTTCGACTCTGCTTTGTTTTTGTTTCAAATACCTCTCCAAGGAGGACACAATTCCCCTTAAGGTTGTTGGCTCGTACTCGGATCCATCCTTTTTCGTAACGGCCAGCAAGAATTGACACAAAAGAGTATTTAATTCATCCGGAGGGATAAGTTCAGCATCTCTTGTCTCATTTACAGCAAAAAAGAATGTTTTTAACAATTTCATATCACTGAGAGTCTTTTTCTTAGTTCCTTGATTTTCATTCTCTGTTAGGAACTGTTCAACATTTACTGATCTAAATGCCCTTGCATTTTGAGATATTGGGTTAAATTCCCCAAACGCTTCTGAAACATCTTCTAACTCCATGTCATTATTTAATAAATCATTTAAAAAGTCTTCTTGCTTAAAAATGTCTTGAAATACCTCATCTACAGTTTCACTCATCTTTTTTCTAAAGGTACTTTTGTAGCAGACGCTTTTTTAACTAAGGGAGATAATAATGTAAACATTGCCAAGGGAGATAATTGTGTTTAAAAAAAAAAGTAGTTCCGTCAATTGAAAAGTCATAATCTCACTGCAAAAGTCATAATCTCACTGGTCTCACCAGTGAGATTATAGGATTATTATTCACTGAGAAATTTCTATAATTCATCGGTAAGCATAAAAGAAAAACGCTATAATTGACACTTACTTGGATAAACGTGTAGATCCGGCGGGCGAAATCTAGTAACCTATTCGCTTTCAATGTATCGAAAATGCAGGAAACCAGCCGGTGACTGTGCTTGATTATGTATTCTGGGCATAATCTTGCATGTTTTAAATTGTTGTTATCCCTAAATGTGTAAATAATTTATTATTTGAGATGCATATTAGACAAACCAAGGATTAAACTAAATAATCTAGGAGTTAATGATGACTTTTCCGCGCTAGATTATCGCGCACCTGTACTGAAGTTCTCTCATAGCAACAAAGGAACATTCTTATTTTACCGGTCACTTTTTTCATAAAATAAACCTGATTGCACTTGATTCTGTTGTCAACATTTTGTATTTCAAGTGGAATTACGTTTTATTCAGACACTGGACTATAATTTTAAGCCTTTGTGGCTTTATATTGTTATACAATGACATTCACAACATTTCGAGTTGCACTGAAGACAGTTCCTTGACAACAAAGCCTTCGTCGCTGCGGACTACTTAGAAAAACAATAAATGTTCTTGTTTAATTTATCTACGCCAATCATTTATAAGAAATGTCATAAAAATATGAGATGATGAATAACCATAACACTTTTACGAATGCATCAACAAAAATATTTCAATTTTCGAATTATATCCAACCAGAGCATGGGCTGCGAACCTGAAAGTCGCCCATGAAATGACATCCGGAAAAAAGGCCATACTGATTTAAATTTACCATTGAATTCTGATATATATCTTGATCTTGACTAAAGATGTTATCTAATAATTCGCTGTGCTCGTTATTATTGTATTGTTTTAACTATGTTGTTATAAGGTCTCGTATACTGGTAAAATACATTCCATTTGTATTCTTTCTTGAATTATCAAACATTAAAATGTATAATTATTGTTACAAAACTGATTATATAAACCTTATGTTATACAAACTCTCCGACCGCATAGTTCGATATTGCAGTGGTATGAAGTCTCCGGAATTGGAAATATAGAAATGTGTGAACAAAATTGCCAAATAAGAAAGTTCTTTACAACTTTTATCCCCTTGCTTTTCAAAACACAAATACACTTGTGAATTCGTCCACGAGAAACTGATAGATAGTTGTCCGTTGTTTGGCTGCATCGTCGATCTAATTAGCAGAGAAATATTGGGCAATTGTCTCAATGTGCTGACCCCAGTCCTTGTGTTAGTCAAATTCGTTATTTTTGTCATACAACGAATTAGTTTAGAACAACACAATAAATTAACTGTAGGTTTTTTAGTTCATATTAACCTCTGCACGAATTATGTGATATCTTGAACAATGGTAATAAGGACAACTCATATCATAACTTTAATAACAATTTACTTATTTTCATACTACTGTTAAGAGTCGAAATGTTGCGATTTTACATTTGCATTTCCTATTCAAGACAACCCTTGCAATATCTGCATAATACTCTTGCAAGTGTTACCTCCCTTAGACCATCAATTAAATCACCATATAACCCTTTTCCCAAATACAACAACTTAACAACAGAATACTTTGAAAATATACTGGCAAAAACATCAGAAATATCTCAAATTTAGAGTTAAATAATTAAATAGAGTTAAAAACATTTACCACAATGTTTTTAAAAGTTGTCTGATGCTGAGGCGTCAAAAGAATATGGATTAAAAACGATGCATGAAAGGAACAACTATGTAAAGTTTCCTAACCTTCCAGTGAGAAATATTTGAAAGACATGATGTTAAAAGTCAAAATGTTGTTGCCAAGCAAAATGCGAATCAAATGAATCACATAGAGCCTGTGGCTAGTATTAAAAAAACCCAGTTCATTTTGACACCTCTCTGGTGATTCCTGACGGTCATTCTCTTCAACAAATCAATCAGACTTTTCTTCACATTATCTTAGTGTCATAACAACGGAATTATAAAGTGTTGTCAAATTGTCACTTTTTTTGATGGCTACTTGCTTTCATCTTTATCAAAAATCAATAGAGTTTAAACAGTTTTTGAGTCAATCAAATCATTTATTAATTCGATAAGAGGATTCAGTCTAAAAAGAATTTAAATATTTCAACAAATTTGATAGAGGACCACCAAAGTTACATTCCTGTAAAGTTGTGTTGAATTTGGTCCAGTGAATTAGGAGGCAATATCATTTAAAGTAAAACCTTCATTTTACCCCTTGTGTGATGCAACCTAGTAGCAATGTTTTTCAACCAATCAACATGGCTTGAACAATTGTTGTAGAAGGTTACCCGAGGAACATTTCTACTTAATTATCTTAAAATAGGATGAGAAAATTCAGAGGAGAAGTTTTCAATAGAATTTAAATCTTTGAATTTTTTTGAAAGAGGACCACCAAAGGAATATTCCTATGTAGTTTTCATGAAATTGGTCTAGTGAATTACGAGGAGATGTCATTTGAAGCAAAAAATTACTTTTATCCCTTTTCTTATGCCGGTTGGTTGCTATGTCTTTTAACTAATCAATATGGCTTGACAAAGTATGTAGAGGATCAATGAAAGAACATTTATACAAATTATCTTGAAATCAGACAAGCTCTTTCGTGAGGATGGATTATTTAAGTTTTGTCATTTTGCCTATTTTCTGATGCGGTCTGATTGCCTTAAGTGTCACCCAAGAAACATTTCTACTAAATTATGTTGGAATCTGACGAGCAGATTCAAGGGAGATCATTTTTAAAGTTTGGATATTTTACCCCCTTCTAATGCCGCAGCACCAAGGTTCTCCATGGAATTTAAATCTTTATACAATTTTGGAAAAAGACCACCAAAGAAACATTCCTGTGAAATTTGGTTGAAATTCGTTCTGCGGTTTAGAATAAGATGATGTCTAAAGCAAAACATTAACGATGGACGGAGGACAGACGGCAGACGACGAACGACATACGACGGACAACAGACGACGGACGACGGACGTTGGACGAAGGACGAAGGACGTTGGACAGTGGACGACGGGCATAGCTAAGGTGATCCAAAAATGGTAAAGCGATCCCGTGTTGAATTAAATTCAAATTAAACATGAGATAATGATGCTATTTATTTCCCTGTGGTTGACAGGCGTGGTTGTGATCACTAGAAACATACTTGGAATTATAATCGATCGTCATGAACAGGACATGTACAGAATTGCTGTGGAGTCAGGGATTCTAAATAAAACGTATTCCAGTAATCCGTTTGATGTTTGTCCACAGCGTCTCCTGAACAGCTCAAACACTTTGTCGAGAGTTGTAAATATTTGATTAGGGGAATTTTCAGTAACTTACCTATTTATGCTTTCACAAATTCCCTAGGTGAATTGGTGAGTTCACGAATTTCCTGATAAACCCCCCATTAATTAGTAAATTTCTTTGTTATATTGTTTGACTGTAATATAATTATATATATATATATATATATATATATATATATATATATATAATTTAAAACAAAGAAATATACCCTGACGAGTAGAATAAACGCATCCGGTTGGCCCGTTTTAAACCAATGTAGTGTCTTTTTTCTTTTTTACTATATGTTTATAACAAACATACGTAATTATATTACATTTCAATTTTCCATGTGTTACTTACAGTTGAATTATACATTTTTATTTCGACATAGAATATATAGGTCACAGTGTGAAAAAAGAAAAAACATGTTTGGACCAGTGAGGAGGACCAAGGTTTTGTTGATACTCACACTGTTTGGCGCAATACTTCTGCTAACATCCGTAGCGTTACTATATCACGTTCCTGTCACTGCCAGACAGAAGCGGGCCGCCAATGGAACGCTGAGACAAAATAGCCATCAGTTTTTCGATATGTCTTGTCCTTCTTTAGAGAAGGTAAGTTTGTTTTATCAAATCTTCACTGCTGCATTTCGCAAAGTTGAATCTTCCATGTCAAATGACTCCATTTTTTATCCAATAAGACATTTGGTACAATTTAATGTCTAATGCAGATTTCAGATGCATCACCTGTGAATAGATTAAGTTGCATTTAAAGAATTAATTCAACGAAACCCCGCACCTCGATACTGAAAATATTATTTTACACCAGTGAGACACATACGGTTTATTTGTGTCTAAATACTCGGTTCTGAACGTAACAAATAGCCTCAATTTCAAAACGTACATTTTGAAATAATTATAACAAAGAAATTATGGAGTTTCACTTACTAATCAAAGCTAGCTTGTGTTCCTGTTCTTTTAATACTCTGTTCCTAATTTTCTTAAAGTAGAGATTAGGCTCGATTTAATTTCAAGAGGAATATTTGATATATTTTATATCAAAGGAATCCATGAGAATCGAAATCATTACCCTCGATTTAATTTCCAAACGAATATTTGAAAATATTTTAATAAAGGATTGATGGACTGTCGATAGATAATCAACGCTAGGTTATGTTTCGTTGAATACTCAGTTCTTACTATAAACATTAGCCTCAATTTAATTTCCAAACGAGTATTTGAAATAGTTTTGTCACTGGATTGATGGACTATCAATAGCTAATCAAAGCTAGGTTATGTTTCTTTCAATCTCCGATATTAAAGTGAATTAAACCTCGATTTAATTTCAAAACGAATATTTGTAATACTTTAAACTAAGGATTGGTGGACTTTCGATAACTAATCAGAGCTAAATTATATTCCTCTTCATGCTCAGTTCTTAATGTGAACATAACCCTCGATTTAATCGAATAATTGAAATACTTTTAATAAAGGATTGCTGCACTTACAATTACTAATCAAAGGTAAGTTCTATTCCACTTAACACTCAGAGATTAATTTGAACATAACCCTCGATTTAATTTCCAAACGAATATCTAAAAAAATATTTTTAACACAGGTTTGGTTGACTTTCACTTATAATTTCTAATCAAAGCTAAATTCTGTTCCTCTTAACACTCAGTTCATAATGTGAAGATTAGTCTCGATTTAATTTCCAAACGAATATTTGAACTTATGTTAACAAAGTATTCATGGACCTATCTTACGTTGAATACTCAGTTCTTAATGAAAACATTAGCATCTACTGAATTGCCAAATGAATATTTAAACATATTTGTAACATGCGATTGATGGACTTTTGATTACTAATCAATGTTTCGTTGAATACACAGTTCTTAATTTGACGATAATTCACGATTTATTTACAATATTATTATTTGAAATAGTTTAAGCAAGAGCTAGGTATTCATCTTGTTAACACTCAGTCCGTTATGTGAACATAAGTTCAATTTAATTTCCAAACGAATATGTGAAATGTTTTTAACAAAGTATTTAAGGACTTTCGATTACTTATCAAAGTTAAGTTTTGTTGGAACCACTTTAAAACGCAGTTCTTAATGAGAACATTGACATGATTTAATTTCTAAATTAATATTTGAAATACGTTCAACAAAGGAATCATGGACTTTTGATTACTAATCACAGCTAGCTTCTGCTCCTTTTAATATTCAGTGCTGAATGTTAACATAGGCATCATTTCAATTTCCAAAGCAATATTTGAAAATATTTTTAACAAGGAATTGTTGGAGTTCTGATTTCAATCCAAAGCTATGTTCTTTAACTCTTAACGCTTCCTTTTCATACTTAGTTATAAACGTGAAGATAAGCCTCGATTTAAATTCCAAAAGAATATTTAAAAATAATTTATACAGATAATTGATGGACTTTCAATTACTACTCAAACCTAAGTTCTGTTCCTCTTAATACTAACTTATTAAGATGAACAGTGTCGATTTAATTTCAAAACGAATATTCAATATATGTTTTATCAAAGTAATCCATGAGTTTCTATGCCTTATCAAAGCTAGGTTCTGTTCATTTTAATACTCCGTTCTTAAAGTGAAAATTAGCCCCGATTTAATTTCAAAAAATATATTAGAAAATATTTTTAACAAGGGAGTGTTGGACTTTCGATTACTAATCAAAGTTCTGGTCCTCTTAACACTCAGACCTTAACGTGAGCATTATCCTCGATTTAATGTCCAAACTAATATTTGAAATATGTTTAACAAAGGATGATAGTGTTTCGAATACTTATCAAATCTAACTTATGTTCCTCTTAATACTCAGTTCTTAATGTTAACATAAGTCTTGTTTTAATTTACATATCAATGTTTGAAATATCTTTAACACATGATTCATGGGGTTCCGATTATTAACCAGTTAACAATTAACTGTTATTGCACGAGACATTTCTCATCGTTGAATAATATCGTTAGAATTACTCATATCTTATTGATAGGAGTGCTAAGATGAATTATGAAAAGAGAATAACTTGTGATGTAATGAATTTGCTTAGTTGTAAGGCGTCAATATATATCCAACCAGTCAGTCAGTCGTAATAATTATTCTACAATCCTGAGCGCCAAGGAGAGCAATCCATTTATACCGTTGTAAAGGCTTTGGTATATCCCGACCGGGGATCCAAACCATAACCATCCGCATCGAGGCTTACGCTCTACCACTACACCACTGTGACGTCTTCCCACGGCTGGAACCCATCGTCTAAAAGAGTATTTATGCGTAGGGTGTTGTTGTTGTTTAGGAGGCGGGACTCAAATAATGTGGCTCATTTTAGGCACAAATACAGACCAACTTGAGCAAACTTATTGAAATACTAAAGGATCCAAACTCTCGCCATACATGCGCTTGGATCCGGATGCGAGTAACGCGTATGTGGCCACAATGGGAGAAGTCTATTCATAGTCTTTCAAAGAAACAGGACCTGTCAAACAGAAACCGTCGTAAGGTAGAATGCAAAAACGAATCTATAAATAGTGTGTAGTAACTTGACTGATGTGGCTCGTTCGTGGACATGAATTAGGATTTATCACATAATCAGTTTGACGCCATAACGTTAGTTATTTATGTGATAAATACAAAATCTCATTCGTGTTTATTTAGTATTCCTTTCAATAAACTCGTTAACTAAGCTGAGTATGAGGCTCGCCAATGCTCGTGGCATATAATCTTAGTCAACCCGTTTAATATCCTCTTTTATGTGGTTTGTTCGTGGACATGTATTAGATTATCTGATACACGTTGTGTAACTTACTTCATCGAAATTTAATTCAAGTGCATCAACATTCAGATATATCACGGCAACAGGGGTGTATTAATAATAATGCGTCCTGAAATACCAAGTGCTCGGTAAGTGTTACATATTGAAAAACACTGCTAGATGATTGGTTGAGTTTGGCTAAACATGTAAGAGTGATTGATGCTAAGGACAATATGAAGACGCCTCAATAGGCTTATGTTTGATCATTGACTGATGTATAAGTGTTACAGTTGGACATCCAAGTAATCATGTACACGCTTGGAGTATATTTTTGAATTTAACAAAATCACAATCACTTTTCAAAACCTGTATCACCTGAATCTGTATTGTTTGCAAACAATTACATTTGCCATTGGCGCTAAAGGAGCTAACCGGTTAAGTTGTAGGATAATACACAACGAAAAAATATATCTACTATAAAAAAAATTAGTAAAAATGAAAAAATACTCTTCATTACTTGCCAACCGGTTTTGTTTAATCTACTCATCAGGGCAACGTTAATAATCATTATATGTATATATATTTCTTATTCGGTAAAATTGGGGCCGATTTGACTCCTTATTAAATATCATCCCCTTAATTATCATATTTTCTGTAGATATTACTGTACCTTGGATTCCTGTCAAAGAAGGCTAATTGGGGATTTGCCGAGACAATGTTCAAAGGTATTATTTGACAGAATTAACCTGATCCTGACCTTTGAATTCATATGCTTATGATTATTGTCTTGATTCCATTGGATGGATATGTCATCTGTTTCAAAACAGCAAATTACAAATTGATTAATGATTGATTGTTATGTGTTTAACGCTACTTTCAGCAATTTCTTAGATATATAGGCTAACGACGTTTCTTTGATAAGGTACTAGTACTACTACCTAATCACAACACCAATCAGTCAGTCGTAATGCTTACCACCGCAACAAGGAGTGCTGCAATTACAACCATTTTTAAAGTATTTGGTAATCGAACCATCGCATCCAAGGCAGACTCTCTACCACTACACTACTGACATCAGATCAACAGTTCACTTATTCACGCACCTTGGGTAGAGCACCAAGTACCATGCTAGGGCCTGTACATTGCCTAGTGGTGTCCAACATCATCGTTGCGAGCGTTTATCGAACATGGTACTAGTTTAAAGCCGTATATAACTGTGTAGGAGTTCAGGAATATCACAGCGACTAGTTTGCATACTCGTGTGCGACTTGACTGTATTGCATCAGTAAAACAAACCACGTTCATCTCAGGAAACTTGAAACTTTCAAACATAGCTTATCTAGCCTATTGATCAATCATTGGAATGCATGTATTTCTGAACCGCCTTTTAACGTCAGGACACCTGGAATGATAACCCGCATCAGACAGAAACTTCGACATTCGATTGCATGTCAATAGCAAAATACATCATGAATATATCACCGCATCAGTGTTGTAATGGAAAAGCGTCCGGAAACTTGAAACTTTCAAACATAGCTTATCTAGCCTATTGATCAATCATTGGAATGCATGTATTTCTGAACCGCCTTTTAACGTCAGGACACCTGGAATGATAACCCGCATCAGACAGAAACTTCGACATTCGATTGCATGTCAATAGCAAAATACATCATGAATATATCACCGCATCAGTGTTGTAATGGAAAAGCGTCCGGAAACTTGAAACTTTCAAACATAGCTTATCTAGCCTATTGATCAATCATTGGAATGCATGTATTTCTGAACCGCCTTTTAACGTCAGGACACCTGGAATGATAACCCGCATCAGACAGAAACTTCGACATTCGATTGCATGTCAATAGCAAAATACATCATGAATATATCACCGCATCAGTGTTGTAATGGAAATGCGTCCGCCTCGGGTCGCAGGTTACATCTCCGACATATCGAGGGCTTGGCGTGAAAGGGTTGTAACTAAAATTGGTATTTTTGTTACCAAGGTTAATCACCTCGCCATAAAGTCTTTATAAGCGTTAAACCATTTTTCTTAGTAAACAATGGAAATTTAGGTGCCATTGCTCGTTCTGAGCAATGGCACCTAAATTTCCATTGTTTACAAAGGGGTCAAAATTGTCCCTAAAACCAAGGTTTTCAAAATAGGTTTTTAGTTACAACCGTTTCACGCCAAGCCCTCGATAGTCATATCAAATACTTTTAAAGTATTAGTAATGACTTTCATTCTTTGACACTCAGGGATTGGGTTAGCATTACAACTCAACCGCTGCTGTAAAGATAAATGGACCAGTGGTATTTGTAAATTACAGAGGCAATACCGTGAAATAACTTTAGAATTTGTGAAAGCGGTGTAAAACACCATAAAAGAAATTGAACAAAAAAAGCACACTATATTTTGAAAATTCGGAATCTGTCCACAGTATCGTTCTTTTAATACTTTCGGGGTGTTTAAACCACTCAATTGTGCATTAAGTAGGTCCTCATCAGAACACTCGCTGGAAGTTATTCATATACTTTCATTCATATGTTTGTCTATATGTTTACAAAGTCCTCCGCTGAATATTTGTTGAATGTGGGAAAGGGAATCTCCGTTAAAATCACAAGGAGATATTTTACTACGATTTACGAAAACAGGCTACAGAGATCTTAACAATATTGCAATTCTGATCACATTGCATAGTTGTTTTATTGGCTTATCTGTTTTTCGAAGAAAAAAAGTAGAGTAATTGAGATATCCTTGAAATCCTCGTCGTCGTCGTGTGCGTCGTCCCAAAATGTTAACCTCACGACTCAAAATCCGTTCCACATATTCAAATGAAACTTGGGAAACACCTTCCTAGAGACAAAACGCATGTATATACTAAGTCACATAACTCTTATTTAATAATTATTCAGTTATGCCCCTTTTTGATCTTAGAAATTTATATAAAAGCCTTGCCGATTACTCAAAAACAGTTTAACATTTTCAAATGAAACTTGTAAAACATGTTACTTGAAACAATACGCATGTTTATACCAATTCATATAACTATAACATTTGTCTTTACTTAGTAATGCCCCTAATTCGACAAAGAAAAACAGACGAGCGCTGGCTTCGCTCGGCGGCGCTCTTGTTCAATATTATTATATCGATCGGTCCTATGAGTCCATCACTATTTTATATCAGATTAAGATATATCATACTTATATTGTATTGTATGCAAAATGCATGGAGGCCTAAATACATTAAAATATCAACAAGTTTGTTAATTAACATTTTGTTATTCCAATGATATATGTAAGAATTGAAAATGAGATATTGCCATATTTGATATCTCATTTCTTGCTCATGTTGTGAATGTCATGTTTGTAATTTTGTATCTTGCTGCCATATCGGTCTAATACATTCTGGGTTAATATATAAACTAAACATAACATATATTCTACAGGCGGTGCTTTAGGGGAACTGGTGGTATGGTCAGATCTAATCGCCACACTCTACCTTCTCGGACACGATGTTAAGGTGGCGACCGAGTTCGAGGAGCTATCACAGTGAGTGTTGTGTAACATAACAGACTATTACAACAATTACTTCTTTCTTATCAGCGAGAACTTGGACTAAACAAGTCGCCGGCATAAATGATGTGTAACCTTAAATAGACACCAGTACAACGTTTGACAATTAATTTAAACATATTTAGTTTACATCACTTGCGAAACGCGCTTTCAGCCTATATCAAAGACGCTCGATATATTGGAGGCCGACGGTCTACCTCTGCACCATTGCCTGACCTTAACCAACTAATGGCCCTATTCCACTACGACCACGAATCCCACGAATCACCAAAAGTGGCTAAATTTTAGGATTCGGGAGGATTCGTGATATTTTGCAAATTTTCTGGTCTAATTCGTGACGATTCATTTACGATACATATATTTGGTTCGGCTGGAGTCCCGCGAGAATTGACTACGATGTATAAGAATCTATTACGAATACTGCCCGGACGTTAGGAATCAGTTACGACTACGCTAAGAACACACCGAATGCATGTACGAATCAGGTACGAATACATATTCTGTGGGATTACCTACGAATCGATTACGTTTCAGTTACGATGCCCAAGAACGCACTACGAAGTTGTTACGAATAAGCTACGATTTTTTTAATCGTGGAGTTCGGGGCCAAAACTTTGAACAGTTCAAAACTTTTGTCACGAATTCCCGATCGCTCAAGAATTGCAAGAACCGACTACGAATATATACGAATGAGTTAAGAACTTCGCGAAATGATTACGATCCATCTACGAATCCTAAAATTTAGCTATTTTTGGTGATTCGTGGGATTCGTGGTCGTAGTGGAATAGGGCCATAATGGCCCTATTCCACTACGACCACGAATCCCACGAATCACCAAAAGTGGCTAAATTTTAGGATTCGGGAGGATTCGTGATATTTTGCAAATTTTCTGGTCTAATTCGTGACGATTCATTTACGATACATATATTTGGTTCGGCTGGAGTCCCGCGAGAATTGACTACGATGTATAAGAATCTATTACGAATACTGCCCGGACGTTAGGAATCAGTTACGACTACGCTAAGAACACACCGAATGCATGTACGAATCAGGTACGAATACATATTCTGTGGGATTACCTACGAATCGATTACGTTTCAGTTACGATGCCCAAGAACGCACTACGAAGTTGTTACGAATAAGCTACGATTTTTTTAATCGTGGAGTTCGGGGCCAAAACTTTGAACAGTTCAAAACTTTTGTCACGAATTCCCGATCGCTCAAGAATTGCAAGAACCGACTACGAATATATACGAATGAGTTAAGAACTTCGCGAAATGATTACGATCCATCTACGAATCCTAAAATTTAGCTATTTTTGGTGATTCGTGGGATTCGTGGTCGTAGTGGAATAGGGCCATAACCAGGAGCCTGTACGACTTGTATAGAGCCCGTAAAACTCTGTACTGTTGGCTACTCATCCAACTAGTTTTATCTTCATATATCTAGAATTTGGTATGGACATATCCAAATACAAAGCTGGACATTTTCATGTTAGTAATGCTGATTTGAAGGGATTCAAGTTAGCAAAGAAAGTGGGCAAATAATGTTGGCAAAGGAAGTAGACAAAGAATGTTGGCAAAGAAAGTGTCTCATTTCTATGACGGTTATTCATTACCAGCAGGAAAACAATTGAATCGCTAGATGTTAATTGTCATATGAGGGCTGATATTCAAAAGTATCAACGTTTTTTTCTTTTAAAGAGGTCTTAGAGCATGTGAGCACAGTTAATATTTTAGGCGAAACTGTGCTTCCGCATAGTCTAACCTGAGTCTTCACCGACCGTATATATGTTTTATATACTTAATTGATATGAAATATAATTATTATTGCCCTGACAGTAGTCTTTCATATCACGTGACTCAATGTTCTGATTTAATCTTAGAAGTCCTTTTTTCTTCAGGCATTTGTACATTCTTAATGGAACAGACAGGGTAGCTGAAACGAGCCCGTCGTGCAAAGAACCGGACAGCATTATATATACTGACATCGTTGGGCTGGTGCAGATCAACGAATTTATGCACATACCTGAGCATCGCTATAAGTATGTCCCTTTCCTTGTGTAAAAATTTCTCCCGAGATATCAACGCATTTTGAAGACGTGAACACATAGTCTAATGAAGTCACATCATGTTTAAGTGACGTATCATAATTGAGGGATGGGTTCAATTACTTAAATTTAATACTTATCAATTTTTTTCAATTCATTTCAATAACAATTATATTGTTATTCACAGATGCAATTCATAAATTTCAATTACTTTCATAAAGTTATTAATTATAGTTCAATTACTTTGAATATATTCTATTTTCAAACACAGTTCAAAACATAAATCGAAGATTTGAAGAAATTTACAAAAAAAAAAGGCTTCTATACAGTTCATGCTTTATCAAAGTGTTGCAAGTTTCAAGCTGTATTTTTAGGAATTATGAATTCTCAATCATCCTTAAACTCATGCTGGTTTTCGTTAAATAAGTTTAAAATTACATTGCTTGTTAAGGGCCGAAATGAACACTTACTGAGAGATGTATATACAATAGTTGTCTATTTCTGAACACCTTCACCAAATTAGCTTAGCTGGACATTTATTAGACATTAACATGATGTATAAATGTTTTGAGGAGTGACATCTATTGCAATTATCAAAACATATAATAGGAAAAAGGTGCATGTTATTGAAATGTAATTGAAAAGTAATGCAATAACTGGAATTTTCAACAAAGAAAAAGTATTGAAATACATCCAATTACTTGTAAGTTATGCAACACATTGATAAAGCATGAACTGTATATAAGCCTCTTTTTAATTGCATTTTTTTCAAATTTTCGATTTATGTTTGGAACTGTGATTTAAAATAACATCATTTAAAAGAAAATCAATTACAACTAATAACAATTACTGATACCAATTACCCTATTCCTGGTATCATTATCTTATTTAGTATTGTACTTAACTTAATCTTAATCCGTTGTTTTGTATGTTCGTGTTACAATCTGCATGAATTTACGGCGGAAAATGTTGTGAATATATGCAGGTATATAGTATATTGAATGGAAGATTGTGTTTGTTTTGTTTGTTTGTTTGGAGTTATATCACGGTGTTTTCTGGGTAAGTTACCAGTACCACTGGTACAATTAACCCTACACGAGCCAGTTGGTCGTATTGCTGACTACGCAACCCTGAGGGCAAAGGAGGTTAGCCATTACTACCATGTTTAATATATTTGGTATGACCCGACCGGGGATCGAACACACGACCTCACGCACCCGAGGCAAGAATAGAGAAGATTACAAATAAACACAACATATCCAATACATATGATTTTTTTTTTAGCAATGTTAAACAGCTGACTGATAGTGCCAGTCGATTACAAATAAACACAACATATCCAATACATATGAAATTCTTTTTTAACAATGTTAAACAGCTGACTGATAGTGCCAGTCGATTCGATTAATTTTATTGAAGTATTAAGGCCTCTGGCCCATATACATTAATATTTACAAATACTACAATAAGAATTACACAATTGGAATGAGTTAAATTACAGAAACAGTTTCGTTAAGAGTTATTACTAGATATAGAAAAAGGGATTTGATTAGTAAACTACACGTTATATGTAGTTATAAAGTGTTTGACATCAGTTGGGCAAAAGATGGTTTTTAACATTCGATACCCTCAGATTAAATCATTTTGCGTTGATCAATACAACAAATTCATTTAAGAAGTCTACCGTATTTGTTTTACAACATAAATATTTAAAGGGAACTCTTGCAACTGGTAAAATCATCTTTGATTAATTATATTCAGATCTTACACATTGTATAGACTATCATTTGATACGGATTGATACATGATAAGCTAGCAATGTAGTTAATACTCGTTCTGGCCGGCCTTTATTTTTGTTTGTTATATTGGGTTATTACGAAGTTTTGAAAAAATATTTCAGTTATATCACAGCGACAGTTCACATATTCATTATCCCTGCGTAAACAAACCAGTACTAGGCTAGGAAATGTGCCTTGCACAAGAGCACAAACCAGTACTAGGCGAGTTAATATGCTTTGCCCAAGAGCTCAAACCAGTACTAGGCTAAGAAATGTGCCTTGCCCAAGAGCAGAAGCCAGTACTAAGCTAGAAAATGTTCCTTGCACAAGAGCACTCCACCATGAGGATCGAACTCCAGACGTCCTGTTCCGAATTCTCAACGCTATCCATTCGACCTCGCCGGATTCTTCCGGCGTCCATTGATTTAAGCTGCGTATAGCTGGATAAGTGTTCATTGATTGATTGATTTGGGTTTATCTCCGTGTTGAGCTCTACTGTTGTATTCACATCAAACTGCCTCGATGGTTTAATGGTCGATTTTCCGCAACGGGTTATTGTTGGGATAACGTGTTTGGTCCCCGGCCAGGTCATATCAAATCCCTTAAAAAAAATGGTAGTAATTATTTTTCCTCCTTGGCTCTCATGATAATGTTGGTAAGGATAAATGGACCAGTAGCACTTATAACTTACCCAGGAAACTTCGTGATATAACTGTAAGAATGTTGAACGCGGCGTAAAACAACATGTATACATTTAAACCATACACAGCAAACGCTGTGGCCTAATGTTAATTTTCCCTTATTTAGGTCACTACCGGTGATTATGGAAACATATCATGAGTATTCAGCTATAATGTTATATGCTGATTGATTGTTTGGTGTTTTACGCCGCTCAACAATTATTCAGTTATATACCGGCTTTCTTGGGTAAGTCACAATTTCTACTGATCCATTTATCCTGACGCCCGCAGTCAGTCGTAATGATAACCCCATAATCCTGAGCACCAAGGAGGACAGCCATTACTACTATTTTTAAAGTCTTCGGTATGACCCGACTGGCGTTCGATCCCTCGAATTCCTGCAGCATAGGCGGAAGATCTAACACTACACCACTGAGGCAGTATTGTTATATGACATCCGTTTTATTCACAGCAATCCACCGTGTCCGAATGCTAAGTGTGAGGGATTATAAACTATGGAATTAGCGTCGCGATGTAACTGATACACTGTTGACTACCGCGTTAAACTCCATTTCATCACAAGGTCAATCAAATAACCGATCATTTAATCAATTTAATGATCACTCAATTAATTAAACGATCACTCAATCGATTAAACGATCACTCAATCGATTAAACGATCTGTCAATCAATTATCATTTTGATATACAGGTGTAGAGTCAGAGTGTTTGACTGCTTTGGGACGGAGGCTGCGTATAACCACAAAGCATTCTCTGTAAGACGCAAACAAGTCAGCGGTTGGGGAGAAAAGAACCTGCGACTTCAGCAATTTTACAACATGTTCCGTATGTACAGCTATTTACCAGTATACCAATTTACGCCACATTGACAACATGTGCGTGTGTTGCTTATCATGAGTACATTTATGTTAACCATTTTACTGATTTACTCTACATTAAACAACATGTGTTTGTACTGCTTAGCGTGAGTACATTTATTGTAACTAGTATACTCGACAATAAACAGCATGTGTGTGTGTTGTTTAGCATGAGTACATGTCGTGTAACTATTATACCGATGTACTCGACAATAAACAACATTTGTATGTACTGCATAGCATGGACACATTTATTGTAACTTTTATACCGATGTACTCGACAATAAACAACATTTGTATGTACTGCATAGCATGGACACATTTATTGTAAATTGTATACCGATGTACTCGACACTAAACAACATTTGTATGTACTGCATAGCATGGACACATTTATTGTAACTTTTATACCGATGTACTCGACAATAAACAACATATACGTGTACTGCTTAGCGTGAGTGCATCTATTGCAACCATTATACCGATTTACTCGACATAAAACAATATGTATGTATTGCTAAGCATGAGTAGATTTATTGTAACCATTATACCAATTTACTCGACATTAAACAACAGTTGCGTGTATTGCTTAGAATGAGTTCATTTAGTGTAACCATTCTGCCGAGTTATGCCACATTAACCAATATTTGCGTGTACTAGTTTGCGTAAGTACATTATGTGAACCGAATTATACGACATTAAACAACACGTCTAAACTACATCTATGTTTATACTGTTACCGTATACGCAACAATTGACAACACTTGCGTGTACTGTTTATGTTTTGTTTGTTTTCGGGTTTTACGCCGTCTGCAACATTATCTCAGATACATCACGGCAACAATTGAGTTATTGATGCTTCAAGTATAAACAAACGATACTAGGCTAGGAAATGTGCCCTGCCCAATTGCACTCTTCCGTGACCTGCGCTTCATGACTGGAGATCGAGTACGAGACGCCCGGTTCCAAATCCCAGACGCCCGGTTCCAAATCCCAGACGCTAACCACTTGGCTAATGCGGATACCGTTGTTGGCATGAGTATGTGTGGTTTTACCTTATTACCGTTATACGCGACCTTCAACGATAATTTCGAGAGTTTGGTTTGGGGCGAGAGTTTGGTTTAGGGCGATTTTTTTTTAGGTTTGCGGCGAGGTGCCCTGGTTCTGGGTACCTGATTTAGGGGCGATGACGTCCCAGATTTGGGGACGAGATGTCCCAAATTTGGTGGCGAAATGTCTCAGATTTGAAGGTGTCCCAGGTTTAGGGCGAACTGTTCCAGAATTGGGACGAGATGTCTCAGGTGTTGAGCAAGGTATCCCAGGTTTTGGGCGAGGTGTCTGAGGTTTGAGGCGAGGTGTCTGAGGTTTGAGGCGAGGTGTCCAAGATTTGTTGCGAGATGTCTCAGGTTTAATGCGAGGTTTCGCAGGTTGTGTGCGAGGTGTCAAGGTTTGGGCAGAGGAATCAAATATTTGGGGGTAGATATCCCAGGTTGGGGTCGAGATTTGTCAGGTATAGGGCGAGATGTCTAAGGTTTGGTGCGTGGTGTCTCATATTTGGGAGAGGTGAGCCAGGTTTGGGGCGAGATGTCTCAGGTTTGGGGCGAGGTTTCCCAGATTTTGAGCAAGATGTCTCAGGTTTGGGGCGATGTGTCTCTGGTTTGGGTGAGGTTTCTCAGATTGAGGCGCGGTGTCCTAGTTTTGGAGTGAGGAGTCTCAGGTTTGAGGCGAGGTGTCTTCGGTGTAGGACGAGGTGTCCCAGGTTTGGGTCGAGTTGTCTCAGAATTGGGGCGAAGTGTCTCTTGTTTGGGGCGAGGTGTCTCAAGTTTGGTGTGAGGTTTCTCAGATTTGGGGAGAAGTGTCCTCGATTTTGGCTGAGGTGTTTCTCGTTTGGGACGAGGTGTGTCAGATTTGGGTCGAGGTGTCTCAGATTGTGGACGAAGTGTCCCAGTTTTGGAGTCTGGTTTGGGACGAGGTGTCTCAAGTTTGGGTCGAGGTGTCTTAGGTTTGTATCGAGGTTTCCCAGATTTGGGGCGAGGTGTCCAAGGTTTGGGGCAGGTGTCCCAGAATTGGGGCTATATGTCTCAGGTTTTGGGCGAAGTGTCCAAGGTATGGTGCGAGATGTTTCAGGTGTGGTGCGATGTGTCCAAGATTTTGGGTGAACTGTCTCAGTTTTGGGGTGATTTTTATTTCCTTTGGGCGCGTGTTGTCTCACATTCGTCACGGGATAATTCCCCCCTGTCTCATATGTACATTTACAGCACCCAATGCACAATATTTACCTTAGTACTGGTTAGTACTGTATTCATGAATGAGTCTTCAATTATCTCGATATATAAATTGTATACTGTTGAAAATGCTAAGAGCTAAAAAACTGCTACACATATAGAACAAAGCCATACAATTTCAATTGCAGCCCATACCCCGGACGATACGTTTCTCGGCTTTGTCGTTGGCAGTGTTGTAGAGGTCGGGAAACAATTAAAGAAAGAAAATATTGCTGTTGTTTATGGGAAGACATTTACACTTTGGCAGGTAATTTATTGTTCACATATACAGCTATACAGTGTTTGAAGATATCATTCGGGCAAAATCGTTTTTTTATTTAAATATTCGATACCCTCAGATTAGATTATTTTGAGTTTAGCAATTTAAATCATTCACTAAAGAAGTCTACCGTATTTGTTTTACAACATTATTAAGATCTCTATAAATATGTATATGGACCAAAATTTCCATCATTAAAATTTAAAAAATATACCTGCAAAAAATGCAGACTCTTTCTCAGCAACCACCAGTTGACTTCAATGATGCATTGCATTTCTATATGATTTACACGACCATTCGTGTCCGGACATTTTATCTCAGCGATAACCTACTTTAATACGTTCCATATTTAAGTCTTTCCAACATGTAAACGCATTTTGACGCATCTTCAGCAGACGACTTTTGATAAATTCGTGACAAAAGGAGAAATTGCTCAAAACGAGTTATTTCTACATTTGCCACAACGTTTTCAGTAATTATACCTACAATTATAGAGATTTTCTCTATTTTTAAGAGGACATTTTCAAAGTCGTCTGATGCAGATTTGTCATATATGGGACTTGTTTAAATACTTATGAAGTAGTTATTAAAGACATTTTGATGAAGGAGTAGGGAACAGTTCCGATCAAGAGAAGACTACACGCAGGCTGTTCTTAGTTATGTAGACACTGCTTGCAAATGTAGATTAAAGGTGCTGAACTCCGGCAGTAGATTACAATTTTTAAATGTTTATTTTTTTGCTAATATTGCTTATAGTGATAACAAAGTAAGTAATCAATAATTCAAAACTATATTGGCAGTAAATGCCGAAAATCAGCCAATTGAAAGTCGTGAATATATACAAAATTTGTCTTACTGGGTAGACATACCCATTAAATCAAATTTTGTATATAATCACGATTTTCAATTTAAAAAAAGATAAAATATTAATATTTTCATTTTCATTGTACTGGAAAGTGAAATTATTATTCTAATTTTGTCCCGGAATTAAGATTCTAATATTTTTAATACAACGTTTTAACAGTTTTTAAACGGTGACTATACTGTCTAAAATCTGGAGTTCAGCACCTTTAAAGCAGTGTAGAGATAGATGTGTAAACATTAAACAATGTTGTTTACAATCGCGTAGTCTTGGATTTAGATAGAACTATTGTCTTAAGAAAATTACCATTTCTTTTATTCAGGGTAAGTCATCGTTTCTAAAACAGTTCCACGATCACGGATTTGAAGTCCATGGCACCGTTGGTACAAACGGACGAACAGAAAAGCTAGGACCAATGCCGGACTTTATCATTAACCACGGTTGTATGCGGAACGGCAGTTTCCAGCTGTTACTTAAGCGGGCAAAAGTAAGGGAATATGTTATCAAAAGTGGAAATATTACTCAAAAAGTATACATTACAACCTGTGATAATAGACCACCAATGACAGGAACGCAATCTGGTCTTTGTTCACACGTGCTCTTGATTTACAGGTTCATTTATTCTTTATTAAAATGAGTAATTGGGAAATAAACGATGTGGTCGCTATAGACAGGGAATTGCTAAACAAAGGTTGTCTGTAACACAGGTTCGACTGTATGTTACTAATGTTGTATATGTGACTGAAAATATATAACTTCAAAAAGTATATCTGTTTCTCTCACTGGATATTTTACTAATGGAGTATAGGCAATTAAAGACTTTTACTAAAAATGCAGATTCAGGATAGACAGCTCGTAACGAGTTTGACACTTATATATTAAAAATGTTCCTGTTTGACGAAAATTTGAGTAGTCCAATTTTCAAATCGGAGTTGACTTTGTGATCATTGACAGTGAAAAAGTTAAAGCCCAACTTATTTTATAGCATTCAAGAGTGTTTCCTTCATTCATTTTTTTAATTTGGAGCAGCGATGAACAGTTCAGCCTTCTTCGATTATTCCATACATTGGCTTGGCTCCTAGGCTAACTGTTATAACCATATAAACAAGACTCATAAATCCTCAGTTTAGCTTGCCGAGCCCTGGTAGCTCAGTCGTTAGTGACGCGGCCTATAAATCAAGGGTTTTTGAGTTTGAACCCCAGCTTGGTCAGCATTGTTCTTCAGCCTAGTTGCCATGTGTCCTTGTGTAAGTGAATTCGGTTTTTCGACATCGAATGACAACTGCAGCAATGTAAGCTTAAGCCGTTTTTCGACATCGATTCACAAATGAAACCATGTTATCTGTAGGCCGTTTTCAAAACCATTGCCAGTCATTATTCTACTTCGCTGTTAACTGGTTTGCGTAATGTTATTTTTTCTTATTTAGTTTGGAATGAATCTAAACACATACCTGATCTAAACCGTCGCCAAAGTATTCCATAACTAGGCACAAACATGTGTTGCAAACCTTCCGCCGTGTTCGAGTGGTAATCGTCGGAGATTTGAAACCGGGTGTCCCTGTTTCGATCCCCAGCTAAAAACATATGTCTGCCATTGTAGATCCATTTCAATTAGATATTGTGTTTGCAATAGTCGTCTCCTGTTAAGGCGTTTAATACCGTCTGTATCAGAAAAAAGAGTTTAACCCTATCCCACATATAGACGCTTTTAGACGTTTCTACAGCAGACAACATTTGAAAGTTTGTGACAAAAGACAAAATTGCAAAACGAGAAAATACTCCTTTTGACACAATATTTTAAACCCTAATCAATAAGTATGTTTTCATTTAGGGGGGTTTTCAATTTTATTGTTGAGATGTTTACAAAGTCGTCTGCTGCAGATTTTCTATATCAGGTTATGTGTTTAAAATTGCGTAATTTTTCCCCATAGATATATATATTGGACTTGGAAAACCATATGACGGTCCGGCTCCTTTAGAGGCAATAGCAAACGGAGCAGTTTTTGTTAATCCAAAGTTCGATCCACCGTTTGATTACAGGAAGAACGACAAGCCTACAGAACGAGCGGTGTGTTTCTTTTTTTTCTCATAGATCAATTGAACTCTTAAAAAGCGATAAGAAGAAAACATTGATGAATTTGGTCTAATATATCCGAGAGGCATCTGTTTTGACTTTTATGCATAGCAACTAATCTGATATTAACCATGATTTAACATTTAGACATTTAAATGTACATGTACCATAAACAATTGATGAAGTGTATAGTTTACCATTGTTAACATATATGTGTTGTTTATTCTCGTATATGTATGTGTTATACCGAATTAATGATAATAGCTCATTCATGACTTTGTTAAAATATTGATGTCGGTTGGTACGTCAACTCTTCCGAGTGGGTCAGCACGTGTTTGTTATCGGTGTGTAAAATCTCGACGGATACGAATGTTCATGTTACGCGTTCAATCGTAAATAAATTGTATATACCATATTCGATTGATGAAAGTTTATGTCTTTTCTCGGACGCTACATTATATGGCGCTTCCGTGACGCGAGTATGTACCGTGACGACGAATATGGCGTAATTTCCGAGGCTTTAATCAATATAAGAGGACTACTGAAAATATAAATTAATACTTCCTAGGTAATTCCGCATACCCGAATATTTCTATAAATCTTTTCAATTCATACGTTATTATCCGGTTTTCTAAACCTGTACAATTCATAATTGTTTTAGGAATCCGCCGTGGTCGAGTGGTTAGCACTGGGGATTTGGAATCGGGCGTTCCTGGTTCAATCCCAAGTTGCGGCAGTTATGTTGAAGTGCCCTTGAGCAAGGCACATTTTCTAGTACAAGTACTGGTTTTTTACCCAGGGGACATGAATGAG
Source organism: Serripes groenlandicus (assembly GCA_031761405.1). NCBI lineage: Eukaryota > Metazoa > Mollusca > Bivalvia > Cardiida > Cardiidae > Serripes > Serripes groenlandicus. The sequence goes on from JASEVX010000014.1 coordinate 19,903,451, forward strand.
TGAACTATCGCGGTGATATTACTGAAATAATGTTGAAAATGGCGTTAAACCTCAAAATGAAACAAAAAATAAAAACTAAATCTATGTTTTTGTTTAATTCAGTTAACAAGTCAGAATCCGTATGTCGAACAGTTCATGGGTGAGCCGTATGCCTACACTGTAAATATTGACAACAAAGAGGAGGTAGAAAGAGTGATACAAAAAATCATAAAAACTGACGCGGTTTGTATTTTTATCTGATGATTGGATTTCATTTAATCCATTCCCACATACAGACGCTTTGTGACGCCACTGCACAGAAGACGACATTTGAAAATATTTATCTATTTGTTTAACCATATCAAACTACATCCTGAAAGTTTGAAGGAAAATTTCAACAAGAAGTAGAAAACATTGAAGAAATATAAACACAACATTTCCACAGGTTATCTGCTGTAATTGTCTCAAAAGTCGCATAAATCTGTTTCATCGAAAGGTTATCTTACGTTATGGAACGCATTTACTATCCTAATATGTTGTAGTGTATTATGCGTAGTACATTTTCATGTATACGTGGTTCATATTTCATTTGACATGGTACATTTAACATGATATGCAGTGCCATTTTTGTTATACATGGTGGTTATTTAATCATAATATGCAGTGAAAAGATGTGTAAATACAGTAGAATAACCCTTATATGGTGTGCAAACAACGTCATATGCAATACAAAAACCATAATATGCAGTTCAAATGACATTTTATGCAGTCATTGTTTCGAAACATGTGGTGGTATTTTGATTATATACAGTAGTTTTACCTTTATATGTGGAGCATTTTTCATAACGATGATCATTCTTTTCGGCATTCTTCGGAATAATTTTGGGACATTGCCGAGTATGACAACCCATTTCAATCAAAGCACTGAAAGCATTAATGGTGTAGGGGTCTCTGTGTGTTGAAAGGATATGGCGTAGCTTATATGGATACACGTTATTGAAACAATGTCGTATCGGCATGTAAACAAACCAAACATATTATAAACAACACAAATTGCCTGCAAATAACCAATACCTAATTATCAAAGTTTGAGGATTTCCTGTATAACCAAAAAAAGTACAAAAGATTGACAAACCGAGAAGCGACCAGAGTATAATATTTCCAGTTCAATTGACACTAAATATCCACACTGTATATTAAAATCATGCTGATACATGTAAATAACAGACAAGCAAAAGCATGCTAGAGTATGGTGTTTGAGCAATTCACGTCTTCAGGTCATATGTTTCCTATACACCAAGTTTGAAATAGATACGTTGCAACTATATTGAGACAAGGGTCGAACAAAAGGATTAGCAAATTGAGATTATACCTTAAAAACCCACATCATATTCATGTTCGAAATATTGGATCGTTCTCTTGATCAAAATGTACAAGTGTGACCATGAAATGAATCTACCAAAGAGAAACAACAATAAGACTTATTAATGCAACTCGCTCTGGACAAAGTAAACTAGTCTTAGTGAAGCACTCATAATCGAACAAGAGCCTTCCATGTGTTGCATTCGAAAGTCATATAATAAGGGAGAAAATGGAAAGACAAAAGAAAAAACTAACAAAAACAGCATGCTAGAGACATGCGTATTGTGCACTGAACATATGCAGGGCTTAAGTTACTTATACGCCAAGTTTTAAAATGTATTGAGACAAAAGCCGAACTTTATAATAAAAAATAAAATAACTCCTAACATAAACAGAAGCAGCATATTGTGCCTAGTATCTTCCCGTTCTCCTGGTCATAAGGTATAAGTGTGACCACGTTGATATGAATCTGCCAAACAAGAACAACGTTTTGACCGATAAATGCAAACCGCGACAGACGGATGTACAATCGGACGAACGGACAGACAGACAGACGGAGTGAAGCACAAGTCGGGATCAGATTAATATAGTCGAGTACCTGTAGCTATTGTTCATTCATGCTATTTCCTATTTTTTCGATAATCGACATGTCAGTCAAGTGTGAACGTGGTTAAATGTTTTGGATTCTAAAACTAAATGATATACCTAATGCCAAACAGTTTAGTGTTATATGATAAATAAAACTACTTAATATTATATTTAAGACACGTCACCTCAAGGCTATAGAGTTCAAAATATTGGGGCAGATCGCGCCTGACCTGACCTTTTGAAATTTCGACCGGCGACGATCCAGTCTATCCTGGACATGATACTCCTTATAGAGATTTTCCATATAATTTTCCTGATTTTTCAAAATCGTTTGCTGCAGAAACTGTTCTCGGTATACCCTTTCCATAGATCGCATTTTAAGAGGCGAACAGTCGTACCACAACAACAATGATTACAAACTATAATGATATACAAGGAATTAAAACCTCGTACATAACTTAAACATGGGCGGGAGAGACGGAGTCTAAATGACAGATAATAGCAAATCGATATACATTTAAAACTTTTTATGTTTATGAGAAAAACTGCAAGGTCATTGTTGTGTATAATAATATATACAGGTCAGCCTTTTTATTAGCACAGTCTGATCAAAATCTACACATTGCACAGGCCTGTCAGAAGATTTAGTCATCTTGTGTATAATCTAATAAGAATAAGCAGCTGGACACGATAATTTGAACCTACACTGTTTAAAAAGGCCAACGTGTACCTGCGCCCATGCACTGGTTCACTATACATATACACATATATACATATATCAATAAAAACGTGCCGTGTGAGGTGAAAGGGGAACTTGTAATATCTGCAATTCCCGCTTCCAAGCCGGACGAGTTGACAAAGTATTTCATCTGAATATTCCGTAGAATTTGCCCAAAATTTGGCATATTTTACTCTCAGTCAGCCAACACCGGTAATTATCAGACACAATCACTCAGTCTCACCACTATCACTCAGTCCCTGCCACCATTACCTTAGTCTCAGCAACTATCACTCCGGAGAATGTCGGACAGTACCACCATCACAATGAAAAATGCACCGCATATAAAGCTGTACACACCACGTATACACTAGTAAGGACATAATAAAAAAAACAAGATGTGTTTGTGAAACACTGATGCCCCCGAATGGCAACATCTAGGTCAAAGGTCAAGGTCGCCAGGTCAAAAATGTTGGTACTGACAGAAAGGTCATGTCACAAGGAATACACATGTGAAATATGGTAGCCGTACCTGTTATGGTTCAAAAGAAGTGGTCAAAGTTAAAAACAAATCTAGAATGGCAACATCTAGGTCAAAGGTCAAGGTCGAAAGGTGAACAATTTTGGTATTGACAGAAAGGTCATGTCACAAGGTATACACATGTGAAATATGGTAGCCGTACCTGTTATGGTTCAAAAGTAGTGGTCAAGGTTAAAGTTTTTTTCGAGAATGGCAACATCTAGGTCAAAGGTCAAGGTCGCAAGGTGAAAATTGTTCGTGCTGACAGAAAGGTCATGTCACAAGCTGTTATGGTTCAAAAGTAGTGGTCAATGTTAAAGGTTTTTTTGAGAATGGCAACATCTAGGTCAAAGGTCAAGGTCGCAAGGTTAAAAATGTTGGTACTGCCAGAAAGGTCATGTAACAAGGAATACACATGTGAAATATGGTAGCCGTACCTGTTATGGTTCAAAAGTAATGGCCAAGGTTAAAGGTTTTTTTCGAGAATGGCAACATCTAGGTCAAAGGTCAAGGTCGCAAGGTCAAAAATGTTGGTACTGACAGAAAGGTCATGTCACAAGGAATACACATGTGAAATATGGTAGCCGTACCTGTTATGGTTCAAAAGTAATGGCCAAGGTTAAAGGTTTTTTTCGAGAATGGCAACATCTAGGTCAAAGGTCAAGGTCGCAAGGTCAAAAATGTTGGTACTGACAGAAAGGTCATGTCACAAGGAATACACATGTGAAATATGGTAGCCGTACCTGTTATCATTCAAAAGTAATGGCCAAGGTTAAAGTTTTTTTCGAGAATGGCAACATCTAGGTCAAAGGTCAAGGTCGCAAGGTCAAACATGTTGGTACTGACAGAAAGGTCATGTCACAAGGAATACACATGTGAAATATGGTAGCCGTACCTGTTATGGTTCAAAAGTAATGGCCAAGGTTAAAGTTTTTTTTGAGAATGGCAACATCTTGGTCAAAGGTCAAGGTCGCAAGGTCAAAAATGTTGGTACTGACAGAAAGGTCATGTCACAAGAAATACACATGTGAAATATGGTAGCCGTACCTGTTATGGTTCAAAAGTAGTGGTCAAGGTTAAAGTTTTTTTTGTGCAGACAGACAGACAGACAGACAGACAGACAGACAGACGTGCAGACAGGCCAAAATATATATGCCCACCGAATCTATGATTCCGGGGGCATAAAAATGACGTTTCTACCATGTATATTGCTAAAAATATCACACCTATTAACCAACAAACAGCGTATGAAGCTAAAACTACTGCATATAATCAAAATACTACCACATGTATCGAAACATTGACTGTATATACGGTTGTATGTTTTACATATGAATTTGTTTGCACACCATATAATGGTTATTCTACTGTATCTGCACAATTCTGCACTTCATATTGATAAATTACCACCATATATAACGGAAAAGGCACTACATATCATGAACAATGTACATGCCAAATGAATTATGTACCTCGTATACATGAAAATATTTTGTGTATAATACAAAACAACATCATAGGACAGTAAAGGCGTTTCATATTGTGTTGTCATGACTGTACGAGGTTTACTATCACTCTTGTTTAATTGTATTATATTGTTGTTCATTGTTATATGAACCGGTGGCCTAAATACTTGAATTGAAATATGTCTCTGACTATGTCTATGTCCTATGAATTATTTTGTATATGACGAGATACCTAATATTCTGTTTACAATATAATTCAATACAATATTGTTAATTGGACGATGTAGGCCTCTGACCCATAGCATGTACATTCGAACAATGTAAAGGAACATCAAATGGAATTAAATAGGGCTTATTAAATAAATGGTAAATATATACAGAAAGTGTGTAGATCGTTATGTAGTAAGCCCATAATTCTATAAAAGGAGTCAAAAGACTAGTTGGAACACAGATATATGAGTAGGTAGATCAATATAATAGTTTCGTATAGTTTACACTGATAAACGCATGGTACCCATCTTCCAAAACATCTTGATGTGTCTGTATTAGGCAAATCAGAAGCACTCTCTGCATTCTCTGTATAACGATTAGAGTTTTAATTGTAGTTTTTTGAACTTACAGTTTGCACCGTTTCTTCCGTATGAATATTCTGACGAAGGTTTCATACAGCTTATCAATGGTTACGTGGAACATCAAGACTTTTGTCACTATGGGGAACAATTCTGGCCACCGCAATCAGCCGTGAAAATGATTATAGCGAACATTGGAGTCTCGTGTAAGGACGCCTGCTGGGAGAACAGTAAGTGACCTGCTATCTGTTTGAAATTCATTCTGCTTAAAAAAACGTTTGAATAACTGCACTGTTCAATAAACATCTGTCTTAACTCGTTCACTGCCGAATTTCACAAAGTCGACTCTTCCATGCTGAAAATTGTACCACTCCATTTTTCGTCAAATAGAAAATTTAATAAAATATAATGTCCAAGTAGCAAACAATGCAGATTTCACAAAAGATAGCTGTCGTACATTTTAACACAATTCACAGATTCGATATGCAAATTAGTTGCAGTTTTTCAGCCAATAAAAAAAGTCGAAATGTTCTGTCCGGTACACTCGATTGCCTAACGCCGTTTATGCATTACAAACAGAAGCAATATGATGCATGAGAACCATGCAATTTATTACGATTAATTGTTTGTTTGCATGTAATGCATGACAATGGGCATTGGTTAAAATACGATCTCAGATGTATGTATTAAATGTGTAATAACTTAACAAAAACACCTTAATATTGAAAAATCGTTTGGAAACATTAATAGTACATGCATACATGTATTGCATTGTGTTGTCATTTTAAAGTACACATTATGGTAGTAGTAACCCACGCCAATGTGTCTGTTTGTCTATCTGATCGATTGGTTAATTTAGGTTTAACGCCGTGTTCAACATTTGTCCAGTAATGTCACGGCGCCCAGTTCACTGCTTTTCCACATACACTGTTAGACTATTGTTGGGAGAACAATGACGTCTTTTGCATTGACTGCAGAGCTGGAGTTTGAGTTTACAACTTCTGGTTCGACAGGCCGCGCCGCTACCGTCGCCTGTCTGGCGTTCTGTAGATAACACTTTATTCCAAATACACCTAGTCGATCATATTTCATGCTGTAGTTTTCCACCTACATTTGTATGTAAAGTCTGATTTTATTGTATTGAGTTCTTTTTCAGACTTAATCTGCGAGCCAAGTTATTTCCAACACATCAACTCGACGGAAGCCTTTCTCCAGACAAACAATATAAGATGTACACAGACAAGAACGGAAGCAGACATATATCATCCTTCCCTCATTCACAACAATACTCAATGTATCCTTCAGTCTGACGATCTTTTATTTAGTTGTGTTGGTGGTAAACAAGGACACAGAAGGCTATGTCCATGCAGAACATTTATTCGGTATCAGTCGGGTTTGTGTAAAGGCTGTGACCGTTGATGACGGTGACTTCTTTGTAGGTTACAACTCACCAAATACATTCCTTATCTCTAATGTAGAACACCAAGTACCATTGAAAAGAGTTACCGCTAAGCTTTAAACCAATCCAAAGAAAATTGGGGGGGTCATGCATTATGCAAGAAATAACTCACCAGGCGAAAATGGTAACCGTCATTTTGGACCAAATCATGCCCGGACAAAACCGGTGTTTAGCATTCTAGACTATCACTTTGAAACAAGGTCAAAATAATAAAAGTGATCAAATCAGTCATTCCAGTGCATCCTATACACATTTACAATGATTTTAAACTCACTGTCATATATCCAATGCACTCTGGTGATGGTATACACTCATTTCTATATAAATAAATGTTTATTTAGGGACTATTTGGGTGTAAATCAGCAAAATGTATTTGGCGTTATTTGACCCGTAACAGAATAGCATAAAGGTAAATCGACGTATAGCTAAAGGTCTAGCCTTGGGTAAAATATGTATGTGCTTTGACTAAAATACATATATATTTATTAGCTTCATATCAGCTTATTCCAGGTTAATGATAATATATTGACTACGCTAAACGATTCCTTGTAAATATATTGCTATTATACTCACTATAATCATCTGTTTATTCTACTGTGTTTAAATGATGCATTTTATCATTAATTCCTCTTATGCATATACTTTGTTAAGTATTGAGTATACTTATTTCCATTCACAGCACTCATGTGTCTTCTCCCATTCCCATTTATCTTACTATTTATTCTAATAGAAAACTGTTATTTTGTTTATAACGAAATTATTCATTTTGTTTGTTTTGTTTGGTGACTTATAGGCCAATAGTGCCAGGTGCTCTTTGTAATTGTAAATGTATTTTTGAATATAAATCTCTAAATATGCACACAGCACAATAATAATTGATTTACTTACTTACTTAATTACTTAATTAATTACTAACTTACTTACGTACTTACTTAATGCTTTATGAATGCACATACTCGCCTGCGTCTTCACTGTGAGCAGAGTTAACCCTTTTCCTCATATAGACGCTCTATGACACATCTGAAGAAGACGGCTTTTATCAAAACGAGCAATTTCTTGTTTTGTCACCATGTTTTCAACTCTATTCAATTATTGTACTTACATTTAAAGGGTGTTTTCAAAACAATTTCGGGTACGTTTTCTAAGTCGTCTGCGGGGGAGTTGTTGTGTGTGAGAAAGGGTTAAGACCAAAACACGTTGCCAGTGTAGAACAAGATCCAGAAGACTATGTTCAAGCAGAAAATGTATTCGGCATCAGGCGAGATTGTGTAAAGGGTGCGACATTTGATCATGTTGAACTTTCTGCTCTCTCTCACTGTAACATAGGTCGATAGGCGTATAACATAATAAGGTACATTTATATTATCGGAAAAAGTTATATATATGCAAAGGTAAACGATCAATGTTGGCACAAATGTTCGTAGAGAGTATAAGATTGAAAGGGAACAAGGTTACGTATATTATCCCCAGTCTGCATTTTGAAATTGCAGTATTAATGTTTAAACCATTCTCTAGCTCACTTCCTACTACAGGATAAGGGTAATCATTCTGTGCAACAGACGCCTTTAGGAATGTAGAACTCTTTCTTTTTTTTTTAAATCAAATAACAATTAAACAGCAATTATTTAACGTCACAATCAAGGTTGAAATCAAGTTCATTGGCAGTCATGATACCTGCGTTAAAAACAGTATTTACAATTAGGGAAATTCTAAAATTTAATTTTAACGTATTTTGACGATAGATACATCACCGTCAAAATTATAAATTGATTTTCCCTGATTTTAACAATGGTAAGAGTGATGAGAACAGGAGTTGCTACCGACATCCAAGGGATATAAAGCGAACAATGTGTCCTTTTCCTGACTTGGACAACCCTAAGCGAGTCCTCACCAAACTGTGTCCCAATAATCAAAGGCCAGGCTATTTCGGCCAGGATTTGGCAAAAAGCACAGGTGTCAGTCTCGTTTATAATCTAAAAATAGCATTTGACTATATAGTCAAATTATATTTTTAGATTTTAAATGAGACTAGTACCTGTGATGAAAAACTTTTATAACTACAACAATACGGAGTTATGCAAATCATCAAAAAGAAGCGGAAATATTCCGTTGCACATGAAGGTATAACAAAAAGTACATTTAAATCCACCAAAAAAAATTAATCTGTATTTAGTAATGCAGATATCGGTATTTGAAGATTTAGGTAATATGAATTAAGGCAAAGCCTCTGAAAGTTTCGGGAAGTGCATTCAGTCTCAACAGATGTAATCCCCTACTAAGCTGTTGTGCACTAACGCTTTGACTAATTGCTCAATTGATAATGGTTATAGTTGTCAATCCAGGAGTAGAGAGTTCCAGTTCAGGCTGAGTCAACTTACTTATATAAATGTCAAAGACTACTTTTACCAGTGAATATTGAACATTTTTCTAAGAGCTTTAAAGAGTATAGATCATATTATGACCATGAAGTTTGAGGGAATATCCTGATAGCCATAATAAATGCATAAATTAACATATAAAATATGTTTATGTCTAGATAAACGCATCAACATTTTGAATAAAAAAAAAACATTTCTGCCAACTGAACTTGAAATCAGACAAGCAGTTGCAGAGGAAAAACGTTTAGATTTTTTAGTTTTACCGTTTTTCTGGTGCCACATTTCAGCATTGCTTTGAACTAATCAATATCCCTTGAACAATTTATGTAGAGGGTAAGGTTAATTAAAGAACGTTTTTTGCCAAACTATCTTGACATATTGATTGATTGGGGTTTAACGCTGTTTTTAACAATTTCTCAGTTATGTCACGGCGGCCAGTTCACCTACTCATGCATTTCCTGGTTTTCTCACACCAGTACTCCACACAACAATCTTCCCAAGCAACTGGCTGCTTTTCCACATAGACTTAGCCCATTGGTGGAAGACGAATGACGCATGTCGCATTGACTTTTGTCAATCGTCGGAAAGAAAATTGGCCGAGCCGGGATTCAAACTCACAACCCCTGGATTGACAGCCCGCGTCGCTACCGACTGAGCTATCGGGGCTCGGCTATCTTGACATAAGACAAGCAGTTTAAGAGGAAAATTGTTATCTTACTCCCTTTTTGATACCACCTGGCATCATAATGGTTTTTTTAAGCCAAATTATCTTAAAACAAGACCGCAAACTCTGATGATGCCTGGCAACATAGTTTTTTAATTAATAAATATGACTTGAATAATCGTATGGATGGTCTCATAAGGAAAATTAATGCAACAGTCTTATAACTTTGAAATGATACCAGCAACTTCCTTCTTTTCTCATGCCACATGCAGATAATATTTTTCAACCAATCAATATGATTTGAATATTTTTAGGGTTGCTGGTGGATATTGCATGATGGATTGAGGATTATCACAAAATCTGTGCTGATATTGATTAAATTGTATGTATTTATCTACAGTGTCATTTTGTCCCCACTGAGATTTGAACTCAGAACTCCTGGCTAGACCAGGTGTTTTACCAGTTAAAACTATAAGGTTTCAAAATGTAGCTAAACACATTTAATTTACGATCAAGATTGTCCTCAAAGAAAGTCACAAGTGGTAAATGCCTCATGTTCTTTACCAAAAAAGGGAATTCCTAATAAATCAGAGCTTGTGATAGTTTAATTGTAATTTAAAAAACCTTACAAATGATGTTTTTCTAAACATTGAATTGTTATCTTACCACACTATAATATTCTTATAACTGTTTAGACTGATGCAACCATGTCCCTTATATGGTCTCACCTATTTGCTATGTAAAACATGAGTATAAGAAGTATTTCAAATTCAATTACAAGTAGAATAAGCCATGCTTTTCAAGGATTGAAATAATTTAATCAATTTTGAAGAGAATAACCGAAGGAACATTTGGGCCAAATTATTTTCAAATAAGGCCACTATTTTAAAAAAAAAATGCATTTCCATTGCAAAGAGGATAAGAATTAAGGAACATTCTTATGAAGGTGGATTGCAATGGACAAAGTGGTTTAGAAGGAGACATTGTTTAACACTTTCCCACTTGTAGATGACTTTTGAAATCACTGTGGCAAAGAGAGATAACACTCATAGTGAATATTTTATCCTTTGTGCAATTTCTTCTTTTGTCACTATGTTTTCAAAAAGCCGTCTGCTGCAGAGGCGTCAGAAAGCGTCTATATGAGGGAAAGGGTTAAACACTTTGAAGCTTTCCCACATTTGACAAATCTGCAATAGATGACTTTGAAAATGTCTACTAAAAATTAAGGAACATCTCTATAATCGTAGGTACAATTAGTGACTCAATTACTGAAAAAGGTTCAAAACATCGTGGCAAAAGGAGAAACTGTTTGTTTTGAGCAAGTTCTCCTTTTGTCACGATGTTTTTAAAAGTTATCTGTGCCGGACACATCAAAATGTGTATTTAGGTCGGAAAGGGTTAATGATCAGTTCAGAGACCCATGTACAATATATATGTAATTACTAAAGTTATTTAAAATTCAAAAACAAACACACAAGTTTACAAACAAGTGAAAACTATAGCATAACATTCTTTTCATTTAATTCTTTCTGTGCCAAAGGATATTTCTAGGTATCTTCAAACCATGCAGATTCAGTGTAGACAGATAATAATTAGCTGTCTCATTTGATTCTGCATTGTTCATCTGAATATTTTAACAAATATCCTGTCAGTGTGCAGATAATGTTGATTTAGACTGCTGACTGCTCTGTTTATTATAATGAATTTGATTATACAACAAAGGAACCATCATTCATTTATTCACACCTATATACACTATTTATCAAACAGGCAGTCAAAAAGATGCTTTACAATGACACTATGCACAAACAAAACAGGTCAGAATGCTCTTACCTAATCAACCTAATAACAACCCTGATCTCCTTGACATGTCCTTGAAAAATCCACCATCAAATATTTAAAAAATTGTTGTTACTGGAACATTTTGTACTTTAACTGTAAAAGTTTTAAATCAAAGCAACATTATACATGTATGTATAACAGAACTTTAAACTAACATAGATCTGACGAGACACCTGTACAGATTGAAGATAATTTGCCACACATTGATCACCATCAGGCATCAGCCATTTTGAAGTTTATTTCATATTGCCAGACGCATCTTAATTCTGATCAGGGGCTGATCCACCAAACCCCTGCAATTTCAATCTTTAAAAACCAAGTCAATTTGCACACATAATAAAAATTGTTTAGATCTTCTTTAAAATTTACATAGACATTCCAGCTCGCAAAAAATCATGATTTCAGGGGACTTGCATCTAATCTATAGATCTTTGCCGATTTAACATGTATCTGAATAAACCTGTACAGAATGAAGATAATTTGCCACACATGGGTCAACATCTGCCCTTTTGAATGAATGTTAGAATAGTTTATTTCATATTGCCAGACAAATTTAAAATCTGATCGGGGGCTGTGTCCCAAAACCCCTGCAATTTCAATTTGAAAAACCAAGTCTAGTTGCACAAATAATAACAATTGTTTAAATTTTCTCACAAACTTACATGCACATTCCAGCTCTCAAAAAGACATGATTTTTCAGGAGACTTGCATCTATAGATCATCTTTGCCATATATTTAACATCTGAATAAACCCATACAGAATGAAGATAATTTGCCACACATGGGTCATTATCTGCCCTTTTGAATGAATGTTAGATTAGTTTATTTCATATTGCCAGATGAATTTAAAATCTGATCAGGGGCTGTGCCCCCAAACCGCTGCAATTTCAATCTAAAAACCAAAGTTAAGCTGCATGCATAATACAAATTGTTTAGATCTTCTTAGAAACTTACACACATTCCAGCTCGCAATTTTTTTTTTAATTCAGGTGACTTGCATCTATAGATCTTTGCCATGGATTTAACATCTAAATTATAAAATAAACCTATACAGAATGAAGATAATTTGCCACTGTACATTGTTCAACATCACTCAGCCCTTTTGAATAAAAGTTAAAATAGTTTATTTTATGTTGCCAACCGCATCTAACTTTCTATCATCATCAGGGGCTGCGCCCCCGAACCCCTGCAGTTTCAATCTGAAAGAACAAGTTTAGTTGCACACATAGAAAGAAAATACTTGTTTACATCTTACTAAAAACCAGCATGTACATTCCAGCTTGCAAAATTCTTGATTTCATTGACTGTGTAGTGTACATGTACTTAAATAATAATTATTATATGTTAATTATGTTTAAACTTTAACCTATATGAATCCATAAAATCTTGTCATAATTGAAGGTAGTAACAGAGTTTAGTAAATGAACATTTTTAACCAGTGTACCTAAAACACAGTGGACGAACTCGGCGGTGTTTTTCGTAGAACGTCTGCCTTTGGTGCTATTTGGACTTGGGTGTGGGAGGTTGAAAGTCCGATCCCCGGTTGGGTCATGCCAAAACCTTAAAAAATGGTAGTAATTCTTGATGGTCATGTTAGTCATGGTTGCGGGGTTGGCATTTCAACTGACTGGCTGGTGTCTGAATAAATGGACCAGTAGTACTGGTAACTTAACCAGAACACGCCGTCATATAACTAGAGAATTATTGAAAGCGGCAATTTGTTTTTAACAATGACACAGTTGAGAGACATAACAAGTAGTCGAGGTAGCAATGCCATAAAGCCAAAGTGTAACCATACAGTGTCAGGGCAAGGACCTAGTCTCAATATATGGCCGTTAAATATTGCATTGTAACTAATGATGCGAACAGTCAAAATAAAATATCGCATTCCTAGTACAGAAACCTGGACTAGGCAAGTAAAAAGCTGAAATAAAGAAAACCATAAAATTTACTACTTGTCATGATAATGACTGTTCATTGGTTTAAACCAATACAAATGGGCAACTTGGATAGGGAATTGTCTTTTCTACAGATCTGCCCAGGTTCATTAGATTCTATACATTCACACCGATGGACCCAACAATTGATCACTTATAATTAATAAGCTGATCCATTGGTTAAATAAATAAAAATCGGTATTAACTAAATATAAAGAAATGTTATCTTTATCCATAAAGAAGTAACAAGAACACAATCTAAACCATCACTATAATGTCTGCCTCAAGATTACAACATATATGAACAGAGAATATCATCAGTGGTTCTACTTATCAGAGAGGCAGATGAACACAAGACGATACATACTGTTCACAACTTGAACTTCACAGTTGACTGAGTGCGTTAAACATTGGGTACGAAACGGAATCCTAGTTTCATTTTAAGCAATAAGAAGCATTGGCCATTGGACATGTCTGACATGGAAATAATGTTGCGATGTGCTTAAAAACTATTTATATAATCATATGCTTGTGGGGATGCAGCTCAAACTTACATTATGGCTCGGCAAAACACTCCCGAGTCTGCACAGTTTTGTTGTCTTTACAAGCATGTCAAACATGAACGGTAGCTCTTAACCTGAACCGGAACAATGCAAATCGTTCTCATGTTTCGCTCTAATATGATTTCGTGACACACAGATTAAACAAAACAACATGACTCCCTAAACATGTCATGTGCAACAATTTGCCTTCGAATAAACTAAGTGAACACAATTTGTGACAAATGGGCCATGATCAGCCGTTTTGAATGAATCACGATAGCACCAGCTTACCTGACGGTCGTTGACTTTCGATAGTTATGGACAGTTTAACACAATAAATCCATTGAAAAGTTGTCTAAATGATAGAATGACGGGTGTTTCCAGTATCCTGTTACCAACGAAACGCATATAGGATCTACTAGATCGAAAAATTAAATCGAGTCGAGCCGGGCCAGAGGTCAAGAATCGGCCATTTTTAACGCGGTTAATGAAAAGCTTGAAATTTGAATGCCCTTAGTGACACCGACGTCAATTTTTATGGAATTGTTCTCTGAACAGAATCTTCGATACACGTTCAATGATGTAAACATTTGATATACAGTCTGAAATCGGAAAGCGGATGTCCGAGTAGATCCCAAATGACCCATAGAGTTCGTTTTGTAACAAGCAAAAATAGCACCATAGTATATGTGACCTTTGACCCTGACCGTAAGAAGTTTCTAACCGAAACTTTATTATGTAGGATATCTAACCTGGAAGTGTCTGTGTTTTAGGTGAATGAGATGATTTAAAGTTAAACTTATCATGAAAAAGATATATAAACTTTTAATTTGTACCAAAACTATCTGTATTGAACACATGTTTATGATAATTGTTGTCAATTAATGCAGACACACAAAATATCAGATTGTGGTTTGTATCGGTAATTATGATAGTGGATATGGGTTTAACCATTTCCCACATAAAACAAATCTGTAGCAGACGACTTTGAAATTATCAAGAACAAAATATAATTTTTTGTTATAAATGATAGTATGATAATTGAAAAGTGTTGAAGTCATTGTAGCAAATAGAGCAATTGCTCATTATGAGCAATTTCTCCTTTTGCCCAAATGATTTGAATGATGTTTAACATGACAGACTTTGAAATCATCACGTCAAAACATAGAATATCTCTATAACGGATAGTAAGATAATTGAAAAAGTTAAAATAATTGCAAAAAGAGCAATTGCTGATTATTTGCAGTTTTACTTTTTACCACAATGATTTCAAAAGTCGTCTGCTGCAAAAGCTCAGAAAGGGTATATATGTGGGAAAGGGTTAAAAACATATATGGAGAAAATTAAGCTTATTATGAGCAATTTCTCTGTATGCCAACATTATTTCAAAAGTCGTCTGTTGCAGAGGCCTAATAAGGGTATATATGTGGGAAAGGGTTAAAACCGTAAATGGAGAAAATGAAGGCAATAAATATTTGGTCATAACCTGAATCACTGTCAATTTAAATTGTTATTGGAGAGAGTTTCCTGTGGAGATATTAAGATCCAAAACATTGAATGGGTATAAAATATGAAAAAAAGGTGTTAGAAATTTACAACACTTTCTTGTGTTGTTTCATTAAAATGTCGAACGATCAAACGTCTTTTTTCGTTTCAAGTTTAAACAATTACATCACATAGACAGGATCCGTCGTGGTCGAGTGGTTAGCGTTGTGAATTTGAAAGGCTCGATCCCCTGTAGTGGCACGACGGTCATGGTTGGTGAAGTGATGTTGGGCAAGGCACATTTCCTAGCCTAGTACTGGTTTGGTTACCAGGAATCATGAATAAGTAAACTGTCGCCATGATATAATTGAAATAATGTTGACAAATAAAACATCGCATAGAAAAGCGAATGAAGCAGATAAGGAAACGGGAATAATCAATGGAATGGTTACTATTTGCTATAGTATATTGTATGCTTGCTCGAATATAATGGATAAGCATACTGTTTATACCACACAGTGACATAGAAATGCGGGTTTTCATTGGCTCATTTAGCGTATTCAGGAGTTCCTTCGTCTATCATAGTATATCAGGAATCAGCCTACATTTATTGCGCCTTTCTTTGGTTCCCGGTTTGGTATAATAATGAAATTATAAAGCGTATGAGGCAGGTAACCAATTCAGAAGAATGGTTCTATTGTTTAGACTAGATACAGTATAAATTTGTAAACTGAAAATATACATAGATTTAATTAATATACCACCCTTTGTCTTTCTTTTGTGTTAAACTCACACATTTATATAGAGTGTAAAATGATATTTTAAAAGTCGTTTACCCGATATGTGGTCACACTGGCAGGTCTAGAAGTCTCATTGTGATAAATGTCAAGACATTCCTACTGGAAGCCCCCTACTGGCGGCTTCAAAAAACATATGTCATATAAAATTGTATTTTATATAAATGTTGTTTAGCTTTACTATTGCGAGGCGATAAAATAATTTTAGTCTACACCCAGATCGTCCTATGTTAACCATTTCCAACATACAACACAAATGCAGCAATGGCTTTCATTTAGTGTAAATTAAGGAAACTTTATACAAATGAAAGTATAAACATTGAAAAGAGATGAAAGCAGTGTGGCAAAAGAGGACATTGCTCAAAAATATTCTGCTGCAAATGAATCAAAATGCGTCTACATGTTAGAAATTGTTAATACATGTACATTGATCCTCTTCCCTATGCGTGTCTAAAACAGCAGGTGGCATTGCTCCTTACTTTTGAAACGTTCTCCGTGCTCTGAAATGAAATAAACGTTATGCTCCAAATAAGAGTTCTGATTTGGCAATTTCGCGTGAATGAAATTGCTTCCGACAATTCAAATACTTGAGCACATTGTCTGTGTACAGAGTGAACATTTATAGTAAATGGACCCTGCTAGTTATGTCTCAATTAAGGACGCAAACAACGAGCGTGATAAACGCTGTTTAGCAATCGATAACAAAATAAGATTAAACCAAATATATGACAATTTCAGCGATATGTACTTGCTGTCTATTGATAAATGATTGGCAATCGATATAAACCAGGCGTAGACTACATTTAAAAGATGTGACTCATTGTTTCTGTGAATAATTTGAGAACGGTGCAGAGCCTAACAAGACCCTATATATGCACTGGTTGATCGGGATATACACTGGTCGCGAGTACCGTCAACTGGTTTTCGAAGCGCTTCTCAATGTACAGAATTACCATAATGGACCTGCTTGGGAATCGGTCAGATAATCAAGATCACAAATGTATGAATATGTGTTACACAGAAGATTTTAAAATACAAACGAAAAAGGCAAACTTTGGGTGACCCACTACAAAATCGTTAAGCCATACTATTTGGGTGAAAAAGGTAGTCGCCAGGTGGCATCAGAAAAGGGCTGAAAGAACGTCTGTATTAGGGAAAGGGTTAAGCAGAAATGTGACCCTTTACAATATTTGTTCCAGCCTAATGGACCGGTATATTAAGATAGTCGCCAGGTGACATTAGAAAGCCCCCTCCCCTTATCCCCGATTACCCGATTAAATCAGTTACATATTCACTTATATACCAGCATGCAGGTGCTTGATTGAGGGTCATCTTGGCCCTCATGTTTCAATCTCGTTCAGTGTCAATTCATTTCTAAATTTTCTGAATAGATTCACTTAATTATTGTACGTCGTCATAAAAGACGACATCAATACAAATTCAAAACATTTTGCAAGCATTCAAAGTAAAACATGCCATATATTATCGTCTAGCAGAAAACTTTTAAAGATCATCTGTTATTACCAAAGTATGCTGTTTAATTTTTGTTTACAATCATTTTGACATGTTTTTTTCGTAAAAAGGTAGCGCCTATATATATATTAGCAAAGCAATATATATTTAAAACTTTTAAAATTCATGAGAAAATCTACAAGGTCATGTGTACATTAATATATCCAGATCAGCCTGTTCATAAGCGCAGTGTGATCAAGATCTAAACGTTTCACATATCATTTACACATGCCTGTCAGAAGATTAAATAAACTTGTGTAGAATATAATTAGTCTCTGCAGGTGGAGACTATTATTTGTACCTACATTGTTTAGAAATACCAATGTGTAATGAGCAATCTGAAATCTTCCGTAAATCTGAGTGTAATTTACATATGATTTATACGTGGGGTGAATGCTTTCTATTTGGAAGAGTCCAATGAAATACTTACGGAGCAAATAGTTAAATACGTTGTTCCACAAGCCTTTTCCTACCCCTACAAATTCATCCTTTTTATGACGTATTCATTCTTTATTACTACGTTTTCTATCTTTTAAACGTGCGTGTAAATCTTGTATTGTGACGTATATATGTCGTGTTTAGTTGAACATCCATCCTTTTTTCGTGTTCATCCTTTATTATTGCGTGTTCATCCTTTGTTATGGTGTTTTTTATATTTTAAAATTGCGTGTACATGTTTTATTTTTTACTGTACATCCTGTATTATGACGTATATATCCGTTATTATGTCGTGTATATTTGAACATCCATCATTAGTGCGTGAAGATTCTTAAATAGTTGTGTGTGTACATGTTTTATTATGATATGTTCATTGTTTATTAGTTTATATAGTTTGTTTAATATGTAATGAGCACTATTATATTTAGTAGAGTCCCCAATTGCGAATCAATTTCATAATTTTCGATGATAGCTTAATTGTCCTTATGTACACTATTTAATTTGTTTGATGCACTTTCTGATATTTTGTGAACGTTCTATATTCTGTTATGCTACGTTAACACTAGGTCACGATGTCTACGATGTTTACAATAAAAAAAACGTAGAGCTCGACGATTTATTGTATCCGTTTTCATTTTTCTGCGCTTTCAGTACGTTTTGTTACGATCTGTACCGTTTAGTTACGAAGCTAACACGACTCTGGTCAAGATCTCTAACGATTTTCATCACGTTCTCTCAAGTTTTGTTACGATCGTCATGATATGTTATCACGTTCTGTCACGTTCCGTTAGGTTATGTTGAGATCTCTCACGATCATGAAGTTTTGTTAAGATCTCCTGCGATTTATGGCCAAGATTTGAGCAAAATCTTCACGCTTGCAGCACGATTGGGTTAAATAGAAGGTAGGGGTTACCACCTCTCAATTTCTCCAAAGATAATACCAAAGGCAAACCAATAATCCACGAAATGAAGAAGACGCTGAATTGGCAATTCTAATTTATGCATATATAGACTTTTCTAGATGCTGATGGAAGAAGTGGATCATCCCGGCCTTTCTTGACATAGGCATTCCTTCCTCTTTTGGCTGGCATATTTGATACTATAGATATTTCCTTGTTCAGTGTTGCAAACGTAATGAAGCTTACAGAGCGTGAATACACATCGTGGGAACCGCGCAGGAACTTATCAGAGCGTGTCAGAGCATGTAAGCCTATAGGGATGTTCGTAGCAGAAAGTGTCACATAGTGATGTAATTACTCTTGCTATTCAATGTATCTTGATGAATCGAAGTAGAGAGTGATAGAGCGTGATAGAAGCGTGGTGGCATCGTAGTGAA
This sequence comes from Serripes groenlandicus, assembly GCA_031761405.1. Lineage (NCBI taxonomy): Eukaryota > Metazoa > Mollusca > Bivalvia > Cardiida > Cardiidae > Serripes > Serripes groenlandicus. Next base: position 19,923,043 of record JASEVX010000014.1, read on the forward strand.
CCTTGAAGGAATCGTGTTTCCAAGTTCATAAAGATCCCCTACGATGGTGCATCAAGTTATGTTACGCTCGGTTAATGTATGTTAAGGTGTACTACGCTCTACTTCGATTTCCACGTTATGTAAACATGGCCTAGTGTAAACGCAACATTATTACATAGATGTTTTATATATACGAAGGCACACACTATTTATTAACTTGTAAAAGTTATGTATTTTGTTTTGGTTTTGAAAGGTCTTGATTATATAAAAAAAAACATGTAATATGTACACTCTAGATTTGTACACGTTGTATTGTATTGCGTACAATTTAAAATAACTATTTTTTTTTCATAAATGTTCTGTATTTGTTATTATCTTGTGTGCATTATTTGTCTTCTTCCGTGATGTTTGAATATGTTATGTGTATTATTTTATATATTTTTGTTGACAATAACTACCATGTTTGTAATCAGACACAACGACTAGCAATCACGCTTTCTTTTGGAGTGTAATTTAATGTTATGTGGGGTAACCATGGAAATATTCAACCATCTTGGTGGGATAATCATTGTGCAAACCTTAAATATGACACATATAAGTTTCTACGAGAGGTTTTGAAACTCAAATGATGATAATGACTACAACAATATGTAATAACTATGAATAGGTTAAAGTCTTATACAAGACAAAACAGCTGAACTATAAAAAGCAACAACGATTACGTTTAATAAATAGTAGGTCATTTCCGAAAACATTTTTGAGTCTCGTAAGGTGTAACAATTCAATGAGACTTAATGCTCAAGAGTCCATATCAGTTTATCCCTCAAAAATATAAAATTACTTTAAATTGAATTGAACTGAATTGAGTGACTTTAGTACGCTTTTTTTTTATAGCAGTGCACGATCGTTATATTTTAAAAATAGCCACAATGAAACAAAACTAAATTTCAATCATTTAAATAAATATATAAAATATTTGAAATTGAAAATGTGATTAAAACTTGTCAAATGTCTTATCATCTGAAATAGATCGCATTTGTGCCGACTCTTATAAACATAGTTTTTATCGATATTCTTCCAATTCATCACAGGTTATTTGATAATATATTACTAAAGGATGAATTCCCAAAGTCATGGGGTCAATATCTGTTAAATGCCCCAGATTCAAATCAAGAAGTAACAATAACCGAGGTAATTATAGAGAAATATCGATAACTACAACAATGCAAAAAGATATGTGCAAGTATCATTAACAATAGATGATATCACTGGGCTAAAGAAAATCAAAATATAGACTATTCAACATCTCATAACATTTTGTCATTACTGTCAATGATACAAAATACGTATCAATGCCGGGAGAGGTCAATTTGATTGGCTGTACGTTAATTTCCGCAAAACTTTTGATAAAATAAACCATTACAACATGCTTGAAAGCCTTAAAACATAGGCATACATGGCAACTTTGTAAATTATCATTAACAATGTATTCAGATATCAGATCTTACGTTCAAGTGTTATATTGGAATTACACAAGAAGACACAAGTAGTACAATAATTTTACTCACTTTATTAACCAACTCATAAGAGTAAGAGATGATAATATCAACGCTATTTTGTTTAAATAAAAGAGTCCCGATATCATCTGTTTTATGTTTGATGATGATATCGCCAACTGATCTGACACTGTCGTTAATTTACAAAAACAACCCAATACTATAGACAAGTTTTGAATTGACACAGGTATTGAAATCAATCAAGAAAATACAGAAAGTGTTAATCATCTACCCTCATTGTTCCTGCAGAAAATTCTTCATAACAACAATGTCATTGGTCGATATAAGTTGTATCCTTGTGCATACATTCCTTTTCGCGGGGTTTTAGCACAAAGTTTAGTTTTGACATTCAGTCAAATCGTATTGTTAAAAATTGAACCCTCAAGGCCCTTCCCTGACTTGTCTTATTGTATAGCAGTTGTGTTCTGATATTTATGTCTACTTAAATATATTTAGATGGCTTGGTGTAAGATAAACATGAATTGTTTATTTGATTAGTCAAGTTATCTTAATAAGTACATGATCTTCTGCTTTTTTTTCAGAGTTACAAAGAAAAGTAGGGAGATTAACTTTGTTTGGGCATTTGATTATTTCTTATACATATATGTTCATTGACATGTTTGTATGTTGCTTCATGTGTATTGATCATGTGCCAGCTTAATGTTTTAAATGTGTCTGATGCTCCGCTTACTTGTGATTTGTATATTATTATTTGGGTATATATATATATACACACACATTTTGCGTAAGACTGACCGGCCTAATCGATCATCCAATCGCTGTTTTAAGAAATACTGGCCCTTTAAGAAATAATGAAATATGCTTTAAGGGAAAAGATCAAATCAGACTATCATCACATTACAAATATATTTGTTTGATCTTTACCCTTATGCTCCCATGATGTTCAGCGCATCACAAGCCAAGAAAACTTCATTTTTAAATATTGATAAATATCTAGGATTGTTTGGTTATTTCCCTTGTAAAGATATTTTTACGTTGATTGACTAAATGATAAAACCGGTATTGTGTGACAGAAAGCAAGCTTGGGGTCACACATATTCAGAAGTCTTAAAATGTTTTCACTTTTATTTTTTTAAACAATATCTTTAACTAAATATTAAAACCATGAGCATGGTAGCATAGGGTAAAATGTGGTATTTATCTTCTTTAAATTGATTACTACTGTATAAAATGTAAGTGTCGTTTATTAGTAATGTCAAATAACAGATATCCTCGCAATTGGTATATGATAATTTATTATTTGGGTGAAGCTTGATGCCAACTCTGGATTACTCACGTTAAAAACTTACTTTTTCTTTACGGTTTTGACTATGAGTGGATGGCACAGGAAGTTGGAAACACCATTCGTTCTGTGGACTTTTTAAAACAGCGCTTAATAGACTGTTGTTCGATACAATTGGCAAATGAAAATGAACCAGTCTGGCCGTTGCCACCATTATACAGATTTTAAATCTCTACGTAATACTGAAAGATATCTGTTAATTGACATTCCATTTACATACAGAAGAGCACTTGCTAACATTCGTTGCTTGAACCACAAATTTGGCCTCGAGACTGGTCACCATAATAAAAGTGATCGTGAACAAAGTGTTGCATGTATTGATTTCAAAATAAACAAAAATATTGTTGAATGTGAATTTCATGTTTTTTTCATGTTCATAGTATGATGAAATAAGACATGTATTCCTATTCAACTGGTATGAATACGACACCAACATTACTAACTTGTATTCATTGTTAGATAACAACAATCCTGATGTAATGAAGAAACTATCATCTGTTTGAATAATGTAAATTAAATCAAATTCTTTGTAATGTGTGCCGGTGGCCTAAATATTTTCAATAAATATTTTACATTGTCATTTTCATTCCTTTTCAATTCCTGTTGTTCTTGCCCCGTGTAGGATATTTTGAAACTCGTTTACTTGTCATGGTTATGTCTTGCAAAATATCTTCATTTTGGTCGAGGTATTATGCATTCAGTCGATCATAATTGTGAACATGATTATCTGGTCCTTTAACTTTATCGGTGCGGGAGGGTTTCTTCTCCGACCGGGTCATGCCAAATACTTTTAAAATGGTAGTACTCCGTGTGCTCAGGGCTGCCGGGTTAATATAACGAATGTCAGGATAAATATATCAGTGGTGCTGATAACTAACCCAGGTAACATAAACGTTTTCTCAAGTAAGCTGTCATGCTTACATTTACGTATAGCGTTTTAATTTAGAAAATGTTTATAATGCCACTTCTGGAACTTCACTGTCGGTAGTTGCAATAATTAATCTGAAACAACACATATATAGTTGACATTATTTCGTAAAGAAAAGGTAATACCGAAACGTTTTCTGAAGTAAGCTGTCATGATTACATTTACGTGTATCTTTTAATTCAGAAATTGCTTACAATTCAATTTTTCATCAATATATAAATATACTCAGCTGTAATATTTAAGTATTTTAATCAAATTTCAAGTTGTTATTCAGGTATAGAGGTCACCGTCCCATAATAGAACTTATATTTACAAGCATGGCATATGGTCATGATAATCAAAACATTTTGTTTCGAATTTCAATGAAATTAGATTATCATAATCATCATTCCAGATCTATATGAATTTGATAAGTTTGCAACATGCTTTTTTTGTTTAAATATCGTGGATAAAAAAACAATCATTTACCGATATAATAATATTAGATAACAATACTACAACTCAACAAATGCATTTATCATTAGTCGCCGGGCAGAAGCCCGGGACTTCTATTTGTAATAGGTTTTCGGAAATCACATGAGAGGGGGGATTATTATTAGGAAGAAACACATTTAGATGTCTTGAACATATTACAATTGTGTTTGTTTAAAAACACTAAGTAATGACACATCTAATAAATAAATATTCCGATGTTTTAGGTATTTTCAGTTTCTTTATTTTGACTCGCATTTATGTTTTTTTGTTTTATTTACGAAGACAAAACAGTCCCTATTAGCTAGACTGGTATGCTTTATTGTACACTATATACTACATGTACTCAAAAGGCGATAACTACAAACCTTTACGTCGCACAGTCTAATTTGTTTACATACGCGCACCTGCTTGAAGCAGACTGTTTGTTATGTGTAAATATCGAGATGAAAATGACATCGAATATTCTCCTTTTAAGGGCAATTTTAACTTACTGAATGTTATTTTCATATTCAAAGAGATGTCTTGATTTGTGAAGAAGGCATTTTATAATGTTTATCCATGTATATCTAAAATATAAAATGTTTCTAAGCTAAAACTGTTGATCGCGTGACTCGCGAATACAAACTGCGTAGGTCAATCTCCTTTGCAGAGAGCCGCTCTTTACATGATTTAAAATGTTTATTTGGTTCGAAACAAATGAAGAAAAGAACAAACCGAGATAAAAACTAGTTTTAATAGAAAAATTACTTTGAACGAACACTCTCTACCTATAAAGAGAGTTTCAAGAACGACACCTCTGCGAATAAGAAAGAATCGGGTCTTTCGTACAAAATTATTTCGTCCTTGACAATTTTAAATGTGTCATTCTATTCCCTAAAGTTATATTGCTTCCGATCTGCATATTGTTATGCATCATTGACACAAGGGCGCTCATCATAATATAATTTTAAAACATGAGTAGTTTGTTATTTTCATTATAAAAAGGGAAGGAAAGAATTAAAATAAATTAACATGTTGTAGGGCTCAGTTTATGTTCGAAATTAAGTTTAAATTATACAACAATTTCAATGATAGTTAACTGTTTAATTGATATTATATTTCGAAGTTGGTCTAATTCATAAATATTGGACTACATTTCAACATTTGTTAAAGTATGATATAATTAGGATGCCAAGCTAATATCATTTTGAGAAAAAGAGAAAACTCATGTCTTCAGCAATTTAACCCTTATCTCATTGTTTTATAAGTAGATTGCTGCAAAGGTGTCCACTGTTGACTTTAATAGAGGAAAGGTAAAATGTCGTGCTATTGCATGCACATCCTTAATTGTCTGTTTTGTGGTTTTATTGAAAAATAATAAAATTCAAATATTCTGACAAACATCTTGAAAAGTGTATGTGGAATTCACAAATCTTATAATTATTCCTTAATGAAAGCGCTGTATACATACTAAGACTAATGATTGGCAAGATTTCTCATTTCCATTACTGATTATGATCAATAATTAGTTGGTTGTGTGTATGGTCAACCTACTTTGGAATGGAGATTGATCATAAACAATGAAAGGCTTCAATTATCATTCACTTCGTTGACAAAACAATGCAAGTTATGATACATTTTCACTTGACCCCCACCCCTGATGTTCCAATATGCCCCTCAGTTGGTAACTGTTTATTCGACTACTATAATGTTAGTGTTATACATAACTGCACTATGGATATGCGGCGACATTGATGCAACTTTCTCTTGTAGGTTCCATTGTAGAGGTTTTAATCTCCCTATCCAATGTCCACGCATATTTACAATGCATTTAACAGTACGCCAGAACATAATGGACATGCCATTTCTGTTCAGGCAATCGCCTGCAGTCTCGTGCTGTATATACACATCGCGCTGCTCTCAATGACTTAGATCACTTTCCTTTACATTCGAAACTTACTTTCACTAAGCGATGAGAGACAACTTCAGAAATTAATGTATCAATGAACGATAAGTTACCTCCCCTAAACTAATTCTAATGGCAAAATAAATGTCATGATACATTTATTAAAAAATGTCAGGAAAATTTAACCTTACACTCTGAAAATATTCAATTATTAATTGGTTCAGATGTAAATGGAGCAATTCAAATCCTTAAGAATGCATACAAGGTCTCAGCAAATCGTATGAAAGTAAGTGCTGGAACACTAACTAAGATTATGCATAACGAGCGCTGGTGGGACAATAACTTTTACCTTGCCAAAGTGAAAATATATTCATTTTTACGAAAATTTCGTTTAACCAACGAGAACTCACACTTTAAACAATACATTAAAGCCAAAGCTAACTTTAAACGCATGAATATATTGGTCTTCCGTTTACTCAAAAATTGTACTGGTCAGCTGTGAAATGCAATCCTGTTGCGCAAGCGAAAAAGGCAACTTACTCTATTAAATCATATCAACGTAATTTTGGACATTTCCCATATACTGAATATTTTAAGCTTTTTGATACAATGATTACGCCTGTTCTTACTTATGGGTCAGACATTTGAGGTACTGATTATACAGATATCATAGAATATGTTTATTTGCAACATTGTCGTGAATTGTTAGGTGTAAATTCCACAATAAATTCCTGCATGATTTTTTTTCAGAATGTGGAAGACTACCTTTATGTGTAATATAATATATCTATAGGTGCTACCTATTTACGAAAAAAACGCAAGATAATTATAAACACAAATTATAGAGCATACTTTGGCCATAACAAAGGATTTATAAGTAATTGACTAGACAATAATAATGATAATGTCATGTTTCTTGCATTATCAAAACATATTTGGAATTCGTTTTGCTGTCGTACTTTTTCTGACCTTTTTCTGACTGCCTTTCTCAACCTGTCAATATGACTGGAACATATTATGTAAGGAGTCACATTTCTGCTAAACCCTTTCTCTATAAGAGACGGTTTCTGAGGCCTTTGCAACAGACGGTTTAGGAAAAGATTGTCGCCAAAAGAACAATTGCTCCTTATGAGAAAGTTATCTTTTTGCCACAATGTTTGATAAATAATTATACTTTGAATGAGTGAGTCAATAGCTCATATATAGGAATTTGGGGTATTTCATGTTGATACAACTTATTTTTGCGGGAAACAACGTCGCTCCATTGACGTTACGTCAATATGAAGTGTTACGGATAGGATGTCACGTCTTTCTTTGGCTACGATACAGTCAAAATTTAGTTTGGGGCGTAAGAAGACTAATGCTGTCGTTTTCTTTGACGAACGGGAAAACATATTTCTTACAGAGTTTCATTTATTTTTAACTTGTCGTACAAATGTTAATACCCACATAAACATAGCACGTTAATGATTTTAATTATCGATTTTTAAAAAATGATTAGAAAGACGACAATAATTTTCAATCCGTGTTTTTCGTCTCATTTTATACATACCCAAAATATCGATTTAAAAAAAATGATTAAAAAAAGGACAATAATTTTCAATCCGTGTTTTTCGTCTCATTTTATACATATCCAAAATGGCGACCCCCTTGGATTTGGCCAGTTTTATTTCAGAAACCTTCATCGGTTATTGAAAAAAAAAAAATCTCACACCTGTTACCAATGAACGGAAAAACCCATTTATGTGTTTTTTTTCGTATAAAACAAAAGTAATAACAAATTGGTGTAAACTTTTACGAATGCCTAATAATCGATATCCAAAGCAATGTTATTTTATGCTAAAAGCACATGATGAAATTAGAAGGGTCAATTGGGCAACGAAGTTTAAAAACCTACATTGCACGTCTGGTTTTTGATACGCTTGGTTCTCTCAAGATGTTGGAAATGTTGAGCATTTCATAACTCTTTTTAAACAAAATAATGTCTGATTGTTAATTTCAATATTTTCAAGAAAGTATAAATAGCTCATCAGGTTACGATCTTTACAAACATATTCATTCTTTGCTAAATCCAGAGAGATATCTGTTGGTTGATATGTCTCCGTATTTCAGCAAGGCTTTTGCAAAGTTCCGATGCTCCAGTCATGAATTTAACATAGAATTAGGAAGACATTTTAATATTGAAAGGGAGAATCGCGTTGGTAATTATTGTTTAACTCATAAAGACATTTTAACAGTTGAAAATAAATACCATGCAGTTTTTCAATGGCAGAGCTTATTGTATGCATGGTATAACGGCCGAGATGATATGAGAAGTGTTTACAACCAGATGAAAAGTGAAAGTAGCGTTATTATAAAGAAGATCGCAAACTATATTTAAGTTAAAATTGCGCTTAAAGATTCATCCATCCGATCGTGTTGATGCAACGCATCAATGTCGCCGGAAATCCATACTGCAGTTATGCATAACACTAACATTATAGTAGTTGAATAAACAGTTATCAACTGAGGGGCATATTGGAACATCAGGGATGGGGTCAAGTGAAAATGTATCATAACTTGCATTGTTTTGTCAACGAAGTGAATAACAATTGAAGCCTTTCATTGTTTATGATCAATCTCCATTCCAAAGTAGGTTGACCATACACACATCCAACTAATTATTGATCATAAACAGTAATGGAAATGAGTAATCTTGCCAATCATTACTCTTAGTATGTATACAGTGCTTTCATTAAGGAATAATTATAAGATTTGTGAATTCCACATACACTTTTCAAGATGTTTGTCAGAATATTTGAATTGTATTATTTTTCAATAAAACCACAAAACAGACAATTTAGGATTTGCATGCAATAGCACGTCAGTTTACCTTTCCCCTATTAAAGTCAACAGTCGACACCTTTGAAGCAATCTACTTTTAAAACAATGAGATAATGGTTAAATCGCTGAAGACATGAGTTTTCTCTTTTTCTCAAAATGATATTAGCTTGGCATCCTAATTATATCATACTTTAACAAATGTTGAAATGTAGTCCAATATTTATAAATTAGACCACCTTCGAAATATAATATCAACTAAACAGTTAAATCTCATTGAAATTGTTGTATAATGTAAACTTAATTCCGAACATAAACTGAGCCCTACAACATGTTAAATTATTGTAATCCTTTCCTTCCTTTTTTATAGTGAAAATAACAAACTAATCATGTTTTAAAATTATATTAGGATGAGCGCCCTTGTGTTAATGATGCATAATAATATGCAGATCGAAAGCAATATGCATTTAGGGAATTGAATAACACATTTACAATTGTCAAGGACGAAATAATTGTGTACGAAAGACCCGATTCTTACATATTCGCAGAGGTGTCGTTCTTGAAACTCTCTTTATAGGCAGAGAGTGTTCGTTCAAAGTATTTTTTCTATTAAAATTAGTTTTATCTCGGTTTGTTCTTTTCTTTATTTGTTTCGAACCAAATTAACATTTTAAATCACCTTTGATTTACTATTTGTAAGTAAGTGTAAGGAGCGGCTCTCTGCAGAGGAAATTGATCTACGCAGTTGGTATTCGCGAGTCACGCGATCAACAGTTTTATCTTAGAAACAGTTCATATTTTAGATATACATGGATAAACATTATAAAATGCATTCTTCACAAATCAGGACATCTCTTTGAACATGAAAATAACATTCAGTAAGTTAAAATTTCCATTAAAAGGAGAATATTCGACGTCATTTTCATCTCGATATTTAGACATAACAGTCTGCTGCAAGCAGATGCGGATATGTAAACGCATTAAACTGTGCGACGTAAAGGTTTGTAGTTATCGCCTTTTGATTACATGTAGTATATAGTGTAAAATAAAGTATCTCAGTCTAGCTAATAGGGACTGTTTTGTCTTCGTAAATAAAACAAAAAAACATAAATGCGAATAAAAAAAAAGAAACTGCAAATACTTAAAACATCGTAATATTTATTTCATTTTAGATGTGTCATAACTTAGTGTTTTTAAACAAACGCAATAGTAATATGTTCAAGACACTTAAATTTGTTTTTTTCTAATAATAACTCCTCCCATGTGATTTCCGAAAAGCTATTAAAAAAAAGAGGTCGCGGGCTTCTGCCCGGAGACTAATTAAAACTCATCCGTATGTGAATTGTATATCTGTATATTTGCTGTATTTTGGGCCGGTGGACTCTATTTACAAATAAAACAAGCGGTTATGGAAAACTGGTAGAGACCATTGACTGGAGCGATAAAGTTGCCGTGTGAGACGTGGTAGGCGTTCTCCATGTTAAGTTTTACGTCATAAAAAATTATCTGGTGATTCTGGCCAGGAATGCTTTTGCTTAATAAGGCCATGCACAATACTGGTTGGTGTCGAAACAGCTCTGAGGAAAACAAATGCATGATTAAAGTGGTTACGCTAACATTGACTTAATTAATACGAGGGCTGACCCAAAAGTAATAGGACTGTCTTGACAACTTTTGTAGTAGTTGATACAAATTGATAACATTCATCCAATATGTATATGTGTTTATGCTTTATATGTTGTTGAATATTGTCAAGTGTATAGTTATAAACCGTTGTCATAGAAACGATTGCATACATAAGCTGGACACACAATCATTTTACAATTTTAAACTGTGTATATTTCAATTATACACGGACAGAAGACGTCGAACACTTTAGTGTTAATTACTGGTTTTCTTCAATGATTACACTAATTATAGTAGAGCTGAATATGGATGTACAAGAACTTCATTTACTAATTTACGTTAAATGAAAGAATATGAACAATTGCTAGAATTGCTAAAATATATCAAAATGTAGACAAAATCAATATTATAATTCGAAATGATAATGAAGTGGAGATAACTAGGAGTCATGCAGCCACTGACAATGTTTTCGTAAAATGCTTCTATGGTTGGAGAAAAGAAATCAGTTTGGAGCCAGGTCTGACGTTGATAAAAACACTGCACATGTGGGTTTACACTGTAAAATAGTATATTTGATACACTCCATATTATACCAATAATGATGATCGTTGGTACTTGGAGGTCTTTGTGAAGTGGTAAATGGAGAATTCGATGCAAAATGTATGTTGACAAAACATGTAATAAGATATATTTATACGATTTTAAACGAACGTGCTTATATTCGAACGGCTTCGTCAGAATGACGTTACTACAGTGCCCCTCCCCTAGGTTATTAGTTTATTAGGAACACTACTCATATAACCTTTACAAGTATTAAAACAAACATATATTTAAGGCAAATTATGAGTTTAGCTCAAATCTGGTTTATTGTCAAAAAAAGTTATATTTATGTCAAAACTAGAACAAAAGTGTTGTTACTTTTTTATCACCCCTCGTATAGTGCGTAATGTCTGGCTTTGGATGAAAAAAAAAATAACAATAAAAACGACAAAATATGAAAACAATTATAACATTTGAAATATGGATAACTTTTGACGTCATTATTTCATTATGTACATGTAAAATAACACGATTTAAACATCTGTCTGAAACAGTTTTCTATCAAAACAGTGTAATGTTTCTCTTGTTTATGTATATGTCGCGGTTGACGACCCTGTACACAAAGCGATCTATAACAATTAAGCTGTCCGATAAACCCAATCGTAAGAGTACTCGCCCCGTAATTGAAATCACTGCTTGGTCAATCTAACAGCGCTTGCAGTGTATTGAATGCCATCCTTAGCACTGAAATTCCAACATATCATATTACATTATCTGTCTTATTACTTTACCAACTTTAACAATTATTTTGAGTACCCTCAACATAGGGTTATGTTACCTGGGTAAAGAAACAATCACGTGGCTAGAAAATGTGCATTCCCCACGGGTACTCAACCGTGACCGTCGCGACTGGGAATCGATTCCGGGACGCTTGGTTCCAAATACCCACCGCTAGCAACTTGGACACAGCGGATTACTAAAACAGAAGTTGATAACACTTTCAAATGAGGCGATGTATTTTAGTGTTGCGCTGTTATCTAGAGTTTACTTGTATATGTATAGAATTGTATTTCTAAAGATAAGAAATCCGCTGAGCCGAGTAGTTAGCGTCGGGTTCGACCCCCTGTCCCGGTGCGACTGTCATAGTCGACTGCCGTTGGGCAAGGCACATTTATTAGCCTAGTACTGGTTTGTTTACACAGGGACCATGAATAAGTGAACTATCTATCAGTGATATAACTGAAATAATGTCGAAAAAGGCGTAAAACCTCAATAAAACAATAAAAGTACTGAAAGTACTATACATGAAGGTATAATTGCAATCTGTTAAGAGGATATGCAGAAGTGCATATATATATATTTATCTAAAACATCCTAACCATGGCAGACAAGTACTGATACCTAAGGCAAGAATGAAATATTTCCAATATCATAAATCATTCTTGGTCTTGTGAAAATTAATCAACACCAACTCCGATATATCATTCGGTGCACATAGTACCTTTTTGAATGATCATATTACACAATGGCTCTTCAGAAATCCCCACAGGAACATGCAAGACAGTATAGTGTCTTCCTTTGTATTGTCTATACTGAACCAACTGACGTATTCATAGTATGCACTAGATTAATGTATACTATTAGTTATTTGGTCTGTTACTGACCCACCACGGGAAAATAGGGAGTCTGTGGAACTTATAGGGGTCGAGGGAAAATTTAAACAAGAGCGTGAAAGAAACTGCTAGGAGTAGACACTGTAAATGTAAACTGATCAATAAAGGACATTTGTCATTATATCATTGAATCTTTGAACAGAGTGTACGAGGACCACCAAAGTAACATTCCCGTAAAGTTTGGTTCATATCAGTCCAATGGTTTAGGAGCTAAAAGTTCATTCTATCCATTTTCTGATGCAGCATGACAGCTATCTTTTCAGACCAATCAATATGGATTGAACGAATTAAGTAGAAGGTCACTAATGGACATTTCCGCTCAATTTCAAATATATCCTGAAATTTGACAAAAACTTGAATAGAAAGGGAACTATTAAGTTTTATCATTTTACCCTTTTCTGATGCCGTCTGGCAGCCGTTTTTTTAAATTGATCAATAAAGGTTTAGCCGCTTTTGTTAAGGGTCACTCAAGGAACATTTGTACTAAATTATCTTGGAATCTGACAAACGGATTCAGAGAAGAAGAATGTTATATTTAAGGCATTTTACATCCTTCCTGCTGCCGCAACAACAAACGTTGTGTTTACAAAATTTACTTTTGAACACATTTGAAAGATGACCAGCAAAGGATTATTCTTGTGATTCGTTGTTGAAATTTGCCCAGCATCATGCCTGGTATTAGTATCTTCCAATCAATCAATATGGCTTGAAGGATAACGAAGAGGGTCAATATAGGAGCAGATCAGACAAGTATTTTTAAAAGAATGGACTTTTAAAATGTCGTCACTTTGCCGCGTCACCGCCCTTGCAGGTGGTGTTCCTACAAACTACAACCGGCCACATTAGAGAGCCTTTAGGCAAGATACATTTCCTAGTCTAGTATGGTTTTTTTACCATGAATAAGTGAACTGTCGCCGTGATATATCTGAAATAATGTTGAAATCGGCGTACAATTAAAGTTAAACAAACTGTTTCGAAAGGTGAAAACAATTTTAAAGCGAACTGAACCTTTTTTAATGTACGAGGTCAAATGACGTTTCCATGATAAGATGGAATACTGTTTAACCTTTTCCTACATACGACAAATCTGCAGCTGTCAATTTTTCAAAACGGCGTAATACCCTAACAAAGTAGATTGTCATTGAGAGAGCCATTGTCGATTGGTCCCATTGCCACATTCTGCAAGTCTGCAGCTGTCTACTCTAGAAAAAAGCATGTACATATTTATAAATGAAGGTATAATTAAGAAAGTTGTGGCAAAAGAAGGAATTGCTCGTTTTAAGCAATTTTTCTTTTTTTAACAAAATGTTTTTTTCAAAGTCGTCGACCGCAGACGCGTCAAAAAACAGTCTATGTATGTAAAAGGATTACTTAGGCGTAAGACGTGCATGAAACAAATATGATTGAAAGTGTTTTCTAAGTGAAATACAACAATGTCTCTGGTAAGGTTGTTAAGTTTGAATGCAAAGACAATACTAAAGCCGTAATTCCTCAAATGCTTGCACTCTTCAAATTAAGTATGTCTAATACAGTTTATCCTTGTTTTTACGTTTGTTCCATTCTAGTTGATGCCATTCGTTGATAATCTAACTCTGGTGACCCAGCAGTGACATCGTGTTGTCTCAATTCCACAAATGTGTTATCAATCCGGCCTTTATTCATTCGGCTATATGCGACAATAGACATTAAAACACAAAGTATGGCAATTGAAATATAGGTGAAGATTGGATGTAAATAGTGTTCATATAGCACTGATAGCGAAGTCGGGAGGAGTTTAAGGTGTTCTCTCTTTGTATATAATTCACAACATTCTTCTTCGGCGAGGTTAAACAAAATCAAATCAAATCAGACAATTCACAACGTTTACACAATCATTCTTTTTTATGTTTTAAATATAATTAACTTTATTATCCACATGTATAGGTACGCGCATCCCATTCTCTGCATTGTAAATTTGACTAACAACAATAACTATGTTTAGGTCAAATACGCCAAATACATCCGCGGCTATGCGTATCTAGAGCCAAATATAGTCCGTACAAAATATCTTATTGCGTAGAAATGAGTGTATACCTTCAGCAGAATGTAAACTTTGCGATAAGAATTACTTTTTTCTGGCTTACTAGATAGTATTTGGCTCGATAATGCACCTTGTTAATGTGCAGATCATCGTTAATTTTGCTATAACATTCACGTTTCCTGATTTACTAACCGGTATTTATACCGGTAATGTACCTCATCGAACTACACTCGATCGTAAACACTGCGAGAAGGATTAAGGCTCCCGGTAAACAAGACACTACTTGGCTCAATAGTGTATCCTGTCAAATTACACTCAGTCGTGAACTGTGTGATGCTGGGGACGTTTCCTGGTATTCTAGCCGGTATTTGGCTCGGTCACATACCATGTCATAGTACAAATCATCGTAAACTGTGTGAAACGGATCGCGTTCCCTGGTTCACTAGACAGTATTTGGATCTCTGGTGTACTTCGTCAAAGAACACTCCGTCGTGGACAATGCGAGAAAGATCACGTTCCCTAGTTTAGTAGATAGTTTATAGCTCGTTAATGTACCTTGACAAAGTGCACTAAGTCGTGCGAGAAGGATCGCGTTTCATGGTTTACTAGACAGTTTTTTAACTCTGTGACGTACTTTGTTAAAATACAATCAGTAGTGAACACTGTGATAAGGTTCTTTGGTTTACTAGACAGTAATTAAAGTGCAGTCAGTCGTGATAATACATGAACGATAACGTTTCTTGCTCTGCATTGTCCTTCCCATTTAATCATATTCCTCTTGTCAAAAGTTTAGTATTGTCTGAGGTATTCATTGACTGATGTGTGACTGCAATATTTAATGAATTATGTTTAGCTTGGGTATTCACTGACTTGTGTCTGTCTTCTTATTCACTTGCAAGTACATGCACTTGTCTGCATTATTAACTGACTGATATATGTCTTCAATATTTAATGACTTATGTTTGACTGAAGGTTTCATTGACTGGTGCCTAACTTATTATTCACTGGCTGGAATATTTATTTGTCTGCATTATTCACCAACTGGTGTTTGTCTACAGTCTGTAGTTTTCGTTGACTGGTATTTGTCTGTGTAATTTACCAACTGGTTTTGTCTGCAGTATTCACTGACTAGCATTTATCTGCAGTACTACTCATTGACTGGTGTTTGTCTGCATATTTCGTTGACTTGCATTTGTGTGTTTAATTAACCGACTGGTGTTGTCTGCAGTATTTACTGACTGGTGTTTATCTGCGGTATTCATAGACTAGAGTTTGTCTGCAGTATTCACATACTAGTGTTTTGTCTTCAGTATTTACAGACTGATGTTTGTCTGCAGTATTTACATATTTATGTGTGTCTGCAGTATTCACTGGCTGGTATTTGTCTGAAGTATTCAAAGGCTAGTGTTTGTCATTAGTATTCACATACTAGTGTTTTGTATATGAAGTATTCAGAGACTGATGTGTATTTGTAAATCGTAGTGACTGGTGTTCATCTGTAGTATTCATTGACTGGTGTTTGTCTTCAGTAATGCCTGACTGGTGTTTTGTCTGCATTATTCACTGACTGGTATTTGTCAGCAATATTATCTGACTGGTATTGTTTGCAGATTTACTGACTCGTGCTTGTGTATAGTATTCGCTGATTGGTCTTTCTCTACAATATTCACTGCCTAGTGCTTGTTCACAGTATTCACTGACTAAGTGCTTGTCTACAGCATTCACTGACTGATATTTGTCAGGACTTTTCACTGACTTGTATTTGTCTGCAGTATTTACTGACTGGTGCTTATCTACAATATTCATTGACTAGTGTCTGTCGGCAGTATCCACCTACTGGTGTTTGTCTACAATATTCAGTAAATAAGACTTGTCTGCAATATTCACGGACTGTTATGTGTCTGCAATTTTTACTGACTGGTGCTCGTGTGCAGTATTCATTGACCGGTGTTTGTCTGCATTATTTTCTGACTGGCATAGTTTTGCAGTATTCCCTGACTGGTGTTTTCTGTAGTATTTACTGACTTATGTTTGTCTGTAGTACTCACAGACTGTTGCTTGGCTGCACTATGCTCTGATTGGTATTTGTCAACAGCATGCACTGACTGGTGTTTACCTGCAGTATTTACCGACTGGTGTTTTGTGTCTTAATTATTCACCGACTGGTATGTCTATGTAGTACCTACTGAATAATATAATTATCTACAATATTCACGGACTGTTATGTGTCTGCAATATTCAATGAATGGTGATTGTCTGCAGTATTCACTGAGCGGTGTATGTCTGCATTATTTTCTGACTGGCATAGTTTTGCAGTATTCCATGACTGGTGTTTTCTGTAGTATTCTCTGACTAATGTTTGTCTGTAGTACTCACAGACTGTTGCTTGTCTTTACTATGCTCTGGTATTTGTCAACAGCATGCACTGACTGGTGTTTACCTGCAGTATTTACCGACTGGTGTTTTGTGTCTTAAGTATTCACCGACTGGTATGTCTCTGTCGTATCTACTTAATTATGTATATGCAGTTTTCACCGTTTATAATGTACATGCAGTATTCACTGACTGGTGTTTATCTGCAGTATTCACTGACTGGTATTGTCTGCAGTTTTCACTGACTAATACTCTACAGAAGTTTTCACTGACTGGTGTTTGTCTGCAGTATTCGCTGATGAATGTTTTTCTGCAGTATTAATTACCTTGTGTTTGCATGCAGAAACAAAACATCTACTTTATTTTGATCTTTACACCTCTCTCAAGCTTTGAATTATACACTTTTGTTGAAACACAGACAACTTTTCATACCTATTAGAAGAAATATAGAAATTGCTCAAAGCGAGGTTTTGTCTCAACAATTTGTTCAACTAAGCACTGTATACAGTGTATATGAATTTTTGTTTTCCATGTATACTAACTTTCTTAAATGCTTTTCAAAGCAAACGATTTTAACCCTTTCCAACATTGATTAATTCTACAGCAGGAAACGGCTTGGCAAAAATATTGAAAATCTTTTATAAGTAATTATTAACATTAAATAGAGTTGAAAACGTTGTGGCAAAACGGAACATTCCTCATTATGACCTTGACTGTCTTTACCAATTGTAGATGCCTGTCTACTTTAAAAACACTCATGCTGAGGGTGTTGAAAGATAGAAAAAGTTGACTTGAAATTAGTTTCTCTGGATCAATGATGTTGGCGTACTGTTACGAAGTTTTGTCTCATCCCATAAATGACGGTTTTCGCGTGTTGCAGTATATGAGTATTGCTGAAAATCTATTTTACTTGTTTGAGGCCGTCTTAGACGAATGTAGAGGTCTACGGAATAGCATAGAAACAGATAATTGATTCAAATACTATATATCCATACGGTCCGAATTGCATTTACGTACAGTTAAGACTCTGTTGCTGTATCGTGTTGATTACAATTCAACCAGCACAGAACTTCTGAGCCACGTCAGATGGGCCAAATTTTATCTACGTTCTGTTAAGAGTTTGGTGCGTTATCGTGTTGACTACAAGTAGGGACATGTATATATTGACCCTGCTACAAGTCAACCGGAACAGAACTTCCCCATTCCTATAACATACGCATAAGAGGATCGAATTGCGTCACGCCTGTAGAGTTGCGGTCAATAAATTTGGACAAGGAATTCAGAGGAAAACACTAATGGTTTGCATTCCAGTCGTCTTTATTTGTGTTATGATTAGTATATACTTATAACAACGGCTGTTTTCAGTTATCACTTATCATGGTATTGTATATACATGTACCTAATGCCGCTAGCTGTTTAATCATCCTGGCATGTCATTTGAAAATCAGAATAAATCTGAATAGGAAATCTAAACACACACCAGGTACAATATTTATATATGCATGTTGCGTTATAAACAGAAGTACATGGCAGCATATATTGCACCTTCTGCGAAAACTACACTGTATTTATGGACACTGGATATAATGTTAGCCTGGTTCTCTGCGTTCTTTATATTCAAGAAGCTCCGTAACAAAGTGGTAGGGTCAAACAATTCAGACTGGACAGAAAGTTAAAGTTTGCTTTAAAAACGACATTGGTCTTGTCAATTTTTGGTTTAAAAACTAGTGGTATCAAATATAGTATGCTAAAGTAATCTCGGTGCGCTGTCATAACCTTTTCATTAGAAAAAGACAAATATTAGCCAGAAGAGTGCATCTGTAATTATGTCTTTGTGAAAAACGCCTTGTTTTATTTTCGACGAGCATAAATTTGAAATTAAAGAGCAGCAAGTAGGGTGCATTCAAGCTTTCTTTTAAATTTAATATTAACGTATGTTTGTATGCTAAAATAAAAACACCTATATAGAAATGCCACATACGTCTTTGATTGTATGGTGTGCTCAAGCAAAGGTATTTCTATGTTTCTATGTTTCTATGTATTTTTGTGTACAAATAAACTATATAGAAATGTCACTGACGTCTATCTTCGTATGGTTTGCTCAAAAAGGTGCATTTCTATGTTCATTAGTGTTCAAAGAAACTATATTGAAATTGTCTAGCTCATATAATAGAGAACATATATATGTCGATACATTACGCAGAGTCCATATTATTAGTTTTCCCTTGGAACGGCTTATTGAAATGTGGTATGCGTGCCTTTAAGCTCAGAAATAGGATTTGTAAATTATGTAACACGAATGTCATTGAAAATGAGTACCATTTCTTGCTTTGTTGTGACTTTTATGACGACATTAGAAAGTCATACATTCCTAGTAAATATTACACCATACCTAGTATACACAAGTTTAATATTGTAATGTCAATACAAAATGAAAAACTAATTAAATGCATATCTTCTTATTTATTCTATGCTTTCAAACGAAGAAACAGTTTCATTAAACAAATTGAAAGTGGTTAGATATATTGTTTATAGGATTTATGTGAATGTATATATATATGTATGTATGTGTGTGTATATATATATATATATATATATATATATATATATGTATATATATAACCCTGGATGCTGCATTAAGGAGACCGCATTATTTTTTCTGCATTAAGGAGACCATTTGTATATTTGTTAATATTTGGTCTACCCTTATAATTTTAACATTTTTTAGCACAGATGTAGACAGATAGTGTATATATGTGCTTAGTTTTCCTAAAAACATGTAGCCAAAAAATATACAAATCTGCTGGTCTCCTTAATATTTGTAACATAAAAACCATACTTTAAGGAGACCAATGTATATATTTCTATAATCTGAAACATGGTTTATGGAGACCGGAACATATATATTCACATATAACCCTGGACTCTGCATTAAGGAGACCGCATTATATTTACTGTATTAAGGAGACCATTTGTATATGTGTTATTACTTGGTCTATCTTTACGATTTAAACATTTTTAAGCACAGATGTAGACATGTGTATACATGAGATTTGTTTTCCTAAAAAAAGAATACACAGAATATATATAAATTGTCTTGTCTCCTAAATATTTTTAATATACAACCTACTTTAAGGAGACCAATGTATATATATTCCTATAATCTGAAACATGGTTATCGGAGACCAGTGCATACATATATAACCCTACAATCTGCATAAAGGAGACCAAATAATTACTTATTTTTTATTACTTAGTCTGTCCTTACGATTTTAACATGTTTTAGCAAAGATGAAGGCAGATAATGTATATATATGAAATATGTTTTCCTAAAAGTTTGGTTAATATCAGTCCATTGGTTTAGGGGGAGATGTCATTTGAAGATTAAAGTTCCTTTTACCACTTTTCAGATGCCACCTGGCAGCTATCTTTTCCAACAAATCAATATGGCTGAAACAAATTATGTACAGTTTCACTAAAGGAACATTTCTGTTAGACTATCTAGAAATCAGTCGAAAACTTGAATAAGAATGAAATTTTAAATTATTGTCGTTTTGCACCTTTTCTGATGACGTCTGGAAGCCATGTTTTTCAACGAGTCATTATGGCTTGAACACATAATGTAGAGTGTCACTTAATGACCATTTCTACCAAATTATCTTGGAATCAAACAAGTGGATTCAGAGAAGAAGAATTTTTAAGTTATAGCATTTTCTCCCTTTCTGAATCCACAGCAACCAAGTACTGCATAGAATTTATATCTCTGAACAACTTTGAAAGAGGACCCCAAAAGTAACATTCCTATTAAGTTAGGCTGAAATTAGTCCAGAGGATAAGGAGATGTAATTTGAACCTAAAAGTTAATTTTACCCCTTTTCTGATGCCACCTGTATGCAATGATTTTCAACCAAGCACTCTTACACTATAGTCCAGCTTAAAACAATATTTTAAATCTTTCTCAAATACAACAAATCTGCAGATGAAAACTATGAAAACATATTGGCAGAAACCTAAAAAATCTCCATGAATAAGGGTTAAATTATTAAATATATAAAGTTGAAAACTTTGTGGCAAAAGGAGAAATGTCTCATCATGAGCAATTTTTCCTATTGCCACAATGTTTTCAAAAGTTGTACGCTGCAAGGGCATCAGAAAGTGTCTATATTTGGGAAAGGGATAAGGAAAGCAATGTTTATATATATTTATATATTATGAAACATGGTTTATGAAGACCAGTACATATATATGAGCTGTTCCACACGAAAACCGACATTGTGGACTCTGCGTAAAGTATTGATCCGGATCAGCCTAAGCATGCCACACAGGCTAACCCAGACAGACACTTTTCGCCTCCTGGAGATTTTCTGTTTCAGGAATTCTTACTCTATACCTCTATTCCCCTGAGACGGAATGTATTGGTCCGGATTGATCTGGGTCAATACATTACGCCGAGTCCATAATGTTGGTTTTTCTCGTGGAATGGCTCATATGATATAACCCTGGACTATGCATTAAGGAGACCGCATTTTTTTTTTCTGTATTAAGGAGACCATTTGTATTCTAGTATTTTTATTACATGGTCTATCCCTATGATTTTAGAAAATTCAGCACAGATGCAGACAGGTAGTGCATTTATGATACTAGATTTCCCACTTTTCTATTATAAAGCCCTTAATGTTTTGAATACAATGAAACATATTTGAGGCCAAAGTAAATATATTCCTAAAATCTGAAACATTGTTAATGGCGACTACAATAAACAAAATTAGAACTAAAAAGTCTTCAGGAGACCAAACAGGGCCTCCATGGATATTCGGTTTTTCACCAAATTGATAAGAAGTCGGAGCCAAAGTTGTAGCCAACTTTGAAGTCAAATTTTTTGTTTTACATTGCAAAATTAATTATGCAGATTATACTTGAATGTTTTCTTAACAATGTTTTTAGCATCAAATTTGCTACTATTCACAGCTAGGTCCTCTGCTGTTATGGACTTAAACTTTTTACATAATATATTATACATGAAGTAAGTATACATGTATATGAGAAGAATAGCCTTCTGCTAAAAATATTGACTATCAGCGGTAATTGGGGTTTTAATGCATGTGCGAACAGTGAACCCTTAGGCAATATTATGCATCTTAAAAAGAGGGCAAAGATGGCCCTAATTTGATCACCCGAGTGATGGTATAGTAGCAAATATGTAACTTACTATCGGGGAAAATTTAATTAAGCTGGGTTGCCTAAGGAACATTTCTACCCAATTATCTTGACTGACAAGCTGATTAAGAAGAGAAGAACTTTAGAATTTTAGGCATTTGCCACAGCAACCAAAACTCAGAAAAGAACTTGAATCTTTGAACAATTTTTAAAAAGGATTACCAAGAAAAAAATCCTGTGAAGTTCGGTCGAAATTGGTCCTATGGATTGACACGTTTTGATGAAGGCGACCTAGGAAATTTGGTTGAAATTGGACCAGAAGTTTCAGAGAAAAAGATTTGAACAGATGACGTGTGACATACGTAGTTCAGACGGTGAGTGATCAAAAAAGATCACCTTCAGCCTTCAGCTCAGGTGATCTAAAAACCAAGATTTGTAGCCCTATTTTTTTTATACCAAATTACCTTCATTCATTCATGTTAGGGAGAGTCACAAAGACCCTTAATGGCTTGTTGCGGCTCACATATGTACTGGTATGCCCCTAAAGCTTGGATCATATTATAGTTATCACGACGTGAAACTATGTCTGTACATCTATTTTTGTAACTGAATATTATGCCACATCCTAGTGTGAATCTCTCCCCCTTCTTCATACTCCCCTCCCCAAACATATACTCACATTTCTTTGTCAATGCAATACTTTTGAATACATTAAACATTCCTTATTACATGTGAAATGAGAAACTAATGCTTAATACTTTTCAAGTTTTAATAAACGTTATTTTAAAACTATCACAGCACAAACGATCGTCATAATGACCCAAAAATCGTTCACTTCAGCAACAAACAACAATTGTAGTGGTTCAGACAGAAATAGTTAGGGCTAACAGTTTAAATGTATGGCTTTGGAATATCAAAAAAGTCTAGATTGATGAAAAAATGTTAAGTTATCAATTCCTTCTGGGGCGTTATCTTTGATCATTCAATAGTTTCTAAGATATTTTGGAAAATGCCACAAATTTAAAAAAAAAAAAAAAATTGGGACATTCTGAATGAGGTATATGAAAGACTATTTTGAGAATTTAGCTCTGGTTCCAATTTTGCCTTGGGAATAGCTTGAATAATGTTGAAATTTTGCGACAATATTTGAAATTTGACTATTGGTCCGAGTGGAGAAAAGTTTTCACAAGCAGCCATGATGGAAGAGGGTCACATAAAAAACATGCAAATAAAGACATTGACTTCAAACTAGAATTAAGAACTTGACACTATCATTTTTGTAGAAGTGCAAAGTCTTCTTAAGTCTTGTTGAAGCACATTTCTATTAAAATTTGATATGGAATTTGGCAAACAAGTTTTAAATAGGACAACACAAGAACAAATCCTGTGAAACTTGGTTTAGATAGGCTCAGTGGTACACAAAACTCATACATTTATTTCGGTGTTGTGTATTTTTCATCAATTGTTCAGTTATATCATGATAATTGACACTTTATTCATCCTTCATGGATATCGAACTAGGATTTTGGACTCTTACCAAAATTTCCCATTCAAATTTATAATTCTGGCGCTCTGACTTCCACACAACAAAGGACATTAGACTATCACAATAGGTCATCTTGAGCACTTTGTGATCTGGCATATTAACAAGAGGGCCAGAACCGCTCCAGTCATTAGGCAAAAATAAACTCACTATTGCCATAAAATGAACAACAGCTCCACCCCTGACGGCCATGTTTTTTTACCAATCAACATGCCTTGAAGGAATCTCATACAGGTTCATCAAAGGAACATTTCCACAAAACGATTTGAAAGTTGGCTTCATACTTTTGGAGATATTTTTAAAGTTTTCATTTCATTCATATAAGGCAAAACAGCACAACTTCCTTGCTGCCCTATTTTGTTGACCAATCAATATGGCTTGAAGGAATCTGTTAGAAGGTCACCCAAGGAACACTTGGACAAAATCATTTGAAAATCAGCTTTATACTTTTTGAGAAGAATATTTCTAAAGTTTTCACTATAGCCTTATAAGACGAACAACCCCGCCCTATGGCGACCTTGTTTTTGACCAATCATCAAGGCTTGAATGAATCAGAGGGTCACATAATTATATGAAAATCGGCCAACAAGTTTTGGAGGAGAAGATTTTCTTTCAGCCAGTGAAGCTAACAAGAGGGCCAACCACAGTCAATCACAATAACGTTGTGGTCATGTATGCTATTATCACCAAAACACACATTCTGACAAAATTTCAACATACTCAAATAAAAAATACGTCTTCTAGAGTGTCTTCAATTTGGCCTAGTAACCTAGTTTTTTTACAGGATATGACCCATATTGAACTTGGCCTAGATATTGTCAAAACAAACATTCTGATAAAGAATCATGCTCCTAAAGCAAAAGATACACTGCTTACAAGATGTTTTTCAAATTTGGCCAAGTGACTTAGTTTTTGACTCGACTTGACCTATAGGGGAACATAGCTTTGATATCATCAAAACACACATTCAAACAAAGATTCAACATGCTCAAATTAAAAATGCTGCATTTAGAGTGTTAACAAGATTTTCCTTTTTTACCAGACATGACCCATATTCAAACATGGCCTAGGTAGCATCAAGACAAATATTCTGACAATGTTTCAAGCTGCTGAAGCAAAAAATGTGGTCTCTTGAGTGTTAACAAGGTTTACTTTCTATTTGGCCTAATGACCTAGTTTATGACCAAACATGACCTATATTTGACCTAAGCCTAGATATCATCAAGACAAACATTCTGACAAAGTTTCAACATGCTCAAGCTAAAAATGCGGCTTCCAGAGTGTTAACAAGATTTTCCTTCAATTTTGCCTAGTGCTCTAGTTTTTGACCCAAATGACCCATATTCGAACGACGGACGATCACAAAAACTCACCTTAAGCACTTTGTGCTCTGGTGAGCTAAAAACTGCATCACTTGGCCAAATTTAAGAAACATCTTATATACTCTTTTGCACTGGTTTATCAAATTACTTGTTAATGTGTTATTTACAGATCAATGTTTTATCAATCAACACATACTGTACACACCATAAAAGGTCGGTCTGAATGGCACACACTATTCTATGATAAGTTGGTTTAAAAATGAATCTGGTCAAGCTTTCGACTAAGACTTGAGCGTGCTGTCTTCCTGTCTTTAAATAATTCTCCTCTTGTCGTTTTATACTGTTTATTTATTGTCAGATGCTTAATTGATAGAATCTATTTTGTTCTGTCTTAGAAAAGCCATGATAGCCTCTTTGTCTGAAAAAGAAAAAAAAACAAAATAAATTGTTTTAACAATTCTTACTAAAGCTTAAGCCCCTTAACCTACAAACAACAAATATACGTTTAACATACAAATACTTATATAATCAAGAATGATGCTCTGCTGACACAATGCATTTACTAAATTAGTTAAAGAGTATTCTGATGGCTCTGCAAGGACAGAGCTAATTATATATAAACAAGAGGGCCATGATGGCCCTGATTTGCTCATCAAAACATCCATTCTTACAAAGTTTCAACATGTTCAACTTAACAAATGGGCAAAAATGGCCCTAAATCGATCACCTTAATGATAGTATAGTAGCAAATGCTACTTCTAATAAAGGTGAAAACTTGATCGAGAATGGGAATGAACTGCAAATGAAACAGCTTATCAGTAAAGGACATTTGTAATAATGCTTTTAAATCTTTAAACAATTTTAAAGATGACCAACACAGGAACATTTCTTTTAAGTTTGGTTGATATTGGTCCATTAGTTCAAGGAAGATGTTGTCTGAAGGTAAAACTCCTTTAACCCCTTTTCTGATGCCATCTGGCAGCTATCTTTTTCAATCAATCAATATGGCTTGAACAATTTATGTTCAGTGTCACTAAAGGAACATTTTTGCTAAACTATCTTAAAATAAAACAAGAACTTTAATAAGAATGGAATCTTAAAGTTTTGCCATTTTGCCCCTTTTCTGATGCCATCAGGTGGCCATGTTTTTTAACCAATCAATTTGGCTTGATTTTTTTTTTGTAGAGGGTCACTCAAGGAACAGTTCTACCAATCTTGGAATCAGATACGCTGATTCAGAGAAGAAGAATTTTTAAAAAATGGCATTATTTTCCCTTTCTGATGCCGCAGCAACCAAAGTTCTTTAAAGAATTTATATCTTTGAACAACTTTGAAAGAAGATTCCCAGAGTAACATTCCTATTAAGTTTGGCTGAAATTGGTCCAACGGACAAGGAGGAGATGTCATTTGAAGCTTAAAGTTACTTTTACCCCTTTTCTGATGCCACCTGTATGTTATGTCTTTCAACCAAGCGGTACTGCTTGGAACAATTATGTAGAGGCTTACAAAAGGAACATTTTTTCACATTTATCTTGAAATCAGGCAAGCACTTTCATCAAAATCTGACTTAAAAACTAGAATGGAGTGCTCCGCGGAGCACGTGTGTCACCTGCACCTGCTCACTGAAAGTGTGACGAAAAAGTGTGACGGACAGACAGACGCCGGACAAAAAAAAATAAATCCCTAAGTGCCTACCATGCTACGCAGGGTTACACAAAAATTGTCATTTTGTCCCTCTTCTGATGACGCCTATCAGCCATGTTTTTTAACCAATCGATATGGCTTGAACAATTTGTGTAGAGGGTCGTTCACCCAAGGAACATTTCTGCCTAATTATATTGGAATCTGAAAGCAGATTCAGAAAAGAAGAATTTTAAAGTTCTCCATGGAATAAAAATCTTTGAGCAATTTTGAAAGTGGACCACCAAAGGAACATTCCTGTGCAGTTTGGTTGACATTGATCTTGTGGTTTAGGAGATGATGTTTAAAGCTAAAAGTTAGCGACAGACGAGGGACAGAGGGTGATCAGAATAGATGACCTTGAGCCTTTGGCTCAGGTGATCTAAAAATACATATTCCAGAATGTTGACAAATTTAAATTTGTCCTTGTGACCTAGTTTTTTACCCAACATGACCAATATAATATCAAGACAAACATTCTGACAATGTTTAAATGCTGCAGCAAAAAATGCAGTCACTAGAGTGTAAACAAGATTGTTCTCAAATTTGGCCTAGTGACCTGTTTTTTACCAGACATAACCTATATTTAAACTAAGTCTAGATAAAATCTAGACTAACATTCTGATATGTTTCAACATGCTCAAATTAAAAATGCGGTATTCAGAGTGTAAACAAGATTTTCCTTCAATTTGGTCTAGTGACCTAGCTTTTGACCTGACATGACCCATATTTGATCTTGGCCTATATATCACCAAGACAATTATTCTGACAAAGTTTCAACATACTAAGAACAAGAGGGCCATAATGGCCCTATATCGCTCACCTGATTTAATAGAACTTCAATAGTTTTCAAAGTTTTTACCTTACTATATAGATACATATAAGGAAAACAAGCAATCCCCCAGGTGGCCATGTTTTTCAACGGATCAAAATAAATTGAACAACCTTGGCAGAGGGTCATACAAGGAACATTTGTGCCAAATTATTTTCAAATCGGGCCAGTGATTTAGTACAAGTAGATTTCTTTTAAGTTTTCACTATATTACATATATAAGGAAAACAAGCTCTGCCCCCTGACGGCCATGTTTTTCATCAGATCGGAATAATTTCAAAAATCTTGGTAGAGGGTCACCAAAGGAACATTTGTTTTTATTTTTTAAATCGAGCAGGTACTTTTGGACAAGAAGATTTTTAAAGTTTTTACAATGCACATATAAGGAAAATAAGCCACACCCCTGGCGGCCATGTTACAGATCGGATTAATTTAAACAACCTTGGTAGAAGGTCCCCCAAGGAACATTTGTGCCAAATTATCTTTAAATCTGGCAGGTACTTCTGGAGAAGAAGATATTTAAAGATTTTACAATTCACATAAATATTAAGAGGAAAACAAGCTCAATCCCCTGGCGGTCATGTTTAACTTGGCGGTCCTGAATAACTTGAACAATCTTGTTAAAAGGTGCCCCAAGGATCATATGTGCAAAATAATTTTCAAATCGTGCCAGTTCTTTTGGACAAGAAGATTTTCAAAAGTTTGGAAATTTTCCCCTTTTCTGAATCCGCAGCAACCAAAGATCTACTTGGAGATTAAATTCTTTGAACAACTTTAAAAGGGGACCTCCTAAGAAACATTCCTGTTATTTTGAAACCCGTCCATTGGTTAGGTAGGAGAAGTTATTTATGGGAAATTGTTAACAGACGTTCGTGCAAATGACGACGACGCCTGATGGTGAGTGATCACAAAAGCTCACCTCGCACTTAGGCTCATATATAAAATATACACATATAACCCTGTACTCTGCATCAAGGGGATTGCATCATTTTTTAAAGCATTAAGGAGACCATTTGTATATTTGTTATTATTTAGGATTTTAACATTTTTAAGCACAGATGTGGACAGATAGTGTATATATGAGATTTGTTTTCCTAAAAACATAATACACACATTATATATATAAATTATTTTCTTGTTTTAATATAAAACCTACTTGAAGGAGACCAATGTATATATATTTACATAATCTGAAACACGGTTTATGGAGACCAGTGCATACATATACAACCCCACACTGCATAAAGGAGACCATTTGTATATGTGTTATTACTTGTTATCACATAAATACCCTTATTTTCAAGTTGAGAACAAAACGCGGAACAACGATATCCAACATGTGTGATAACAAAAACACGTCATACACGCGACTACTGATGACGTCATTTTGACCTTTATCTTTATTATGTTTATTGTTAAGTTGTTAAATTTTACACATTGAAAAATGCAATAATACGTTATTTTGAATAAATAACGAGTCTTAATTGTTTAAAACATTGTTGTTTTTTTTCCTTCTTATTCAAAAATGATGAGGACTACTTTTTTATGCGGTGAATCACAAGTTCTTATGAAGAATATGTTATTCGGTCTTTGTTTTGATGTTGTCAATATTTTTCATTTAAAACACACTGTTTAGGTGATAAAAAGAATCCATCACTCATTTTTCTTTGGAGAAGATTTCTTAAATTCGTCTCGAAAAAGAGAGTTATTAACCTCGCCAAGAGGCTCGGTTAATAACCGTCTTTTTCTAGACTCATTTAAGAAATCTTGATCTCCAAAGAAAACTCATGATGGATCCTATATGTCTATCTTTGCGATTTTTAACATTTTTAAGCACATATGTAGACAGATAGTGTATAGGATCTATGAGATTTGTTTTACAAAAAAAAAAAATACACAAAATATATATATATAAATTTTCTGGTCTCCTTAATATTTTTAATATAAAACCTACTTTAAGGAGACCAATGTATATATATTCCTATAATCTGAAACATGGTTTATGGAGACCAGTGCATACATATACAACCCTACACACTGCATAAAGGAGACCATTTGTATATGTGTTATTACTTGGTCTATCTTTGCGATTTTTAACATGTTTAAGCACATAATATTATGTAGACAGATAGTGTATAGGATCTGTGAGATTTGTTTTACAAAAAAAAAAATACACAAAATATATATATAAATTTTCTGGTCTCCTTAATATTTTTAATATAAAACCTACTTTAAGGAGACCAATGTATATATATTCCTATAATCTGAAACATGGTTTATGGAGACAAATATCACAAATCTGAAGACGACAACTTTGAAAACATATAGGCAAAAACATGAAAAATATCCATGAATACAGGTTTAAATATTAAATATGAAGAGTTGGAAACTTTGTGGTGAAAGGAGAAATAGATTATCATGAGCAATTTCTCCTACTGCCACAATGTTTCCAAAAGTAGTATGCTGCATGGGCATCAGGAAGTGTCTATATGTGGGAAAGGCATAATGCGACCAATGTGTATATATTCCTATAATATGAAACATGGTTTATGGAGACCAGGACATATACATAAATATAACCCTGGACTATGTATTAAGGAGACCGCATATTAATTTCTGTATTAAGGAGACCATTTGAAAACTAGTATATATTTGAGACAGTTGTCTACAGACATTCATTTTAGAGTCAACAAACTACACAATAAATAAATGGTTTCTCATGGTTACTAAGTTCCATACAAGAGGGCCATGATGGCCCTAGATCACTCGCCTTAATTATACAATGTACTGCAATGCAAAACACATCAAGACAATTATTCTGAATGCAACCTCCACAGTGTTAACAAGATTTTCCTTCATTTGGTCTAGTGATCTATATTTTTTTTTACCTGATATGACCCATATTCCAACATGGACTAGATATCATCAAGACAACATTCTGACAAAGTTTCAACTTGCTCGAAGTAAAAATGCGGCCTCCAGAGTTTGAACAATATTTTCCTGTATTGACCTTGTTTTTGACCCAATATCGCCCATATTCGAACTTGACCTAGATATAATTCAGACAAAAATTCTGACAAAATTTCAAGCTGCTGAAGCAAAAAATGCGGTATCCAAAGTCTTAACAAGATTTTCCTTCAATTTGGCCTAGTGACCTAGTTTTTGACCCATATTTGAACTTGGCTTAGATATCATTTAAATAAACATTCTCATCAAATGTCAAGCTGCTGTATCAAAAAATGCGTCTTCTACAGAGTTACCTAGTTTCTGACCATACTCGAACTTGATCTAGATATCTTTAAGACAACCATTCTGACAAAATTTCAAACTTGTGAAGCAAATAATGCGGCATCTAGAGTGTTAACAAGATTTTCCTTCAATTTGACCTAGTGACCTACTTTTTGACTCAACATGACCCATGTTCGAACTTGACTTACATATCATGAAGACAAACATTCTGATAAAGTTTCATCATGCTCAAGTTAAAAATGCAGTATCCAGAGTGTTAACAAGATTTCCCTTCAATTTTGCGTAGTGACCATGTTTTTAACCCTGCATGACCCATATTCAAACTTGGCCTAGATGTTATTTGATAAACATTCCGACCAAATTTCAAGCAGCTGTATCCAAAAAGGCGGCTTCTAAAGAGTTAACAAAATTTTCCTTCAATTTGACCTAGTGACCTACTTTTTGACCCAACATGACCCATGTTTGAACTTGACCTACATATCATCAAGACAAACATTCTGATAAAGATTCAACATACTCAAGTTAAAATTTGGCCTCTAGAGGGTTAACAAGATAACCCTTCAATTTGGCCTAGTGACCTAGTTTTTGACCCGACATGATCTATATCCAAACTTGGCCTAGATATTATTCAGCTCAACATTCTGACTAAATTTCAAGCTGCTGAAGCAAACAATGCGGCTTCTACAGTGTTAACACGATTTCCCTTCAATTTGACCTAGTGACCTAGATACTGACCCAATATGACCCATATTCAAACTTGACCTAGAAATGTTTAAGACAAACATTCTGACAAAATTTCAAACTTCTGAAGCAAAGATTGCGGCCTTTGGAGTGTTAACAAGATTTTCCTTCAATTTGACCTAGTGACCTACTTTTTGACCCGACATAGCCCATGTTCGAACTTGACTTACATATCATCAAGACAAACATTCTGATAAAGTTTCAACATGCTCAAGTTGAAAATGTGGCCTCCACAGTGTTAACAAGATTTCCCTTCAATTTTACCTACATGTAGTGACCTAGTTTTTTACCTCACATGGCCCTGTTTCGCACTTGTCCAAGATTTGATGGAGATGAATGTTCTGATAAACTTTCATGAAGATCGGATGCAAAAATGTAGCCTCTAGAGTGTTAACAAGCTCAAATGTTGACGGACGCCGGACAAAATGTGATCACAATAGCTCACCTTGCACTACGTGCATAGGTGAGCTAAAAACACAGGCAGCTCTGCCGAAACAAATAGTTCTAAGCAGAGTAATTTTCACGCCAAACTGATGATGTGATCAAAGAACTTAAAGCACTATTTGGACAGTTGTGTTGGTATTTGTAGTTACGGTCAGACAGGCGGTTGCATGTGCATGTACACAAGAGATGTTTGTCAATATGAATGCCTTCATTTACTAATGAGGTTAAGTCACTTTGAAAAAGCAGTTTAATCTTAGAATGCCCATGGGTTTTTGAATTGAATATGTCAATAACATTCAGACCAGATACCATTATAACCACTGCCAGGTTTACAATGCTCGTGTGAGGTTGATAATCACACACAGAAATTAGCCAGCATAATAATATAGAATTAAGTGTGAAAATCTGCAGGATGTAACATAACTGATGGTCATTAAAGGTAGTAAAAGACAATTTACAAAGTTTTCTTTGAAATTATTAATAAACACAATCCTTCAATTTGGCTTGTGACCTAGTTTTTGACCTCCAATGCATCAATTTCAAACTTGACCTAGCTCTTTCATCAAGACAAACATTCTGACTAAGTTTCAAGCTGCTGGAGCAAAGAATGCGGTCTGTAGATTGTTAACAAGATTTTCATTCAATTTGGTCTACTGACCTAGTTTATGACCAGACATGACTTATATTTAATTTTAGCCTAGATACATCTTCTGACAAAGTTTCAACTACATGCTAAAGATAAAAGTGCTGCCTCCAACAATATTTTCCTTCAAATTGACCTTGTGACCTAGTTTTTGACCTCATATGACACAGTTTTGAACTTGGCCTAGAGATCATCAAGACAACCATTCTAACAGTTTCAAGCTGCCGGAGCAAAAAATTATGTCTCTAAAGTGTTAATAAGATTTTCCTTCAATTTGATCTTTTTTTTACCTATCATGACCCAGTTTCAAACTTAGTCAAGATTTGATTGAGATGTATGTTATGATAAACTTTCATGAAGATTTGATGTAAAATATAGCCTCTAGAGAGTTAACAAGGCAATTGTTGACGAGACTTGAAGCACAGACACAATGTGATCACAAAAGCTCACCTTGAGCACTTCCTGCATATGTGAGCTAAAAGTAGCAAACAAGAGTTATTTTCCTTGTATTGTACCATTCTCCTGATCAGTGCGTATAAATAGTTGAAATCAAAACCAAAACAAAGTTATTACTGATTGATGCATAGCATGAAGGTCAAATTGACAGATAGAGTTGTCTCTCTGCCTTACATTCCCAGCTACACACAAAAAATGTTGGATGTATCTTATGAAGCGAAAAAAGCATTAGATATCAAAAAGACTTCAAGTTGTACCTGGTACCTACTTGTCAAACAGCCGTTGTTTATTCCTCTTTACATTTATTGAAATGTCTTCTAAACAATTCTGTATCTTTGTCTGACCATTTAACTACAAAAGATTAAGTCAAATAAAATAACATTTTTACAGCCACAGAACTTGTACTGATGTATGTGTCGTGATTCTCCAAATATTATGGAAATGCAAAGCAAATAAAAACCATACTTTAACCCTTTCTCAAAAATCACAAATCTGAAGAAGACTAATTTGAAAACATATAGGCAAAAACATGAAAAATCTCAATGAAAAAGGGTTTAATTATTAAATATGAGGAGTCGAAAACTTTGTGGCGAAAGGTGAAATAGATTATAATTCATGAGCAATTTCTCCTATTGCCACAATGTTTCCAAAAGTAGTATGCTGCATGGGCATCAGAAAGTGTCTATATGTGGGAAAGGCATAAGGAGACCAATGTGTATATATTCCTATAATATGAAACATGGTTTATGGAGACCAGTACATATATAATATAACCCTGGACTATGTATTAAGGAGACCGCATAATTTTTTCTGTATTAAGGAGACCATTTGAAAACTAGTATATTTGAGACAGTTGTCGACAGACATTCGTTCCAGAGTCAACAAACTACACAAATAATAATGGTTTCTCACGGTTACTAAGTTCCATAAAACACAGGCAGCTCCGCCGAAACAAATAGTTCTAAGCAGAGTAATTTTCACAAATAAAAACCATACTTTAACCCTTTCTCAAATATCACAAATCTGAAGAAGACTAATTTGAAAACATATAGGCAAAAGCAGGAAAAATCTCAATGAAAAAGGGTTTAATTATTAAATATGAGGAGTTGAAAACATTGTGGCGAAAGGTGAAATAGATTATAATGAGCAATTTCTCCTATTGCCACAATGTTTCCAAAAGTAGTATGCTGCATGGGCATCAGAAAGTGTCTATACATGTGGGAAAGGCATAAGGAGACCAATGTGTATATATTCCTATAATATGAAACATGGTTTATGGAGACCAGTACATATATATAATGTAACCTTGGACTTGTATTAAGGAGACCGCATAATTTTTTCTGTATTAAGGAGACCATTTGAATACTAGTATATTTGAGACAGTTGTCGACAGACATTCGTTCCAGAGTCAACAAACTACACAATAAATAATGATTTCTCACGGTTACTAAGTTCCATAAAACACAGGCAGCTCCGCCGAAACAAATAGTTCTAAGCAGAGTAATTTTCACGCCAAACTGATGATGTGATCAAAGAACTTAAAGCACTATTTGGACAGTTGTGTTGGTATTTGTAGTTACGGCCAGACAGGCGGTTGCATGTGCATGTACACAAGAGATGTTTGTCAATATGAATGCCTTCATTTACTAATGAGGTTAAGTCACTTTGAAAAAGCAGTTTAATCTTAGAATGCCCATGGGTTTTTGAATTGAATATGTCAATGACATTCAGACCAGATACCATTATAACCACTGCCAGGTTTACAATGCTCGTGTGAGGTTGATAATCACACACAGAAATTAGCCAGCATAATAATATAGAATTAAGTGTGAAAATCTGCAGGATGTAACATAACTGATGGTCATTAAAGGTAGTAAAAGACAATTTACAAAGTTTTCTTTGAAATTATTAATAAACACAATCCTTCAATTTGGCTTGTGACCTAGTTTTTGACTTCCAATGCATCAATTTCAAACTTGACCTAGCTCTTTCATCAAGACAAACATTCTGACTAAGTTTCAAGCTGCTGGAGCAAAGAATGCGGTCTGTAGAGTGTTAACAAGATTTTCATTCAATTTGGTCTACTGACCTAGTTTATGACCAGACATGACTTATATTTAATTTTAGCCTAGATACATCTTCTGACAAAGTTTCAACTACATGCTAAAGATAAAAGTGCTGCCTCCAACAATATTTTCTTTCAAATTGACCTTGTGACCTAGTTTTTGACCTCATATGACACAGTTTTGAACTTGGCCTAGAGATCATCAAGACAACCATTCTAACAGTTTCAAGCTGCCGGAGCAAAAAATTATGTCTCTAAAGTGTTAATAAGATTTTCCTTCAATTTGATCTTTTTTTTACCTATCATGACCCAGTTTCAAACTTAGTCAAGATTTGATTGAGATGTATGTTATGATAAACTTTCATGAAGATTTGATGTAAAATATAGCCTCTAGAGAGTTAACAAGGCAATTGTTGACGAGACTTGAAGCACAGACACAATGTGATCACAAAAGCTCACCTTGAGCACTTCCTGCATATGTGAGCTAAAAGTAGCAAACAAGAGTTATTTTCCTTGTATTGTACCATTCTCCTGATCAGTGCGTATAAATAGTTGAAATCAAAACCAAAACAAAGTTATTACTAATTGATGCATAGCATGAAGGTCAAATTGACAGATAGAGTTGTCTCTCTGCCTTACATTCCCAGCTACACACAAAAAATGTTGGATGTATCTTATGAAGCGAAAAAAGCATTAGATATCAAAAAGACTTCAAGTTGTACCTGGTACCTACTTGTCAAACAGCCGTTGTTTATTCCTCTTTACATTTATTGAAATGTCTTCTAAACAATTCTGTATCTTTGTCTGACCATTTAACTACAAAAGATTAAGTCAAATAAAATAACATTTTTACAGCCACAGAACTTGTACTGATGTATGTGTCGTGATTCTCCAAATATTATGGAAATGCAAAGCAAATAAAAACCATACTTTAACCCTTTCTCAAAAATCACAAATCTGAAGAAGACTAATTTGAAAACATATAGGCAAAAACATGAAAAATCTCAATGAAAAAGGGTTTAATTATTAAATATGAGGAGTCGAAAACTTTGTGGCGAAAGGTGAAATAGATTATAATTCATGAGCAATTTCTCCTATTGCCACAATGTTTCCAAAAGTAGTATGCTGCATGGGCATCAGAAAGTGTCTATATGTGGGAAAGGCATAAGGAGACCAATGTGTATATATTCCTATAATATGAAACATGGTTTATGGAGACCAGTACATATATAATATAACCCTGGACTATGTATTAAGGAGACCGCATATTTTTTTCTGTATTAAGGAGACCATTTGAAAACTAGTATATTTGAGACAGTTGTCGACAGACATTCGTTCCAGAGTCAACAACAGTCAAATGAAATAACATTTTTAACAGCCACAGAACTTGTATTGATGTTTGTGTCGTGATTCTCTAAATATTATGGAAATGCAAAGCAAATGATCTAAGTGAATTATTTTCTAGATCTCAATCTATCTAAAATTAGAATGAATTCAGTCTTTATTTGAAACATTAGGGCAATGATGATCCTTAATAGCTCACATGAGTTATGCAAATCACATAGTCAATCAAAATATCTCATTTTGCAGTCAGGTAGGCTATGCCAGAAAGTTAACAAGATATCCCCTCAATTTTGCATAGTAACCTTGTTTTTGAAACAACATGACCCATGTTAAAACTTTGCCTAGATATCATCAAGACAATTATTTTGACAAAATTTCAACATGCTCACATTTAAAATACACTTCCAGAGTGACCTAGTTATTGACCCTACATTACCCATATTAAAACTTGGCATAGATATTACCAGGACAAACATTCTGACAAAGTTTCTAGCTGCTGAAGCAAAAAAGCACTATCTAGAGTGTTTAAAAGATTTTTTCTCAAATGTGGTCTAGTGACCTAGTATTTGACTGGAGATAATTTATATTCAAAACAAGAGATGTTTGTCAAACATTATACACCATATATACATTGAGCACCATGTTGTCAGGAATATTTGGACGATTTTTGACCCAATGACCTCAAAATCAATAGAGGTCATCTACTGGTCATCATCTACTGGTCACCCTCAGCCTCCATGTCAAGTTTGAGGGCCATGGGTGCAGCCAATGTCAAGTTATCACTTAGACAAGCTTTTTGTGTTCCTTGACCTTGACCTTGGACCCAATGACCATAACATCAATATATGGGGTCATCTACTGGTCAACACCATCTTCCATGTCAAATTTGAGGGCCATGTTGTGCAGGCAATGTCGAGTTATCACTCGGAAAAGCTTTTCAGGTTCAAGGTCAGTGACCTTGACCTTTGACCCAATGACTTTAAAATCCATAGGGGTCATCTACTGGTCACCCCCAGCCTCCATGTCAAGTTTGAGGGCCATGGATGCAGGCAATGTTGAGTTATGACTCAGACAAGCTTTTCAGGTTCATGGTCACTGTAACCTTGACCTTTGACCCAATGACCTAAAAATCAATAGGGGTCATCTACTGGTCTGGCCAAGCCTCCATATCAAGTTTAAGGACCATGGGTGCAGACAATGTCAAGTTATCACTCGGACAAGCTTTTCAGGTTCAAGGTCACTGTGACCTTGACCTTTGACCTGAAAATCAATAGGGGTCATCTACTGGTCACTCCCAGCCTCCATGTCAAGTTTGAGGGCCATGGGTGAAGGCAATGTTGAGTTATCACTCGGACAAGATTTTCGAGTTCAAGGTCGATGACTGAGACCTTGACCTTTGAAATGATGACCTCAAAATCAATGGGGTTCGTCTACTGGTCATCCCCAACCTCCAAGTAAAGTTTGAGGACTATATGTCCAGGCATTGTTGAGTTATCACTCGGAAACTTTGGTCTACCGAAGGACCGACCGACATGTGCAAAGCAATGATACCCCTCTTCTTCGAAGGGGGCATAATTAGCATAGATATCTTCCAGACAATAATTCTGACAAAGTCTCAATATGCTCAAATTAGAAATGTGGATTTTAGGGTGTTAAAAATATTTTCCTTCAATTTGACCTTGTGACCTAGGTTTTGACACAACAGTACACATATTCAAACTTGTTCTAGATATTATGAAGACAAACATTCTGACAAAATTTCAATATGCTGAAGCAAAAACTAGTCTCTATATTGTTAACAAGATTGTTCTTCAATTTGGCCTTGTGACCTAATTTTTGACTGGACATGACCTATATATATATTCAATTTGACCTTGTGACCTAACTTTTGACCTCACATGATCCAGTTTCAAACTTTGCCAAGATTTGATGGTGATGTATGTTCTGATACACTGTCATGAAGATTGGATGTAAAATGCTGTACTGTAGAGTGTTAACAAGGCAATTGTTGATTACAAAAAACAGACAAAATGTGATCACAACAGCTCACCTTGAGCACTTTTTGCACCTGTAGGTGAGCTAAAAAAAAAAACTATTTTCAAAACGATTTCTTTAAGATTAACATGAAATAAAATGATTACATGTAGATGTTGTATCTGAAAATATTTGATGGTTCCACACATCGTTTTATTTTTAAAAACTTGATTAATATTCTAGCCTACTTGCATTATTTAAACATCTTTACAAATGTGCGAATTACACGAACAACAAACTATCAAATACAATATAAAATCCAAAATACCAAAACAGACATTTTCAACAATTATACACTAAAATACGTCATTTTATAATAATTTGGTTGCATAAATTAGTTGACATAAAAACAATGAATTACATATTTTGTAATCTTTGATGTATATGGGTGTTTCATGTAACCCAGGAATCATATTATCTACCATAAATAGTGATTGCCCCTCTTTTCACAATGTTTAGGATATACATCCAATGAAACAACATTAATCATTAGTTAAGTTTTGTTCTTGGACGAATGGGGTCATTTTAGTCTCGCCGCGACAAAGTATCGAAATAGAGACTTAGGTGTTATCAAAAGGTAAAATTATCAATTTGTTGAGGGCTGCAAGCAAAGAAGGTATAGCAAAGATAAAATTTGAGCAAATAAGGTTGCCTCATACCTTTATCTTGAGCATGTTAATCTCATCCAATGAACTTCAGTGGAATTAAAGGCACATTCTCATCTGAAATATGGTAAAATTGATAAATGCCGATACATCATCAATAGAAGTGAGCGAAAGTCAATAAGAATGGTTATGTAAACATGACACAATTGGGAATTCTGCATGATTTTAAAGACTTTTGCCATTGGAAATTGGTCAGGATATCTGACCCATAGGATGCGTAGATAAGGGCCTACCAGCACTGTTGAAAAGCTAATCAGAATAGCTCATACTATTCTGAAAATAGTTTTAAAGGTATCAGAAACTATTTGATGAGGACTGAGTTGAAAGAAAATCTAACAAGCAGTATAAGTTGAGTGAATAAGGTTACTTCATACACGTATATATCTTGAGTATC
This sequence comes from Serripes groenlandicus, assembly GCA_031761405.1. Taxonomy (NCBI): domain Eukaryota; kingdom Metazoa; phylum Mollusca; class Bivalvia; order Cardiida; family Cardiidae; genus Serripes; species Serripes groenlandicus. The sequence continues at coordinate 19,962,789 of JASEVX010000014.1, forward strand.
TAATAATCTTTTATGAACTGTGACAGGTCTAAAGACATGTTCTTCTCTGAAAAATGGTAAACGAATAGTGAACATGAACAAGAGGGCCAAGATGGCCCTAAATCGATCACCTAAATGATAGTAAATTAGCAGCAAATATTTAACTGCAAATATCTGTGAAAATTTGATAAAGAGTTCAAATGAAACTGCAAGGAGTGGACACTTAATTAGGTAGAGAAATAGTTCATCAGTAAAAGCCATTTGTATCTTGAAATCTAACAAGAACTTTAATAAGAATGGAATTATAAATTTTGTCATTTTGCACCTTTCCTGATGCCGCTTTGCTGCCCTGTTTGTCAACGAAATCAATATGGCTTGAACAGTTTTTGTAGAGTCACTCAAAGAACATTTCTGCCAAATTATCTTGGAATCTGACAAATGGATTATGGAGAGAGATGTTTTTAAAGTTTGGGCATTTTTCTCAATTTCTGATGCCGCAGCAACCAAAGTTCTACACAGAATGTAAGTCTTTGAACAATTTTGAAAGAGTACCATCAAAGGAACATTCCTGTGAAGTTACGTTGAAATTGGTCATGTGGAATGGTAGGAGTTGTCATTTGTAGCTAAAAGTTTAATTTACCCCTTTTGTGATGACGCGAGGTTGCTATGATTTTTTAACCAATCAATACGGCTTGAACAAATTAAGAAGAGGATCACTTAATATCAGACAAGGAATTTAAAAAAATTGGAATTTCCAAATTTTGTCATTTTGCCCCTTTTCTGATGCCTCCTGATTGCCATGTTTTCAAGCAAACAGTATGCCTTGAACAGTCTTTGTAGAGGGTCACCCAAGGAACATTTCTACCAAACTATATTGGAATCTGACATGCAGATTCAGAGGAGAAGACTTTTAAAGTTAGGACATTTTGCCCCCTTTCTGATGCCGCAGCAACCAAAGTTCTTAATGGAATTTAAATCTTTGAACAATTTTGAAAGAGAGCCACCAAAGGAACATTCCTGTGAAGTTTGGATGAAATTAGTCCTGTGGTGTAGGAGGAGATGATGTTTAAAGCTAAAAGTTAACGCCGGACGAAAAGTGATCAGAATAGCTCACCTTGAGCCTCTGGCTCTAGGTGATCTAAAAATATACTCAACTTGACATCAATGTTTTTTTCAATAAGCCTTTTTTTTTCTAACCAAATTATTAGCATCAGTCATTTTGTTGTTAACAAAATACTGAAATCGTTTTTAAAATCTAAAAATAGCATTTGACTATATATTGACATTAAGGTACATTTCCTATTTTACAGCCCGAGACATCACTGAGATGACATTTGGTTTTTAATTATTCAACATATTTTGCTGTATAAATTAATGACAAAGTGCCTTATGCGTACAAGAGAGAAAAAAAAAATTCCTTTCGAAAAAAGCGTAGTTTTGTGTTTTTACGTCATGGTAAGGCATTCGGAACAAAACATGGCACACCAAGCCGACCGATCGTAGAAAATAGCTGGAGATAAAAAACAAGAGGCCCAAGAGGGCCATATCGCTCCACGGCCATTAGGCAAAAATTAAATCACCAAGCAGCCCCACCCCCTGATGGCCATGTTTTTGACCAATCAACATGGCTTGAAGGAATCTGATAGAGGGTCGCCCTTGGAACATTTCTACAAAATTATTTCAAAATCAGCCTGAAACTTTCGGAGGAGAAGATTTTTTAAGTTTTAACTAAAGCCATATAAGGCAAAATAGCCCCGCCCCCTGGCGGCCATAGTTTTTGACCAATCAACATGGCTTGAAGGAATCTGATAGAGGGTCTTCCAAGGAACATTTCCACAAAATTATTTGACAATTGGCCAAACACTTTTGAAGGAGAAGATTTTTTAAGTTTTCACTATAGCCATATAAGGCAAAATAGCCCCGCCCCCTGGCGGCCATGTTTTTCGACTAATCAACTTGGCTTGTAGGAATCTGATAGAGGGTCACCCAAGGAACATTTCTACAAAATTATTTGAAAATCAGCCTGACATTTTCGGAGTAGAAGATTTTCACTTTAGCCGTATAAGGCAAAATAGCCCCGCCCTCTGGCGGCCATGTTTTTTGGCCAATCAACATGGCTTGAAGGAATCTGATAGAGGGTCTCCCAAGGAACATTTCTACAAAAAAAATTGAAAATTGGCCAAACACTTTCGGAGGAGAAGATTTTTTAAGTTTTCACTATAGCCATATAAGGCAAAATAACCCCGCCCCCTGGCAGCCATAGTTTTCGACAAATCAACATGGCTTGAAGGAATCTGATAGAGGGTCTTCCAGGGAACATTTCCACAACATTATTTGACAATTGGCCAAACTCTTTTGAAGGAGAAGATTTTTTAAGTTTTCACTATAGCCATATAAGGCAAAATAGCCCCGCCCCGCCCCCTGGCGGCCATGTTTTTCAACTAATCAACTTGGCTTGTATGAATCTGATAGAGGGTCACCCAAGGAACATTTCTACAAAATTATTTGAAAATTGGCTTGACATTTTCAGAGTAGAAGATTTTTTTAAGTTTTCACTTTAGCCATATAAGGCAAAATAGCCCCGCCCTCTGGCGGCCATGTTTTTCGACCAATCAACATGGCTTGAAGGAATCTGATAGAGGGTCTCCCAAGGAACATTTCTACAAAAAAAATTGAAAATTGGCCGAACACTTTCGGAGGAGAAGATTTTTTAAGTTTTCACTATAGCCATATAAGGCAAAATAACCCCGACCCCTGGCAGCCATGTTTTTCGACCAATCAACATTTCTTGAAGGAATCTGATAGAGGGTCACCCAAGGAATATTTCTACAAAATTATTTGAAAATCGGCCCGACACTTTCGGAGAAGAAGATTTTTTAAGTTTTCACTATTTTTTTCTTTTGGTTGCCATGGAAACCAGAATTCTGGATGGATAAAAAAAAAATGAAGGAATTTAGGAAAGGACATTGAGAGGATGCTTCCTATAAAGTTTCAACCAAATTGGCCAAGTGGTTAGGGAGGAGAAGTTGTTTAAAGGAAAAGTTAACGCATGCACGCACGACGGACAATTCGCCATGACATAAGCTCGCCAGTGGAGCTAAAAATCAGCGCGCAAATCCTGAATACAGAATACTTACCATGTTTTATAGCTGTAAAATAAGTAATATATAATTGCCCTATGATAATAGTGCATTCAAATGATATGACACTTCTTAAAAATGGAAAAAACATCTGATTTACGAGTTTTTACTCAGCCCTATATCTCGCTAATAATTCCATTAACTCTAATGCAATTTGGTACATAAATTGCTATGATAACCTTCATTTAACTTGCCCCCAGTCACTGCGTTACGGTCATGGTCGAGTGCTCTTAGGCAAGGCAAATTTCCTAGCCTGGTTTATTTACCCAGGGATCATGAATAAGAGAACTTTTGCAGTGATATAACTGAAATAATGTTGAAATGGCAAAAAAACACACTTAAATTCCCCTAAGCACCAGCAATGCTGAAAAAAGTAAATGATTTTATCAATTGCTCACCAAATGCAATGTCCTATTCTCATCAGGTTCTGTCTCTTCAAGACACCAAGTTGAAACTATTTTGTCAATAAGGCCATTTTTGTTCAAAACCAGCTTTGTAAAAAACTCAGCCCTTCATCTGGCATAAATTTCATTATCTAGAAAGAAACATTATACAAATAATAATGAAAGCTCATAATACAATGTTACTGACTTAGAACTGTCTTGGTTACAAAAGATATATGCTAAAAACAATAGATGTATGATAATTAACCCTTAACCCTTTCCCTCATGCAGAGGCCTCTGCAGCAAACGACTTTTGAAAATGAAAAATTTCTCCTTTTGCCACAATGTTTTCAGCTTTAAATATTCAATAGAAATACCAACATTGAAAAAGATTTATTTAAATTTTCCCTAATTTTCTTTTTAAATTGACTCATATATTTGTTAATAAATTTAACATTGTGTTTATAACATAACTTACTGCAGAATACTTTACTTACTGGGGTTGGAAATGATTTTGGGGTTTAATGTTGTTATCAACAATTTTTCAGTCATATCAACATGGCCAGTTCGACTACACATGTGTTTCTTGGCTTTCTCATATCAGAACTCCATAACTCTTTTGAAGCAACAGGTTGCTTTTCCATATAGACCGAGATCATTAGTTGAAGACAAATGATGCATGTCACATTGACTTTTGTAAAATGTCAGAAAGAATGTTGGCCAAGCTAGGGTTCAAACTCAGAACCCCTGCATTGCTAGCCTGCATAGCTACCGGGGCTCAGCTGTGTTTCAAATGAAAGCACTGAAAGAAAGTTTGATAGGTAGCCAAGCCATTTCAATGACTTTTGTTGGTGGCTGATAAAAATGACTTTTGTAACGTTAAAGTAAATGAAGCAATATTCAACGTCAATAAGTTCTCCTTTTTACCATTATATTTTCAACTTTATTCAAAAATAATCATTCACTTACAGAGATTTTCCATATATTTGCGTCCATATTTTTTTAGCTGCAATTTTTGTTGTAATTGTGGAAAAAGGTTTTAATTTTATAATGTGGTAAATGCACATGATTAATGACAGAAGACCAAGCAATCTATTTGAGATATAAGGAGGGGGATTGTGCTTATTCTCACACACTGTTTTGAATATTCCCCTCTAAATGTATATGGAAGGGGGATTTTTTTTACAAAGACAAAGAAGAAAAAATGCTTCAATTTGTTAATAAAATCAATTTCCAAATATAATTCCCCCCTTGTTTTCCAATCCTTGATTGGACACTGAGCCCAAATAAAAGAATCTAGCAACTTATTTATTTTATTTGACCCCTTTACGACATCTAGACACTTTCTGATGCGACTGCAGCAGATGATTTTGAAAACATTGTGGCAAAAAGAGGAATTGCTCATAATGAGCAATTTATCCTTTTGCCACATTATTTTCAACTCTTTTAAATTATCATAGCCTCAGGTTTACCATATTCTTAACCAGAATGATGTTTTCTAAGCCGTCTGCTGCGGATTAGTCATTATGTGGGAAAGGGTTAAAAGTGTTAGGTAGAAACTGAAAACTGAAAGAATTATATTATTGATAAAGGAGCAATCTCTTCTTTTTGTAAGGGTTTGCTTCTTTTGCTGCAATGTTTTTAACAGACAAAATTATGAACAGGACAGAAATTCAAACACAGCTAGGACTTCCTGTTTCAAACAGCACATACTGCAACCAAGACTTAGTGTAAACAAGACATTTCACAACACAAGTAGATTTTTGTCAAACATCATTAACATAAATTTATAGAGCCTTGAAAGCATTGAGTTTTGTTAAATACAATACTGTTACTGTATGTCTGAACTGATTATATAACCGATGTCAAATCGTTGAGGCAAAGCGATTGTAACAGATAATCCATTGGTAAAACTGGTATTGATTGCCCATCAATAGAATTTAGGTGATTTTATTATTGGTAAATATAAACATGCGAGTCTTTGGAAACTGAATAGAACATGCTCACTGTCAAACACCTTCTCCAGATGAACAATTTGAAGCTTGAGAAGTTCAGTCCCTGCAGTCTTGTTGCAGTGTAAAAGGCTTGCACCTTCCTTATGACGCTGGATGATTATTTTGGCAGTAAATTTAAATACAGGCATGCTGACGAGAACCTAAAGCACCAAGTAAATGGTCAGGTTAAGCTTTAGATTGACTGATTGAGATTTAACGCCGTTTGCCAAATAATTTCAGTTATCACAGGGGTAAGTTGACCTCTCCATGTATTTCCTAACTTTTTCACACCAATCTTTCCAAATAACTGACTGCTTTTCCACATAAACTGTCAGTCTACTGGTGGAAGAAGGATGACGCTTGTAGCATTGACTTTGATCAAAGGCAGGCAAAAATACTGGTCAAGCTTGGCTTCGAGGTCACTACAGCCTACTGGAATCAGTCAACTTCGTATTCATTTAAAATCAACTGTATATAATATTTTTGCATGCCCTATTCCCATCTATCTTTGTGCTTCTTATTCGCATTTTCGGCTTTAAAATCAGGAAAAAAGTCAGGACCAGAACAAAGAAAATGATCAACTATGAGATAAATATCTTACCTTTGATTTTTAAAATATCCAGAGATTCATAAACACTTCCCAAACTCTCCAAATATTTTGTTGACTACTGTACAAAACAGTGAAAAGTGTAGTCGCCATTTTCCTATGAAATGTGCTTTTTTTCAATTTGGGCCAGGTCGCTTATATCCTAGCTAAAAATAAATGCAATGAATAATACGTCACACATGATCATGTGACTGTCTCAGTGAAGAAATGGGGGAAAAGTGAATAGTTAATCTTTCAAAGGAATCAGACAATTAAATGTTAATTTTGAAACAAGTATTTGTGATAACACGATATTTGTAGAACTGTTTATACACAAAATATCATTGCATGAATACATGTATCAAAATAATTGCAAGTTTATGTCTAAATATCTGTTTTTGCCCAATATTGTGTTGCAACATTGACTTTCTTCATAATGTTTATTCTTCTGGCTCATGTTTTTATAGAAAAATAATTTTGATCATAATTTTGCTGCCAGATTGCAGACGATGTAAGTTATATTTGAACCACAACATACTCGCCTATTGAAGACTTGATTGTTTTTAGTCCTACATTAAAAGACATCACATTATATGCGCTCATTTTGTTTATATTCTGCAGAATAAGGTTGCCAAATAAATGACAGATGATAAAATGAGCAAGCCAAAGTCTAAATTATTTGGACTAGATTTTGTGTTTATGCTGCTTTCAACAAATTTCCAGTTAAATATCACAGAGTTGCCTGGGTTAGGTACCAGTACATCTTGTACATTTATCCAGAGACCTAAATATAATCATTTGTAATGCTAAGCGTCAAGGAGGGCAGCCATTACCATGTTTAAAGTCAAGACTATTGAAAGAAGCAGGCTTGTTTGATAGTCCTTCAAAGAAAGAAGTCGCATATGTTTTTTTCATTTTTTATTATCCAGCATATGCCTGCCATATAAATAACAGATGATAAAACGAGCAAGCGAAAGTCTAAATTATCAAGATTTCCGAATCATGGAATGACTGCATTTTCAATTAGAATAGTGGCAGTTGAATGCACTTTAAATTGCTCTAAATTCAATTATGTTTGGATGATTAGGAAATTCATCACATGAATATTCGTTTAATGTGTGCTAAAATAATATATTAATAATATAATAAATAAAAGTCGGTCCATACCTTTTAAGCTTTACGTTGAAACGGCCGCCATCTTGGACAAGTATAAAACCACCGTTATTTCAAATTCGAATTCTAGACGTTGCGTCAGAAATGAAGATCTACGTTCTCGGTTTGGCATAGAGTGAAAATATGCGAATTCTTTATTTATCGACAAAAAAGAATGAATTTATCAGGATTTATTCCAATGAAATAAATTAAGTTGATAATGTTACAAAAGTAGTTATATATAGTCATTTTTATGAAATAAATCCAATTTAAGGTGGTCTCCTTAATGCCTATTTTAATACCTATTGAAATATACAGTACTCATTTTATAAAGTCATTTTTTTTATCACAATAGTATGTGATGTAGAAATTTAATGTTAGTAACTTAGAAAATCGTTAATGTACTTCACATTAAAAGTAATTTTGAAATGTGAAATTTATCTGTTGTTTGATTTTTGTCCTTGTAAAATATTAAGGAGACCGGGTTTGGTCTCCTTAATCCACCGGTCTCCTTAATGCCTATTTTTAGATACGCATGGTCTCCTTAATGCATATTCCATATATATATATATATATATATATATATATATATATATATATATATATATACATACAGTTATAAAGTAAGATATTTCCAACATATACTATAGACTCTTTCTAATGTCTCTGCAGCAGATGAATTTTGAAAATATGGTGGTAAAAAGAGAAAGTGTTCATTATGAGCAATTTCTGCTTTTGTCACAATATTTTCAACTGTTTTTAATATCAATGAATATATATACATACAGTTACAATATACTATAGACGCTTTCTGACGTTATGCAGCAGATGATTTATAAAAATATTGTGGAAAAAAGAGAAATTGCTCATCATTAGCAATTTTTCCTTTTGTCACAATGTTTTCAACTGTATTCAAAATCTATGAATATATAAAAATGTGTACAGTAACAAAGTAAATTATATCCAACATATACTATATACACTTTCTGACGTTATGCAGCAGTTGAATTTTGAGAATATGGTGGAAAATGGTGAAATTGTTCATTATAAGCAATTTCTCCTTTTGGCACATTTTTCAACTGTATTCAATATCTATGTATATATACGTACAGTTACAAAGTAAGATATTTCCAACATATACTATAGACGCTTTCTGACACCTCTGCAGCAGATGAATTTTGAAAATATGGAGGAAAAGGAGAAATAGCTCATTATGAGTAATTTCTCCTTTCGTCGCAATGTTTTCAACTCTATTCAATATATATGAATATATATACACATACAGTTACACAGCAAGATAGTCTTAACCTTTTCAACACATAGACGCTTTCTGACAGTAAAACTTGCCCAGAAAATGTTATCTAATTATTCTTTAGGTAATTGAACATATTTTCAATGATGCGTTTTGTTGATGTTACTCTAGGTTTACCATTCAATGTATTTTCCTTGAACAATTGTGACAAACCATCTAAACGATTGCGGTTTATTGTCAACTGTAAATGCTGAAGACAAATACCACTTCTTGATATTTTTTTGATATCATTATGAGCAATTTTCCTTTTGACACAATGTTTGCAATTTTATTCAATCACTTGACTTTCACATGAGGACTTTCGTAGCATTTGTTTCCAGGTGTTCTCAATAACAATACATAAACAGTTGAACAAAAACATATGCTTGACCCTTTCCCACATATAGACGTTTTCGGATGCCTCTGCAGCAGACAACTTTTGAAATGATAGTGGAAAACTGAAGAAATTCTCCTTTATTCACAATGCTTTTAACTTTATTCATTACCAATACATATACAGTTGAAACTTAATATATTCTTGAACCTTTCTCATATATAGACGCTTTCTGACGCCTCTGCATCAAACGACTTTTGTTAATAAAGTTGAAAAGAGAAATTGCTCATCATGAGCAATTTCTCCTTTTGTCACAATGTTTTCAACTGTATTGAATATCTATGAATATATATACATGTGTACAGTAACAAAGTAAATTATTTGCAACAAATACTATAGACACTTTCTGACGTTATGCAACAGTTGAATTTTGAGAATATGATGGTAAAAGGAGAAATTGTTCATTATAAGCAATTTCTCATATTGAACACAGTTTTCAGTTATATATATATACATACAGTTATAAAGTAAGATATTTTCAATTGTATTCAATATCAATGAATATAAAGATACAGTTACAAAGTAAGATATTACCAACATATACTGTAGACCCTTTCTGACACCTTTGCAACAGATGAATTTTGAAAATATGGTGGAAAAAGGAGAAATGCTCATTATGAGCAATTTCTCCATTCGTCACAATGTTTTATCTCTATTCAATATATATGAATATATATATATATATATACATATACAGTTACACAGCAAGATATTCCTAAACCTTTTCAACACATAGAAGCTTTCTGACAGTAAAACTTGCCCAGAAAATGTTATCTACTTATTTTTTAGGTAATTGAACATATTTTCAATGATGCGTTTTGTTGATGTTACTCTAGGTTTACCATTCAATGTATTTTCCTTGGACACTTGTGATAAACCATCTAGACCATTGCGGTTTATTGCCAACTGTAAATACTGAAGACAAAGACCACTTCTTAGTATTGTTATCCCCATTTCCTTTGATGCAACCTTGTCATTTATTAAACATTCCACAGATGACTAATCATAGTCACAATCTTTGTTATATTTATACATATCGACTAAGGAAGTTGTTAATTCACTATTTTTGGACAAAATATCAACATTTGTATTGGTATGCAGCACCAATTGCTGAAGACTTTCAACATCGGCTAGGGTATCATGTGCTGAATATTGAATATTTATAAATTTTGTCACAAGATATTCTTGTTTGTAACATTCAATATCTGGATACACAGATCTGAATAAAGGCAATGTATCAACAAACCCTAACACAGTATCCTGGAAGATCTGATGATTCTAGGAAGATCTAACTTCCTGAAGTTATGTCCTATAGCAATATATTTTCCTCTGCATTGTAACCATGTAAGAAAATACACTAAATCTTTTTGTAGATTGTCACTTTCTACTGGTTTTCCTAAGTGAAACATTGTATTGTTCCTGACAGTCAATCCTGTAACTTCTGATGCACTCAGAGAAATTGGTTGTTATGGTAAAATGTAATGATTGAATTTTTCATTTCCACAAACAGCTGCTAATTGAATAAGGTCACAATTTATTTGAAGGGATGTTGTCTCAATATCACAATAAACTGTCACAGAAAAGTCCTCTTGAAGAACTCTACAAGATGGAGGAGGTGTAATGGCTCTGATAATATTTCTGTAATGTCCGAAACAGATGAAATGGTAACACCCGACTGATATGAGACTCTTTCTCTCAGCTCTTTGTGTACATTGCTATATTTGTTTTTCGATCTTTTGTTTAATTTTCTTTTTTTTAATGTAATGTATTTTCAAACAATAGCCTTTCAACTTTGGTTTTGTCTCGTTTGGCTGCCAATTTAACATAAAATTTACCAGGAGAAATACCCATTTTAAGATTAATCTGATTAATGTATAAGCAACCAGCTTTCTTCTGTGCATCTGTACAATTCAATCGATTCCTTAAACTTCCAGAATCTGAATAATGGCAGCGTTTGGATGCTTTTGATGCAAGCATGTTGTTGAATGATTCAACTTCTTTAGTGGAGGCACCAGGACCAATTTTTTCAACATTAGACACAATGCTTTAAAGACATGATTCAGGTCTTTTCTCAATTCTTCATATCTTTTCCATAAGGAGTAGAACTATGTTTGTAAGTTTCAGGATTAATATGGTAGTTACACCAAGTGTCACATTTTTCATGTTTACCAAAAGCATGTGGTACAATTTGCTTCAAGGCAGTTGCAAGTGCAGAAGGGTTCTCTTTGTTGTGACATACTGCATAACTAAAACATGTTTGAAACCACTAAATTACTGGTTGTAAGACACTATTGTTTTTTCTGAAGGCTATATAAACTGTTCCCAAGGTGTTTCTTTGTATGGTTCAAGTCTGACCATTTTGGATTGGATGAGAGACTACAGATTTTATTTTGGCCATAGTTGTGGCATCATCATCCATAATAAATACCACCACTTTTTTGTATTCAATTTCTTTTACCAAACTACAACCAACATCAGGTTCATGACTTTTGAACTCCCATACCAATTTTTAGAACATCTGTGCTTTGGAGTTTCCTGTCCTTTATCCTCATGGAAGGAACATTTTCTACAATCTGACGTCATATGCAACAATCTTTCCAGTCTTATTTCCAAATAATGTACCAACCCCGGGTTTGCCGTCATACCAGCGACCAGAACCTCGTTTCTGTCATGTCGTATTTAAATTCCCCTGATGGTAACTGGGTAGGGTCTTCTTTACTGAAAGAGATAGAAGATGACCATTGCAAAACTAGCCATGGTCTGATTTCAATACATTTCTCAATTGTGAACACAAACAGCTTTATTTCATAATTCATTTTCTATAATGTACTGTTTACCTGTGATCCCAACAATCCTTGTTTTTGATCAATGAGTAATTTCAATAATTCATGTAATATTTTGAGACAAAATAATAATACATTTTCACAGAATTACAGTGTCATCGTCTATAATACCCATAGCAGGGGAGAATCTTGTGTAAGCGATTTGGTATCTCAGTCGGTAAGGCACTCCCCTATAAGTGACAGGTCCCGGGTTCAAGCCCCGGCCAGGCTGCATATACAAGATACAAGATACAACTTTTTATTTCGTAAACAAAGGCCTCCGGCCCAAAATACATGACATTTACTTACAACAAATACGAGTTACGTATTAATTTTAATTTTACCATTTCCCCTCACATAGACACTTGCTAGCGCCTTTGAAACAAACGCTTTTTGAAAACATTGTAACAGAAGTAAAAAGTGCTCATAATGAGCAATTTATCCCCTTGTCACAAAGCTTTTTACTCATTGTTTACTCAATGACTCTTCTTTCGTTAATAGAAAGTTTCCGATTTTGTTCAGATGCTTTTTTAATGTTGCCTGCCTGTTGCAGACAAAGGCCTCCGGCCCAAAATACATTTACTTACAACAAATATGAATTACGTAAATTTTTTACCCTTTCCCCTCACATAGACACTTTCTAGCACTGTTGAAACAAACGCTTTTTGAAAACATTGTAACAACAGGAAAAACTGCTCATAATGAGTAATTTCTCCTTTTGTCACAAAGCTTTTTACTCATTGTTTACTCAATGACTCTTCTTTCATTAATAGCACGTTTCCGATTTTGTTCAGATGCTTTTTTAAAGTTGCCTGCCTTTGCAGACAAAGGCCTCCGTCCCAAAATACATGACATTTACTTACAACAAATATGAGTTACGTAATAATTTCACCCTTTTCCCTCACATAGACACTTTCTATCGCCATTGAAACAAACGCTTTTAGAAAACATTGTAACAAAAGGAAATACAGCTCATAATGAGTAATTTCTCCTTTTGTCACAAAGCTTCCAATCAATTTTTTACTCAGTGACTCTTCTTTCATTAATAGAAAGTTTCCGATTTTTGTTCAGATGCTTTTAAAATTGCATGCCTGTTGCAGACAAAGGCCTCCGGCCCAAAATACATGACATTTACTTACAACAAATATGAGTTACGTATTAATTTTACCCTTTCTCTTCACATAGACAATTTCTAGCGCCTTTGCTTTGAAACAAACGCCTTTTGAAAACATTGTGACAAAAGGAAAAACGCTCACAGTGAGTAATTTCTCCTTTTGTCACAAAGCTTTCTCTCACTTTTTACTTAATGACTTTTCTTTCATTAATAGAACGTTTCCGATTTAGTTCAGATGCTTTTTTAAAGTTGCCTGCCTGTTGCTGACAAAGGCCTCCGTCCCAAAATACATGACATTTACTTACAACAAATGTGAGTTACGTAATAATTTCACCTTTTCCCCTCACATAGACACTTTCTATCGCCTTTTCAACAAACGCTTTTTGAAAACATTGAAAACATTGAGACAAAAGGAAAAACTGCTTACAGTGAGTAATTTCTCCTTTTGTCACAAAGCTTTCACTCACTTTATACTCAATGTCTCTTCTTTCATTAATAGAAAGTTTCCGATTTTGTTCAGATGTTTTTTTAAAGTTGCCTGCCTGTTGCAGACAAAGGCCTCCGCCCCATCATACATGACATTTACTTACAACAAATATGAGTTACGTAATAATTTTACCCTTTCCCCTCACATAGACACATAGGCAGACCGCCGTGGTATTACTGGGGAAATGTTAAAAACGGCGTTAACCCCAATCAATGAATGTTGAAATTAACTTATCTCTAATTTGTAGATATAATTTCTATTTCCTATTTTAAATTGTGATGAAAACATTGTGGAAAAAGACAAACTTGCTGATTATCATTCATCTGTTAAGGTGAGTCAAATGTGTCTAAAAGGGGAAAAGGTTAAAATAATAACTGTAGATAAATGTTTTCGTTATCTAGGTTATAAAAAGAATTTGATTCATGTTTCAAAGCATTGTTTGGAAAGGAGGAATTGCTCATTGTCAGCAATTGCTCCGTTTGCAAATATACTCTCAACATCCGTATGTAACTAAGTAGCTATAACGGAAACGGTTCAACCCTTTCCCGCTTACAGTCGCTTGTTGACGCATGTGCAGCAGAAGGCTGCAGATTTGTTTATCGTGCCCCATTTCCTCTTTTTCCACAAAGGTTTCAACTATATAGTTTTCCCTTTGATGTAAGGTAAAATTGCTCGTTATAATTCATCTCTATCATGTTATTCAAAATGTGTCGATAAAAGAATGTCCATAGTAAAACGTTGAACAATGAAAAGAATTAATTTGAAACGTGTTTGAAAGCATTGTGTGAAAAGCAGGAATTGCTCATTGTCAGCAATTGCTCCATTTTCAAAAATAGTTCAATATTCGAACTGTTATAGTATCGCGGAAAGGGTTTCGCTTCCATGGGGAGGATGTAACCATTTTCCGCTTACAGATGCTTACAGACGCATGTGCAGCAGACGACAATCGAAAACACTGTGACGAAAGGAGAAATTGCTTATCGTAGGCAATTCCTACTTTTGCCACAATGGTTTCAACTCCTTTCAATAATTTTATTTACAGTGATTTGCACATTTCTCTATATAAGTCGACTGTTGTAAACTAATGGGGTCACAGCACGGTCGACGTTACCTAACACCACTGACAATGAGGTCAATCATAGTTCAGAGTGTGTTTCACGCGTTGGAACTATTTTGTCTCATTAATTAATGCAAGCGGAGGGTTTTTCGTGATTCGGTCGAACCAATGAAATCGTTGAAAAGGCAGATTATAACCAATCAAAATTCGATTTTGGCGTAGGAATTCAAGTGTGGACTGTGGTTGCAGCCGTGTGGTTGCAGCAATGAGATAGTGGCGAAACGCCCCTATCCCAAAAATGAAACAACAACATGCAATTTCAGAGAGAAGGAGGAAAGAAATATTTCTGAGGGGAGTATTTATGTTAGTGCATACATGATATTCTACAACATCCATTACAAAATTGAAATACTTACATTATCATCATTACCCCTGTGTGAATAAAAGAAAGAATAATCAAGTTGCATTCTTATTGTATTGAATTGTATCATAACAAATAAGCAAATTTGAAACAGGCTTTTATCTCATCTCAAATATGTTGACAGTAAATATAAAACTTTTAGGAACCACCAGGGACACTATACTAACCTTGACAACCGAATAACATATTTTACATGCTGACAGATCATTGCTCATCAAGTTTGGTTTTTAGACTGCCCGTATGATTCATCATTTGAATTTATAATTAATAAAATAAAACAATAAAACTGTACCTAAAGCTGCCTTTGTATTAATGTCAAATACTTTTGGGCCCTTGTTGTTTACACGATGCCGTTTGTTCGTCTCAACTATATTGACAATTCCACATGTACATCCTATATATAGACGGGATCCGACGCCATACCGAGTTTCTTTGATAATGTTACTAAGGCTTAGATTTTCTCCACAGTCTGAGTCATCGCCCTTTAATTGGTCAGATAAATATCCCAGTTCACATTTTCTTCGACCTTCTCTCCAAGAACACGTGCTCGTTGAAAAGTCATCGCTGTTGACATCTTTGGGAGAGCTAGCCAAGACATTTCCGCTTCCAACCGAACCCGTAAAATGATATGTTTGATTCAGCTTTCACTTCAATGCTGCGATTATAACCGTTTACTTGACGCTTGTTGAAAATCTTGATATTATCAAGACCTTTAGATGGTTTCTTTGTTAAAAATGTCCCGGATGTACCTCTCTTACACGCCTGCATCGTAGAAACAGTGTGTATTCATGATAATTTGACAATTGGTATGACAGCGTTCGATCGTCTGAATTCTATTCGATTAAATTAACCCCACGAGAAAAAATCGCTGGGAAAAAAAGCGAAAAGGAATGCGCATGAAGTTGCGCGGGAAGAACTCCCGGATACGCCTTTAATATTTGAACAGAGTAGATATTGAACAGACTGTGCGGTTACACTGGCTGATCTGAATATACGATCTTCAACAAACCAAACGTGTACCTTATCGCACGGACGGTCACATATATACGCATGTTCAATCGTACGTGCGATATTTTCATAAATTAATTATATGATGCACACTCTCTCCGTTTCCAAGAATGTTATTCAAAACGGGAATTATCCCCTTTCGCTGTTATTGTTAATAAAGTTGACATAACAATGTGTAAGGCTTTGGCGGTGTATATTCCCTAGATTGAGTTAAACAAATCCAATTATGATATTATTGTTTTGTTTTGAAAAGGCACATATATATATTGCTGTGTTCACTTATCTTTAGTTTAGGAGCTTTTTCGATCGAATATAAATTTGCTTCTAATGTCTGAAGTGTGTCTAGTATGTAGCGGACCGCTCACATGCGGATGCCTGTTCATGTTTATCTGCAATAAGCAGATTATGGGATATATAACACTGGTATGATAAACTTTTTGTTTTCATGTCTACAAGTATGATAAACTTTTTGTTTACATGTCTACTAGTATGATAAACGTTTTGTTTACATGTCTACTAGTATGATAACCTTGTTTAAAAATACAATCTGAAGCGAGATCTTACCTATAATGAAAATCATATCTATGTTTCCACAAGTAGTTTTACACTTAAATGCCACCACGATAAACGATAGATGATGAAGTTTTATCGACAATCTGTTTTCTTCCACGTGAAAGGGGCACGATCTACGGATGGATTCCTCTTTCGTAGAGCCGTTCCGACATAATACCCAGTATGCGTTACATCTAGATATCAAGAACATGTTTCAACTTGTTATATATCTTCATCATTAACGTACAGCAAGTGTTTATGATCATTCTTAAAATAAAAGTTTCGTATCGTGTCTTCGACATGTCTACCCACAACAGTGACGTTATCATTTTCCGAAAATGAATATTTCCACACTAGTCGACAATAAAGTATCACAATTGTCTAGAATATAGTCTTCTGCATTTAAATTTTGAGTGTTATTTGAATTTATGTAGCCTGAACTAATTTAAAACAACGACATTCAAATCAAATACAAATATGCATTTTCAAAACACGGCGGTCCACATACATGTTAACTTTTCGTGTGTACTCAAGCGATGGCCAATGCGCAATACTTACACTTCTACTAAGAATATGTTCGAGTTAATATTGCCACACCAGATATACGTATTAAGTATTAATCAAAGCACTGAAAGTGCTCACAGCAAGGCAGCTTACATTTCGACATGGATTTACCGATCCCTAAAGTCTAACTTCAACACTTTACAATAGCACATTGTTATGTCCGTATATTGAATGATAAAGGAGTTGAACGCGAAATTTAGTACACAAAGTATAGTGGTCTATCAATATACCAAAATTTGACATACATATGCGCATCTGCTATCTGGATAGTTTCTGCTAAGCGCTCCTCCGGATTTACAATGGATTTTAGCCGGATTTCTTTATGCAATTAACACATATATATGTCATATCAAAATCACAATTGCCTAACAATCATAAATATATTAAGAGTCAAATTCTACTATCAAAGCAGAAATAAAATCCTGTGTTATCTACATTTTCGTAAGCGTGATATAACTGAAATATTGTTAAAAGCGACGTAAAACATCATACAAACGAAAACGGAGAGCTGATATAGAAAGACAGATGTGAAGTAATTCAATGCCGATATTGTAAAACACAAGTCTAGAATTCCAGTCTCAAAGTGAGGAGTGACTTCGGATTTTGCCTACTATAGCAATTGGCTTTAACGAGCCCCTTGCTAAAAATCAAGACGTATGTAGTTTACGTCGGAAATCTTTAGCTTACGTATGTCGTTTGTACACAATGTAGTTCGGCGCATATTCATGCACTTGCATGCCGTCATTTATTTAGGGTGTTGTCATTTATGAATGGGCTGTTGTAATTGTGTATGTTATTTCTTAAAACTTGCTAAAATTAATGAAGAACTACCTGAAAACATAATTAAGCATGCAAGATAAATAGATTATTACGTCCTTGACTTTCGACATGAACTTTATTTGACTCGGCTGGGACAAGTGATAATTGTCCCAAACTCGTGATATAAAGTTCATATCTTAAGTCAAGGACGTAATATTCTCTATTTAAAGGACAATACAGTATTCTGATACATGATATTTATCACATTCTCACAAACAACAAATCTGCAGCAGACATATCGTATGGTACATTTGTCTGAAACTAATTTAAATGAAGTCAGTATATCTAGTTTCAGAATAACTTGTTATAAGAGCTTGTACTACAGAGTTATACGCATATATATTGAACAAAGCTCTACCACAGCGGCAATGTTTTTTTGACTGATCAAACTAATTTGAAAAACAATATTAGAGGGCAGTTTAAAGGTTGAAAGTATGTGCACTTGATTGAAACAATCCCCATCCCCTTGGGGTCATATTTTCGTTTTATAAATCAAGCTTGCTAGAAATAAACTGAGGGGGTAACCAAAACCCTCCGAGAATCTACTTTGAAACCTAATCATTACTTTCACCGTTTGCCTTATAGGCATATAGTGATAACAGGCCCCATCCCTAAGGATCATGTGTTATTAACTATCAACACATTTCTATCACTCATGGAATCAGCATTTGAGTAAAGAATATTTCGGAATCAAGCTAGTAGTTTCATGAAAAAGATTGTTTGCCTCATTTATGATACCATGTAAACCATGAGTTCAGTATAGAAACCAATCATTTGAACACTTTCGTACTTTCCTTTGAAGTTAAGTTCACACATTGCTTTAAATGGACATGTTGGTCAGCATGCAATGTGCCGATGTCGACCAGGACGTTAGCTGACCTCCATATGTTGATCACTTTAGCTCGTCTTAAACACTGAGTTTATGTTAGCTAAAATATGTCATTTATTGCAACTTGTGTCCAAAGTAATTTTGCAGTATGTTCAACATTTATGTTCTGTTCTGAGATTGACGTTGCGCACGGTTGCCCGCAACGGTTATTTAAAATGAATTGTGACATTCTGTTTCTTTGCTTAATTAGTGTGTGCGCAGATATATAGTTATTATTTATGAATTCAATTGCATAACTCCAACTTATCGTCGAGCAAAGGAAAATTGTGAAATGTGCATTTACAAAGATATACCACTATAACGCTACATATCTCTTTAAACAAAAAAAACACACATGCACAGTACATGGTGAAATGTGGTCGTACATGTACAAGGCAATATCTGATACTTATTATTGATAGGATATTCAGAAGGTTACATTTTTCAATATTTATAAATGCAAGGATTCAGATATATGCATAATACGTCTATTCTTTAATTTTTTAAATTATGATTACGTATTAAATAACAGTCGCTCTAGCCATATTCTATTTTCCGGAATAATTGTGTGTGATGTCTTGTTCTTTTGACTTCAATGAAAGTGAAGATCCCCGGCCGATCTTACTGCAGCACGAAAGAGTAACACCAACTCTTTCTGCTTCAGAAATATCAAGTATTTAGGGCTTAAAAATAATTGAACAGATAGGTTTCGTCATCTGTTATGTTTAACATTTCTCCGTTATATAAGGCAGTCACAACATTGAGGACCGTTCGAGCGATGTCATTTCTTTTTCTAATATGAGTTCAATAGCGGTTTTCATTTCCTCTAAAATGGATTATTCTGTATTTGTTAAGTGTTTCATCATTGCCCCTTTGCCGGAAAGTGATGCTCACCCCACCCACCCACCCCACCCACCTCCATCCATTATTTAAACAAGTGCAATCCACTGCTTGTCTGCATTCAAATTGAAATTGTCCCAATATGATCATATATAGATTTGTGTGCTGTTTTTGTTTTGTACTGTATACCCTGTTGTATACTCCCACCTTCTGATCTTCGTATATGTAATAATATGATCTGTTCCTATTTCTAAGTTTCACTCTTTTTTTTTTTGTAACTTGGGATTCCTTACTGATTCATTTGTAGTCATCAGTTGTCTTGAAATGGGCAAACATTTTAACTTTAGCAAATTAACACAAATAATTAAAGGTACCGAGGATAAGCTGAGCCATGGTTAACACAATTCTATTCTTTGGCCTTCTTATCTGACGGTGTACAGTCGGTCAATCACAGGTTTCAATAAACTTTTAAAAAATACTGTTCATTGATATTCAATGATATAGCTGAGCAGTCACATCTTATTCGTGTTATACTTGAACTAAGGTTAGATTTCCTGGAGCCCAGCTCGTATGTCAAGAACAACCGATCCTAGAGTATTATTTTGTCGATATACTAATGGCTTTATTTCCTACCTTAGTATTACAACTGAATCGCTGGTGTAAGGATAAATGGTTCAGTAGTACTGGTTACTTACCCAGGAAACAACAGAAACATCGTTGAATGCGGCATAAAACGCCAAACAAACCAGTATGTGCTGATATACATGTCTGCATTGATGCTGTATGATTAATAATCTGGTATAAATGTCCTAATGTTAGTTTTCAAAGTTCACTGCTCATATATACCTGTAGTATGTATAGTATAAGTCACATCTGTGTTAAATGAATTATATTGTTGTGAAAATGAAGTGACCACAGACTTGTGTAACGTGTACCGGCGTTAAGCCATCGCGGGTCCAGGTACTAACCGCGATTAACGAAGCCGGCTTCTACGACAAGGCCGTAGAAGTGATATTTATACGAAAAAAAAACCATGAATGGGTTTTTTCGCTTATAGTTATTGGGCGTGAGATTATTATTATTTTTTTTTTTTTTTTTTTTCAATAACCCATGAAGCTTTCTGAAATGAAACTGAAAAAAATCCATGGGGGCCGCCATTTTGGATATGTATAAAAAGCAGACGTAAAACACAGATTGAAAATTATTGTCGGCTTTTTAATCATTTTTTTTAAAATCGGTATTTTGGGTATGTATAAAATGAGCAGAAAAACACGGATTGAAAATTATTGTCGTCTTTTTAATCAATTTTTTTAAAATCGATATTTAAGATCATAAAAGTGCTGGAATTAACATTTGTACGAAAAGTTAAAAATAAATGGAAATCTATAAGAAATATGTCAAAAAACGACAGCATTAGCCTTCTACGCCCGAAACTAAATTTTGACTGTATCGTAGCCAAAGAAGGACGTGACGTCATTTCCGTTACACTTCATCTTGGCGTAACGCCAATGGAGCGACGTCGTTTCCCGCAAAAAAGTGGTACATGAAGACCCCAAATTCCTATACATGAGCTATTGACTCAATCATTCAAAGTATAATTATTTATCAAACATTGTGGCAAAAGGATAACTTTCTGATAAGGAGCAATTGTTCTTGTTGCGACAATCTTTTCCTAAATCATAGGCCTCAGAAACCGTCTCTAATAGGGAAAGGGTTTAGCAGAAATGTGACCCCTTACATAATTTGTTCCAGTCATATTGACTGCTTGAAAAAGGCAGTCGCCAGGTGGCATCAGAAAAGGGCTGATCTATTTGCTTCTTTAATGTAGGTGATCGATTAAGGATCATCTTGGCCCTCATGTTTTAGCCTCGTTCATTATAAATGTATTCCTTGATTTTCTGAAAGTCTTTACTTTATTATTTTCTGTTCGTAATAATAGACGACAGCAATAAGAATTGCAAATATGTTTTGATAATGCAAGACACATGCCATTAACATTATTATTGTCTAGTCAATTACTTATAAATCCTTATTTATGGCCAAAATATGCTCTTAAATTTTTGTTTATAATTATCTTGCGTTTTTTTCGTAAATAGGTAGCACCTATAGATATATTACCTATAACCCGTTCCCGTTACATTTCTCCCTCCTTTCTCTTGACTTCGATCCGAAGTCACACAACTGAACACAAGCAGTATACTAGAGCGGCGTCTATGTAACATCACTGGGAATTAACCACCGGGGATGATGGTGATATCAATCCAAAATCCCACCGCTGCCACCATTTGTAACGTGTACCGGCGTTAAGCCATCGCGGGTCACCCATCCAGGTACTTACCGCGATTAACGTTGCTTAACTTTATGAAAAGGTCAGCCACTCTACTAACGTCGCTATAAAAGCCGGCTTCTACGACAAGGCCGTAGAAGTGATATTTATACCTATAACCCGTTCCCGTTATATTTCTCCCACCTTTCTCCCACTTCTGACACCAATTATGTTGCGAGCTAGCGGTCGGTTATGGGGAAACTGGTGTACTTTGCGTCTTGTCTGCTTGGGTTATATGTTTGTCAGGGTACTAGGACAAGCAGGGAAACATTACTTAAGTGACTGGGTTGACTCCACAATATTAAAAGGGTTAGGGAAAGTATGGACAAAATAGGGTTTATTATAAATAGTGTTCAAAAGGGTAGAAGAATATACCAGGGTAGAATAATATACCAAAAAAGTAAAGTAGCATTCAATATATGTTTTATTAATTCCTAATTAATAATAGTTCTAAATGCATTAAACTATCTTATAACAAATAACAGATGTAAAAGTGGTTATCTCTGACAAAATATAATTGTAAAGGATAACAACGTAATAAATAAATAAATACTCTTATGATATAATCTAAGGTGGAAAAGGGAAGTGGTGGGAAGATATATATCCTAAGTTACGACTGAGTGAAAATAATAATCTTCCTATAACTGGCCTTTTATGAATATGAAGTGTTAAATTATTAACTAAAAATAATGTTCTACTAGATAAAAATAATTCCTTACTTAAGTTTTAAATGAAATAAGAATAAATGAGTAACAGAAATCTAACGGAAATAAATATAATTTAACCTAAGATATGACGATGTGGAGTCCCGAAATCTGGTGAAACCATAGCTTTTATACCGTTGTTCCCACAGACTTCCTTGCGGGAATCCAACAACGTCGGGAAAATATCCCGAAACGTCAGTAAGACTGCAATTTCCCACAGCATCGGGACAATCTTTCCCGATGCGTTGTGAAAGTATGAAACAGACGATGGTGGTGCATAAAAAGTTGCATATACGCCATTAAAAGCAATGAAAGTTAATCAAGTTCTTAAGTAAATCGATAAAACATTAATTTAAGAAAACTATTATCACCTAAAATATAGTAACAGGTGATGGGAATGTATAATAACTTTAAATGTTCTGAGTCGGCCGGTAAATTTACTGATGACTTTGCCGAGTACTAGGGTCGAATAGTCGGAGGGTCGAAAAGTCTGGCTACCAAACTACCCACAATGCATTGCAAAATGACAACAACAAATATGGCGGCCGACTCAAACTGCAGTGGTTACGATTCGATGGAAAAGGCAAATACCATGATGACTGGGCATTGTCAGCGACTCTGAATGTTTGCAGGTTAGCATGCAGTTATAAAATGTAAGGTTCGCAGATTCCTAATTACTTGACAATGTTTAGATGACTAATAAATGGCATACAAAGTGGTAGGAAGTTTGTCACATGTTTACAAAAGTCAAAACACAGGGCATTACACTTGTATATACATCATTCAAAACACTGCACTATGAATTAGGTTTTAATGATAAAACTCGGTATTTCTCTCCCTTTTGGAGGAGACATATTGATATTTCCCTGTCCGACCATCTGTCACATTTGGCTTCCGCTCTAAAAACCTTTCTACTAGAGTCTTCCAACTTAATTGGATGATTCACAGGAATCGGAAATTTCATCAATAAAAAGTTATATAGGGTAATCTAAAAATAGCCGGCAATGTATAAAGAAACACTGTTTTTTATACATTGCCGGCTATTTTTAGATTACCCTATATACCTTTTTATTGATGAAATTTCTGATTCGTGTGGATGATTTGACTTACTGAGTAGATTACTCTTATTGTTTTGGGGTCGCATGGTCAAAGGATAATGTCACAGGGACCTAAAGGATAAATGTGTGTCTGCTTCAGAATCCAAAGTCTTCAAAATTCAGAGGATGAATGATCTAATTGTGTATATGATTCCTACAGTTTTGTGGGCAACATGTCAAGGTCACAGACTCCTTAAGTAGATGACCCCAATTTGTTCAAGAACTCTTTGACCAAGTGTTTTAACTTCACAAGATGATTGGATTCCCTACTGTTTTTGAGTCACCTGGTTAAAGGTCAACGTCTTATTGAACCTTAGAAAATTAAGTCAAATTTCAGAAACGTCTAGAGGCTACCTTTTTTCATCCAATCTTCTTGAAAATTCTAAGAACATATGACTAGCCTTAAGCATAAAGATCCAGATGGCTAAACTGAGCTTATTTAAATATGAATCGTGTCTAGCAATTTGGGGTCACCGTCTTAATAAAGCCGATTTTACATCTTTTAAAGACATTGGCATTATATTATTAAACACTACAATGAACTCGACAGTTCCGGGTCAGTAACCAAATTAACGAATCTCATCTCTTTGAAAAGAAAATTGAGAGAAACAAAACTACATAAAATGTTAAACAAATACTTCCTCCCCACGATGATATAATTCAACAATTATACAAATTTGTTAAAATGTTTCTTTAGTGTCTGCAATTGCAAGCTGTAAATTTGACAGTTTCGGGTCGAACTTGCCATTTCCGGGTCACGCGACAAATGTTTATTTCTCTTATCAGGGGTAACCTCAAACATCTGTTTTTTAATAACAAGATATTCATTTAACATTTTTATTAAAATAATATGAAAAAAAAGAACTAAAATATATATCACTTGCAATTACCTATTGCCGCGAAAAAACAGAACATTGATGGGGCTAAATTTACAGTACACACTTTCATGCACGAAAACTGATGAATTTTTCAACCAACTAATAAGTCATATTTGACAAAAAATGTAAATTTAAATAACAAATTTTTAACATTAATTTATCACCATAAGCTTTAAATTATTCTTAAAAAGTTCCAAAAAAAGTTTTACTAATAAATTGATAATTTTGAGAAATATGTGTCGTATGTGAACTAGGTCAAATTTATCCGCTAGTTTGGCATAAACAACTTCGACAGGTCAATAAAAGATATATATCTTGTTCAGTAGTAAATAACCTATAAATGTATGTGCAATACATAACTGTATTACTGAAATTATGGCTACAATCAGCAATTTACGCTGTGACAGGTAAATAAAAATATTGAGATTTTGCTTTCGCGGGAATCGATGCAGTCATGTGTTTCGAGATAACGACATCCATTCTTGAAATGACAACGTCCTAAATCGTAGTGAAACTAGCCAAGCTAATGGGAAATATGACTTGATAATCAAATTGTCAAAATACTGTATCATTCTCGAATACTAAACATTGTTTTCCAAATTTGACCCGGAATTGTCGATGACCCGGAACTGTCGAGTCGAGTTCACTGTACATAGTTAGTTCCACTTTCAGTTTTTTTTTGTCAAAAAAATTTAGGTATGTGTAAGATATATACCCAAGTCTTCAATGTCCCCAGACGCATCGAGACCCATAATTGTTAGAATCCCACATGTGTTACTATAAATAGCCCCTCTATACGTCCATATAGTGTAATAATAATGACAAGGCTTCACGTCCCCTCCCCTCCCCATTGGAGACAAGTCAGTTGTTCTCATTCGATGAAGATCCCATTCATTCTTCCAAACGTTTAGCTTCTCATGAATTTTGTTTAAAAAATAAAATGTAATGCCTATATATAATGCTCATTTAGATTGTCCACCTTCCCACAGTTATCCATGTAGTAGAATAAATTGTAAAAATATCAAAGTACACTATAATAAACATCTCTCCACAAAAGCAATTCTTTGATTGTGTGTGCTTTTGCCAGTAAGCATACTTCCCTTACTGCAACCTCTGTGTTTTATCAGAAATTGAGCATTTTTTAAATGGTCAACCTTTCAAAAATCATTTTCCAGACACCATATTTTCGGCAAATTCTAAAATTAGTTGTTTGTTACTAGTGTCAAACTTGACCTGTATATTATAGTGTTATTAATACATGTATATATATGTTTGTCAAATTTTATTTCAATCTATTGATCCTTTCCTGTGTTATTGTCCCTAACGTGACGAGTAAGACACAAAAGACCGAAAACGTCACTCCTGTTATATATATCCAAAAACTTTGTTGTGTGGGGGTATAACCGGTAATGTCATGTGATAAAAAATATTCTCATCTAAATATTTTTTTACATTAGAAATAGTCTCAGAATAGTTTCCCTACAAGTTGGAAATTCATTTATTTCACTAGATACCCATGTCATCAAGATAATCCTCCGATATGTCAGAAAATTTCCCGTTACTTAGACCATAGTCGCCATACATTATCATTCTTCGACATATGGTTCTTTCAGATACACCAAACATTTTGCTTATGTCTACACAACTGAAACCTATTTCTAGAGATTATTCAATTGTCTATTTATGTATCTTATATTGTTGTTCTATTAACCCTTTCCCTCATACAGACGCTTTCTGATGCCTCTGCAGCAGACGGGTTTTGGAAAACATAGTTACAAAAGAAGAAATTGCTCAAAACGAGCAATTTCTCCTTTTGCCACAATGATTTCCACTTTTGGTCATAGGTTATCCATTCAATTAAAGAGATTTTCTATGTTTTGTCAAAATATGTTCAAAGTCGTTGCTGCAGAATTGTCGTATGAGGGAAAGGGTTAATGTTGGCTGAAGTTCTACATTCTTCAGACATTCAGTACGCAGCTGAACTATAGTTCTATCGTCACTTAAGCCTGAGCATTCAAGTCATACTTTGAAAGCTTACAAATAATATCTGTGCTTATCTTTTGCTCATCATATAATGTAAAAAGCACCACCTATATATATAACGTGTTATCTACTACACACAATAACAAATCTACTGCATATATTCGAATGTGTACCGCACACAAATGCACTGCATATAAAGACAGGCCCACCACATATAAGAAGAGTTGTACTACATATAACAAAGAAAGTGCAGCATATATAAAGAAACAAGTACAATACATAATGAAATATCTACCACACATAATTGAATATCTACTGCAAATAATGAAATATCCACCGCATATAATGAAATATATACCACCTACGGTCATGGCGTTCTATATAGTCAACAAACAAAATATTACGTGATGCACGTTTAGTTGGGACATAGACACATATAACAGTTTAACAAAAATGAGTTTTTATTAAAGAAACAGTTAGTCAGCCTAGGTACATTTTTACATCTTGCCGACTGTAAAAGAAATAACTGAAATACTTCTTAATGTTAACTTAATTATATAGATATATCGATTCTAAATGATTCTGTTTTTGATTATCTTGAGTTCCGCCACATGTATATATTATATGTTACTGGCAACAAACATATGTTTATATGCCAATAACCGATTTTGAACTTCAAATTAATTATTGACATAGCAACATTGCCAAGATGATTTTTGTCTACAACAATTTCCCTGTTAGTTGACATTGGTCGTTTAAAAGGCAACCCGCAAAGTAAGTTTGTAACAGGTTCATCTCTGACTTTGCAGGTTAGCTCATACATAGTGCGTTTTGATTCAAAAGCATCTTGCAGCACGTAAACATAATGCCAGGCTACGGGAAGTGTGCAACAGGTACACATTACTAAGTTACCTATGGTGTCCCGGTAATTAACAAAACAAGTAAGTCACAACTCAATAGATAAGTGTGTCCCATTAGTTTACCAATTGATTACTAATTTTCCACATATAGCCTCATTCTGCAGCAGACGACTTTGACCTCATTATGAGCAATTTCTCCTTTTATCACAGTGTTTACATCTTTATTCGATTAGCATGTTTTACGGACGTTTTCACAGATATTGTCAACGTATATTTTGTTTTATTTAGGAAAGGGTTAATAAGTATCTAACATACATGTCACACCTAAAGTGATAAGTGTGACACCATTGATTTACTATTAAATTAAATCTTGCAAATATGCAGAAGCTTTTTAAACAAAATTGTAGGCTATTATCCGATCGAGTTTTGCATAGTCACTCTAAAACACGCACGTTTCTGCAATTTTTGAATAAAACACTCTTTGATACATATAGTATAATAAGACGTCTATTTTAACATAATTTTCTTTATTGAAATATATATTTTTTGGTTTATTTCACATTTTGTATTACATTTCATTACATATATATCGAGTAGGACATATCTCGATGTCGGGAATAGTAAAATCGTTATAAAAAATAAGAAGTCTATTCTAACATAATTTTCTTTATTAAAATATATATATTTATTGCTTTATTTCACATTTTGTATTACATTTCATTACATATATATCGAGTAGGACATATCTCGATGTCGGGAATAGTAAAATCGTTATAAAAAATAATTCTATGTCAATTTAAGCCAGAACTAGGACATATACTCTAAAGTGCATATATTTTAGAAAAAATATCATATATTAATCATATTGATTGAGTTATTTCACTTTTTGATTTACATTCCTGTAGTTACAGGAATTACTTTTCCTACATTCCTGTAACGTCAAGTGCCGGTGGATTCCCAACATTGTCAGTGAATAATTTTAAGATTGGTACCCTGCTGTCAGTTTGTTCTTGGGATTCCACAAATTTAATGGCGGACGGCCGGAATAAGACACAGTCGGACATCTTGCACCAGATTTTCATGAAAGTTATCAGAACATACATTTCATCAAATCTTTGACACATTCGATACTTGGTCATGTGAGGTCAAAATCTAGGTCACTAGGTCAAGTTGAAGGAAAATATTTTCAACGCTCTGGAGGCCTCATTTTTACATTGAGCATGTTGAAACATCGTCAGATTGTTTGTCTTGGTGATATGTAAGCCATGTTCTTATATAGGTCATGTTGGATCAACAACTATGTCACTATGCCAACTTGAAGTAAAATAGTGTAAAGACTAAAGAGGCCTAACTTTTTGGTTCAGCCGCTTGACATTTGTTCAGAATGTTTGTCTTAATGCTATCTAGGTCAAGTTTGAAAGTGGGTCATATTGGGTCAGAAATTAGGTCACTAGACCAAATTAAAGGAAAATTGTGTTAACACTCTGGAGGCTGCATATATATATAACTTGAGCATGTTAAAACTTTATCAGAATATTTTTGTCTTAATGTATACTTGGTCACTAGGCCATATTGAAGGAACATTTTCTTAACAATGAAGAAGCCGCATTTTTTCATCTTCTAGGTCAGAATGTTTGTCTTAATGATGTCTCAAGCCAAGTTCGAATATGTGTCATATTGGGTTAAAGCCAAGGTCATTAGGCCAAAATGATGTTGTCAGAATAATATCTATGCTAAGTTTGAATATGGGTCATATTGGGTTAGAAACTGGGTCACTAGGCCAAATTGAAGAAAAACATTGTTGACACTCTGTATATTTACTTTGAGCAACTTGAAATTTTGTTAGAATGTTTGTCTTGATGATACGTAGGCCAAGTTTGAATATGGGTCATGACGGGTCATTAACTAGGTCATTAGGCCAACTTGAAAGAAAATCTTGTTAACACTCTAGATGCCGAATAATTGTTTAAACTTTGTCAAAATGTTTGTCCTAATGATTTCTAGGCCAAGTTTGACCATGGGGGGTCATGTCAGGTCAAAACCTAGGTCACTAGGCCAAATTGAAATTTTGCATAATAGCTCAAAAACATGCCCATTTTTTGAAATTTTGGAATAAAAAACCCTTTGATACACATATTCTAATAAGTTTTTTATTAAATATATATTTGTTGGTTTATTTCACATTTTGTATTACATTTCTCGATGTCGGGAATAGTAAAATCGTTTTAGAAAATAATTCTTGCTCCTCTTATCTTTGCACTGGTTTATTTAGTAGTGATCGAACGTCGTTTAGGTCCACTTTTTCGTCAGTGTTTGACCTGTATTCTATTTGGGATTTCTCCATAGGTACTCCAGGTACAGATCCACATAGAGAATGGTGTCCGTTTTTGCCGATAATTTCTTATAGTCATATGTATTGGAGAAAATCTTTGTGATTGCTGTGATACCCTCTCCTGTGGCGATAAGAACACTGAATCACACCAGAGATGTTCAGATTCTTCTTGTCGATTAATTATTTTCTTTGAGCGCTATTCTGAGATAAATTCAGCTTATCAACTGTCGGGCATCTTTGACACGTATAACATTTTTTTCCTTAGCACCAGCAACAATAGTTAAGGCTCTAGTGATATGCCTTTGTCTGAAAGATAAAATGCAGTTTAAATATGTAGGATAATCTAGTTCATAAAATAGCAGGATAAGCTACCTTTATTATCTGCTTAGAACATAATAGGGAACCAACCTTCTAACAATTAAGTGTGTCCCATGGAACAAATGTTACGTCTTCCAATATGTCAGTAAGCGATAACACAATGGACACAGTCATGAACAACAGTGTCAACAATAGCTGATCAGCAGGAGATAATAAGTACAGTCATTGACCATATAACCATAACGAATTGTCATAATCAACCTGGTCCTGAATTATGTGCAAAGATAATAACGAGCCATGCTTTAGGAAACCAACCTATTTTACACAACGACAAGCAGCTGAGTTTATTCATAACACTAAACACACTCAATCACAAAGTTGTACAATTACAATACTCACTCAGCTCATCATGAATTACATTGTGTCTTGATTGTGTGTATAGATATGAATATGGGAATATTTTTTGGTTATATATATATGTAGGGTTATACGCGGGGCTCATCGGAAAATCCATTGTGTTTGTATAAACTTGCTATAAAACTTGTATGACGAGCCATGCTCTAGGAATACCAAACCTTTTTTAAACAGGTGTGAAAACCAATCATTATGTGATATACATGTACACTGAACGTCTTATTATGCGTATGGGCTAACAGCATAGATCCAGACATATGTGCTAAGATAATAACGAGCCATGATCTTTGAATACCAACCTATTTTTAGATCACCTTAGCCGAAGGCTGAAGGTGAGCTATTCTGATCACTTTTTGTCCGTCGTCCGTCGTCCGTCTGGTGTTAACTTTTAGCTTTAAACATCAACTCCTCCTAAACTCCAAGGACAATTTTCGTGAAACATCACAGGACTGTTCCTCTGGTTGGCCTCTTTCAAAGTTGTTCAAAGATTTAAATTCCATTGAGAACTTTGGTTGCTGCGGCATCAGAAAGGGGACAAAATGTCCAAACTTTAAAAATCTTCTCCTCCGAATCTGCCTGTCAGATTCAAATATAATTTGGTAGAAATGTTCCTTGGGTGACCCTCTATAAAAATTGTTCAAGCCATACTGATTGGTCAAAAAACATGGCAGTCAGGCGGCATCAAAAAAGGGGCAAAATGACAATACTTTAATAAAGCATCCTTATAAAAGTGCTTGTCTGATTTAAAGATAGTTTTGTAGAAATGTTCTTTCATTGATCATCTACATACTTTGTCAAGCCATATTGATTTGTTGAAAGGCATAGCAACCAAGCAGCATCAGAAAAGGAGTAATTAAACTTTTTGCTTCAAATGACATATGGTTATTAGATTTATGGTCTAAGGGAGGTAACACTTGGCAGAGTATTATGCAAGGGCAATCTCCTTCGCAGAGTTGTCGTTCCTTACACTCACCATACATGTATCAGAACATGAGTAAAACGACCAAACTTTAAAATCCTTTTCCTCCATAATCTGCTTGTCAGACTCCAAGATAATTCAGTAGAAAGAATCCTTAAATGCCCCTCTAAAAAAACTGTTCAAGCCATATTGGTTTATATTAACAGATCAAGAAAGGTGCAAAATGACAAAAACTTAATAATTCATTTCTAATTGAAGTTCTTGTTAGATTTCAAGATATAAATGACCTTTACTTATAAGCTGTTTCTTGAGAAGTGTTCACTCCTTGAAGTTCTAATTGCACTCCTTGATCTTTTTCCCAGATATTTCTACTAATTTACTATCAATCAGGTGATCGATTTAGGGTCATCTTGGCCCTCTTGTTCACAGGTGTGAAAAACATTCATTATGTGATATAAATGTACACTGTATGTCTTATTATGCGTATGGGCCAACAGCATAGATCCAGACATATGTGCTAAGATAATAACGAGCCATGATCTTTGAATACCAACCTATTTTCTACAGGTGTGAAAAACAATCATTTTGTATAAATGTACAAACCTATGTTCAAAGATATAAACGAGCCAGGCTACACGAAAACGAACCTGCAGAGTTGTGTTAACATGTGTAAAAATCAATCAAATAGCACATCCAGATTGTGAGATATAAATGTTCATTGTATTTCATTTCTTTTGCTAATAAGCCAACGACGCAAATCCAGAATGAGATAAGAATAAGGATGTGCAGATTAATCTGGATCTACACTGATCACAAATGACTACAGTTTGTATTCCTGTAGTGCCACTTGTATAATGTATTTTGAGTTGTTTTATTTTTGGCCACAATGTTTTCAAAAGTGAACTGCTGCAGAGCCACCACAAAGCATCTGTATGTGGGAAAGGAATTTACGTTAATATATATTTGTAAACGATTTGCGTGTTTGACTTAATAATTCAGTCTCTATTTGAGAAATTTACTTCTTAAGTAATTATCACAACTTTGAGTCATAACATCGATAAAAAGGTGTGTAATATTGAATTATTTAATCTATTTCTATTTCGCAAATCAATGCGATTCATCCACACGCCTACATCTTCATCGTAACCCTATCCCACATGCACATAGCAGTTTCCCTCTTATAGTCCATTGTGTCTGTTGGAAAGAATTGTTTGCCCCCCCCCCCCCCCCCCCCCCCCCCCCCCCCCCCCCCCCCCACCACCTTTCAGTTGTGTGCCCTTTTTAGCTGGAAAGTAACTAATCGAGCACACGGAAGATAAATACCAAGGGAGATAACAACAGGGTTTTCCCAGTTTATATTAATTGGATTCCCCTAAACAAACGTGACCGTCTACCTGCGATATTTTAATAACATTTTATTTGCCTTTCTTCTTCAGGTAATATATTTAAGTTTAATCTATGTAATATACAATTATATGTTTATGTATAGACATTATTGTCCTGTGTAGTTTGAAAACTTGTCAGATTGATTCTGTTATCTGAAAACTGTATCGGTTTGGTTTTATAACCACAATCGTAATACATCCCATTCATACAAATTGCATTAACCACCAAACAGGTACGTATTTTTTATACGAACAATTATCTAGATAACCAGAAACTTAGGTATATATACAGTACCTGAATAAAATATCTGATACAAATTACCAGAATGTATGATTATTATTGAAAAAGTTTGAAACATGATAGGTCTTATAGTAGTTACATTTTTGCCCCAAATTTGGTCTTTGTTCGTTATTTTTTCTCTTTTTAGATCACCTGAGCCAAAGGCTCAATGTGATCTATTCTGATGGCTCTCTGTTCGTCTTCCATCCGTCGTCGTCCCTCGTTTACTTTTATATTTAAACATCATCTTCTCCTTAACCGTGTAACCAATTTCAATAAAACTCCACAGGAATGTTCCTTTGGAGGCTCTCTTTCGACATTGTTCAAATATATAAAATCCATTGAGAACTTTGGTTGCTGCGGCATCAGAAAGGGTGCAAAATGTCCAAACTTTAAAAATCTTATTCTCTAAATCTGCTTGTCGTATTCCAATATAATTTTGAAGAAATGTTCCTTGGATGACCCTATACAAAAATTGTACAATCCATGAATTCATACAAATTGGTTGAAAACCATAGCAGTCAGGCGGCATTAGAAAAAGGGAAAATTGACAAAATTTAAAAATTCCATTTTTAGTTTGACTATTCAAAGAATATGAGAGCTATACTACTCACCCTGGCGTCCATGTCACACCTTGGTTAAGGTTTTGCATGCAAGTACTTAAATACTACATGTATTGCATTGAAACTTTCTACAGCCCTACCCAACTATCAAGTAAGATAACTCTATCCTACATTTTATGCAAGTTATGGTCCGTCGTTAACTTTTAACTTTAAACATCATCTCCTCCTTAACCACACAACCAATTTCAACCAAAAATTCACAGGAATGTTCCTTTGGTGGCCCTCTTTCAAATTGTTCAGAAATTTAAATTATATTGAAAACTCTGGTTGCCACGGCAACAAAAATGGAGAAATTATCCCAAACTTAAACAATCTTCTTGTCTGAAAGTAGAAAGCCCATGCATTTGATATTTGGTATGTAGCATCATCTAGTGGACCTCTACCAAGATTGTTCAAATTATAGCCATGGGGTCAAAATTGGCCGCTCCCCGGGGGTCACTTGTTTTTACAAAGACTCGTATAGGGAAACAACTTTAAAAATCTTCTTGTCTTAAAATAGAAGGCCAAGGCCTTTAATATTTGGTATGTAGCTTCATCAAGTGGACCTCTACCAAGATTGCTCAAATTTAAGCCCTGGGGTCAAAAACTTACCTCTCCCTTGGGGTCATTTGTTTAACATAGACTTGTATAGGGAAAAAACTACTAATATTGTTCCAATTTTAGCCCTAGGGTCAAAAATGACACTTCCCCTGGGGTCACTTGATTTACAAAGACTCGTATAGGGAAAAAACTTTAAAAATCTTCTTGACTAAAAGTAGAAGGCCAAGGCCTGTGATATTTGGTATGTGGCTTTATCAAGTAAACCTCTACAAAGATTGTTCAAATTATAGCCCTTGGATCAAAAATGGCCCCTCCCCTGGGGTCACTTGTTCCACATAGACTTGTATAGGGAAACAACTTTAAAAATATTCTTGTCTTAAAGTAGAAGGTCAATGCCTTTGATATTTGGTATGTAGCTTCATCTAGTGGACCTCTACTAAAATTGTTCAAATTATAGCCATGGGGTCAAAATAGCCGCTCCCCGGGGGTCACTTGTTTTACAAAGACTCGTATAGGGAAAAATCTTTAAAAATCTTCTTGTCTAAAAGTAGAAGACCCAGGCCTTTGATATTTGGTATGTGGCTTCATCTAGTGAACCTCTACTAATAATGTTCCAATTTTAGCCCTAGGGTAAAAAATGACCCTTCCCCTGGGGTCACTTGATTTACATAGACTCGTATAGAGTAAAAACCTTAAAACATCTTCTTGTCTAAAAGTAGAAGGCCAAGGCCTTTGATATTTGGTATGTAGCTTCATCTATTGGACCTTTATTAATCTTGTTCAAATTATAGCCCTTTGGTCACTTGTTTTACGAAGACTCGTATAGGGAGAAACTTTAAAAATCTTCCTGTCTGAAGGTAGAATGTCCAGGCTTTTGCTATTTGGTATGTAGCTTCATCTAGTAGACCTCTACCAAGATTGTTCAAATTATAGCCCTGGTGTCAAAAATGGCCCCACCCTGGGGATCACTTGATTTACAATCAATTTCAATTTGATCGATTTAGGGCTATCTTGGCCCTCTTGATCTAGAAATTCTGGTTAAAGTTTTGTTAAAGTTTTGCGTGCAACTAAATTAAAAATATCTCAGTATGTACTTGATAGACTGCATTGAAACTTTCTACACCCCTACCCAACTATCACACCTTTGTAGATTATTAAGTAAGATAATTCTATCCAGCATTTTATTCAAGTTATGGTCCTTTTTGTACTTAGAAATTCTGGTTAAAGTTGTGCGTGCAACTTTATCTAAAGTCCACATCTCAGTAACGACAAGACCTTTCTGTCAGTAGCAAAATTTTTGACCTTGCTACCTTGACCTTTGACCTAGATGTTGCCATTCTCGAAAAAAACTTTAACCTTGACCATTACTTTTGAACCATAACAGGTACGGCTACCATATTTCACATGTGTATTCCTTGTGACATGACCTCTTTGTCAGTACCAACATTTTTGACCTTGCGACCTTGACCTTTGACCTAGATGTTGCCATTCGGGGGCATCAGTGTTTCACAAAACACATCTTGTTTACTTAGAAATTATGGTTAAAGTTTTGCGTGCAACTACATTTAGAATCCGTATCTTTGTAACTACGTGATGCATTCCATCGAAACGTTATACAACCCTTCCCAACCGTCATACCTATGAAACGATTCAAGTTGAATAATTCTGTCCTGTGTATAATGCAAATTATCACCCTTTATGAAGTTCTGGTTAATGTTTTGCATGCAACTACACTAAGAGTCCATATCACAGTAACTTAAATATGCGGTGGAGTAGTCAAGTGCCCTGACAGTCCTCTGACAGCTCTTGAAAGTGGCTGTCTGTTTTTAAGACAATTGAATAGGAATCTTACTTCAGTGATCCTCTACTTAATTTGTTCAAGCCGTATGGATTGGTTACAAAATCATAGTATCCAGCATCATCATAAAAGGGGTAAATTCAATCTCTAGCCAAAAATGACAACTAACATTCAACGGGATCAATTTCAATTTAAATTCACAGGAATGTTCCTTTGTTGGTCCTCTTTCAAAATTGCTCAAAGATTTATATTCTGTGTAGAACTTAAAAATTATCAAATTTGCTATCACTCAGGTGAACGATTTAGGGCCATCTTGGCCCTCTTGTTTATATTTGTAATGTTGTAAAGATGTGTTCAACAAGGTTGTGGGCTTCACAGCACACCCCTTACATTGATTGTTTGGTGTTTTACGCTTTCAACAATTATTCAGTTATATCACAGCGTTTCCTGGGTAAGTTACCAGTACTACTGGTCCATTTATTCTGACATCAGCCAGTAAGTCGTAATGCTAATTAACTCCGCAACCCTGTACAAGAGAAGAGCTTATCGCCTGACTTTGAACAGAAATACATAAATTACAGCAGTCAAAATGAAAATGAAAAGAATAATTTAGATAGTTACTAAGGTTTCTTTCTCCAATTCAATGAAGCCGTGCTCATGCATTACAAATACACGACTCCACCTAAAACCTTTATCCCATTCCCTCATACAACCCATCTGCAGAAGACAACTTTAAACCATTTCCAATAAAACCCATCTGCAGCAAATACTTTTAACCCTTTCCCTCATAACAACCCATCTGCAGAAGAAAACTTTTTTCCCTTTCCCTCATACAACCCATCTGCAGCAGACTTCTTCAAAAACATCCTCAAAAAGTATTGTGAAAAACAAAACATACTCATCATGCTCAATTTCACCATGTTTTTGTGTCTGTGGAAAAAGTGGTTTCCGGATCCACTGTCTCTATTATCTATGAAGCCAGTGCAATAATAGTTGACATAAATAATGTAATGACAATAAAATGAGGAATATCCCTATTTATTTTCGAGTCAAAGGTCAAGGTCATTGGGTGAGGTTATGATCCAATTGGACAGTTCTAGTTTTGATGGAAATCCTTCATTCTTTCATGTCAATGATAATACTAATGTTGTTCTATATCGTTTCTGCAGGGACTTTAAGGCTTATTAGTCCCATACCGATCAGAGACCGTTTGGGGACTATATGCGAGGCATGTCTTAAAAACATTCATACAATATTTATAAGTTAAATGGTAATGCGGAAGTCGAATTTCACCGTATAGCATGCAATAATGGCAACGTAGTGGTCACTATGGTAACCATGTCACGCGTACCTCCGCAGTTCCTAAAATAATCATATACAACTTTTTTGTTTTGTTGATAACTCACATGAAAACCAATTAAAAGGCACGAAAGTTTGCACATTTAACGTCACGTATATTCGTACAAGACAGAGTGGTTTAGTGACATTTACTGGCAGTAGGTAGCGAGACATCGACGTTGTGTACAGGCTAACGGCGCTTACTTTGAGAAGTTGTGACGTTGACGTCGTTTTCTGAAGATTGAACTGTGGGGGCTATTTAAACAAGCTGTAGCTTTCTTTCTATTATATATGTATCTTTTTGAAATTTCCTATGTCATTTACAGCTAAATTAAATTTTATAGCGAACTAACGTTTGTTTGAAAATGTAAAAGAATGTTGATGTTATTGAACAATTCCACGAATTTCTGGCTATACCCTCGTATATAGGTTTCCTTTCGTTCGTCAGAACTTCTGTCAGTCCATCCAGTCTAAAAAGATGAAGTGTCATACACATCACCAAGCCACCTACTGCCAAGGTCAAGGTCACTGTTTGGTAATTGTGTATGACACATCATCTTGTTATGAATAATCCATTCAAGCATATGGAAAACACAGCGCGAAAACGTCAACAAAACTTCAGAATGTTGAAGCCCATAACAGATGAAGTGTCATACGAATC
This sequence comes from Serripes groenlandicus, assembly GCA_031761405.1. Taxonomy (NCBI): domain Eukaryota; kingdom Metazoa; phylum Mollusca; class Bivalvia; order Cardiida; family Cardiidae; genus Serripes; species Serripes groenlandicus. The sequence continues at coordinate 20,000,716 of JASEVX010000014.1, forward strand.
ACTAAGCCACCTACCTATAATAATTTAAGCTCATGTTAATGGGCTTAAACATTCTGAAGTTTTCGGGCTGTGTTTTCCATATGCTTGAATGGATTATTCATAGCAGGATTAAATGTCATGCACAATTAGAAGACCATATGTGTTAAGGGCTATAACTCTATAAAGTGAGGTTTAACAGAATAATGTGCCTTTCTAAGCTTTTTGTCCGGTAGGGGACTTTTGTATTGTTTACTCCATAAACTTGTTTGTTTCATTTCAGACTTCCACAACTGATTTGTTATAATAATATAAAACTTACAATATGGAAGAAGAGGCTGAAGAAGGTGAAAAGCGTGAATATTTCTTACGACTATTTTGTCTAGTGAATGATCTGGGAACCGAGGTGCTTCTTCAATTGTTGAAAAAAGACACACCTCAATGTCTGACAGTTGAACATTTTATAAACAGTAATAAAAGGGAATTGGAAAAACTTAAAGGACAAAAGAATAGAAATGTCTTCAACAAGCATCAAATAGATATACTCGATCAAATACCACCAGATGAGTCTCGCTTTGACATAACTCTGTTGTGTATTCTTATTATAAATCTTACTAATATACAGCCACCCGATGGAGGATCATGGCGTATAGCATCTCCACCGAAAACCGATATTTCAGCAGGAGCTCAGCTCATACGTTTAAGGACAATCAGAAATGAAACTATTGCTCATCGGTCGAAAACTACGATGAAGAAATCTGAGTTTGAGGAGCTTTGGAACAGAACTAAAAACATTTTAGTACACCTTGCTGGTGAGGTCAGCCAAAAAGAAAAGGATCACATTAAAAAGAAGATTGAAGAATTGAAGACTGAACAGCTCGTTAAAGCTCAGAGAAACATACTCAACGTGAAACTCATACAGGGGTATATGCAAATGGTAGGATATAATATGTGTTGCTTGTTCAAGTCATAATTATTTTTAAACAAATGAGCTTTTAACACCATTTTCCAACATAATTACTGCTATATCATGGCAGCCAGTTCACCTTTCCTTGTTAATCTGGCTTTCTTGGATTAGTACTTCATTCCCTATTATTCTTTTAAGCCTTTCCCTCATACAAATTCATTTTTACACCTCTGCAGCAGAGGACTTTGGAAAACATTGTGGCAAAAGGTTAAGGCCTATATGTGTTCAAAATCATCTTCTTCAGATTTGTTTATGTTAGAAATGCGGAAGAGGATGACCTTAGTTGCATTGGATTCCAACTAACGACCCGGTATTGACATCATGAGTCATTACCGCTAGCAATCGGGACTCAAATTTGACAAAGTAGTCTTTATTTAGTACTTAGTGGGAAAACCTGGTTTGATTTTATAACAGACTTGTTTTCTTTCAAGATTTAAAGATTGACATCAGCTTTTGTAATCTGTAAAAAATATTTTAAACATTCTAGGGAATTCCATTACTCATTTCTGTGTGTGTTTTCAAGTTCAAAATGGAAACTTTGTGTGTGATAATTTGTGATTCTACATGATACATGTATGTGCATGGGAACTCTGCCAATATCTATCGGATGTCAAATATTTTTTATGTATATTTAAAAACTCAAAGAAAAGTGTATGTAGGCGAGCTTATTTGTAGAATATTAATGCTCATACAATTCATGCCTTTAAATTATATGTCAAACTGGTTGCTGCAGATTTAGAAACGGTTAATACACTATTGGTGAACATATACACAAATCAATTGTTCATGGCCTTATTGCTTTGTTGACACACATGGTCATCTAGTGACATCAAAAAAGGTTAACTTGACACAAATTTAACAATCATTCTGCTCTGAAAGCCCTCGCTTTATCTCAAGATAATTTAGTAGAATATTCCTGATGTCACCCTCTATGGAAACTATTCAAGCCATATTTATGAAGGTAAAATGATTAAGAATAATATCCCATATACTGCTTGTCTGATCTTCTGGCAAAGTACGCTTAGTAGTGGACCGATACAGGGCCATATTACCCTCTCCTTAAGCGACAATAATATGGCCAGCGGCGCACTTTTCTAGGTTCTAATAATCACTTGTTAGGAGATGCTATGGCAACATTTTCTTATCCACTGATACTCTTGCAACATACTTAGTTTAGATGGACACTGCAGGGCCACTTAAGCCTCCTGTTTATGGACAACCATGTGGTTGGGGCACTTTTGCAGGCATTACATTTTTAGCTCACCTATGCACGAAGTGCAAGGTGAGCTATTGTGATCACATTTTGTCCGGCCGTCGCCCGTCGTGCGTCGTGCGTCGTCAACATTTCAGCTTGTTAACACTCTACAGGCTACATTTTGCATCCAATCTTCATGTAAGTGTATCAGAACATTCATCTCCATCAAATCTTGGACAAGTTCGAAACTCGGCCATATGAGGTCAAAAATGAGGTCACTAGGTCAAATTGAAGCGAAAGCTTGTTAGCACTCTGTAGGCCACATTTTCAACTTGAGCATGTTGAAACTTTATTAGAATGTTTGTCTTGATGATATGTAGGTCAAGTTCGAACATGGGTCATGTCGGGTCAAAAAGTAGGTCACTAGGTCAAATTGAAGGAAAATCTTGTTAACACTCCAGAGGCCGCAATTTTTTCAGAATGTTTGTCCTAAAGATATCTAGGTCAAGTTTAAATATGGGTCATATTGGGTCAGAAAATAGGTCACTAGGCCAAATTGATGGACACTCTTGTTAACTATGTAGAAGCCGCATTTTTTGCTTAAGCAGCTTGAAATTTGGTCAAAATGTTTGTCTAAATAATATCTAGGCCAAGGGCGAATATGGGTCATACCGGATTAGAAACTAGGTCACTAGGCCAAATTGAAGGGTAATCTTGTTAACACTCTTGATACTGCATTTTTAACTTGAGCATGATGAAACTTTATCAGAATATTTTCTTGATGATATGTAAGTCAAGTTCGATCAAGGGTAATGTTGGGTAAAAAAATAGGTCACTAGGTCAAATTGAAGGAAAATCTTGTTAACACTATAGAGGCCACATTTTCAACTTGAGCATGTTGAAATTTTGTCAGAATGTTTTTCTTAAAGATATCTAGGTCAAGTTTAAATATGGGTCATATTGTGTCAGAAAGTAGGTCACTAGGCTAAATTGATGGACACTCTTGTTAACTATGTAGAAGCCGCATGTTTTGCTATAGCAGCTTGAAATTTGGTCAGAATGTTGAGCTAAATGATATCTAGGCCAAGTTCGAATATGGGTCATAGTGGGTCAAAAACTAGGTCACTAGGCCAAATTGAAGGAAAATCTTGTTAACACTTTGGATGCCACATTTTTTGCTTCAGCAGCTTGAAATTTAGTCATAATGTTTGTCTGAATTATATCTAGGTCATGTTCAAATATGGGTCATATTGGGTCAGAAACAAGGTCAATAAAGGAAAATATTGTTCAAACTCCGGAGGCCGCATTTTTACTTTGAGCAAGTTGAAAATTTGTCAGAATGTTGTCTTGATGATATCTAGTCCATGTTGGAATATGGGTCATATCAGGTAAAAAAATATAGATCACTAGGCCAAATGAAGGAAAATCTTGTTAACACTGTGGAGGTTGCATTCAGAATAATTGTCTTGATGTGTTTTGCATTGCAGTACATTGTATAATTAAGGTGAGCGATCCAGGGCCATCATGGCCCTCTTGTTCTGGTAATGACTTGTTGAACACAAAATGATGCAAGCTTTACTCTAGATGAGTCCATCTTTCGTGACCGTATCTTCTTAATTATATTTTATTCACAGATGGAGGAGCAGAAATCATCTTCGGAATCATCTAAAGTTCAGCTAAAAGACCTTGAAGATGATATGAAAAAGTTAAACATAAAGGTATTTAAACAATAAAAGACGCATTTTGATGTATTTGCAGCAGACAAACTTTGAATACATGTTATAAGAAATAGTGAAAAATAGTAAGAAATTTCTCCTTTTGCCACAATATCTTCAACATTATTTAATATCGATACTTTAATTAATTTTTGAGATATTCCCTATATTTTTTAAGGGGATAAGAAAGTCTTCTGATGCGGATTTATTGTAATATGTTGGAAAGGGTTAATATTCAGATCATAACAATTTGATATATATATGACAATTTAGGCTGTATTGAGTGTGGTTTGGTATCATTTTAAGTTTTATTGACATATAACTAATGTGGTTACATTCTAGCCAATTTGTCAGAAGATGTTTAATTATGTCTACTTGTCATTATGGCGAACAGTAAAGACTTATTAAGGATTGGAAGTTTTTTTGGAAAATGAGAAATTGCTCCTATTTTACAATTTCTCTTTTTTCAACCGTGCTTTTAATAATTTTCCTAGAAATTTGCAATTAAATATTTGCTACATAATGCGTCTGAAGTCATCAGTTTTAAGGATAGAGGTAGAACAAAGTGTCAGTGTCGGAAAAGTTTACCGAGTTCTTCATGGTGACAAGCCACCAACTGCGGTGTTTGTTGCTTGACTCCGTGAAAAATTCAACCATTCTACCAATGTTACTATTAAAATCCGGCTTCCACAGCAAAGCTGTATAAGTGGTTTCCTTACTTATACTACATTCCCGTTACACCCTTTTAGGTAAAAAAATACCATAAAAAAAGACTTGACTGTACTAAAGTTTAAACAATATTTTAGTTACTACAATGAAGTTTGTGTCAAAGATATATTTTTTGTGAATGTTTTGTCTCATCTGCCTGGACAGGGAAACATATGTAGATTAATTATCTCCCTGTCTGTGTGTCACACTTTTACTTACAACTGGTTTGGCTTTTGGCATGTTACACATGTTTTACCTTCAACACTTTTGTATAGTTTTTGTATACCTTTCTGTTATTACCTAAGTCAATTAAGGCGGCGTTATTTTCTTTAACAACAGGTGGACCAAGATGACAACATGAAAGCATTATTTAAAAATCATGAAACCATGCTGCAAGAGATGTCCAGAAAGGTAAAGGAATAAATTTGTTGTCAAACCACGGTATCCCATTTTTCACTTACATTGATAGATTATAAATTTATTCTGTTTTCCAACTGCATTTTATACATATCAAGACAACCAGTTTACTTAAGTGTTTATCCTGGCTACTTCGCATCAGTATGACACACTACCTTGTTCCTAGGCGACTTGTCAAAATGACTTTTGTTAATACTCATCAGAAAGAATGAATGACTGTCACATTTTTTGAGTTATGGCCCTCTTCGTTATTGACCTAGCTTTAAGAGCTTGACTTCTCACATAAAATAAATTTATGTAAATTGGTTGTCAAGCCACTATAACTCTTTCTCACACACAGTTAAAGTGGTAGATTGGTTGTCAAGCCACTTTAATACTTTCCTACATACAATAACTCTTTTAAATTTGTTCTCAAGCTTCTGTAGCACCTTCCCACATATGACACATCTTGTAAAATTGGCTGTCGAGCCACTGCAACATTTCCCACATACAACAAATCTTGTTAAATTGGGTGGCAAGCTACTTCAACACTTTCCTTCATACAAGAAATCTTGTTAAGTTGTTGTCAAGCCACTGTAACAGTTTCTAACATACTACACATCTTGTTAATTTGGGTGTCAAGCCACTTCAACACTTTCTACACACACCAAGCCCTGTTAAATTGGGTGTCAAGCCACTTCAACACTTTCTACATACAATACACTTTGTTAAATGGTCATCAAGCCACTTCAACACTTTCTACATACAATACACTTTGTTAAATGGTCATCAAGCCACTTCAACACTTTCTACATACAACAAACCTTGTTAAATGGTCGTTTTTAGCCACTTCAACACTTTCAACATACAACAAACCTTATTAAATTGGGTGTCAAGCACCAGTAACACTTATCCAAATAAAACAAATCTTAAACAAGTTTAACGATCCTTTTGCTCTGAAAAAACTCGCTTGATCTCAAGATAATTTAGTCGAAATTGTTCTTAGGTTACCATCTATAAAAACTATTCAACCCATATTTTTGTGTTGAAGCACATGGCTACCATGCGGCACAAGAAAGGTGGGTAAATGATTAAAAAAATGCCATGTATTGCTTGTCTGATCTTCTGGCAAAGAAGTCATATAGGATGACCAATACAGAGCAAAATGACCCACTTGGTTTTCACCCTCTTATTTATGGACAAACTTATGGTTGGGGTACATCTTTCTAGGTTCTAATAATGGCAACATTTTCTTCTCCACTGATACACAGTCAAAGTATTCAAATCAGGTGAAAGATACAGGACCACTTAACCGTCTTGTTTATGGACAACCATGTTGTTGGGGCACATTTTAATGCATTACATTTTTAGATCACCTGAGCCAAAGGGTCAAGGTGATATATTCTGATCACTCTCTGATCGTCGTCCGTCGATAATTTTTAGATTTAAACATCATCTCCTCCTAATACACAGGACTAAATTCAACCAAACTTCACAAGAATGTTTCTTTGATGGTCATCTTTCAAAATTTATAAATATTTAAATTCCATGGAGACTTTTGGTTGCTGCGGCATCAGAAAGGGGACAAAATGTCCAAACTTAAAAAATCCTCTACTCTGAATCTGCTTGTCAGATTTCAATATTTTTTGGTAGAAATTATCCTTGGGTGACCTTCTACAAAAATTGTTCAAGCCATATTGATTGGTTGAAAAACATGGCAACCAGGTCGTATCAGAAAAGGGGCAAAATTACAAAATTTTAAATTTCGATTTTTATAAAACAAAACTGCTTGCCTGATTTTAAGAAAGTTGAGTAGAAATCTAACTTCACTGATCCTCTAATTGATTTGTTCAAGCCATATTGATTGATTACAAAATCATAGTAAGCAGGTGTCATCACAAAAGGGGTAAATTTAACTTTTAGCTACAAATAACAACTATTACCATTCCACTGGATCAACATTTTATAATTCAATTCTAGATAATTTAGCAGAAATGTTCCTTTACTGACCCTTTACACAATTTATTCGGTTAAAATGGATATTCTGTGTGGCATCAGAAAAGGGGTAAATGAACTTTTAGTTTCAATTGACATCTCCTTAAGCCATTGGACTGATATAATATTATACCAAACTTAACAGGAATGTTCCTTTCGGTAGTCACTGTCCTATTTCAAATTGCGCAAATATTTAATGCCTTCAGAGTTCCCATTCACGTATATATATGTATGTGAATCAGTAGAAAAATAAAAAATCACGCACACTACAAAAACACGTACGGAAAATAAGTCTAGAATAATAAAAAATATGTCTTGCAGATGGTAACACAATCAGCTAAATTTTGCGAGAGAAACAAGTTATCAGAAAAGGTTTTCCCAATACTAAATATAGACAACATGTCATCTTAATAATTCCAAACGATATCGGAAGTCGGAAGTACCCGGATTAAACCGTAAAGGACATACATACACGATGCCAAAACGAGAGGCAGTCTACTAATGTTTTCTGCTACTGAAAAATGTCGCAGAAACGTTTGTTTGCTTTTGGATTTGACAAAGCCAAAACTACTCAACAAAATGTCGAAGAGGACTCCCCCGTCCCGGATAGTTCAAATGTTGACAAAGACACCGGTCCTCTCCAGAAAAAACGTCGCGTCAAAAGGTTTTAAAATATGTAGGTGTCAGAATTTTCATGGTTACGATATGATTCGGACTCCGGGAAATTGTTTTGTTCTTCGTTTGAACATCATGAGAAAAATAACACTAAAAAGTCTGCATTCACTCATGGAAGCATAAATTATCATCGTTCTGCCTTTATTCGTCACCAACAATCCGATGACCATGCTGTATCATGCCTTGCACTTAAACAACAACACTATGTGATAAGCAGGGCATGTGAAAAAATGACCTAGCGACCATAAACAAATTCAAATTGATAAATGTCATATGTTCAATTGTTGTATCTACTCGAATCAATGTCACATATTTTCATATAACATTATAACCTATTATTATATTAATCTTAAAAAGGAAAAAACTAACAATAATGAATAAGTTGTGTATGTGTTTTATTTCAGTATAAAAAAAGGTGTTTTTGTTACTAAAGGATAATAACACGGATTGTTTCGTTTTATTAGCTCTACTGGCCAAAAGCTTATGCCGTGGTGTGCGTCCATAAACAATTGCTTGTGAACGCGATACAGTCATCATTTTTGATTGTATCTCAATCAAACTTATACAGTAGTTAGATATCCATGAGAGCTCGGTTCCTTTTGCAATCCAGCCAGATCCGCCCAAGCAAGACTGGAGTATGGCCCTTGAAATTGTCAAAATTGCTGCCTTATTTTTTGCCTTATATGTCTAAAGAGAAAACTTAAAAAATCTTCTCCTCCGAAAGTGTCTGGCTGATATTCAAAACGACCCTCTATCAGATTCCTTCAAGCCATGTTGATTGGTTGAAAAATATGGCCACCAGGGGGTGGGGCTATTTTGCCTTATATGGCTATAGTGAAAACTTAAAAAATCTTCTCCTCCGAAAGTGTTTGCCTGATTTTTAAATAATTTTGTAGAAATGTTCCTTGGATGACCCTTTATTAGATTCCTTCAAGAAATGTTGATTGGTTGAAAAACATGGCCACCAGGGGGCAGGGCTGTTTGGAGAGTTTATTTTTGCCTTATGGCCGTGGAGCGATACTGGCCCTCTTGGGCCTCTTGTTTTAGATCCCCTAGAGCCAAAGGCTCAAGGTGAGTTATTCTGTTAACTTTTAGCTTTAGACATCATCTCCTCCTAAACCACAGGACCAATTTCATCTAAACTTCACAGGAATGTTCCTTTGGTGGCCCTCTTTTAAAATTGTTCAAAGATTTAAGTTCCATTGATAACTTTGGTTGCTGCGGCATCAGAAAGGAGGCAAAATGTCCAAACTTTAAAAATCTTCTCCTCTGAATCTGCATGTCAGATTCCAATATAGTTTGGTAGAAATGTTCCCTGGGTGACCCTCTACAAATATTGTTCAAGGCATACTGTTTGGTTGAAAAAACATGGCATGTAGGAAGCATCAGAAAAGGGGCAAAATGACAAAATTTGGAAATTCCATTTTAAGCTCTCCTGAACTTTGCTCAAGGTGAGTTATTGTGATCGCCTTTTGTCCGGCGTCCGGCGTGCGTCAACTTCTTCTCCTCAGTAACCAGTGGGTCAATTGGGATGAAACTTCACAGAAAGCATCCTCTCAATGACCTCACCAGATTTCCTTCAAATTTTTGGGATCCATGCAGAATTCTGGTTTCCATGGCAACGAACTGAAAAAAACTTCAAAATTCTTCTCCCAAACTGGTTAGCAGATTTTCAAATAATTGTGTAGAAATGTTCCTTGGATGACCCTCTATCAGATTCCTTCAAGCCACGTTGATTGGTCGAAAAACATGGCCGCCAGGGGGGTCGGGGCTATTTTGCCTTATATGGCTATAGTGAACACTTAAAAAATCTTCTCCTCCGAAAGTGTCGGGCCGATTTTCAAATAATTTTGTAGAAATGTTCCTTGGATGACCCTCTATCAGATTCCTTTAGACATCATTTCCTCCTAAACCACAGGACCAATTTCATCTAAACTTCACAGGAATGTTCCTTTGGTGGCCCTCTTTTAAAATTGTTCAAAGATTTAAGTTTCATTGATAACTTTGGTTGCTGCGGCATCAGAAAGGAGGCAAAATGTCCAAACTTTAAAAATCTTCTCCTCTGAATCTGCATGTCAGATTCCAATATAGTTTGGTAGAAATGTTCCCTGGGTGACCCTCTACAAATATTGTTCAAGGCATACTGTTTGGTTGAAAAAACATGGCATATAGGAAGCATCAGAAAAGGGGCAAAATGACAAAATTTGGAAATTCCATTTTTAGCTCACCTAAGCTTTGCTCAAGGTGAGTTATTGTGATCACCTTTTGTCCGGCGTCCGGCGTGCGTCAACTTCTTCTCCTCAGTAACCAGTGGGTCAATTGGGATGAAACTTCACAGAAAGCATCCTCTCAATGACCTCACCAGATTTCCTTCAAATTTTTGGGATCCATGCAGAATTATGGTTTCCATGGCAACGAACTGAAAAAAACTTCAAAATTCTTCTTCTCCCAAACTGGTTAGCAGATTTTCAAATAATTGTGTAGAAATGTTCCTTGGATGACCCTCTATCAGATTCCTTCAAGCCATGTTGATTGGTCGAAAAACATAGCCGCCAGGGGGGTCGGGGCTATTTTGCATTATATGGCTATAGTGAACACTTAAAAAATCTTCTCCTCCGAAAGTGTCAGGCCGATTTTCAAATAATTTTGTAGAAATGTTCCTTGGATGACCCTCTATCAGATTCCTTCAAGCCATGTTGATGTTGATTGGTCGACAAACATGGCCGCCAGGGGTGCCTTGGCTACTTTGCCTTATATGGCTATAGTGAAAACTTAAAAAATCTTCTTCTCCGAAAGTGTCAGACCGATTTTCAAATAATTTTGTAGAAATGTTCCTAGGGTGACCCTCTATCAGATTCCTTCAAGCCAAGTTGATTGGTCGGAAACTATGGCCGACAGGGGGCGGGGCTTATATAGCTAAAGTGAAAAAAAAGATTATCAGGTGAGCGATCCGGGGCCATCATGGCCCTCTTGTTTTAAGTTCTTGTCTGACATTAAGAAAATTGAATAGGAATCTTACTTCAGTGAACCACTACTTAATTTGTTTAAGCCGTATTAATTGGTTACAAAATCAAAGCAACCTCACGTCATCACAAAAGGGGTAAATTTAACTTTTAGCTACAAATGACAACTCCTACCATTCCACTCGACCAATTTCAACGTTACTTCTCAGGAATGTTCCTTTGATGGTCCTCTTTCAAAGTTGTTCAAAGACTTACATTCTGTGTAGAACTTCAGAAATTGAGAAAAATACCCAAACTTTAAAAACCTCCATCTCCATAATCCATTTGTCAGATTCCAAGATAATTTGGCAGAAATGTTCTTTGGGTGACTCTCTACAAAAACTGTTCAAGCCATATTGATTTCGTTGACAAACAGGGCAGCAAAGCGGCATCAGGAAAGGTGCAAAATGACAAAACTTTATAACTTTATTTTGAACTCCTGATCAAATTTACACAGATATTTGCAGTTAAATAGTTGCTTCTAATTAACTATCATTCAGGTGACCGATTTATGGCCATCTTGGCCCTCTTGTTTTTTTTGTCTGTACCCCATTCTGATCACTCTCTGTCCGTCGTCTGTCGTTAACTTATAGCTTTAAACATCATCTCCTCCTAAACCACAGGACCAATTTCAACCAAAATTCACAGGAATGGTGGTTCTCTTTTCAAATTGTTCTAAGTTTTAAATTCCATTGTGAACTTGGGTTTCTTCGGCATCAGAAAGGGGGCAAAATGTCCAAACTTTCAAGATCTTCTTCGCTGAATCTGCTTGTCATATTCCAAGATAATTTAGTCCAAGATAATTTAGTAAAAATGTTCTTTGAGTGACCCTCTACAAAAACTGTTCAAGCCATATTGATTTTGTTGAAAAGCAAGGTGGCATTAGGGAAGGGGCAACATGACAAACTTTATAATTTTATACTTATTAAAGTTCTTGAGCTATTGTCGTCACTTAATCGTCGTCGGCAGCGTTTGTAAAGTTTTGCATTTAGGTCACTAAAGATATGGCCAGAAGTGTTAACATTTGACCTAATGATCTAGATGTAGTTGTAGTTTCGAACTTGTTTGCGATTTGATTGTGATGAAGTTTTGAAAATACCTTTTGATAATTTGATTAAAAAGATCAGTTAAATGGTTCTTCCTAGTGGTGTGTCCTATTTCCCTATGATAATTAACATTTCCATATAGTTTATACAAATCATCTAACCATGCCTTAGATATGGCTCCAGACATACGGACAGACAATGCCAAACCAATATACCATCCCCCTATTGCAGGGTTTAAATAAAAGTATAAAAGTTAAAATTAATGCGGATAAAAGAAAAGTTTGTTCATTTTGAGCAATTTCTCTCTTACTACAATGATTTCAAAAGACATCAAATGCAACAATGTATCTGCAAGTTATAAAAGGTTTTTTTTTTATATTGACAGGTTGATGAACATAGCAGAAAAATACTTGCTTTAGAACATCAAGTTACGTTTCCTGCAAAAGAAAAAGTGAATGACCAAGAGAAACACAGTAAGATATATGTATTTTACTTTTTAGGGCTACTCAAGGATAACCAACCTTAACCCAATAGATGCTGCTTAAAAAGAAGTTCCTTGAAACTTTCTATGACTTATTGGTGCACAGTGCAGAGCAATATAACCTTGGAAAAGGTGCTGTCTTGTCTGGATCTGGTCTGGTCTGGTGGCAAATACTTAGTTAATTTTTGCAGAGCACCACTCTTTCGATGCGTTTTGTACATTTCTTGTGTTGGATTTTTCCTGTTTTGAGTTCTTGTTTGGGTTTCCTGTGTCGGTCTTCAGCCAATCCTTTAAATAAAACTTATTCTCGAACCACTTCACAATTTCACAACAATGTCCTTTGGATGAATTCCTATCACAGGTGCATCATTCTTTTTAGAACCCTAATTGCCATGGCGTCAGAAAGATTATTAATAAAAATCGGTAAGGACAGGCTTGATTTTGAAAAACTTGCAGACGAATGTTCTGTACATATCCCTGAACATAAGTAATGCCCAAGCTGTCGTGATTCATAACAGATCCATGCAGCGATGGTGGGGGCTTATTCCACCTGAGAACAAAGTGCTTGAGGTGATTGATTGATTGATTGATTGGGGTTTAACGCCGTTTTCAACAATTTCTCAGGAGTTATTGTGATCGCCTTTTGTCCGGTGTCTGTCGTCCGTCGTGCGTCAACATCTTCTCCTCAGTAACCAATGGGTCAATTTGGATGAAACTTCACAGAAAGCATCCTCTCAATGACCTCAGCAGATTCCTTCAAATTGTTGGGATCCTTGCATAATTCTGGTTTCTATGGCAAACAAACAAATAAAACAGTATAATTCTTCTTCTCCCAAGCTGGTTGGCTGATTTTCAAATAGTTGTTAGAAATGATGCTTGGATGACCCTCTATCAGATTCCTTCAAGTCATGAACATGGCCGCCAAGGGGAAGGGCTATGGCTATAGTGAAAACTTAAAAAATCTTCTCCGAAAATGTCGGGCCGATTTTCAAAGAATTTTGTAGAAATGATCCTAGGGTGACCTTCCATCAGATTCCTTCAAGTCATGTTGATTGGTCGAAAACTATGACTGCCAGTGAGGGAGGGGGGGGGGGGGGGGGGGGCTATTTTTTTTTTACCTATAAGGCTATATAGTAAAACCTTAAAAAAAATTCTCCTCCGAAAGTGTTTTGCCGGTTTTCAAATAAAGCTGTAGAAATGTTTCTTAGGTGACCCTCTTTCCTATTCTTTCAAGCAATGTTGATTGGTTTTAAAACATGGCCACCAGAGAGCAGGGTTGTTTAGCATAATATGGCTATAGTGAAAACTTAAAAAATCTTCTCCTTTGAAAGTATCTGGTCGATTTTAAAATAAGTTTGTAGAAATGTCCTGGGTGATTCAGATTCAGATTCCACCAAGCCATGTTAATTGGTCTGAAAATATGGCTGCCAGGGGGGCGAGGCTGTAAGTCCAATATTGGCTTTAGTGAAAATGTTCTCCTCCGAAAGTGTCATGCCGATTTTCAAATAATTTTGCAAAAATGTTCCTTGGGTGACACTCTACGAGAATCCTTCAAGCTATGGTGATTGGTAAAAATAAACTACCAGGGGTCGTAGCTGTTTGGAGATTTAAGTTTTTCCTAATGGCAGTGGAGCGATACTGGCCCTATTGGGCTTACCTGACCACAAATTTAATGTGGTTGACTGTGTGGTTGACATGACAAATCATATTGCGATCGCCTTTTGTCCGGCGTCCGTCTGTATCGTTCGTCAACATCTTCCCATCAGTAACCAGTAGGTTAATTTGGATGAAACTTCACAGAAAGCATCCTCTCAATGATTTTAAAAAAATTCCTTCAAATTGTTGGAATCCATGTTGGATTCTGGTTTCCATGGCAACGAAACCAAAACAAATCTAAAATTCTTCTTCTTCAAACTTGTTGGCAAATAATTTTTTTGAAATGTTCTTTTAAGGCTTGTTGATTGGTCGAAAAACAATACCGCCAGGCGGCGGGGCTTTTTCGCCTTATATGGCTATAGTGAAAACTTGAAAAATCTTCTCCTCCGAAAGCGTCAGTCCGATATTTTCAACAGAAATATTCCTAGGGTAACCCACTTTCAGATTCCTTCAAGACATGCGAGGCTTATATGGCTAAAGTGGGGAAAAATTACGCGGGTGAGCGCTCCAGGGCCATCATGACCCTCTTGTTATATTTTTATCTAATTTAAGCACAATGTGCTCAATATGAAGTACATGGTATTGCGATTTCTATGTGCCCCTTATCATCAACAATTGCTTTAAAGTTGTTGCACTCCAGGTTAAAGATAGTATAATCAAAGCTTTTAAACTGTTCAAAGGTTGTCTTCAAATATTTGAATCATATTTCTAGGATAATTATCGAGTAAAAGTTTGACTTTCCAGTGCAATAAACATCGAGTTATTGATCATTTATGCATCATTTTTACTGGGTAGACATACCCAGTAAGCCAAATTTGGTACATTTTCATGACTTTCAATTGACTGTTTTTCAACAGTTACTGCCAAAATTATTTTGAACTATTCATTTCTTACTTTGTTGTCACTATTAGCAGAAGTTTCAACATTTGAATTTTATGATCTCCATCTGGAGTTCAATTTTAGCTCCACTAGCTCAAAGCCAGTCGAGCTTATTTCATGGCGAATTGTCTGTCTTGAGTCTATGCGTGCGTCAACGTTTTGCTTCAAACGACTTCTCCTCCCTTACCACTTGGCCAATTGGGAAGAATCTTCAGAATATCAGGAAATCAATTTCTTGATATCAGAAAATAATGAATATTTTCTCAGAAAATAATGAATATTTTCTGATATCAAAAATTCGAATTCCTGATATCAAAAATTCGAATTCCTGATATCAAAAAATAGATTTTCTGATATCAAAAAATGAATTTTTGATATCAGAAAATCTACTTTTTGATATCAGAAAATACTAAAAAATCGAATTCCTGATATCAAAAAGTCGAATTCCTGATATAAAAAAATAAGGAATAAATAGTAAAACGGCGCCCCATAGATTACTAATACTTACAAAGTTCATGTACCTTGATGGCAATTGCTGTTGCGTTTAATATGTTTATGGTGCATATGATTTATTGTGAAATAATTAAAACATAACTATTATAGAAAGCATATATACAATGTATTCCAGGGAGGTACTCGAATGATATTTTGTATCATTAGCTCCTGCAATGGTATATTGTCCGCCATGCTTTAGTCTGTTAAATTTTGGCTTCAAACAACTTTTACTCTGTAACCACTGGGCAGATTGTTTAGAAAGATTTTAACTAGCATTCTCTCATTGTCATTGCTGTAATTTCTTCATAACCTTTTGATCCATAAGGAAATCTATATGAAATGCTACCTGAGAGAAAAAACTTTAAAATTTTCGCCAAACCTAATTTGCCAATTTTCAACTGAAATGGTCCAAGGTTGATCCTCTACCAGATTCCTTTGAGCCATGTTGATTTGTATAGAAAAGTGCTTCCAGAGTTGTGGCTATTTTACCCTTCATGCCTTAGAATTAAAAACATCTTCTTAGAACATACTCGCCCAATTTTATAACTATGTCACCGGCTCAGTGGTGTCATGGTGCGGGAGGTCACAGGTTCAATCCCCTGCAGGGTCATACCAATGACCTTAACGATTGAAGTAATGGCTGCCCTCCTTGTCGCCTAGGGTTGCGGGTTTAGCATTACGACTGACTGGCTGGTGTCAGAATAAATGGACCAGTAGTAATGGCTGCCCTCCTTGTCGCCTAGGGTTGCGGGGTTAGCATTACGACTGACTGGCTGGTGTCAGAATAAATGGACCAGTAGTAATGGCTGCCCTCCTTGTCGCCTAGGGTTGCGGGTTTAGCATTACGACTGACTGGCTGGTGTCAGAATAAATGGACCAGTAGTAATGGCTGCCCTCCTTGTCGCCTAGGGTTGCGGGTTTAGCATTACGACTGACTGGCTGGTGTCAGGATAAATGGACCAGTAGTAATGGCTGCCCTCCTTGTCGCCTAGGGTTGCGGGGTTAGCATTACGACTGACTGGCTGGTGTCAGAATAAATGGACCAGTAGTAATGGCTGCCCTCCTTGGCGCCTAGGGTTGCGGGGTTAGCATTACGACTGACTGGCTGGTGTCAGGATAAATGGACCAATGAAACTGGTAACTAACCCAGGAAATGCTGTGATATAACTGAAAAAAATGTTGAGAGCAGCGTAAAACACCAAACAATCAATCAATCCATGAATTCTAACTACTTCAAAGCAATAATCCTACGTTAATCCTTTATAGCATATGTTAATTGATGAATGTACATGGCCACCAGGGGAGCTTCTGAAAATTATCTCGTAAGATACTGTATGTCTGTTATTGAAATACCATCACATAAATGTTTTGGAAACTTTCTATCATTTTCCTTAAGACATATTATTTTGAAAAAAGACATGCAACAGAAAGTAGTATTATTTTGCCTTATGGCAGTGGAGTGATACTGGCCCTCTTCTGCATATTATGTTAAGCTCGCCTTAGCACAAAGTGATCATGGTGAGTTTTGGTAATGGCCGGATGTCTGTTTTCCGTCGTCGAGGCGTTTGTCGTCGACAATTTCTTTAAATGACATCTCTTAAACCCCTCTATGGATTTTGACTAAACTTTTTAGGAATGATCCTTAGGTGATCCTCTTTCAAATGTGTTCAAAGAAATTAATTCCATGCAGAACTCTGGTTTGAAAATCATCTTGTCTGAAACCGAAAGGCATGGAGCTTAGATAGTTGGTGTGTAGTATTGTCTAGTGGTCCTCTACAAGGATTGTTCAAATTATAGCCCTGGGGTCAAAATTTGACCCACCCCGGGGGTCACCTGTTTTACATGAAGATATATAGTGAAATACTTCTTGTCTAGTTTGTGTGGCCTCAACCCGAGGGTAACCTGTTTTGTATAAAGATATATAGGGAAACACTTTGTAAATCTTCTTGTCTGAAACAGAAAGGCGTAGAGCATAGATATTTGGTGAGTGCAAAGGTCTAGTGGTCCTCTACAAAAAAAATTCAAATTATACCCCTGGGTCAAAATTGGCCCCGCCCTTGGGGTCACTTGTTTTACAAAGAGATATATAGGGAAAACTTAAAAATTCTTCTTGTTAAATACCAAGTGTAACTTAAACACTTCTTTAGTGACGTTCTAAGACATATTAACTTGACAAAAGACAGATAACATAGGGTGTGGGTTTTTCACTCTGTGACAGTGAAGCTATACTGGTCCTCTTGGGCCTCTTGTATAAGCTTACCTGACCGCAAAATGAGTTATTAAAGTGGGCATGACAAATCACATTACATAACTCAAGTGAGCGATCAAGGGCCATCAAGCATGACCCTCTTGTTTATATATTTCAACATTATTCTGGAACAACTCTCAGAAGGAAAAGCCTATGATTCAATTAACCCTGGAACCAATTACCTTCCAAACTAAAACGAAAGTGTTGTAACATAACTTGAGCCATATCATACAAAAACTGACCCTTTGTCCACTGAAGATCCGGATCAGTTCACTCATCTGTCCAGATTGATCAGGATCTTCCCTGTACTCCGTCTTGTCTGTCAGCAAGGAAACCAATAAATGGCTGTAGAAGAATATAATTTGAAATTAATATTATGATTTAAGTGAAATGTTCACAAGGTTGATTTTACTGTCACATGGCTCATTTCATGTTTGTTGAATTGCAGATCTACAAAAGGAGTTGGTCGATCATTACCGTAAGAATGGCTACTGTAAGACAACCATCACACCTTTAATAGAGGATGAACAAGTCGAAATTGAACAACTATTTGTCGAGCCAAAACTCAAGAGAGTCAAACATGATTCCATTTCTAAAGCATCTGGCAATAAAAATGAAGAAAAAGATTCTAAAAGTACAAAATTATTGGAGAACATTTTCAGGGAAGAAAGAAGAGTTTGTGTTTCTGGTAATGCGGGCCAAGGAAAGACAACTCTGTGTCAGAAGATTGTGTCATCCTGGTGTAGTAAAGTCCATGACAATAATGAACATGAACCTGACATCATCTACAAACAGCTCCTGAAATCATTTGATTATTTGTTCTACATACATCTACGAAACCATTCAATATCAGATGTTGTTGAAATGATTGAAACAGATGTAGTAAGAAAAGCTTCTCTTGGTGTGCTGAAAGAGGTCCTTGAAAATGAATCTGAAAAATGTTTGATCATTCTTGATGGGCTGGATGAATGGATGCCACCAAAGGACTGTAAGCACAAAGTACCTTATATTGATGAAAAAGAAAAGTTTACTGTTCTGATAACATCAAGACCCTGGAAACTTGAGAAACTGCGACCAAATGAGTCTGAAATAGGACAAGAAGTTACATTTTGTGGGATAGATAAAGACCTCATTATGGAAGGAATTCTCAACATCCTCAACAAAAAGTATAACAAGGGTAAAAACTGGCATGATTTCGAAAGGAATGAACAATATGAAAAGGGGGAACATCTAGCTGAAATCCCAATGATTTTAAAACAGATGGTGTGTATGTGGTATGATGGTGAAGAGTTTGGTAACACTCGTGTAGAAATCTATTGTAAAATGATGGAATATCTGTTCAACGTGGCTTTTAAACGAGATGAAGAGGGAGACAAAGATACATGTAAAACATTGTTGAAACCGCAAGAATCAACCAATGCAAAACTAGTAAATGTATTTAAAGATTGCAGCCATTGTAAGGAGTACAGCGAACTCTTATACAAACTGTCAAAGTTGGCCTACCATACACTTTTTAGTGAGGAAAAAGGAAGTTCTCTTGTCTTCAGTCATTCTGATGCTGGATGTAAAGAGTTGACAGAGAGTGATGTTGACTTTTGTGTAACTGTGGGAATCCTCTCTCAGTCAAAATTGAGTATTAAAGTAGTTTTACAGCAAAAGAGGTTGTCATTTCTACACAAGACATTTCAAGAGTTTCTTGCAGCCATATTTATTGCTTATGGAGGAGAAGATGACACATTCCGTTCAATGTTTGAGAGATTGATATCTTTGGATGACGTATTAGAAATGTCAGAAGTGTTGATATTCCTGAGTGGATTGAACCCAGATCTGATAGGGGATATGAGTCGTCATGTAGCAACGTTAACAGATAAGGATGAAAGGGTTCTGCAGTATAGAAGTTCGCTTTGGAAAGAAATAGGTTTTATGTCTCGAATTCATTACATAATCAGAGCTTGTATTGATGAAGTACCAAAAGACAAGAAGATGGACTGTAAAGTTGCGTTTAATGATTATTCAAGCTACCGTACCTTTGACGTAGAAATGATTCCTTACCTTGATTTAGAAAATGTCAAGTCTTTTGAACAAACTCATTGCCCTTTTAGGACAGAACTTAGAGGGCATGCTATTTCCAAGTTGTGTGTAGAAATAAACTCACAAAAAGATGTCTGTCGTTTAACTAGTATTGTTGAGAGATGCGTCTTACCTCTACAATGTTTTGCAGTTAGAGGAACCTATGAAATGGATTATGTTTATAGTTTAAATGATTTACTCATAGCTCTAAATAAAGTTTGTCATTTAGCTTGTTTTGAATTATCATATCTGAAACTAGCCCATTCAGATATAAAGAATATAGAAGGATTCCTATCACATAAGACAGAGTTAAAGGAAATCATACTCTATAATATTAAGTGTGCAACATGTGAACTGGGACACTGTAAGTATATGATAGATCTGTCACATCATAAACAGTTACAGTATTTGGTATTAAAATTCCTGGATGGAGATATTGTATTGAGTGATGAGGTTCCTCTAGAGCATTGTAAGATAAAAAGTGTTAAGTGTGAAGCGTCCATTATAAACAAACTGAAGTTGTCAGCAAGTCTACAAGAGTTAGAAATATCGGCTAAGAGAGACAATACCACAGCAACAGTACACAGTGTGGAGGAGGACAAACCCTCTCAATTATGTTTATATAAGGTAGTGATTGATGTCATACCGACTTTAAAGAACTTGAGAAGACTACATTTGGAGTGTATAGACTTTAAAAATGGCATACTTAAAAGTTCTCCAGATATGACAAGTCTGAATTACGTGTATCTCTTGCATTGTATAATGACATTACAGTGTTTACAGAGTTTAATTGACAGTCTACTCCAGATACAGATTAGAGTAGGGATGAATGACAAGATTAGAGTATTGATGTATGACGTTCGTATCTGTCCAAAAGGTGATCTGGCTACAGCAGTTGAATATATAAAAGACAGGTTTCTTGTAGTAGGTGCAGTATATGGTTCAATGGAACTAACTGATAAAACTAGAGGTTATTTTAAGGGAGATGGTGATGACAAAGAAGATGATTCAATGTATCTTAACTTGTATCGTCATTGACTACTGATATACTAACTGTAACTTCTTTTCTCAATTTGACAACCTCGTCAAAAACAAGCAAAATCAATTCTGGTTGCTGTTATCACCCGCCAGAGAAATATAAACACAGTTTATATGTCTCTGCACCCGCTGAGGGCAGATTGGATATTGGTTAGATATGGCTGTAGCCATATTTATATGGCAAAGTTTGTGGGATTTGATTAAAACTTCATGGAAATCTAACAATGCCACACTGCAAAGTTCAGTTTAAGTTATGTTTAAGGGTATTGCAGTATAACTGTACAAGCCTTATGGGTCATTAGATTAGCTCTCTAATTTGGTAAAATTATTTCCCTTTTAATACTTTGGTTTTAAGTTTAGCATGCAATAGTTAATTACGATATTAACCATTATCCTACATACACTACAACTGCAGCACATGACTTTGAAAACATCTATGCAAAAATATGGAATATTTCGTTTTGTGAAGATATTATTACATGAAAAATTAAAACATTTCGACAAAAGGAGAAATTGCTCTTTTTGAGCAATTTCTCCTTTTGATAAAATGTTTTCAAAAATTGTCTGCTGCAGAGTTGTCAGGAAGCGTCTATATGTGGGAAAGGGTTAATGTTGAACCCATGGCAACATATTTGGGATCATTATATCAGCACCGTTACCAAGACCATTAACTCAGATTTGTGTGAAACTGTAAAATGTCTGCCAGATAAAACGAATTTGATGGCATACCGGGCAATATACACATGATAAAGCTCTACATATCAATGTGCCCTAGTATGAACACGACGGTCATGGTAAATAAAACGTGCCCTATTATGTTGAATGAATGACATCACTTTAAATTTGATATCGTAAATAATCCCTAGAAGCCATAGGTTTCATAACAAATAGCAGACTGTAGAACTGTTTGGTTTTGTTGTTGTGTGATTATGACCCAAACAAATTATTATCCCCTGATGGTATTTCGGTTTTGCATTTTTTCCGCCCATCCATCTGTACACATATTTAAGGGCATGGTAGCAAATGACTTGGTTAACATTTGATGTAATACCACATGGCAAGTTTCAGTAAGATTGCCTCATTAAATACTAGACGGCAAGTTTCAGTAAGATTGCCTCTAAATACAACTAGGCAAGTTTCTGAAAGATTGCCTCTAAATACAACAAGGCAAGTTTCAGTAAGATTGCCTCATTAACCCTTTCCCTCATATAGACACTTTCTGATGCCTCTGCAGCAGCCAGCTTTTTGAAAACATAGTGACTAAAGAAGAAATTGCTCAAATCGAGCAATTTCTCCTTTTGCCACAATGTTTCCCATTTTTCGTCATAGGTTATTCATTCAATTATCGAGATTTTCCATTATTTTACAAAATATGTTCAAAGTCGTCTGCTGCAAAATTGTCGTATGAGGGAAAGGGTTAAATACTAAACGGCAAGTTTCAGTAAGATTGCCTCTAAATACAACTAGGCAAGTTTCTGAAAGATTGCCGCACGAACATTAAAATAACGTCTTCTCAAACTTATATTTAAAACAATGGTGGAAAAAGTTGATGCCGATCGAATTGACCAGTTTCTCATTTCGTACCATATTTCAACCTTTTATTTAAATCATATGTTAGTTCCCAAATGTTTCATTATCATATTGTTTTCAACACAGACAGTTCTTAAAATGTCATAACAGGTAAACAGTCAAACATGTGCTGCTTGAAAATGCAACATGATATTAACAGAATTGTCATTGGTCAGGCCTAAAGTCAAAACAGTATTGTCATTTTGTAGATCTACTGTTTATCATATTGTAGATCTAAAGATCTAATGTTTATCATATTGTAGATTTAGTGTTCATCATATTTTTAATTTTTAGGCGCATCCCTATATAAGGTCCTCCTGTGTATGGTTTATTGGGCTCGTCACTTCTGTTACTTTAGATAGCCCTTTCCCACATGGAGATATATGTTGATGCATTTGCAGCTGCCTATTTTTGACACGTTTTTATCTATATTCCATAATTATCAAATAATTCATAGATTTTCCATAATTTTGCCATTCTATTCTCCTGTGGATTTGCGGAATGTTGGAAAATGATAAGTATATCAAATAACTTGACGCTATTGGGATCATTCATAGGAGCAGCAGATCTGTGTGAAACAAGTCATGTGTAAAGAATGAACGTATATTGTTTTATGGCGCATTGACAGCTAAGGTCATTTAGCGCGCATTTAAATTTTATTATTCATGTTCCCTGGGTGAACGAACCAGTACTAGGCTAGAAAATGTGCCTTGCCCAAGGGCACTCCACCATGACCGAATTGCTGCGACTGGGGATCGAACCCGGGACACCCAGTTTCGAAATCCCCGACGCTAACCACCCGGCCACAGCGGATTCCTCATGTGTAAAGAAAGACCTGTTGTTCTATTCATTGGGGTTTTATGCCGCTTTCAACAATATTTCAGTTATATCACGGTGACAGTTTACTTATTCATGATCCCCGGGTAAACAAACCAGTACTAGGCTAGAAAATGTGCCTTGGCCAAGGGAAAGACCTGTTGAACATCCGTTAGTGGAAGGGAATCACTTTTAATTTAATATGTTTTTAGTATATATATTTGTGCATACTTTGTTTTCTTTTACTCTGCAGCAAATTTTTAAGATATTGTTGAATCACTTTTATTTAATATGTTTTTAGTATAAATATGTGTGCATATTTTGATTATATGTGTGCATATTTTGATTTTTTTTACTCTGCAGCAAATGTTGAAGACATTGTGGAAAAAGAATGATCAATGTCTCGTTTTATCCCAATGTCTTCAACATCATTGAATAATTGGTTGTATGTTTTCCATTTATAACAAAATGTTTTCAAAGTCGTTTTCAGCAGATTAACTATATATAAGTATAGAAAACCACGTCTTTTTTTCATTGATTCAACAAGAAATATGGCAACTTGATTATATAATTCGAAAACACAAAATTAAAACTTGTCTAGGTTAAAAAGTGTGTTGAATGATGGGTTCTTTTGTTGTGCCCTGCTGATGAGCGATCCTCTCAGATCGTCATAGGCAGGACATGTCAAAATAAAATGGATCTCGTCTTCAATTGAACCATTATTACAAATTTGACAGATCTTTCCGATATGTTAAGCCTTGGAAATCTTCTGGTTTCTATTCTTATTGGTAAAATACCAAATCTAAATTGTGCAGGTTGAGATCTTTCTAACTTAGGGTTGAACCAGGAAATAAATTTATAGTAGGTAACTGGCTGTCGTGATATAACTGATAAACGGCGTTAAACTCGAATCAATCATATTTATAATACAATTGGCTGAAATATGAGGTCAAGTTTGTAATGGAACATTGCCAATGCTAAATAATAGTGTGGCAAACTGAACTAGTATGGAGAAATCCACAAAATGTAATTTGGACTAGATGAAATAATGAACATGTATTTCAATCTTTGTTCCAGCAACCATCATTTATACTTAGAGGGCAACACACTGCCTTTAAAATACAATATAAAGACAAGACCTCGGACTGGGGGTGTCTTGCCTTTCTTGGAGATTATTGTTCTGATAATTTTCATTTTTTCAACATCATCCGCAGACCGCGTGCTGCTAGCGGAAGCGGAAGCAATCTTGTAACCGGTGTCGTAAAAATGTTTTTTCTGCAACAGCCCTTAGACAGGTTTAAGATCAGATACTTTTCCAAACAATAATTATATAAATATTTCTAACACATCAAGATTATTAAAATAACCATAATTAAATCATAATTAAATAATCAATCATTGAAGAATTGTTGTTTTTTCCCATTTGTCATGACTGTTTATTACACTTAAACCATCCATTAACCGATAATGGGGTCGACTAAACTGGGTTTGGTCAATCTTGGCGTCGAAAACTCTGGCTACCAGTAGAAGACAGCTGTGCAGTGATAGATGTGGGCCTTGTACCAAAGGTTCCAGGATCGAATTGAGTGATGAGAGGGTTCTGCCTTTAGGGGATTTGTCCACACAAACAGCACGAGTACTGTTTATGTCTCCAGAAAGCAGACATCGAGTGTACTTAACCCTTTCCCTCATATAGACGCTTTCTGACGCCTCTGCAGCAGACCGCTTTTTGAAAACATAGTGACAAAAGAAGAAATTGCACAAAACGTGCAATTCCTCCTTTTGCCACAATGTTTTTTCACTTTAGTCCTATGTTATCCATTCAATTATTGAGATTTTTCAGTTTTTGACAAAATATGTCCAAAGCCGTCTGCTGCAGAATTGTCGTATGAGGGGAAAGGGTTAATATAAGCATGAGCATGTTTCACAATCGATGTAAAATAAATAAGTTTAAACTAACATCAGTTTACAACTCTATTCCATAATTATCAAATAATTCATAGATTTTCCATAATTTTGCCATTCTACTCTCCTGTGGATTTGAGGAACGTTGAAAAAAGATAAGACAACTTGAGGCTTAAGTGGGACCATTCATAGAGCACCAGATCTATGTGAACCGAATCATGTGTAAAGACCGTTTGAACATAAAGGTAGTATTTGCGACAAGTGTAGAATCATCAGTCTATGCATCCATGTTGTCTGATCTGTTTACCGATTAGTCATGGAAATAAAGCAGTATCAACAAGCAAGGTTCGCTTGTGTATGTTGCCGGTCTTGGTTTGATTGATTGGTGTTTAACGCCGTTTTTAACAATTGTTCAGTTATATCATGGCGGCCAGTTCACTTCTCATGCATTTCCTGGTTTTCTTACACCAGTACTCCACACAACAAACTTCCCAAGCAACCGGCTGCTTTTCTGCATAGACATAGCCCATTGGTGGAAGACTTTTGTCAATCGTCGGAAAGAAAGTTGGCCGAGCCGAGATTCGAACTCACAACCCCCTGGATTGACAACCCGCGTTGCTACTGACTGAGCTACCGGGGCTCGGCTGCCGGTCTTGGGATATGTTCTTAGTTGACTGTCTGTCACCCTTTAAGAAAGCACCTGCATGAAGTGAATTGGCTTTGGTAACATGAATGCTGATTGTCTGTATTCATTTGTGCAATGGTCAAGTGTTTCTTACCACCACGTACACAGAAAGTTGACATACCAGTTCCATAAAGCTTCGTCTGTATGAATCATCGGGTTGTCCCAGTCAAAAGACTACAACATTGTCAGAACAACATAATGCCCGCATCAATAGCTAAACCCTAAAATGTGTAATCTGTGATATTTTTAAAGTCTAAGGGCAATAAATGTGAAGGAAAATCCTACCGATACAAAATTCACACTTAATCTGTATCTTGTCAGTAGCTATACAACTACCTACCTGGCATTGAAGTAACTGTTTGCCTTGCAAAGAAAAAAATTGAAAACGTAGGAATGTGAAACAAGTGTCGGAGGACAGCACGCTCGACCTTACAACGCTTATTCACTTAGCACTAGCCGAGCCCCGGTAGCTCAATCAGTAGCGACGCGGGCTGTCAATCCAAGGGTTGTGAGTTCGAATCCCAGCTCGGCCAACATTCTTTTTGACGTTTGACAAAAGTAACTGACCTGCGTCATTCGTCTTTCACCAATGGGCTGTTAAACAGTCTATGTGGAAAAGTAGCCAGTTGCTTGGAAAGTATGTTGTGTGGAGTACTGGTGTGGGAAAACCAGGAAACGCAAGAGAAGGGGAACTGGTCGCCGTGATATGATTGAAAAATTGTTGAAAACGGCGTTAAACCCCAATCAATCAATCAATCACTTAAGCACTATTTCAGTATATTGCCTTTAAGTACTATTAAATCATATATACTCTATATGTAAAGGCAACTGAATAGATACATACATTTAAATATATGTAATTTAAAAATTCGAATTTCCTAAGTCAATCAAGGGCCATAACTCCATATTTAGGATACAATGGAGTTATGTAACCTAATTGTGTGATGGTCCTGAACAAATGTGTGAAGTATGAAGACAGATTTGAATGAAAGGTATTCGAGTAATAAATGAAAATGCCAGCTTGCCCTAAAACATTAACCGGACAACGACACCAGGGCGAGTAGTAAAGTTCCATTTTTCTTCGAAAAGTCGAGTTAAAATCAAAACTTTAACATTGAGCTAAACGCAAATGTTAAAACTGACTTGAGTCCAAAAATGGTAAAACCTTTAAAAAAGGTTTTTCCAAATGTTTGACACCAAAACCTGTTTGATATGTTGAAGAATTATATTTGATAAATGAATGATCACAATTAGAAAGGAATGTAACTAAAAGATATGAATTTATCTCAAATTCTCAAAACCAAACAAAAATCATGTTTTTTACCCCAAAAAGTCACACTCAGCATCTTCAACATACAATGTGAAGAAAGGTATTATATGTAATTATATTCCAAATATGAAAGCCCGAACACAAGTACTTATTGAAAAAAAAAATAATGAAGATGCCAACTTGCCCTTAAACTTTTACCACCCCAAATCATGTTTTTGACCCCGAAAAGAAGGTCACACTCAGCATCTTCAGCATTCAATGTGAAGAAAGGTATAATATGTAATTATATTCCAAATATGACAGTCCTAGCACAAGAACTTGTTAGGAAAAAGAAAAAAAAAGATGAAAATTCCAACTTGGCCTAAAACTTTAACTACCCCAAATCATGTTTTTGACCCCAAAAAGAAGGTCACACTCAGCATCTTCAGCATTCAATGTGAAGAAAGGTACAAGGTGTAACTATATTCCAAATATGAAAGCCCTAGCACAAATACTTATGAATGAAAATGCCAATTTGCCCTAAAACTTTAACCGTACGCGGACGGAGACGCCAGTGGTTAGATTCTCATTATTCTTCGAATAGTCGAGCTAAAAATGAACAATAAAGGCCAAGATTAAGTTTCACAAATTTACAGCTAATCTTGGTCTACAATGCAAAAAAATCTTAAAATTGTGCAAATCATAGCAGAGAAAAAGTAATGTTGATAAGTTGCTTATAGCAGGATAAAGATTGATTTTAAATGAAGATAGACAACGTTTTTCAAAGACCAATTGATTATTTGTACATGCATTTAAAACACAACTTGACAAGAAAACTTATTTGCTTGCCTTAATGTACAAAATTGAAACTTTATAAGTAAGCATTTAAACCTTATACAAATAAGATTTTAAAATCATAAAGGCGCCACCACAATACACACTGTATATGAACATATAAAACTAGAAATACCACTTTTGGGAAATTCATACACCAATTCTGCAGTTATCAACGGAAGAGGCCAATAAATACTGTAGCCAACAGACCGTCTGACAAAAAGGTGTTGGAACAAAAGAATCTCTTATAATAATCAATAAGAAGTAAGATACATGTAGTCCTTTTCCTGTAGTATTTCTGAATTCCCAACATATTGTAATATTTTCTAAGCTTGCGATGTCTTAATAAGATAATGGGTTTCAGAGGTTCTTTTCCTCATTTATCTACTAAGATGGTTCTAATGACTATTTCCAAGAAAGGCTTTAGCGCAGATATAAAGATTTATGCATTTTAAAAACATCACGTAGAAAGAAAGTGTGGAAAACAAATATTCTAAGTAAAAAAAGGGGCATAACTCATTCAAAAATTGACGAAATCCCAGGAGATATGAACTTGATATGTGACACATCACTACAAAACCTTATACAAAATTTCAGCTCAATAGCTCAAAGTATTTAAGAAAGAAGTGCAGAAAACCCGAACGGACGGACAAACAGACGGAGGGATATGACCATACCATAATACATACCGGTTTTAAGAAACGGTCGTATAAAAAGTGGAAAACATTGTGGCAAAAGGAGAAATTGCACGTTTCTTCTTTTGTCACTATGTTTTTAAAAGCCATCTGCTGCAGAGGCGTCCGAAAGCGTTTATATGAGGGAATGGGTTAAACAACAATTCTCCTTTTTCAGATATAACCCAATAGTTATACATGAACCAGAGAACCATGGTGGTCCTATATCGCTAATCTGATACATGTGTAATAGAACTTAAAAGTATTCAATGATCATACTCTATACATATAAAGGTGCCAATGTTTTAAACAGATCCTATAATTTTGTATAAAGAAAGAGAGCCCAATCCCAGGTGGCAATGTTTTAAACAGATCCTAATTTGTGCCAATAACTTTCAAATTCGGGCCAGAACCATTGAACGATTTCTCTTTTTTTTTAATTCTAATATCTACATATAAGGAAATCAAGCCCTGCCCAATGACAGACAGATCAGAACAATTTTAACACTCTTGAAAGAATATCATCCAAGGAACGTCTTTACTAATTATTTACAAATTGGTTAAGTACTTTTGGACATTTTTTTTTTTAAATTTTGGCATTTTCAATCTTTCTGATGCCGCAGCAGCTTAAGTTCTCCATATAATTTAATTCTTTGAACAATTTCGAAAGAGGACCACCTACGAAGCATGTGCATTTAATTTGAAATTGGTTCATTGGTTTAGGAGGAAAATTTTGTAAGAAAATGGACATCACACTTCATGCTCAGGTGAGCTAAATATCTCATTAGCCATGTTCAATGAAATCTAACCATTGTTTATTTTCAACCAGAGTATGTCTAGAACAACCTGGACAGTTGAAGCCGACTCTGCACTAATCCCAATAAGTCAAGGTTTCAAGAAACGTCTTGCAAACTTTGTCCTTTTGGGTAAGACTGTATGGATGAGCAGACAGATATTCAACTACAATTGTCACAAACCAACACTTAGGTAAGTTTTCCATGAGCCTGGCTCAGATATACATTGTTTTAAAAATGCCATGATATTTTCTTTGTTTGACTTGAGATCTTCTTATCCCTGGCACTTGTCTGTCAGGTGATGGAGGTTTGACAGGACTTTTCAAGTGTTCAGGCGAAAGTCTTTGACTTAATCTAGATTTAACAATATATTTTATTTCATTATTTCTTGCATCACTTATCTTTGCACCCTTTTTACTAAGTCGTGATTAAACGTCTTTTAGTTCCACTTCCTCGTCCATTTTTGACCTGAATTCTATCGGAGATTTCGCCCTAGGTACTTCAGGAACAGATTCACATGAAGATGGTGTCCGTTCTTGCCGAGAATTTTCTATAGTCGTATTGGAGACAGTCTTCGTGATTGCTGTGACACCCTCTCCTGTGGTGACAAGGACCTTGAACCACCCCAGGTCTGCAAAATCTTCTTGTCGATTCATTTTCTTTTCCTTTAGCGCCATTCTGAGATCAATTCCGCTTATCAACTGTCAGGCATCTTGGACACGTTTATGTTTCTCCTTAGAGCCAGCAACAATAGTCAAGGCTCCGGTGACATGTCTGTGTCTGAAAGATAAAATGTAAGATGAGTATCTAGTTAATAAAATAGAAGGATAATCTACTTTTACTTTCTGCTCAACAGAATATCTGAGAAAACACAGTTACAAGAGTCTTTGAAGGTACACATGTGTCACCTTTTAATATGTCAATAAGTGAATGTAATTTGAGGGTGAATACACTCATGTAAAGGTACACATGTGTCACCTTTCAATATGTCAATGAGTGAATGTAATTTAAGGGCGAATACACTCACGTGTCTGAAAATTGCAGGGAGGAAGGTTACAAAAGAGGAAGAGTAGAAGAGGTAGCGTTTGCATATTATCAGGAGGTGTTTGGCAGTCAAAGGCAATAGCCAAATATTTGCTTCCCTACATTTCAAATAACCTAGAGTTGAGTAGAGGTCAGTTTCTTAAGTACACTCTGTAATGTTTAAGCCTCTAGGAGCTTGACGATCGTGCATAGGCGTTTGTCATTTGCACTTTAGGGTCGGTGTGGAGTGTTCCCAGCCCTATGGCTGTTAGGTGCTAATTCTTTTTAAATGCCAGAAGGGTGTTGGCCTTCTCTTTTGGGTTTTCCTCAACCACTTAGTGACCATTTTGCCACATTTAAAATGATGAATGTGTAAACAATCTGTACTATCTTGTTATTACATACTTTAATCAAATGTAGTTCAGACAAAAAACATACTGGAAAAAGAAGAAAGGTACTCATTTTCAACAAATCATTGTTTACCATTCGCGCTCTTAAAAGTTAAAGAGGTGTCCAACGGTATCTGCAGCAGGAATAGGGTTAAAGTGAAATGTGTACATATAGCTTGATATCCCATGCAACAACCTCGGCAGAAAAAGAAGTGAATCAATATATGAACCTGCTCCAGGAAAACCAACCTTGCCATACTTATCACTATGGAAATATTCCTGCAACAACCTCGGCAGAAAAAGAAGTGAATCAATATATGAACGTGCTCCAGGAAAACCAACCTTGCCATAATTATCACTATGTAAATATTCCTCAGAGAAAATAAATTATTTAAAAACATCTCTATTCCACTCTTTAGGCCGAAACGTCATTAAAATAGTGGAATAGAAAGGTAATTATTACATATGTGCATAAGTACCTGCCTGTGCATTCATGCTTAGGACCCATATGATATGTATATTGATATGCAAGAGTCTTGAAACCTTTTATGACAAACAGTGTCGTTAGATCAGACTGTTTTGATGTGCTGGCTAATCTGAATCAACACTGGTCGCAAATGCCCTAAGTATGGTTTTGGTAGAGCACTGCTCATACATTATAAGATCTACACATAAGAGGTTGATGTAATGATTGTTTTACCCCTTAGCTTTCAGCACAATTTGATGTAATGATTGTTTTACCCCTTAGCTTTCAGCACAATGTGTAAAAGACCACTCCAAATAATTTTGTTTATTGATGGTTTACGCCGTTTTGAAAAGTATTTCAGTTATATCACAGCAACAGAACACGTATTCATTATCTCTAGGTAAAAATACAGTTCTAGGCTAGGAAATGTGCCTTGCCCTAATGCACTCCGCCATGACAGCCCTCCTATAACAATCAATGCTGAAAATATCACTTTATTTCAAAATTAAAAAAAATTCTACCACATATTTCCCCGGTACAGTGTTAACTAATCAAGGTATACAACTGAAAATATACTATGTAGGATTTTTAAAGGATTACTTTCGCTTCTAATTTATGCAAAGAATTCTATTTAATTTGGTTGCTTTCACTCTGCAGTCCCCCATTGTCATCATAGACTTGTTCAGAGTTTCAGTGTTTAAGTAGCTATATACCAAGTAATAGTACTAACACCGATCAACCTAAGATTTGACCAGTTTACTACAGAGGAAAAATCAACTGAAATTCAATAACATAGAGTA
The DNA here is from genome assembly GCA_031761405.1 of Serripes groenlandicus. Lineage (NCBI taxonomy): Eukaryota > Metazoa > Mollusca > Bivalvia > Cardiida > Cardiidae > Serripes > Serripes groenlandicus. The sequence continues at coordinate 20,032,462 of JASEVX010000014.1, forward strand.
AGTGTAACGCTTGTTCTCAAAGTCACAACTTATAGCAACTATACTGAAAAGATGATGTATGGATATGATAAATGGCTATTGAGGAATTGACACATGATGAGAGAATCTATACCTTTTATTTGATTTTTCTTAGTTGTGTTGATACCAAACTTCTCAGTTTTAGAATACAAATCCAGTTCTTCCATTTCTACAAGTGTGATGGTATCTGAAAATAAATTGTCCCCATAACATATCTGTAACAGACCTTGGCTATTTATCTATTTATTGAGAATACTTCTATTCTATTCTATACCCTTCCTAAACGGGTACCTTCATTTATTATCTGAAAGCCTTTCCTTTATATTGATGACTTTTAACACCTTTGCAGTAGACAAGTTTGAAAAACATCATGGGAAAAAGAGAAATTGCTCAAAATCAACCACTTTTTCCTTTTCCCATAATGTTAACATTTCAATTCTAGATCACAATTTATTCAATTTTGGTGTGATGTTGCATATAAACTTGAGCAAAATTAACGAAACAAAACGATTATCAAAATCAATAACATAGGATCATATTTGTAAACTGTAAAACAGGTTTTATTCACGCTAGATTAATTTTCGCAAATTCATAATAAACTGCGAAAAATGTCTGGATTGTAAAACATTGGAAAATATGCAACTTTGATGATTAAAAGTATGTTATATGATACATTAACAGTCTTAACTGATGAGTTACTAGTAGACTGCATTCTACCTGCAGTGTTTACAACTTGGTACAAAGATTCAAGATTCAAGATTCAAATTCTTTATTTCGTAACGTAAACATACATGTTTCTTGTTACATCATAAGTGTTTATACATTTTAGATATCAACGTGACACAATTTCAGCAGTATGTTAAAGCTAGTTATAATAAAAGTAAAACATATATACAAACCAGTTAAGCATTATAGAAGAGTCTTTCACACACAGCCTTTTGTTAAAGCTTTTCCTCATATAGACGCTTTCTGACACCTCTGCAGCAGAAGGCTTTTTGAAAACATAGCGACAAAAGAAGAAATTGCTCAAAACGAGCAATTTCTCCTTTTGCCACAGTATATTTTACACTTTTAGTCATAGGTTATCCTTTCAATTATAGAGATTTTTAATATTTTGACAAAATATGTTCAAAGTCGTCTGCTGCAGAATTGTTGTATGAGGGAAAGGGTTAATAATGCTGTTTGATCAATTATGCTAATTAATGCCGGTACTAGTATTAATTTTCGATAAAATTCTTTTGTTATATTGTCTCTATTTCATAGCTAAAGCCGGCTAATGATAACAGGTATACATTATGAATTACCTTTCATTCATAGTGCATTTGACCAGTGCAATGACGATATTGTACCATTTCCTGATTTGGGCGAAGAAGATGTCGCAAGTTCATGAATACGTGTTTTACAGTATTTTTTTATCATCTTCATTAACTCTGTTCCACATACATATGCTTTCTGATGTCTTTACAGTAGTCAACTTTTCTCCTTTTCCCTAAATGTTTTCAATTTTATTCAACAATTGTTCTCTCATTTAAAACTATTTTCCATCATATGGTTAAACAAGAGTTGTGGGAGGACAATATAGCTCACCTATCAGGCCCATCGTCTATCAGGGCCTACTTCAGAACAGTTATAGCATTAGGTAAAGTCAAACAGTATCACCTATTGCAAGATAATCAAAAAAGGGGCACAATTCAGTCAAAATCCGTTCCTGAGTTATTGGACTTGACATACAGGGTCATCTTATGACCCTGAATAATTGTGTGAAGTTTCAAAGCAACGGCATACACAGTGTCTGAGAAAAGGCCTTGCACGCAAAGGTTTGACCAAAATTCTAAGTCCAAAAAGGGGCACAATTCGGTAAAAATCCTTTCCAGAGTTATGGGACTTGACATACAAGGTCACCTAATGACCCTGAATAAGTGTGTGCAGTTTCAAAGCAACAGCATACACAGTGTCTGAGAAAAGGCCTTGCACGCAAAGGTTTGACCAAGCTGGCAATGCGTACGCCAACGTGATTACATAAGCTCCCCTATTTCTTCGAATAGAGCTAAAAATGAGATACAGCAAGAAAAAAGGCTTATCTAAACAGAGGTTTAGATAGATCTTCCCTGAAACTTAATCTTACATAAACACCATATGATCATATTTCTATAAGTCTGGACTACCTTTAATAAATGAAATGTTTTTAATTTGTAGTATTTGGCTTTTCATGTGTCTGTTTGTATGTTGTTTGACAAGTCTTTCAACAATTGTTAAGTTTTATCATGGCGTTTCCTGGGTAGGTTACCAGTACTACTGGTCCATTTATCCTGACACCAGCAAGCCAGTCATAGTTCTAAGCCAAAAGGTGAATGAACCATTATTACCATTTTTTAAATATTTGGTATGATCCAGCCGGGGATCCAAACTGCGATCTCCTGCACCAGAGGCGGCCTTCCTACCACTTGACCACGGAGGCGGTTTGTGATCATGTAATATATCCTATACATTTGAACACCAAATTGCAATATATAACCTTTCTGACTAACCGTTACTGCAAAATATCCTACTCATTACAAAGTACAAGATCTGAATATGTGCCGTTTGCACAGAAGCCTTCACACTTTCCATCATACAGCAAATATGTTGCAGACGATTCTTTGAAAATTTAAGGAAAGAGAAGTGGAAAATTTCATAAAGGAAAATGTTATGATTAAAATGAGTTAAAAGGAAAATTACTCATTATGAGCAAATTTCCACTTTTATCAAAATGCTTTCAAAAGTCTTCTGCTGCAGAGGCATCAAAATGCATCCACATGTGGGAATGGGTTATAGAGTATTTTGAAACACAGTGTCTATTAAGATCATATAGCTATCATGCACTTTCAGATCGTTATCTATTCTTCATAAAATATCCCTCAAAGATGGCCTCTCCTGGAACATGGCGTATATGTTACCTGATTTCTGTCCCCGATTTTCGATGGGCGACCCACAGGGAGACTAAATGTTTCTTCCAGCTGCTCATTGTCTTGGTAGTTACGCATTTTTCTCTTCCTGAAATATGTTGACAAACAGTCAAATTATAATAAAATCAATGTAAATAATTTTAGAACTCAGTAATAACAAGGCTTATCGCAGGACAGCATTGCCACAAGATTATAAATCAAAACATTTTGTTAACAAATTGTAAACAGTCACAAACAACCGTTTCAACATAAGCTGGTCCACAGGAAATAATAAGTAGAATCATTGACCATTTCAAAAATCGTCTGTATGCAGCCTGATCTGGTTCTACAATGTTCACTTATAAGTTCTAGAAGGTTTCAATCGACTTCTGACAAATTAGCCGTCTCGCGAGAACACCAACATTGTTAACTCTGCATCAACCTGAATCAGCCTAAGCATGCCACGCAGGCTAACACCGACAGACACTTTTCGCCTCCTGTGGATTCTGCTTCAGGAAGCATTACTCTATACCTCTATCCCCCCGAGACGGAATGTGTTGGCCAAGATTAGCCTGTGCAGGTTGATCTGGGTCGATATATTACGCAGAGACCATAATGTTGGTTTTCTCATGGGATGGCTCAAACAGTGTATATCTGCATGAGATTAAATAGATGTGCAAGCGGATCATTATCGAACCCTGTACCAATTAAGCCAAGGTTGGTTTTCCGGACCACCTCTCAAATATTCTTTAATTCAGAGAGATTTTACATGTTTATGCCTTGATTCTTTCAAAGTTCTCTGTTGCAGATTTATTGAACATTGAGAAATGGCTTTTTTAAAAGAGGTGACAAAAGGTTGAGTGCTTAATATTGAGAAGAAACCTGAGACCATCTGCATCTCGTACCAAAGGTCCCGTGTTCGAAATCCCTTGATGACCGGGTTTCTGCCTTTGTAATTCTTCTACATAAACCGAGAAAGTTCTGGTTATATTTCCAGGAAGCAGAAATTGAGTGTGATTAATATAAGCTTAAAGCTTGTTTCATAATCAATGTAAAATAAACAAGTTAATGGAGTATTGCAAGCAATGCAAAAGTCCTCTACTAAACGAGGATAGCCCATTGTGTATTGTATGTTCATTTTTGGACACATCATCTTGTTAGGGAGACTTATTGTATGAAATAATACCCAAATCGATTCAAGCATGTGGAAGATACAGCCCGAACACAAAATTGCGATCGGACAATCCTTGAGCCCAAACTGTGACCATGCCCTTGACAGGTGGCTGGGTGCATCACACATCACCTTATTATGGAGAAATATTGTGTAAAGTAGTATAAAAATCCATTCAAGCATGTGAAATTTACAGCCCGGACATGATATTAGGATTGGACAGAGTTTGAGCCAAAACTGTGACCTTGACCTTGGAAGTAGCTGGCTTGGTGAATGGCATGACACATCAACGTGTTATGGAGAATAATTGTGGGAAGTAATATCGAAATCCATTCAAGCATGTGGACGATACAGCCTGGACAAGAAATTTCGGACGGACAGACTGATGGACACGAGCAAACCTCTAGTCCCCAAACAGGTCTCCGACCGGTAGGGGACTTATAAGTTAAAATATAAGAAAGTGTTTAAGGTCAAAGTAAAACTTACAGTGAACCAATGATCAGACCTTTAAAACCTGAAAATAAATAATTTTAACAAGTTGAAGTTGACAGAAAGTAAATATTTAACAAACAAGAGGGCCATAATGGCCCTGGATCGCTCACCTGATTTTGTTTTATTTCACTTCAGCCATATAAGCCCTGCCCTCTGGCGGCCATAATTTTCGACCAGTCAACATGGCTTGAAGGAATCTGATAGAGGGTCACCATAGGAACATTTCTACAAAATTATTTGAAAATCAACTTGACACTTTCGGAGGAGAAGATTTTTCAAGATTTCACTATAGCCATATAAGGCAACACAGCCATGTTTTTTGACCAATCAACATGGCTTGACGGAATCTGATAGAGGGTCAACTTAAGGAACATTTACTAATAAATATTTGAAAATCCGCCTGACACTTTCGGAGGAGAATAATTTTCATGTTTTCACAATAGCCATATAAGGCAAAATAGAAACGCCCCCTGGCGACCATGTTTTTAGAACAATCAACATAGTTGAAGGAATCGGAGAGAGGGTCACTTAAGGATCATTTCTACAAAATTATTTGAAAATCCATCAAACACTTTCGAAGGATAAGATTTTTTTAAGTTTTCACTTAGCCGTATAAGGCAAAATAGACCCGCCCCCTGGCTGCCATCTTTTTCGGCCAATCAAATGGCTTGAAGGAATCTGATAGTGGAACATTTTTACAAAATTATTTGAAAATCAGCCTTACAATTTTGGTGGAGATTTTTTAAGTTTTCACTATAGCCATATAAGGCAATACAGCCCGCACCCTGGCGTTCATGTTTTTTGACCAATCAACATTGCTTGAAAGAATCTGAGAGTTATCCAAGGAACATTTTTACAAAATTATTTGAAAATCGGCCAACCGGTTTGGGAGAAGAAGAATTTTAAAAAAAAAGCTGTTTAATTGCCATGGAAACCAGTATTCTGCATAGATCCCAAAAAATTTAAGGAATTCTGGTGAGGTCATTGAAAGGATGCTTTCTGTGAAGTTTCATCCCAATGGACACACTGGTTACAGAGGAGAAAATGTTGACGCACGACGCACACCACACGCTGGACAAAAGGCGATCACAATAACTCACATTCAGGTGAGCTAAAAATGAGGTTATGCTCTTTGTAAACCACACTAAAGGCATTTGTAAAATATGTAGATACAAATCAGACTGTGCATCAAAAAAGTCTTATTTAAATCTGCACTGTTTGCTAATTTCTATTTGCAAGAAAATGGATTCAATTGCATGGATGCATAGGCAAACATTTCTCACAAGCACTATAAAGATTCCTGGAGTATGGCTAAAATATAGAAGTGGTTCAACCCAATTGGACGACTTGGGAGTGATCCTATTTAAAACTTCAGAATAATATATATCTAACAATGGTCTTAATATGGAATAAATCTATCAACATTTTGTTATTACAAGTCTTCAAAGACTTCAACCAAATCATGAACTTAATACATTCTGGCTAAACATGAACAATGACCATAGTCCAAAGCATTCAGTAAAGATCTGTTTTCTAGCATCCTTAAATGTACTCAAAAAGCCATTGTATGCTCTATTCTTATAATAAAATGCAATTTTTGACCAAGACCTTTGACATTTTCCACTATTATTAAGACAAACCTTCTGACCTAGTTTCAACATGCTCAAGTAAAAAAAAATGGCTTTCAAGTGTTAACAAAATTTTCTATTAATCTTGTTTTTTTACTCTGCATGAGCCAGTTTCAAACGTTGCCAAAGTTTGACAGAGATGTATGTTCTGATAAATACATGAGGATTGGGTGCAAAGTGTTGACAAAGCAATTGTTGATGATGAACGGACAACAGACAACAGGTGATCACAACAGTTATAGCACTTACATAACGGTTGACAAAGCAATTGTTGATGATGAACGGACAACAGACAACAGGCGATCACAACAGTTATAGCACGTACATAACGGTTGACAAAGCAATTGTTGATGATGAACGGACAACAGACAACAGGTGATCACAACAGTTATAGCACTTACATAATGGTTGACAAAGCAATTGTTGATGATGAACGGACAACATACAACAGGTGATCACAACAGTTATAGCACTTACATAATGGTTGACAAAGCAATTGTTGATGATGAACGGACAACATACAACAGGTGATCACACTTACATAAAGCGTCACAAGTAGTGACATGCTTAGGCTGATCCGGGTCGATACTTTACACAGTCCACAATGTTGGTTTTCTCGTGAGACGGCTCATATGATGATGTCATGTCATTTTATAAGTTTTCTTATCCTTGTTTATTGCTATAAATCCATATAGTATTTGTAATATCGAGGTATTCAAACCTCTAAAATTAGGATTCCCATATTTCAGGTATTACTTGCTTCTTTTTTCAGTTCCTGGTATTTTAATATCCGCTGAAAAGGAAATCATGTTCTGAAGTGGTCCAAGATGGTACGTGGAACACATCTGTTTCCGTCAGGTAGACATGTCAGGTAACTTTGACAAACAATTAATCCTTTCCTACATAAAACAAATCTGCAGAAGATGACTTCAAAAATATCTAGGCAAAAAGATGGCTGATCTCTTTGAATTAAAGTATCACTACTGAATACAGTAGAAAGCATTGTGGTAGAAGGATAAATTCCTCAATAAGAGAAATTTATCCTTTTTGTTACAATGTTTTCAAAAATTGTCTGATGCAATTGCCTCAGAATGCATATGTAAGTGGGATTTTTGTTTGTTTGTTTGGAGTTTAACGCCGCTTTCAACAGCTTTGGTCATATCACGGCGGTCAGTGCACCTACCCATGTTTTCCTGGCTTTCCCACACCAGTACTTACACAACATTCTTTCGAAGCCACTGACTACTTTCTCACATAGATCAGAGGTGAGAAGCAATGGGAAACATCGCCCGAAAGAATGTCGCCGCAACCGGGTATCGAACCCGTGACCTCCAGATCACGAGTCAGATACGCTACCAATTGAGCTACCCGGCCGGGTCCATGTAAGTGGGAAAGGTTTAAGTCAAAGTGGTATAGACAGCCAGATGGAACGGTGATCCCTATGTGTCTTTCCCAAAGTACAGACAGGCAATACAAGAGTTTTACAATAAATAAAAATAATGGAATTGCTTTAACCGCTAGTAGGAAAGGATTCAGTCAAAGAGTGATGATCAGACAAAGGAATGGTGATCATCCATAAGTGTCTTTCCCAAAGTACAGACAGGCAATACAAGAGTTTTACAATGAATACAAATAATGGAATTGCTTCAACCGTGAGTAGGAAAGGATTCAGTCCAAGTGCAATAAACAGACAGACATGATGGAAAGACGATCCCAGGCAACACTAAAATAATACAAACTTAAGTCTGTTCGCGCAAACTGAAGATCCCTGACAAGGTTTAGATTGGGAAAGTTTGAAATTTAAAACTATCACTAACATTCAAGTGTTTGTAATTATTGACATGAAAAATAATTCATCAACACTTTTTATTGATTTCTTATATACAGTAATAACAGTCGAATTTGTCTTAAGCAGCCACCCAGAGGAGAGTCAAAACTTGGCTGCTGAACACAGGTGACTGCTCTGTACAAGTCAAATAAAGAAGAAAATGTTGTTTTGGAAAATCTTCAAGTGGCTTCTGAACAGAGGTGACACAAGTTTTACTGTACGTCAAATTATCAAGAGGAAACATTATGCTATTCATAAGCAACAGTGAATTTGAGAACTGCTGGTAAAAACAAACCTTTGGTAGCAAATCTCATAAAAATATGTTTTTCTTGTTCATTGTTCGGAAGAGCGAGTCGCCATTTACCAGGTCATTCTATTTCTGGATCCAGCTGACGATGTTTTATGACTGTATCTACATCAGGCTCACTCTCCGTTATCTCCCCTTCGTCGATTCCTTCTTCCATCTTCTCCTGTTAATTATAATATTGATTAATCCATTATAACTATGCAACAGGAAAAATGAAGTGTGTTTTCACATGTGTAACACTGTTTTTAATAATGTTCCTACACAGTCTGTAACTTGGCCCCAGAAATTTCCTCAAAATTGATCAGAGCTGTTTTCGCACCTCCAAATCACCATGAAGCAATTAGGGGTCTAAATGGCTATTTCACAGCATGCAACCCAGCTGTTAATTCCTGACCATTATCTGGTAACTGTAAAGAGGATTTTCTACCTCACTTTAGATCAGTTATATAGCAGACAGACAATATTTGAAATCTTGTGCATTATATTTTAATTTTTAAGAAAAGAAATCAATATGAAAGTTTTATCATTTATATTTGGATTTGTAATATTTATTTAACCCTTTCCCACACACAACTATTCTGAAACGGACTACATTTAGAAAAAATCAATAACAATCTTTATTATTGAATGTATAATTATTGAATAGTAACTTGAAAACATTGTGACAAAAACATGCTCATCCTGAGCAATTGCACCTCCTGTTACAATGTTTTCAATAGCCGCCTGTTTCTATCTGTGGGAAAGGGTTATAACATAGGATATATGTCAAAGCACAGTTATGGCATCAAATTTTTAATATATTTACCAGTTTGCAATGTTTGTATTAACTAACCCTTTCCCACATACAGCAATTCTACCGGAGACAACTTGGAACATACTTTGTCAAAAAGTAGGAAATCTTAATAATTGAATCGATAACCCATGACTCAAAGTGGAAAACATCATGGTAAACGGAGAAATTGCTCGTTTTGTCACTAATTGCTCAGATTCATTATCAAAATGATCTGAAGGCAGGTGACATTGCAGTGTGCTACGTAACATCGGCATATATCGATGTAGTGTACTTGCACTTATTCGCTTTAATATTATATGATCATAGAATTGGGTTATATCAAGTAAGTCGATTCGCTTTTGAAAATACATAAAATAATTGAGCGCATGTAGCACTTATGACCGACCATTAATTGTATTTAGACTTATGTCTGCAGCAGACGGCTTTTGAAAACATAGTGACAAAAGAAAAAATTGCACAAAGCGTGCAATTTCTGTTTTTGCCACAATGTTTTCAACTTTTTGTCATATGTTATCTATTCATTTATAGAGATTTTCTATATTTTGACAAAATATGTTCAGAATTGTCGTAGGAAAAGGGTTGAAATCCTTACAAATAGACGAAATTATCAGAAATAATTGATTTCTCCGTTCAGGGATGCAATAACTGCATATTGTACAATATGTAGCGTCGCCATCAAAATAATTATAGATGTCTATATATGTATAGTAAGACTACCTGTACCACATATTAATAAGAATTAGTGAGTTTAGGTACACAGACATTACCTTTGTATATAGTGACATATAGGCCCAAGCTAGGGGCCGGGTGTTTTTCCAACAAACGTTGTTTTATGTTTTATTATATGTTATACAAAAAAAAAAATCAGGTCACTTTAATCAAAGATTTACTTACTTACTGATTATTACTTGTATACCAAAGTATTAAGCAACTTTTGTTAACTGATCAATTACATATCTTTATTGTATTTGCTTAACTTTTTGTTCAGTCGCAATGGCATTACATATCATCAACTTAAGTCCGATATTTATTGTCATGTGGGTGCTGGATAAATTTATATCTCCTGTATGCGTACATGAGATTGTGTATGTATGAATTATAACAAATGGGCAATATTGTCATATTGCCTGGTCATACAAAAACAGTATCTGCAGCCAAAGGACATGTCTTGTTAGTTAACCAACGGCTTCCTTTCACAATTAATGAATGCTGTGGTTATACAGTAGCAATTATTGTTGAATATATTGACCAATCAATACACATTTTTGATAAATTAAGTCAAAGCATTTGTTTAACCCTTTCCCTCATACGACATTTCTTCAGCTGACGACTTTATACATTTTATCAAAACATAGCAAATCTCTATAATTGAATGGATGACCTGTAACTTTAGGTAGAAAACAGTGTGGCAAAAGGAGAAATTGCACTATGTTTTCAAAAAAAAAAACGTCTGCTGCAGAGGCGTCAGAAAGCGTCTATATGAGAGAAAGGGTTGACAATATGTATACAATTGGCTCAATACATAATTAAACACTGACTGTTTGACATCCAGTCAAATATGTTTGATCATGTATATAAATAAGAATTTAGAGGCAAGAATATTCTTTGAAACAACAGTTACTGTTTCCCACATAAAACAAATCTGCAGCAGAAGACTTGAAAACAATTAGCCAAAAATATGGAAACTGTCATCAAATAAAAGAAAATATTTTGAATGAACAAAACATTGTAACAAAAGGCAAAATTTCTTATTTATCATTTTTGCCTAAATGTTTTTTTTCAAATGTTGTTTGCTGCAGCCCACCAGAAGAGGTTTTTTATGAGGGAAATAGATCTGTTAACATGATAAAATCATCTTTTTTTAGATTTGTTTCTGTTAAATGATCAGAATATTCTCATGTCGAATATGGTTAACAAGCAAATTCATGAAATTTATATCCCCCGCTTGCAGGAAATATTGTAGGAAAATGTTGAGGTTAGGTTTAAACATGTCAGTAGACTTTTTATTGAACATGTATTACAGGGTAAATTAAACGAACTTGGCCTAGGTTGTTACCAAGTTTGTGGCAGTTATTGCATGGAAACAGCAAGAAACAACTTTTTTTGTTAAATAAGGGGCCATAACTCCACCGAATAAAGTCCGCCGAAAGTGACGATCGAACTAGGCCTAGCCTTTAAGGCATTTAACCTTGTTATCAAGTTTGAAAAAAAAAACGGTTCACATTTGATGCAGTTATTGCACGGAAACAGCAAGAAACAACATTTTTTGTTAAATAAGGGGCCATAACTCCACTAAATAAAGTCCACCGAAAGTGACGATCGAACTTGGCCTAGCCCTTAATGCATTTAACCTTGTAACCAATTTTGAAAAAAAACGGTTCACATTTGTGGCAGTTGTTGCACGGAAACAACATTTTTTGTTAAATAAGGGGCCATAACTCCACCGAATAAGGTCCGCCGAAAAGGATGATCGAACTTGGCCTAGCCCTTAAGGCATTTAACCTTGTTACCAAGTTTAAAAAAAAAAGAAATCACATTTGTGGCAGTTATTGCACGGAAACAGCAAGAAACGACATTTTGTGTTAAATAAGGGGCCATAACTCCACCAAATAAAGTCCGCCAAAAGTGACGATCGAACTTGGCCTAGCCCTTAAGGCATTTAACGTTGTTACCAAGTTTGAAAAAAAAAGGTTCACATTTGTGGCAGTTATTGCACGGAAACGGCAAGAAACAACATATTTTGTTAAATAAGGGGCCATAACTCCACCAAATAAAGTCCGCCGATATTCGAACTTGGCCTAGCCGTTAAGGCATTTAACCTTGTTACCAAGTTTGAAAAGAAACGGTTCACATTTGCGGCAGTTATTGCACGGAAACGAAGTGTGACGGACGGACAGACGGACAGACGGACGGACGGACAAACCGAAATTAATAACCCCCCTTTTTTTCTTCGAAAAAGCGGGGGATAATAAAACATATTGATTAATACAACTTGTTGAGTTTATAATATTTCCACTAGCTCTATCAAGGTAGATTGAGAACTCACTTGTCTAGGCTTCTTAACGGTTTATTACCTGATGAGGGAATTACCATGAAGAAATTTAGGGCCATTAAAGGTCACACCAGGGTGTAAATTACAGACCCTGCTGAGATAACCAGATAGCCCATTTCTATGAATTCTCGGGAAATGTGGGGCTAAGTTACAGACTGTACAAGTCAATGCTATTTGATTCAAATATGTTTTGTTTATCAGAAGTTGCGTTAAAGCCTTTGTGACTGTTTCACAACCAGTGCTGATCCACATTAGACTGCATGGATAAGAAGGCTAATCTGGCTGTATACTTGACAAATGTAGTACAATTTCAGAAAGAAATTAAAGCGAGTGTTTGCAGGAGCACAAGTGTTACAATATTTCAATCAACAAAGTGAAGGCATGACAGCAAGACATACAGAGGTCAGCCAATTAAGAGATTCAAGGAATTCTCAAACAGGAATTCAGGTACATGTATATCTAGATAAAAGTATGTTATAAATGATTGCTGTATACATGGTTTAATGGTTAATATTATTTCTGTAATATCACATCATGGTGGCCAGTGGACCTTCAAATGCATATTTGTGCACACATACTTTCCAGGCAACTGGCTACCTTCCCACATAGAAGACGTAAAACACCAAACAATCAATCAATCAATAAGATTGATGTTAGTAACAATACACTTCATCAGACAGGATTTTGAGGGAAAATACAAAATATTCAAGACAGGATTTGGGGGGAAATTACAAAATATTCAAAGGTTCTTGTATTAGTTACGACACACACTACTAAGACCTGAAATGCCACTAACCATCCTCTTACCTCATATTATTTGTCTGAACTGTTTAACCCTTTCCCACATATAGACGTTTTCTGAAGCCTCAGCAGCAGACGACATTTGAAAACATTGTGACCAAAGAAGAAATTACTAAAAACTGTTTTCAGTAAGTATACCCTCATTTATAGGGATTTTCTATATTTTAGACCACATGTTTCCAAAGTTGTCTGCTGCAGATTTGTTGTATGTGCGAAAGGGTTAAGATATAAAAACGAGAGTGCCATGAGGCCATGGATCTCTCACCTGAGAATGTGCTCTTTATGACAAGATATAAACAAAGCGCCAATGGCACTGTAGTGGCGATCGTATGGAAAATCCTGCAACGTAACAAGCAGTATATCGGTGTAGGTCTTGCGCTTTTCAATAATAGTGCACTCTGGTGCGGATCAATTTGAGAATGTATCAACCCTGCATCTTTTGACAGTAGAATAATGTTAGTTTGCCATGTCGTCTTTGAAACTATAAATGAATTATATTGAAAAGTTGAACAAATTGTGTGGCAAAAGAAGAAATTGCTCATTATGAGCAATGTCTCCTTTTGACACAATGTTTTCAAATTTCATCTGTGGCAGCATTGTCGGACACCCGCAGTTGTTGACTCAGCTACGCTCAAAATGTGTCTACAAGTGGGAAAGGGTTAAAACAGTCTAAACCATTACTTCACATGACTGTTCAAATGTCGTCTGCTTTACAATGATAAGTCAAACAATTTTAACAATCTAGAAAACTGAAAGATTTACACTTTATATCATTATAACTCTTAAATCATAATTTTTGATACCACTTGGTCTTTATCAAGATTTAAAACAAGAGGGCCATGATTGCCCTGGATCGCTCACCTATGCATTATGATTTGTATTGTGGTCAGGTTAGCTAATACAAGAGGTCCAATGTCAAGTATAGCTCCATTTGACAACAGGCAAAACAACCTAACCAATGTTGTGCGTCTTTTGTCAAATCTATAGGACATAAGGAAACTGAAAGGTCTGTTTCAGATAAGAAGAGTTCAAAGTTGTTCCTATATCTCTCTTAGTAAAACAGGCTTGGCAAATTTTGAGCATGGCATATTAATTTAAACAATCTTGGAAGAGGACCACTAGACAATGCTACATACCAAATATCTAAGCTATTTACCTTAAGTTTTAGACAAGAAGATTTTAAAAGTTTTCTTATAAATCTCTATGTAAAACAGGTGACCCCCCATAATTTGAACATTTTTTGTAGAGGGCCCCTAAACAATGCTTCACACGAAAAATCTGAGCTCTAGGCCTTTTGGTTTCAGCCAAGAAATGTTCAAAGTTTTTCCCTATATAACTATATATATATATATATATGTGAAAAGGATGATCCCCGGGATGTGGTAAATTTTTACCCCATGGGCATAATTTGAACAATATTGGTAGAAGACCACAAAACAACACACCATATATTTAAAACCTAGACCTTTGGGTTTCAGCCAAGAAATTTTCAAAGTTTTTCCCTATATATATCTCTATGTAAACAAGACCCCCCCCCCTACCTCTGGAGTCCATGTTTTTCAACGGATGAAATTTATTTGAACGATCTTGCTAGAGGGTTACCCAAGGAACTTTTGTACCAAATTATCACTTAGTACTTTTGAACAAGAAGATTTTTAAATTTTTAACAATGCACATATATAGAGAAAACAAGCTCCGCCCCCTGGCGGCCATGTTTTTCAACGGATCGGAAATATTTGAACAATCTTGGTAGGGGGTGCCCTAAGGGTCACTTGAGAAAATAATTTTCAAATCGGGCCAGTTCTTTTGGAAAAGAAGATTTTTAAGGTTTTGGCAATTTTCCCCTTTTCTGATGCAGCAGCAACCAAAAGTTCTACTTTGAATTAAATTCTTTGAACAACTTTAAAAAGAGACCACATATGGAACATTCCTGTGAAGTTATTTTTTAATCAGTCCATTGGTTTAGTAGGAGAAGTCATTTGTAGGAAATTGTTAAGTTAACAGACATACGTACAGATGACGCCCGACGGTGAGTGATCACAAAAGATCACCTCGAACTTCATGCTTAGGTGAGTTAACAAGAGGGCCAAGATGGCCCTAAATCGATCATCCGAATTATAGTTGATTGATTGGGGTTTAACGCCGTTTTTAACAATTTCTCAGTTATATCACTCCACCAAACAATCTTCCCAAGCAACTGGCTGCTTTTCCACATAGACTTAGCCCAGTGGTGGAAGACTAATGACGCATGTCGCATTGAATTTTGTCAATCGTCGGAAAGAAAGTTGGCCGAGCTGGGATTCGAACTCACAACCCCTGGATTGACAACCCGCGTCGCTACCGACTGAGCTACCGGGGTTTGGCCTGAATTATAGTAAATTAGAAGCAAATATTTAACTGCAAATATCTGTGAAAATTTAATCAGAAGTTAAAATGAAACTGCAAGGAGTGGATACTCAGTTAAAGAATTAGTTTATCAGTAAAAGCAATTTGTATCTTGAAATCTAACAAAAACTTTAATAAGAATGGAATTATAAAGTCAGGGTTCGAACTTAGCGTTGCGGAAGTAGCGATTCGTTCTCTTATTTTCTCAAATCACTACCTAACAACTTGCCCAAGTAGTGAAAATAGTTACCTGCTTTAATGGGAAGACCTATACACGATCGTCAACTCAACTGCTCAAGTGAAAACTGATATTGTTGTTCGAAAAGAAAAATCAGGAAATTTTCTCATATTTCATTGTTTATTTCCGGTTGCCTCGTTTTCAGACCACGGAAACTACGAAAGTTTTAATTGGCTTACAGTAAAAAAATATGCTGTCTTGAACCAATCAGATAACAACTTAGAAATCAAATTAAAGTAGGTCCGACTGGCGCAATATTTCCAAATATTTCATCACGCAATCACGATGGCAAACCCATTTGCAAAATTCAGGTTTCTACCAGTGAAGAGAAAGAATGATGGTAAACTTATCGTAGTACTATGATTACTCCATTGATTACTAGATAGGCGACACCTTAAGGGTTTCGCGGGATAGAATGAGTGAAGAGGAGCAGAATTATACCGAACTACCAACTGGCCACACGCAATACTAAATATATGTTATGAATATGTAATTTCAATTCTTACATGATTCAAAACGTAACAATTGATGACACTCAAGGTTTTTTGGCAACACCAAAATTATTTCCGCAAGTCTAAAAGATAAACACACCATACTATTGGTTTTGGCGCCAAAGCGATAACGTTATGACGTCATACTGCTAAAGTGCTGAACGTGACGTCACTTTCCAAGTATTTGGTCACGTGAAAATATTTGATTCAAGAGCCCCTATTAAAAGCATTCTCCAACTATCAAAACTAAATGTATGAGAAATTTAAAAACACCGTTGTTTGCACTGGATCTTTGACAAGTTTCAGTTTAAATTTCAGGTCTCTAGCTGATTCCGTTATTTGCTGGTACGAGATCTACAGAAATATATAGTCAAAATGTCGATTTTTCGGGTTTTAACCTAACAAGAGCTGTCGGAGGACAGCGCGCTCGACTATTCCACCGCTTATTTAAGTTACTGAGATAATAGACTCTAATGTAGTTACATGCAAAACATTTTTTTCGAGAATGGCAACATCTAGGTCAAAGGTCAAGGTCGCAAGGTGAACAATTTTGGTATTGACAGAAAGGTCATGTCACAAGGTATACACATGTGAAATATGGTAGCCGTACCTGTTATGGTTCAAAAGTAGTGGTCAAGGTTAAAGTTTTTTTCCGAGAATGGCAACATCTAGGTCAAAGGTCAAGGTCGCAAGGTGAAAATTGTTGGTACTGACAGAAAGGTCATGTAACAAGGTATACGCATGTGAAATATGGTAGCCGTACCTGTTATGGTTCAAAAGAAGTGGTCAAGGTTAAAGTGGTTTTTTGAGAATGGCAACATCTAGGTCAAAGGTCAAGGTCGCAAGGTCAAAAATGTTGGTACTGACAGAAAGGTCATGTCACAAGGAATACACATGTGAAATATGGTAGCCGTACCTGTTATGGTTCAAAAGTAATGGCCAAGGTTAAAGTTTTTTTTCGAGAATGGCAACATCTAGGTCAAAGGTCAAGGTCGCAAGGTCAAAAATGTTGGTACTGACAGAAAGGTTATGTCACAAGGAATACACATGTGAAATATGGTAGCCGTACCTGTTATGGTTCAAAAGTAATGGCCAAGGTTAAAGTTTTTTTCGAGAATGGCAACATCTAGGTCAAAGGTCAAGGTCGCAAGGTCAAAAATGTTGGTACTGACAGAAAGGTCATGTCACAAGGAATACACATGTGAAATATGGTAGCCGTACCTGTTATGGTTCAAAAGTAATGGCCAAGGTTAAAGTTTTTTTAGAGAATGGCAACATCTAGGTCAAAGGTCAAGGTCGCAAGGTCAAAAATGTTGGTACTGACAGAAAGGTCATGTCACAAGGAATACACATGTGAAATATGGTAGCCGTACCTGTTATGGTTCAAAAGTAGTGGTCAAGGTTTAAGTTTTTTTTCGTGCAGACAGACAGACGTGCAGACAGGCCAAAAACTATATGCCCACCGAATCTATGATTCCGGGGGCATAAAAAGGTCCATAACTTGATTGTTTACATAGATGTGATGGTTGGTAAGGGCTGTATAAAGTTTCAATGCATTGCATCAAGTAGTTACTAAGAGCTGGTCTCTTTATGTAGTTGCATGCAAAACTTTAACCAGAATGTATAAGTCCAAAAAGGCCATAACTTGCATAAAATGCAGGATAGACTTATCATACTTGATAATCTACACAGGTGTGATAGTTGGGTAGGGTTGTAGAAAGTTTCAATACAATGCATCAAGTAAACACTGAGATATGGCTCTTAATTTAGTTGCACGCAAAACTTTAACCAGAATTTCTAAGTAAAAAAAATGCCATAACTTGCATAAAATGCAGGATAGAGTTATCTAACTTGATAATCTACATAGGTGTGATAGTTGGGTAGGGTTGTAGAAAGTTTCAATGCAATGCATCAAGTATATACTGAGATATGGACTCTTTAATTTATTTGCACGCAAAACTTTAACCAGAATTTCTAAGTAAAAAAAGGGCCATAACTTGCATAAAATGCAGGACCGAGTTATCTTACTTGATAATCTACACAGGTGTGATAGTTGGGTAGGGTTGTAGAAAGTTTCAATGCAATGCATCGAGTAAATACTGAGATATGGACTCTTAATTTAGTTGCACGCAAAACTTTAACCAGAATTTCTAAGTAAAAAAAGGGCCATAACTTGCATAAAATGCAGGATAGAGTTATCTTACTTGATAATCTACACAGGTGTGATAGTTGGGTAGGGTTGTAAAAAGTTTCAATGCAATGCATCAAGTAAATACTGAGATATGGACTCTTAATTTAGTTGCACGCAAAACCTTAACCAGAATTTCTAAGTAAAAAAAGGGCCATAACTTGCATAAAATGCAGGATGGAGTTATCTAACTTGATAATCTACATTGGTGTGATAGTTTGGTAGGGTTGTAGAAAGTTTCAATGCAATACATGTAGTATTTAAGAACCTGCATGCAAAACCTTAACCAAAGTGTGACGTGGACGCCGACGCCGACGCCAGGGTGAGTAGTATAGCTCTCATATTCTTCGAATAGTCGAGCTAAAAAATCACTGAAACTAGATTTTTCCCAGATATAACGAACACGCCCAGACCTAGATCGCATTGAGTTCTATAAGTGTGGGGAATTTCAGCGAAATCGTTCTCACCGATTTCTTTGTCCCCAAATCGCTGAATTTTACAACACATTGTGTCCCAATAGCCGTATAGACATTTGTTCCGTAGAACAGAATAGAATAATTCTGTTCCACTACACTCATTCTATACTTACTTATTCCACGCTGATATTTGTCGTATTCCCCTTCGAAACTATGAAAAATAAACCTGATTAAAATTAATTTATTCCAAAATCATCATGTTTTCACTTGATTCCGCTATTCACCAGTGCTATTAGTTTAGTTTCATACGTAGAGTATTTCATTTTGTTTGTTTATTCATTCAATTATAGAAATCACCTTACTACAGCACAAATCTAGTCTAAAACTGCTAAGCTCAAGGATTATTTTTTTTGATGTACGGGGACGTTGAATGATGGTTAATGGGCTTACAAAAATTCATCCGCATTTTTATGAATGAAATTCGTAGTACTACGATTTGTTTACATTTAAAATTTTATAGATGACGTAAAAGATGAAAGTTGTAGTACCACTTATACATCTTACTTCCATTTTGCCACTGTCAACGGCTCCATGTGAGAGGTCATTCTCTTGTATGAAGAGAATTAAGACCGATTGAGATGTAGACTAAATAATAACACATTAACCGACCTTATGCAGATCAGTATGAACAAAAATAAAGATTTACCCCTGAACCAATATAATGCAGCAAAAGCAGTCAATAGATGGTACCTAAGTGGCCGTAGGTCCAAAAGGCCAACTTTAATGGACCCATAGACATGATAGATACATACAATAACATGTACTGATAAATAAACTTGAGATCAACAGATCAATAGACTTATATTGTTTATTTTATATAGTGTCAATACTTTAAGTTCTAACCTTGCTCAAGTCCACTAACACACATTCTAAACAATCTGGGAGCGAAGCGAGGGGCGAATATTTTAACTACCTTATTTTGGCATTTAGCTACCTAGAAACAATCTCAGGTAGCTATTTTCACTACCAGGCTAAAAAGTTAAGTTCGAACCCTGGAAAGTTTTGTAATTTTGCACCTTTCCTGATGCGGCTTTACTGCCCTGTTTGTCAACAAAATCAATATGGCTTGGACAGTTTTTATAGAGAGTCACTCAAAGAACATTTCTGACAAATTATCTTGGAATCTGACAAATGGATTATGGAGATGGAGGTTTTTAAAGTTTGGGTATTTTTCTTCTCAATTTCTGATGCCGCAGCAACAAAAGTTCTACACAGAATGTAAGTCTTTGAACAATTTTGAAAGAGAACCATCAAAGGAACATTCCTGTAAAGTAACGTTGAAATTGGTCAAGTGGAATGGTAGGAGTTGTCATTTGTAGCTAAAAGTTCAATTTACCCCTTTTGCGATGACGCGAGGTTACTATAATTTTGTAACCAATCAATACAGCTTGAAAAAATTAAGTAGAGGATCACTGAAGTAAGATTCCTATTCAAATTTCTGAATATCAGACAAAGACTTAAAAAATTATGGAATTTCCAAATTTGTTTTTTGGCCCCTTTTCTTATGCCTCCTGACTGCCATGTTTTTCAACCAAACAGTATGCCTTGAACAATCTTTGTAGAGAGTTACCCAAGGAACATTTCTACGGAACTATATTGGAATCTGACATGCAGATTCAGAGGAGAAGATTTTTAAAGTTTGGACATTTTGCCCCCTTTCTGATGCCGCTGCCACCAAAGTTCTCAATGTAATTTAAATCTTAGAACAATTTTGAAAGAGGGCCACCAAAGGAACCTTCCTGTGAAGTTTGGATGAAATTGGTCCTGTGGTTTAGGAGATGATGTTTAAAAGCTAAAAGTTAACGAGACGTTTTTGCCCCTTTTCTGATGTCTCCTGACTGCCATGTTTTTCAACCAAACAGTATGCCTTGAACAATCTTTGTAGAGGGTCACCAAAGGAACATTTCTACCAAACTATATTGGAATCTGTCATGCAGATTCAGAGGAGAAGATTTTTAAAGTTTGGACGTTTTGCCCCCTTTCTGATGCCGCAGCAACCAAAGTTCTCAATGGAATTTAAATCTTTGAACAATTTTGAAAGAAGGCCACCGAAGTAACATTCCTGTTCAGCAGGAGATGATGTTTAAACCTAAAAGTTAACGACGGACAAAAAGTGATCAGAATATCTCACCTTGAGCCTTTGGCTCTAGGTGATCTAAAAATACAACGGAAATTTAAGACTTAAGTGCAGTCCATTCTTGTGTCAAAGAGATCAAAAATGTTTAACTGACTTTCTTTCCTTTGGAAAACCTAATATACAAAGTTGGAAAGATTTATATTGATAAAGAATTGAAAATATTGCAATATAAGGTGAAATTGCTCAAATTTCACTAGCAATTTCACCTTTGTATTGCAATGTTTTCAAAAGTCATGTTCAATTGCAGGGGTCAAATGTTGTTTGTGTGATGTAATGGCTTTATGATCTATATACCTCTCCTCCTTCGAGTTTTGGTTCAGTTTCAGATTTCTTTTCTTCTGTCAGATCCAAATTATCATTTGCTTCCATCTCTTCTTCTTGTCATTCATCATTAGATTGTACTGGTCCCTTTTTACTCTCTGGTTCTAAATAAAAGAGTGACATAAATAGATGTTATTTTTTCCATTGTGATTTAATTTCACTGTAAACAAATGTTCAATTATACCACTGGTAGTAATGACTGCCCTCCTTGGTGCTCAGGGATGCGTGGTTAGCATTACGACTGACTGTTGTCAGGATATATGGATCAGTAGTACTTGTAACCTAGGAAATGGTTAGCATTACGACTGACTGTTGTCAGGATAAATGGATCAGTAGTACTTGTAACATAGGAAATGGTTAGCATTACGACTGACTGTTGTCAGGATGTATGGATCAGTAGTACTTGTAACCTAGGAAATGGTTAGCATTACGACTGACTGTTGTCAGGATAAATGGATCAGTAGTACTTGTAACATAGGAAATGGTTAGCATTACGACTGATTGTTGTCAGGATATATGGATCAGTAGTACTTGTAACCTAGGAAATGGTTAGCATTACAACTGACTGTTGTCAGGATAAATGGATCAGTAGTACTTGTAACATAGGAAATGGTTAGCATTACGACTGACTGTTGTCAGGATATATGGATCAGTAGTACTTGTAACTTAGGAAATGGTTAGCATTACGACTGATTGTTGTCAGGATATATGGATCAGTAGTACTTGTAACCTAGGAAATGGTTAGCATTACGACTGACTGTTGTCAGGATATATGGATCAGTAGTACTTGTAACCTAGGAAATGGTTAGCATTATAACTGACTGTTGTCAGGATATATGGATCAGTAGTACTTGTAACCTAGGAAATGGTTAGCATTACGACTGATTGTTGTCAGGATATATGGATCAGTAGTACTTATAACCTAGGAAATGGTTAGCATTACGACTGATTGTTGTCAGGATATATGGATCAGTAGTACTTGTAACTTAGGAAATGGTTAGCATTACGACTGATTGTTGTCAGGATATATGGATCAGTAGTACTTGTAACCTAGGAAATGGTTAGCATTACGACTGATTGTTGTCAGGATATATGGATCAGTAGTACTTGTAACCTAGGAAATGGTTAGCATTACGACTGATTGTTGTCAGGATATATGGATCAGTAGTACTTGTAACTTAGGAAATGGTTAGCATTACGACTGATTGTTGTCAGGATATATGGATCAGTAGTACTTGTAACCTAGGAAATGGTTAGCATTACGACTGATTGTTGTCAGGATATATGGATCAGTAGTACTTGTAACCTAGGAAATGGTTAGCATTACGACTGATTGTTGTCAGGATATATGGATCAGTAGTACTTGTAACCTAGGAAATGGTTAGCATTATGACTGACTGTTGTCAGGATATATGGATCAGTAGTACTTGTAACCTAGGAAATGCCGTGATAAAACTGAAAAATTGTTGAAAGTGGCATAAAACACCAAACAATCAATCATTTATACCACAGTGACCAATAATCCAGTCCTTTGCGTTTTCTTGTATATACTCTAGAAAATAGTTTGCATACATACAGAGAAATCTGAAATAACAAGTGATGACCAAGGCAAGGGCCATAAGAAGTGAATGAATAATTTTCAGATTGATGAGGAGACATTGTGGAGGAAAAAAGATTTGCTCATAATGGACAATTGCTCGGTTTACCACAAGTGTTTAATTAAAAGAAAGTCAAGATGGCCCTTAATCAATCAGCTGGGTTATGTTATAAAAGCAAATGTGTAACTCCTAATACTGGGGTAAATTTGATATAAAATGGGAATGAAATTGAAAGGAGTGCACACTGTAAATAAAATATCTTATCAGTAAAGGACATTTGTAATAAAGTGAGATGTTGTTTGAAGCTAAAAGCCGCCATGTTTTTCAACCAAACAATATGGTTAAACAATTTCTACCAAATTAATTTCAAACAAGAGGCCCAAGAGGGCCAGTATCGCTCCACGGCCATTAGGCAAACATTAAAGATTTTTTAAGTTTTCAATATAGCCATATAAGGCAAAAATGCCCCGCCCCCTGGCGGCTATGTTTTTCGTCCAATCAACTTGGCTTGAAGGAATCTGATAGAAGGTCACCAAATGAACATTTCTACAAAAGATTTTGGAAATCGGCCAGACACTTTCGGAGGAGAAGATTTTCTTTCTTTCGGTTACCATGGAAACCAGAATTTTGCATGGATCCAAAGAATTTGATGGAATTCAGGAGAGGACATTGAGAGGATGCTTCCTATAAAGTTTCATCCTAATTGGCCAAGTGGTTAAGGAGGAGTAGTCGTTTGAAGCAAAAAGTTAACGGACGCACGCACAACGGACAATTCGCCATGACATAGGCGAAAGCCAGTGAAGCTAAACCAACAAGCTGAATATTGAATTAAAGTATGATTATTGAAAAAAGCTGAAAACATTAATGCAAAATCAAAATGAGAAAATTGCTAATTATGAGCAAATTCTTCTTTTGCCACAACGTTTTCCAAAGTCGTCTGCTACAGAGAGCATCTGTATGAGCGGAAAGTTTAAAACCCTTTTCCTCATATAGACGCTTTCTGAAGCCTCTGCTGCAGACGACTTTTTGAAAACATGGCAACAAAAGAAGAAATTGCTCAAAACAAGCAATTTCTCCTTTTGTCACCATGGTTTCAACTCTATTTAATTATTGTTCTTTCATTTAAAGGGATTTTCTATGCTTTTGCTTAGACGTTTTCAAAGTCGTCTGCTGCAGATTTGTTGTATGTGGGAAGGGGTTAAAACACAACAATCTTACCATCCTAAACCACTTTTTTGTCAGTTCCATTGTTGTCTGGTCTTTTGGGTTTTTAGCCCAGGTCTTCCTTGACTGTTTCATGACTTTTACTCAATTACAGCATGGCTATAGAGGCAGTTAGTCTGTCTTCCCATATAACATTACCTGTACAGGGTAAATAGGTTTTTAATTTGTGTCTACATTATTTTAAGCGAATATTTCCAAAGCAGTCAATTTTGAAAAAATGCAATCCACTTAGTTGAGAAACCATATCCCGTTGAATTGCTGCAATCGGTAGCATAATCCCTAATTTCCTACATATTTAAGTCTTTGCTAATTATGATATATGAAAAGCAAACAATGCAGATTCAGATAAGACTGCATGGTAGTGCAGGCTCCTGGTTGATCAACATTATTTGCAATTTTAGTTTAAATTTGTGCATAACAAGAATCAACAATTTGAAACATCTCTGTAAATGAAAGTTTGATAATTGAATAGAGCTGAAAACATTGTGGCAAAGAAGAAATTGCTCATTATGACCAATTTCTCCATTCACAACAATGTTTTCACAACATTCTCAGACTCCGGAAACTAAATTTCCAATTCAGCAGGTGTATGTCGCAGTCCAAACTTGTACACATTTTGAGAGTATGTCGCAGTCCAAACTTGTACACATTTTGAGAAAGTACAAGTTAGCTCAGTCAGTAGAGTACTCGCCCTGAAGCCTTCAGGGCGAGAGGTTCTGGGTTCGAGCCCTGGACTAACTGCATATTTTTCTTTCACAGTGACATTAAGCATCAGACAAAATGCTACCCCTTAACCGTTTTCCTCATATAGACGCTTTCTGATGCCTCTGCAGCAGACGGCTTTTTGAAAACATAGTGACAAAAGAAGAAATTGCACAAAACGTGCAATTTCTCCTTTTGCCACAATGTTTTCCACTTTAAGTCATAGGTTATCCATTCAATTATGGAGATTTTCTATGTTTTGACAAAATACGTTCAAAGTCGTCTGCTGCAGAATTGTCATATGAGGGAAAGGGTTAACCGTTTCCCATAAACAACAAATCTGCAGCAGATAACGTTGACAAACATGTGGATAATCTCTGTACATGAAAGTATAACAAGTAACTGGATTGCAAGCAATACCATAGTCCCCTACCGGTTTGCACTAAGTCCAAAAAGGGGCATAACTCATTAAAAAATTGACGAAATCCCAGGAAACGCGAACTTGATCTGTGACACATGATTACAAAGGCATATACAAAATTTCAGCTCAATACCTCAAAGCATGTAGAAAAAAAGTGCGGAAAACGAATATTCTAAGTCCAAAAAGGGGCATAACTCATTAAAAAATTGACGAAATCCCAGGAAACGCGAACTTGATCTGTGACACATGATTACAAAGGCATATACAAAATTTCAGCTCAATACCTCAAAGCATGTAGAAAAAAAGTGCGGAAAACTGATTTGCCGGACTGACTGACTGACGGACTGACTGACGGACGGAGTGCAAACCTAAGAGTCCCCTTCGGCACGCCGGTAGGGGACTAATAATTGAATGGAGATAGAAACATTTTATGGCAATGGGGAGATTACTCATAATGTTTTCAAAAGTCGTCTGCTGCAAAGGTATCAGTATGTAGAAAGGGTTAAGAAAGAAAGCAACTTCTGAGTTGAACAGAGTTGTAAACATTTCACATAGCAATAGGAGAAATTACTCATAATGAGCAATTTCACCTTTTGCCAAAGCATTTTTAAAAATCGTCTGCTGCATATGCATCTGCATATAAGAGCGAGTTAAAAAGATCATAACACACCGGCTGGCCCTGAAACTTAATTACAGTCTTATTCTAAGAATGTTCATTATCATAACACACCAGCTGGCCCTGAAACTTAATTACCCTCTAAATCTAAGAATGTTCCTTATCATAACACACCGGCTGGCCCTGAAACTTATACCACTCTAATTCTAAGGATGTTCTCAGTTCTGTAAAGATCACTAGTGTGAATGGTCAATGTTGAAGAATGCATTTGCAAATAAGAGCGAGTTAAACAGATCATAACACACCAGCCGGCCCTGAACTTAATTACACTCTAATTCTAAGAATGTTCTTTGTTCTGTAAAAAACACTAGTGTGAATGGTCAAAGTTGAAGAATGCATTTGCCTTTACCAATCAGTTACTTAAGCTGTTGATCTTATGATATTTAGCATTTTCTCCTTTTGCCACCGAGTTTTCATTTGTCTAAACGCTTCAACATGTGATAAAGGGTTAAAATCTCATCAAACTCACATGATTCATTGTCTATCCATTCTACACTAGCCACTCCAAATTCCTTGAAGTGTTTGAACACATCCGTGTACTTATGTTGCCCACTCCTCGTAAATGAATGGCATCAAGTCGGCATCAAGGCGTATACCTCTCTCATTTGTGCGCTTTAATTCCTCTATGTTCAGTCCCAATCTAAATTTAGAAAGAAGCAAGAGGTCCTGTATTGCTGTTCTCACTCAAAAGAGTCTTTTTCTCCTTCTTTGTAATGTTTAAAGATCACAAGCTGGCTTTAGCAATCTTTGCAATAATAATTTCTATGAAATGATCATGAAATCTGACAAGTACTTTCACAAGATTTTTTAAATTTTTTGCCTCTGCAAGGAAGTGAATCTATTGAAAAGTTTAAAAGAAGAACGCCCATAAGTCATTCCTGTGTAATTTTGAAATCTAACCAGTAGTTTCATAGAAGAATATATTAAATTTTTATAAAAAATTGTGAAGTGACAGACAGATGGATAGATGGTGAATGATCACAATTCCTCACCTTGAGCACAGCATGCTCCAATTAATATGCAGTGACCGTATAAAGGTTTCAAATGAACCAGCACATCACAGAGTTGTTGTCCAACTGAAAAAAACACCTTATCATAATGAGCAATTCTCCTTTGGTAACAATGTTTTCAACTCCATTCAATAAGTATTCTTTCATTTAATAGATATTTTCCATATTTTTGCTTAGATACTTTCAAAATCACCTGATGTGTTGTATGTGGTAAAGGGTTAATCTAATCCTATGTTTTATGCATGTTAATTCTTCAGTGTGGTTTTTTTAATCATGTTTCAGTGTATAAGTGATGACTTGAACTTGAAGTCACCAACAATACACGAAGCTCTTCCTTAATTGTCCATGTATTAAAACATTCATCAAGGAAAGGGTTCAATTTTGTTGGAGAGACATTTTCCTATGTTTTATGCATGTTAATTCTTCGGTGTGTTTTTTTTAATCATGTTTCAACTTGTATTTATAAGTGATAAGTGATGACTTGAAGTCCCCAACTTCCTTAATTGTCCATGTATTAACACATACATCAAGGAAAGGGTTTGATTTTGTTGGAGAGACATTTTCCCCTTCTTTCAAACAGAACATGCATGTCAGTCATTATAATACAAGTACTTCATGATGTACCAATAATACGTTTATCCTGACACTTGAGGATGAGTTGTAATGCTGCAACCATCTCTTCAATCCCGCACACCAAGAGTGGATATATACTGCAAACATTTTAGAGTATTTGGAAACAAAAGCCGAGCTCAGTTAGTAATGATGCAGGCTTTCATTCCAGGGGATGTGAGTTCAAACCCCAGATCAGTTAGTAATGATGCAGGCTTTCATTCCAGGAGATGCGAGTTCAAACCCTCAGCTCAGTTAGTAATGATGCAGGCTTTCATTCCAGGAGATGTGAGTTCAAACCCCAGCTCAGTTAGTAATGATGCAGGCTTTCATTCCAGGAGATGTGAGTTCAAACCCTCAGCTCAGTTAGTAATGATGCAGGCTTTCATTCCAGGGGATGTGAGTTCAAACCCCAGCTCAGTTAGTAATGATGCAGGCTTTCATTCCAGGGGATGTGAGTTCAAACCCCAGCTTGGCCATCATTCCTTCAGACGCTTGACAAATGTCAATTTGACAAGTGTCATACGTCGTCCACCAATAGGCTAACCTGTTAGTTTATGTGGTAAGGCAGCCGGTTGTTTGGAAAGTGTGTAATATGGAGTACTGGTGTGGGAACGCCAGGAACCACAGCAGTAGGTTAACTGACCACCGTGATATGACTAATTTTGTTTGATGACGGCGCTAAAACCCAATCAATCAGTAAATCACAAAAAGTTTGGTAGAACCAATTTTAGTATCTACGACTTCTGCTCAAGAGGATGCACTAACCACTACTTAACCCTTTCCCTCATATAGACGCTTTCTGACGCCTCTGCAGCAGACGGCTTTTTGAAAACATAGTGACAAAAGAAGAAATTGCTCAAAACGAGCAATTTCTCCTTTTGACACAATGTTTTCCACTTTTAGTCATAGGTTATCCATTCAATTATAGAGATTTTCCATTATTTGACAAAATATGTTCAAAGTCGTCTGCTGCAGAATTGTTGTATGAGGGAAAGGGTTAAAGTAGTAGATGGACTGGTCAACAACAAAACATGTACTTACCTTTTATATAATTCCTCCACATCTACGGGAGGTTAAGGGGTAAACTCAATACCAAACAGTTTGGCTCTCTGCTCCCACTACATGTATTCTTCCTAGAAAAAAAACCCATGTATGAGCCGAATTACGCGAAAACCAACATTGTGGACCCTTCATAAAGTATCGACCCGGATCAGCCTTAGCATGCTGCGAATGTTTTAGGAATCATTACTCTATACCTCTATCCTTCTGTGGCTGAATGTGTTGGTCAAGATGAATGTTGGGTTTTCTCGAAGAACGACTCATATATAATTAACAAATATAATATAGACATATACCATTTACTAACCCTAAATTTTACAAATGACCCAGTAAATTGTGGTGACAATCTGAGCGGAACGTGATTGGATCGTGAGCGTGATTGGAACGAAGTTGGAACGCTTTATGAGCGGAACGGAATTTTGCGCTCTGAACGAAACAATCATAATGATTGCAAAAATCCAATCATTCGCTCGTTGAACGGTTGCAACAACTATCCGATAATTATTTTACGAAATTATTTTATTAACCCTTTACTGGATAGCCCAACTGCCCATTTACCTATATTATCTCCATATATATAGGCATCTATTTGATAAACCAATAGTCAATAAACTACTGATAAAAGCCTGTACACTATTTCCATACAGGGTATTGGGAAAATCATAAGAATTTGACACCTGTCCTAATTAAACCCAACTATCTGTATAAAATATTGTAACTACCTTTTATATGTCAGTATAAACATTGTGGGAAATTAAATTACCTTTACATTGGTGTAAAAAACACTATTTCAGAATGAAAAGAACTGAAGCAAAACAGGAGACGAAAGCAGGGCAATTTTATTTTTTATTTTTTATTGAAAATGATGAATGTATTTTGCTCGGTGGACGGACGATTTGGCCACGGACGTTTTGGCCAGGACGTTTCGGCCAGGACGTTTTGGCCAGGGACGTTTTGGCCAAATGGAAGTTCAAAGTAGGACGTTTTGGCCAAATTCCATTATTGTTGAAATATATTGAAGTCACCTGCATAATTGCAGGTGATAGTGACACTATATTCCTTATATAACATGTGTTACAAATTGTCTTTTATTAACAAGAGGGCCAAGATGGCCCTAAATCGATCACCTAATTGATAGTAAATTAGTAGCAAATATTTAACTGCAAATATCTGGAAATTTTTTATCAGGGAGTGCAAATGAAACTGAAAGGAGTGGACACTTCTCAAGAAACAGCTTATCAGTAAAGGCCATTTATATCTTGAAATCTAACAAGAACTTTAATAAGAATGGAATTATAAAGTTTTTGTCATTTTGCACCTTTCCTGATGCCGCCTTGCTGCCCTGTTTTTCAACGAAATCAATATGGCTTCAACAGTTTATTTAGAGGGTCACTTAAGAAACATTTCTACCAAATTATCTTGCAATCGCACAAGTAGATTATGTAGGAAAAGGATTTTAAAATTTGGGTATTTTTCTCACTTTCTGATGCCGCAGCAACCAAAGTTCTCAATGGAATTTAAATCTTTGAACAATTTTGAAAGAGGACCACCAAAGGAACATTCTTCTGATGTTTTGTGGAAATTGGTCTATTGGAATGGTAGGAGTTGGTTGTCATTTGTAGCTAAAAGTTCAATTTACCCTTTTTGTGATGACGCCTGGTTGATATGATTGTGTAACCAATCAAAACGGCTTAAACAAATTAAAAAGAGGATCATTACAGTAAGATTCGTATTATATTTTCTTAAAATCAGACAAACACTTTCATAAAAATGGAATTTTCAAATTTTGTCATTTTGCCCCTTTTTTGATGCCGCCTAACTGCCATGTTTTTCGACCAATCAGTATGGCTTGAACAATTTTTATAGAGGGTCACCCAATGAACATTTCTACCAAATTATATTTGAATCTGACAGGCAGATTCGGAGGAGAAGATTTTTAAAGTTTGGACCTTTTGCCCCCTTTCTGATGCCGCAGCAACCAAAGTTCTCAATGGAATTTAAATCTTTGAACAACTTTGAAAGAGGCCAACCAGAGGAACAGTCCTGTGATGTTTCACGGAAATTGTCCTTGGAGTTTGGGAGGAGATGATGTTTAAAGCTAAAAGTTAACGCCGGACGGACGGACGGACGGACGACGGACAAAAAGTGATAGGAATAGCTCACCTGAGCCTTTGGCTCTGGTGATCTAAAAATACTTTGATGATGTTTTGTTTTTGATGTTTGGTTTAACTGGTAATAAATAGTTCACTAATCAGTATTAATTGATTAATTATTCTAAATTACCTAAATTAAAGAAACTTAAAGTATTAATTGATTACTACGGACTTACTTGATTTGTAATGGGTGAAACTCACTGTTAACAAGCAAATTCATGAAATTTATATCCCCCGCTTGCAGGTAATATAGTAGGAAAATGTTGAGGTTAGGTTTAAACATGTCAGTAGACTTTTTATTGAACATGTATTACAGGGTAAATTAAACGAATTTGGCCTAGGTTGTTACCAAGTTTGTGGCAGTTATTGCACGGAAACAGCAAGAAACGACTTTTTTTGTTAAATAAGGGGCCATAACTCCACCGAAAGTGACGATCGAACTAGGCCTAGCCTTTAAGGCATTTAACCTTGTTACCAAGTTTGAAAAAAAAAACGGTTCACATTTGTGGCAGTTATTGCACGGAAACAGCAAGAAACGACATTTTTTGTTAAATAAGGGGCCATAACTCCACTAAATAAAGTCCACCGAAAGTGACGATCGAGCTTGGCCTAGCCCTTAAGGCATTTAACCTTGTAACCAATTTTGAAAAAAAACGGTTCACATTTGTGGCAGTTATTGCACGGAAACAGCAAGAAACGACTTTTTTTGTTAAATAAGGGGCCATAACTCCACCAAATAAAGTCCACCGAAAGTGACGATCGAGCTTGGCCTAGCCCTTAAGGCATTTAACCTTGTAACCAATTTTGAAAAAAAACGGTTCACATTTGTGGCAGTTATTGCACGGAAACAGCAAGAAACGACTTTTTTTGTTAAATAAGGGGCCATAACTCCACCAAATAAAGTCCGCCGAAAGTGACGATCGAACTTGGCCTAGCCCTTAAGGCATTTAACCTTGTTACCAAGTTTGAGAAAAAAATATTCACATTTGTGGCAGTTATTGCACGGAAACAGCATGAAACGACATTTTGTGTTAAATAAGGGGCCATAACTCCACTAAATAAAGTCCGCCGAAAGTGACGATCGAACTTGGCCTAGCCCTTAAGGCATTTAACGTTGTTACCAAGTTTGAAAAAAAAAGGTTCACATTTGTGGCAGTTATTGCACGGAAACGGCAAGAAACAACATATTTTGTTAAATAAGGGGCCATAACTCCACCAAATGAAGTCCGCCGAAAGTGATATTCGAACTTGGCCTAGCCCTTAAGGCATTTAACGTTGTTACCAAGTTTGAAAAAAAAAGGTTCACATTTGTGGCAGTTATTGCACGGAAACGGCAAGAAACAACATATTTTGTTAAATAAGGGGCCATAACTCCACCAAATAAAGTCCGCCGAAAGTGATATTCGAACTTGGCCTAGCCGTTAAGGCATTTAACCTTGTTACCAAGTTTGAAAAGAAACGGTTCACATTTGCGGCAGTTATTGCACGGAAACGAAGTGTGACGGATGGACAGACGGACAGACGGACAGACGGACAGACGGACGGACAAACCGAAATTAATAACCCCCCTTTTTTTCTTCGAAAAAGCGGGGGATAATAAATTTTATATACTGAATTTAAGCAATATTTGAGTAAAAAATTCAAATGTGAGCAATATCATTATTTCTCGATTTTTTTTTTATATATTTTCTTTTATAATTAATATATTTATGGTATAATTGTGCTTTTCTTGTTTTACTTGTGTAATTATCATGAGTTATGTGCATTACAGCTTTTGTGTAAGAATTCCGTCTTAGCATTTAATTTTATTTAATACTATTCTAAAGCAGAAAATAACATAAATCAAACTGAATAACTTCAAGTGAAATCATCCATATTTATTAAAATTCTTCATTGTGTACACAACCGTACATACCACAAGTACTAAAAAATAAAGACTTCAATATATTTCAACAATAATGTTTTTTCTGCTTTAAAATAGAATTTGGCCAAAACGTCTTACTTTGAATTTCCATTTGGCCAACACGTCCGTGGCCAAAACGTCCTGGCCAAAACATCCGTGGCCAAAAACGTCCTACATTCATTTTGCTCATGTCTACCTTTTCAAATATTGTTATTGCGGGAAAAAAAACAAGTGAAATTACTCCAGAATATAACAACAGCAATTTCAAGTTTAATTTTTTAAAACCAGATACTCCGTAAAGGAAATAAGTCTTAATTTCTACGAAGTTTTCAAAAGTCAACTCTGTGACATACAGGAGTAAAATTAGTAAAACTTAATGGAGAAATCACCCATCTTCCTGTCATGATTCAAAGTCGATTTCACGAGAATAAATGTTAAACATCCCATATAAATATTTTGAATGTCTAATGACCTTACGTTTTCATTTCTAACTATTTCCTTTTTGAAGAAATAGATCGGCAATAGAAAATTGTTAACCCAAAAAAAGTCGAATGTAAACACATGTTTGCGTATTTTCCCGTATTCTCAAGGACGATTTAGTTCTTTGTTTACTTACCCTTGGTTGTTGAAACTCATTATTCCAAGCTCCTATAGAGAAAAGATTGTTGTCGGAAGAAGAACAATCATCGGAAACAACTTCCAGATCAGAAATATCTGATTGAATGTCAGACGGGGTAAAGCCAAAAAAAAAAATACAGCTTCAGTTTTGCGGAAGTGTCATAACTGCACCCGTAAATGACCCATTTTATTGCCCTTCTGATTTACTAGATCAATCAATCAAAGACCCGCCGGTATTGTGTAGATGAAAACAATAACCACTTATGTCAGCTGTTCATCCCTTTCCCCATTACAACAAATCACAGCAAACGATTGTGAAAATGTCGAGACAAAAATAAAGAAAATCTATAAAAAAGGAAAGTATAATTACTGAATTAATTCAAATCATTGTGGCAAAAGTTATCTATTAAATTTAATGCATTTAGGCTTTCTCCTTTTGCTGCAATGTTTACTCGTCAGCTTTAGTTGCGTCAATATGAATCTACATCTGTGAAAGAGGTATTTCCCAGTAGCTTACTTGATTGTCAAAACTGGTATACACCGGAAATGTGATCGGTCAAACAAAGAACCGACTTTGCACGTGTGAGTAAACCCTTTCCTCTTTCAACAATTATGCGGACGAAATTAAAAACATCTTGACAAAAAATTCAAACTATTTAACCCTTTCTCACGTATAGACAATTTCTACAGCAGAAGAATAGATTTATACAGGGTTGCTTCATTGTATTTGCATGGGATCATAACATTGTGAGCAATTTTTCTCGTTTTAAATGTCATCTTTTCCAGATTTATTTAATATGAAGAAAGGGAGAAATGAAGCCCTGTTGTCAAGGTCATGTTTACTGCATGCGTCAGTAATTTTCCATTTGATCTGGGTTGCACGTGGTTTACACATAATAATACCGTGTCAAATGAAAACCCGCCTTCCGATAGTTGGGAATATTCAGATCAATATGCTCTTCTGTTAAGACTGATTAGGATCATCACTGTTCGTAAATCGTCTCATAACAATTATCGAAGTCTTTTGAGAACAGTTATGATCAAACGCCGGCATTACAATTAAATAAATTGATACCAGCTGTTATAAGATTTGGAACAAAACTGATTGCCTATTTTTATGTGTCGCGACTCAATCTGTATATGGTGCATAATGGTAATTTTAGAAAACCCTTGTGAAATAATTAAAATTTACAATTACAAATGGAAACGGATATTATCATATGGATATTTTTCATAGGAACAAGGTATTTTCAAGCTTATCATTTCCCGACGCATTTCATTCAACCTGGGTACTGAATTTTTAAACACTATACATGTTTGGACGCTTTTTACTTAACTTTATATAGTAACACTATGATTTAAAGTATGAGATCCCTTTGTAAATAAACTAATTGTATTGTGATACACTTTTGGAGGACCTATTCACACGATAAATATACTTTTGAAGCATTCAAACTCCAAAGGTGTCGAAAAGCGTTTACATTGAAATCGATTAGAATCGATTAGGGTCGTCGAAAACCGTTTATATTGAAATCGATTAGGGTTTTCGAAAATCGTTTATATTGAGATCGTGTATGAAAGCGTTTATACCCGGTGAAGGGTTAAAAGTCATATTTGTATACTAAACTTTTGTTTTATAAGACACTCAAGTATCCGATTGAATTAGAATGTAACAAATATTATTAATATGATCATTTTCGTAATACGATTTGTTGTTGATATTTAGGGTTAAGTAAAAAAAAATATAAACGAAACGAGATTAATTTAAGCCAAGCAAATCGTTGAACGGATTTTGATCGAAAAAAAGCGTTCCGAGTGATCGTAAAAAAGCGTTCAATCTGAACGGAACGGAAAAAAGCAATCACAATGTTATGAATGAGTGAACGCTTTGAGAGCGGATTGGAACGTGAGCGGAGCGGAACGGAACGGAGCGGAGCGTGAACGGTTAATTTGTCAATTTCAAGATGTTCTTAACTGTACATGTGTGAGTTTAACAAATTAAAAACAAAAGACAAAGGCCAGTATATTAATTGAATGTATGTACATTTTTATTTAAGCGAAATTCATACTGTATCTACTCTAGACAGTGAAATAGAGAACCCTTCTATTGAATTTGTAAATGTAGTCTGGTTCCTTAAAATTACATGCTATGATATATTACGCAGTAATTAGACGAAGAAGCCTCGTCCCGTATTCACTAAACTTTTCAATTTAGATATTTGTCTAAATCTAAATCTTAATATTTAGTCCAAGTTTTAGATTTAATTCGTATTCAACAATGCGTTTAAAACCGATCTCAATTTGGTCTAGTGTGTAAATGTCGTAAGCGGCCACGCAGCAACTCTTGTTCCCGAATCAAGTTAAGAGCTAAAATAAAAGACAGTACCATTCATGATAGTCTATTTATAGATTTTCATTTTTATCGCAATTTCACATACATTTTTCATTTGCTTTGCTTTTAATAATCTGACTTTCATGTTCAGTACATACTGGATTCAAAGTTAACTTTGAGTACAATTGTCATCGCAAAATGCAGACATGAAAAGATTTAAACCACAGAAATATCTGTTTCAAGATCAATTTCGTTCTTTTTCGCTGTTGCAGTTCCATATTTCATGAATATCGCGGTAAACACGATATCGGTGTATTTTGCCTAGCCAACAACATGTTTTATCATTGATGCGATGTGAACATCCAGAATACTTAAATGAAATGAAATCTTCTGGTTCTTACAAACAAAGTGTGATCGGATTGACTGAACTGTATTTAACTTATCCCTGTAAATGTAGACAGCATTTCAACTCTTATATCAACTGGTAAATTTATAGTTAGAGAAATAATTTCAAGTAAATTTTCAAGCACTGGTTTAACGCTTTCAAAAAAATTGAAACTAGTTCCTATGTTAAGCCTTTCCCTTATACGTAGCACATTAAGTAAACATTGGAAAATCTTGCTAAATGAAGGTATAATTTATGGACATAAAGTAGAAAACATTGTAGCAAAAGGATAAATTCCTCGTGATCAATTTCTCTTTTTGTCACAATGTTTTCAAAAGTCGCTGCAGCTATTGTCAGTCTTTCGGATAACGTGTACATAGAAATACGTTTACTTGATTTTCTGAATGATAATCACGACACGAGTTCACATCAGTTTCGTCAACTCGAGATTGTGCATTTGTAATCCGACAGCTTTGATCATAGTTTCAATTGCTCAATTTGCCACAATAATTTCAACTCTTTTCAATTATCTTTATACTATCATTTATAGAGATTTTCTGTGTGTCAGCATTATTTGATAAAACATTATCATAACAGTCAGGGCGTGTGTTCAATACAAATAGTTGATTGTTTTTGGTACTAATTTAAATTTATCATAACCTCTTGTCCATTTATCTTTAGTATTATATGTCACGTTTTATGATCAGCTTAACTCTAAATTATCTCATTTACTTAAAACACAGACCCTGCCAGTTTAATTATCCTACATAAAACTTATATATCTTCAATAATCGATATCAGCATTACCAATTACAGATTAAATTGTTCTAATGTTTGTGGATTTAAATGAACTTTTTTCTTATTTCTTCATGTGAAACGAATATTGTGGCTTCTCTTTGATGCTTTGCATCAAACATCCGTCTTGTAACTGTTTATCATGGTGGCAGTATAGTGAGCACACATAGGGGAAAAGACACATTACTTACATGGGGGATCATGCCTATTCTCACACTGTTTTGAATATTGCCCCCTTAATTTGTATGGAATTTTTTGTTTACATGACAAAGAAGGGAAAATGCCTCAATTTGTTCATAAAATTACCCCCTTGTTTTTTAATCCTAGATTGTCCAATCTAGGATACATGAAAAATCTCTACAAGTGATAATATAATTAAAATTAAATTAAGTTGAAAATATTGTGATAAACATAGAAATAGAATAGGAATTTCTCCTTTTTCCACAATGCTTTTAAAAGTCATCTGTTGCAGAGGCAACAAAAGCCACGTCTAGATGTGGGAAAGTGTTAAATGCAATGGTAAAAACGTATCCATAAAACAAACCTCATTTGTAACATTGTCTATCCCAGTGAAAATGTCACCAAACTTTTTACCCTTTCCCTCATATAGACGCTTTCTGACGCCTCTGCAGCAGACAGCTTTTTGAAAACATAGTGACAATAGAAGAAATTGCTCAAAACGAGCAATTTCTCCTTTTGCCGCAATGTTTTCCACTTTTAGTCATAGGTTATCCATTCAATTATAGAGATTTTCTATATTATGACAAAATATGTTCAAAGTAGTCTGCTGCAGAATTGTCGTATGAGGGAAAGGGTTAGACATCATGTCTTGCATTGAATACATTTGTAAAACAAAGCCAGAGCTCTAGATTAGAAGAGTATTTCATACTCCAAAATCCTCATATGACCCTCAAATCCTGTGTTGTTGACAGTCAAAAGAATCGTCTCAGTGAGTACCCACACCATAGGGTTTACTTACCCACACTATAGGGTTTGGTCGAGTCATAAGCGATATATAATCGGGAAAATACCACTTTTATTCTCCTTATCTAGTTCTCTGCAAAGAGATGAGAAAATAAAATCAAGATAGTTTAGAATTAGAAATGATTTCAGATAGAGCAATTTCTCCTTTTGCCACAATGTTGTTAACTTTGTTTCAATAATTATATCTTCATTTATGGAGATTATCCATATTTTTGCTCAGATTATTTTAAAGTTGTATGCTGCAGATTTGTTGTTTAATTGTGGGAAAGGGTTAAAGCTTAACATATATCTTATTTTTTTAAGAAACTCCCTTTAAATGAAAGTACAATAATTGAATAGAATTGAAAACATGGTGACAAAAGAAGAAATTGCTTGTTTTGAGCAATTTCTTCTTTTGTCACCATGTTTTCAAAAGGCCGTCTGCTGCAGAGGCATCAGAAAGCGTCTATATGAGAGAAAGGGTTAATTCCCAAACCTTTAGCTGTTCTAGCATGACATTGGATCAAATTATATAACTAAATTATTAGTAAATAACATGTCATAGGATGACTGTTCACATATATATAGTAATGATCATTATTTACATGATCTGAATCTTAACTAGCATAATTATAATATGCATGGTGACAGGTGTCCAACTATGGAAAAACTAAATTACACAAAATGATAGCGGTGGTGATGTCAACATATAGCCTAACATGGCCAACATTTTGAAAAGACAAATGTGTAGTATACCGGGACCTTCACAGAGTTTAGCCAACACGGGTCACCCCACCAGGCACTAACTGGTTCCTTAACTTCGAGAAAACACCAACCACTCATCTACAATCTTTGCCGTTGAAGGATTCTGAATTCATCTAACTACAAGTTTATCTTACATTAATATATGAATGATTACTATGCCTTAAATTATGTAATATATACTTTGAAGTTGAATACCCTGTTGGTACAAATCATATAAATAAATATTAAATAATTAACCCTTTCCCACTTATAGGCACAATTTGAGGCCTCTACAACAGCGACTTTTAAAACCAATTAGGAATAGTAAAATGAAAGCCCTTATCGTCCTTAAATATTTTTATTGCTGAAAATCTTTCAATTGTTTATAAACTGCATAAAATGGATAATTATCAATTATGATTTAAAACCAATTAGGAATAGTAAAATTAAAACCCTTGTCGTCCTTATAATTAAATATTTGTATTGCTGTAAATCTTCCAATTGTTTATAAACTGCATAAAATTGATAATTATCATTTATGATTTACTTGACATTGTTGAATGTGTTCTTGTATCAATATTTATCTTTTTTATATGACACACAAAAAAAGGAAAATAAAATTATAAGTGAAGTGATAAAAATACATGAAATTCTTTTATTTTACTAAAAATCTAAAATTGTCTAAATTTATTTGTTGTCTTAAAATGATAATCTGCCAATAAATAACTTCAACTGAACTTTAACTCTCTATATATATATTATACAACACTATATTATCGATCACCAAGAAGAAACCTCTAGCCCTATTTACACTTTAACCGTGCATGTTAGAAGAACTGGTAGAGTAAGTTCGTCTATTATCGGAGAGCGCGCAGTATCGGCGGACACTAACACTAAAACCCCATGTAAAATGCTTGTTTTTGATATCGTCATTGTCGTCCATTTAAAATCGGTCGCTTTAATGTCCGTTTACCAACACTTTACCCGTCTGTGATGCGGTAAATATACGTCCTATTAGTCGTCAGTCTGTAGTGATGTCACATCCTTTATATCACACGCCGTTCTTTTGAAAAGTCAGCACATTTAAGGTACGGATTAAGCAATATTTAAAATTGCATATTTACCCGTGTTTAGCATGTGACGAGCAGTTTTTGTTTCAAATAAATATTATTTATCATCTAATACCTCATTTTTGTATTATGAAATAACAATTTCATCACAAATTCTGGAGATAACAGTGTATGATAATACCTGCATGATTTTTCCTACTATTTAGATATTAGGGAAATATCGGACATCTATTTTTCACCATGTGTCAAGTGGCATTTCAAATAATTTCAATTCAAGACTGTCTGTTTAAATTGCCGAAAGCATTCTTTGAAATAAGATTGTCCTACATCCAACACAGCTGCAGCAGACAACTTTGAAACCATGTAGGCAAATATATATCTCTATAAATGAAGAGTATAATTATCAAATAGTGAACTGATACTCTATGCATCTAGTTAATTTTAAGCGCATTTGTAAAAGTATTAATTTTTTATGGGCAACTAAGGAAGGACAAACAGTGGGAGGTTGTTGGTTCGATATCTGATCGGACCATACCAAAGACTTTGGATTGGTATAAATGGCTCCTGTTCTAAGCGCTCCGGCGTCAGCATAAACTTACAACCGGAAAAAGATAGGCTACGTACGGTACTTAAATGTGTTGAATCCATTCAACAACCCTAAATTTAGGAAGGTACATGTTTTAGCCAGACCATTTTCAAAGTGTTTTTGTTTTCTTTTAATAAAATTACCAATGTATTTCAAAGAAGAGACATCAGTCAGATGGGCAATAGCAAATTTAATGAATTAATTGCGATCAAACTGCTTCATCAAATGTTTGAAGGAGAATTTGTTTTGACTTGTGCATGCCATATGCATTGCATATAAGTTAACCATTGTGAAATATGTGTAAGACAACTCATTGGTGCGAAATACCTCTCTAGAAATCCTGGGAAAATGGGGTATTGGTCTGAGGAAGCCCTTAAGGGACGTGGACTATTAGAGGGACATGATAAAAAGACAGAAGAAATCAACAATTCCAAGTTGATCATATCTGTATTCCAAAGTTTAACTTTGTACCCTAAATGTTCAAAGATCTCAATGTAGCAGACAACTGTTTAAAAACATTGTGACAAATACAGGAGTTGCTCGTAAAAATGAGCATATTTTCCTTTTATGAGAATGTTTTCAATTTATTCAATAATTATAATTTCATTAATATATTGAGATAATTTTCATATTTTTGTTTACACCCTTTCAAAGTTATCTGCTGTAGATGCTGTCTGTAAGAAAGAATTTATTTATTAAATGATATATGGTTAAAAATTATGAAAATCAAAAGATCATGTAACAGATAATGAAATTACTTATAGGGTAATTAAAATTAAAATACCCAATTGCTTTTGTCAAATACTCAATTACGGGTCCCTAGACTAACCGAAATTGACTTCAAATAACCGAAATCGACCTATAGTAGCGTGGTTTTTGTTATATATACTAAACAATGAAGTAGTTATAGTATACCTTAATATGATTTTTAACGAAATCGACTTCTCAATGTCCAAAATTCCAAAATAGACTGTTAGAACGATAACAGTGTAGTATGCGATTTGAAAATCTATGAAAGTCACTTGATTACTCCAATTCTCGGTAATCTCCTTATCGATTGTACCTATTATTACATCATCACAATACATAAAGGTGTGAAAGAATGCTTCCGTTTATGGTATCCGCTACTTTGGATGGATGGGGTAATACTCAATTAACGTTGTTATTATAGGATAGATCCGTCACATCACAAACAGTTACAGTATTTGAATATATTGAAACTTGATGGAGACATTGTATTAAGTAATGTGGTTTCTCTAGAGCATTGTGAGATAACATGTGTTAAGTGTGATGTGTTCATAATAAAAAGCTTGAAGTCATTAGCAAGTCTACAAGAGTTTTAAAAGCATATTGAGTGATACTTCACTGTATCGTAAAAGAGACAATACCTCAACAATAGTACACAGTTTGGAGGAGGACAATCCCTCACAATTATGTGTGTATAAGGTACTGATACTGGCTTTAAAGAACTTGCATGAGAGAACTACAATTGGGCTTTATAGACTTTAAAAAATACATACTCTAGTTTTCTCCAGATATGACAAGTCCGAAGAACGTGGCTCTCTTTAATTGTACAATGACATTACAGTGCTTACAGGGTTTTATCGACAGTATTCCCCAGACACAGCCTAAAGTATGGATGTTTCGAATTGATATCTGTCCAAAAGATAATCTGTCTACAGTAGTTAAATACATTACAGACAGATATCTTGTTATGCGTTTTGCGCTGAGGAGTAGACAGAGTAGTGGTTAGGCATCGCCTGTCCGTCTGTAGCCATATATATTGTAACAAGTAACTGTAGGATTGCAAGCAATACCATAATCCCCTACCGGTTTGCACGTTTTGACTTATTAATATTCTAAGTCCAAAAATGGGCATAACTCATAAAAAAATTGACGAAATCCCATGAAACGCGAACTTGATCTGTGACACATGATTACAAAGCCATATACAAAATTTCAGCTCAATATCTCAATGCATGTAGAAAAAAAGTGCGGAAAACTGATTTGTCGGACTGACTGACAGATGGACTGACGGACGGAGTGCAAACCTAATAGTCCCCTTCGGCACGCCGGTAGGGGACTAATAACTAGCACAGTCGTATCCGAATACAAGTGTATCCGGGTATATGTACACTGACACTTACTTGATTTTCCTCTCGAAACAGCCCGATTTCTATATTCGCTGGTATCGTAACATGGATTTTGATATGTACGACTGATCTAGTCTCCATTTTATGATTCTCGTTACGTAATTACCTCAGAATTTCAATCGCCAGCATTGCTTACATCTGTTTACATTTTAGACTTGTGGCGCCAAGTATTTGGGACAGACTAAAAACATTGTATGTGTATTCCCCGGCCATATCGATAAAATTACACCTTAAAACCCGGCCATCACGGAAACTGTACAATCTTACTAAATATATCAAGGAAGCTATGTTAATTAGAAAAAATACCCTTGATGATATTGCTGTTTCTTAATGTATATTAACATTGAATTGCTTGTATTTGTATGTAATTTTATGTATTAATGTATTATGTCTGTCTTTGCCATATAATTATTTTGTAAATGGCCAAAGGCAAAAAATATTGCTGATTGCCAATAAATATGAAAAAAATGAAATGATTATCGCTTGTAATAACACCTTGCTAATCTGTTTGTGTACGGCACAGGTACATTGCATATTATGTACGGTTAGCGTTCGATAACAATTAAAGTTTGATGTGTTCTCTTTATTGATTATTGTTTGTTGTTATAAAGCCAATTTTTGTTAATAATGTTAAATTAAGCCAGAAACATAATAATACAATATCTTTTTTCTTCTTCTTTTTTTTGGACAGAATAATTAGAATGCGACAGTTAAAACAAATTTGCGTCAGGGGGGCCGTCAAACTGTACAATTATATATTCTTCAGAAAATAGCACTAACATTTATCAATTTATGAAGACGTATATGTCACAAAATCATTTATTGATTAAAAATAGTTTTAAAGTTTTCTAAAGGTTAGAACAATAGCATTAATTTGACATCAGATTTATTAGAATCTAATAAGGAAAAAAGATTTTAGTAGAGGGGGCCGTCAAACGGTACAATTCAATATTCTGCAGAAAATATGCTTAAAATTTGTCAATATATGAAGACGTATATGTCACAAAATCATTTGTTGATAAAAAATATTTTTACATTTTTTCTAAGGTTATAACAATAGCATTAATTTAACATCAATTTTATTAAAATCAAATATGAAATAAAGATTTTAATAGGGGCGCCCGTGTTGGCCGGAAATTATATGACGCGAAATATCAAACAATAAAAACACTTATGTTTATCAAACGATATTTCTAAAAGTAATTAATTTTTTTTTATGTTTTATATATTACATGGAAGCTAGAAATGTCAGCTTCAATTTGACACCAAAATTGATAAATTATATGACACGAAATATCAAACAATAAAAACACTTATGTTTATGAAACGATATTTCTAAAAGTAATTAAGTTTTTTTTATGTTTTATATGTTTTATTGAAGCTAGAAATGTCAGCTTTAATTTAACACCATGTTTATGAGAATCAAATATGAAATAAATATTTTAGGGGGGGGGGGGGGGGGGGGGGGGGGGGCTGGGATGGCCGGGTTTTATGGTGTAATTTTATCGATATGGCCGGGGAATACACATTGCCTAAAACGCAGACGGTATTCTCTACAGTGCCAGTTGATGGTCCAAACTTAAATGCTTGTGCAAATGATGTGTGAAGTTTCCTTAGTGAAGTTACATCCTCAGACTCGGTCGGTATATGTGAATGTTCATGAGAAGGTCCAGGAATACTGTCAGATTCAGCACAAGTGTCACTAAAACTACTGCACCTTTTCAAAGCATAGGTATTTTCTTTTTTAAAATATGTATATTTCCTCTTTTAATTAAGCCTTTTGACAACATGCATTGCATTCATAAGAAAACTATGGATTTACATGTTTGGGACAGCTGGTTATTGTCATGCATTTAGGCTATATTTGGATTATTTCCCTTGTATTGGGTTACTTTTAGAAAAGGGTCATATTGCTAAAAGAAACAGTTTTCTTTCTTTCTTTTTTTCTTTATTGTGTATAAAATAGATTAAATTATAAAAATTACAGATGCACTAGTTATAGGTAAGCTGAAAATTAAAACTTTAATTAAGGTGGCAGGGGACACATTCGGATTTGGACAGTATTTGTTTGACAGTCGGTTTTGTTACATTGAAAGTTTGTTAAATTATTAAGTTGATAATTTAGTTCTTAGTGGAGTTCTTAGTCTTTACTGTGTCTTTGATCTCGGTTTTAAATTTGTTCCTGTGCTCGCTTAACTAAGAAGTACTTTTTTGATAGAGTTCCGGTGAAGCTATTTGGGATCCGGCATTATTGCGGGCGCCGCAGATTTTGTTTAAAACTGATTTCATTGTGTTTTAAGTATTTATTAAATTCGTTGATCGCATTATGGCGAATTCAAGACCTTCCAGAGGCAAACCTATCGTTGATTACGGCCGATTGAATGAAAGAGGATTCACTTTGGATACCAATTCTTTAACGGACGATCCCTGTGTAGATGAGGAACCAAACTTAAGCTGGGAA
Organism: Serripes groenlandicus; assembly: GCA_031761405.1. Taxonomy (NCBI): domain Eukaryota; kingdom Metazoa; phylum Mollusca; class Bivalvia; order Cardiida; family Cardiidae; genus Serripes; species Serripes groenlandicus. The sequence goes on from JASEVX010000014.1 coordinate 20,077,177, forward strand.
AAGGCAAAACTTTCTACTTCCGGTGTGGCCTACATGGAACAGAAAGATCAGTTGGAGGAGCGATTGAGGTTTTTGGAAGAAGAAGAAAGACTCGAAGAACTGCGCGAGAAGATTCGAGCAAAGGAGGACTCTCTTGCAAAGCTTTGCCGGGAATCGGTAGTGGCGAAATCTTCACCAAAACAGAAAGGTAATACGTTTACTGTTGACAATTTAAGAAATGATCCCAATTTGCTTATCCAAGCTCGGAAGGAATTGAGACATTTAAATCTGCTAGACGGGTCGGGTACAGAGGAACAGTCAGACGATGACAGCGACGAAAGCCAGCCGGTGTCGGTGAAACATGGAAAATCACGGGCTAAGAAATCTGGTTTAAAGGCAAAAGCTTCTGACTCTGTTATTTATCCTCAGAAATATCCCCATGCTCATCTTAGGTTTGAGTTCGTCAACCATTCAGTTGAATTTGACGATCTTGATATAAATATGTTCGTGGCGGGTGAGTTAGAGATTATATCTAATCATTCATTGCCAGCCAAAGAAAAATCTGCCCGGCTTGAACTATTGAAAAGACTTATGTACCTTAATAAGTCAGTGGATTTTAAGGTTATTAAATCTTTGTATGCAGCAATACTACGTGAAGTTGAGTTGGGCTATAGAAAGTGGGGAGATGATTTTAATTATATTGAAAATACTGTTCTTGCCTCTTCCTATAATAAATATAGCTTTAGGCCAAAATCTGACTTTTCACTGGGTGAGGACAAAAATTGGTTTTGTTCTCAATTTCAAAGGAATAAGTGTACTTTTAAAGAGTCTCACATGGTTATTGTTAAGGGGAGAAACCGTTTAGCAAAACACATTTGTGCCGCTTGTTGGCAGAAGGACAGGAAGGAATTGAACCACCCTGAATGTTCTTCGACTTGTTCTTATAACATTGCCTGACTCTTTTCTATTTCCAAACAACGCCTTGCATTGATGGAAAAAGCTGCTGATTTTATTTTACCAAAATTTTTAAAAGCTAAGTTTAACCAGGTCAATCAAACTCAAAATTTTTGTAATCACAGCAGTAAATGTTTAATTTGCAACAGGGTAAAACCCATTTTAATTGATGACTCAATTAAAAAACTTGATATGCATAGGTTAGTGAAAGCATCAGGTAAATATAATTTTGAATGTAAAAAAATCCCTGTTAATTCAAAATTCAATACTAATTTTATGAGAAGAATGCTTCACGGATATAATGACTTACAGGTTTGTGAATTACTAAAATATGGGTTTCCAATAGGGTTTGTTTCAGACACAAAGAAAATTAACAAAAATTCAAAGGTTAAAAATCATAAGGGAGCTGTAGAATTCCCGAAGGAAATTGAAAAATATTTAATGAAGGAGGCTTCTTTCAGAGCAATTATGGGTCCTTTCAAAAATAACCCTTTTACAGAAAATATTATTTTATCTCCATTAAATTCTGTACCAAAATCACTTTCTGAGAGAAGAATCATCTTGGATCTTAGTTTCCCTAAGAAAGGGAATAGTGTAAATAGTTATGTACCAAAGGATCAGTATTTAGGCGACAGTGTAGATTTGTTTTTTCCCAATGTTGATGATTTTACTTCTTTAATTTTAGCCAAGGGTCAGGGTGCCTTATTGTATAAGCTCGACTTGAGGAGAGCCTATAGACAAATAAGTATTTGTCCATCAGATTATAATCTTGTTGCATTTAAATGGAAAAATCACATCTTTTGTGATACGGTACTACCTATGGGTCTTCGTTCTTCAGCTCATATATGTCAAAGGGTTACCAATGCTTTTTCCTTTATGATGTTATGGTGAGAACGATTTCGCTGAAATTAGCCACACTGATAGACCACAATGCGATCTAGGTCTGGGCGGTTTCGTTATATCTGGGAAAAATCTAGTTTCAACCTAAAACTTGTCCGAGATCCAGTGCAAACAACGGTGTGTTTAGATTTCTCATACATTCAGTTTGGATTATTGGAGAAAGCTTTCAATAGGGGTTCTTGATTTTAAAAAAATCTGTGGGCGTGACTAGGAAAGTGACGTCACGTCAGCGGTTGACGTCATAACGTTACAGTGGTGCAGAGGTAGAGCGTCGGCCTCTCGTATCAAAGGTCCCTGGTTCGAGTCCCGTGATGAGCGGGTCCTTTTGAGATTTTTCCACACAAAACGGCACGAGTACTGGTTAAGTCTCCAGGAAGCAGACATCGAGTGTGAGTAATCTAAGCTTAAAGCTTGTTTCGCAATCGATGTAAAATAAATATAGAATGAGTGTAGTGGAACAGAATTATTCTATTCTGTTCTATGGAACAAATGTCTATACGGCTATTGGGACACAATGTGTTGTAAAATTCAGCGATTTGTGGACAAAGAAATCGGTGAGAACGATTTCGCTGAAATTAGCCACATTGATAGACCACAATGCGATCTAGGTCTGGGCGTGTTCGTTATATCTGGGAAAAATCTAGTTTCAGAGATTTTTAAGGTTAAAACCCGAAAAATCGACATTTTGACTACATATTTCTGTAGATCTCGCACTAGCAAAAAACGGAATCAGCTAGAGACCTGAAATTCATACTGAAACTTGTCCGAGATCCGGTGCAAACAACGGTGTGTTTAGATTTCTCATACATTCAGTTTGGATTCTTGGAGAAAGCTTTCAATAGGGGTTCTTGATTTTAAAAAAATCTGTGGGCGTGACTAGGAAAGTGACGTCACGTCAGCGGTTGACGTCATAACGTTACAGTGGTGCAGAGGTAGAGCGTCGGCCTCTCGTATCAAAGGTCCCTGGTTCGAGTCCCGTGATGAGCGGGTCCTTTTGAGATTTTTCAACACAAAACGGCACGAGTACTGGTTAAGTCTCCAGGAAGCAGACATCGAGTGTGATTAATTTAAGCTTAAAGCTTGTTTCGCAATCGATGTAAAATAAATAAGTTTAAACTAAACTTTGGCACCAAATCCCGATAATAATGTTCTATTTATCTTTTAGACTTACGGAGATAATTTTGGTGTTTCAAAATACTAGTTTCATCAATTGTTACGTTTTGGATCATGTTAGAATCGAAATAATATATTCAGCATTGTGTGTGGTCGGTTGGTAGTTCGGATGCAATTCTGCTCCTCTCCACTCATTCTATCCCGCGAAACCCTTAAGGTGTCGCCTTTCTAGTATAGAATGAGTGTAGTGGAACAGAATTATTCTATTCTGTTCTACGGAACAAATGTCTATACGGCTATTGGGACACAATGTGTTGTAAAATTCAGCGATTTGTGGACAAAGAAATCGGTGAGAACGATTTCGCTGAAATTAGCCACACTGATAGACCACAATGCGGTCTAGGTCTGGGCGGTTTCGTTATATCTGGGAAAAATCTAGTTTCAGAGATTTTTAAGGTTAAAACCCGAAAAATCGACATTTTGACTACATATTTCTGTAGATCTCGCACTAGCAAAAAACGGAATCAGCTAGAGACATGAAATTCATACTGAAACTTGTCCGAGATCCGGTGCAAACAACGGTGTTTTTAGATTTCTAATACATTCAGTTTGGATTCTTGGAGAAAGCTTTCAATAGGGGTTCTTGATTTTAAAAAAATCTGTGGGCGTGACTAGGAAAGTGACGTCACGTCAGCGGTTGACGTCATAACGTTACAGTGGTGCAGAGGTAGAGCGTCGGCCTCTCGTATCAAAGGTCCCTGGTTCGAGTCCCGTGATGAGCGGGTCCTTTTGAGATTTTAATGATTTAATTTTGAGATAATAATGTTCTATTTATCTTTTAGACTTACGGAGATAATTTTGTTGTTGCAAAATACTGGTTTCATCAATTGTTACGTTTTGGATCATGTTAGAATCGAAATAATAGTATCAGCATTGTGTGTGGCCGGTTGTAGTTCGGGTTCAATTCTGCTCCTCTCCTCTCATTCTATCCTGCGAAACCCTTAAGGTGTCGCCTTTCTAGTAAGTTTAAACTAAACTTGGGCGCCAAATCCCGATAATAATGTTCTATTTATCTTTTAGACTTACGGAGATAATGTTGGTGTTGCAAAATACTAGTTTCATCAATTGTTACGTTTTGAATCATGTTAGAATCGAAATAATATTATCAGCATTGTGTGTGGTCGGTTGGTAGTTCGGATGCAATTCTGCTCCTCTCCACTCATTCTATCCTGCGAAACCCTTAAGGTGTCGCCTTTCTAGTATAGAATGAGTGTAGTGGAACAGAATTATTCTATTCTGTTCTACGGAACAAATGTCTATACGGCTATTGGGACACAATGTGTTGTAAAATTCAGCGATTTGAGGACAAAGAAATCGGTGAGAACGATTTCGCTGAAATTAGCCACACTGATAGACCACAATGCGATCTAGGTCTGGGCGGTTTCGTTATATCTGGGAAAAATCTAGTTTTAGATATTTTTAAGGTTAAAACCCGAAAAATCGACATTTTGACTACATATTTCTGTAGATCTCGTACCAGCAAATAACGGAATCAGCTAGAGACCTGAAATTTAAACTGAAACTTGTCAAAGATCCAGTGCAAACAACGGTGTTTTTAAATTTCTCATACATTTAGTTTTGATAGTTGGAGAATGCTTTTAATAGGGGCTCTTGAATCAAATATTTTCACGTGACCAAATACTTGGAAAGTGACGTCACGTTCAGCACTTCAGCGGTATGACGTCATAACGTTATCGCTTTGGCGCCAAAACCAATAGTATGGTGTGTTTATCTTTTAGACTTGCGGAAATAATTTTGGTGTTGCCAAAAAACCTTGAGTGTCATCAATTGTTACGTTTTGAATCATGTAAGAATTGAAATTACATATTCATAACATATATATTTAGTATTGCGTGTGGCCAGTTGGTAGTTCGGTATAATTCTGCTCCTCTTCACTCATTCTATCCCGCGAAACCCTTAAGGTGTCGCCTATCTAGTATAGAATGAGTGTAGTGGAACAGAATTATTCTATTCTGTTCTACGGAACAAATGTCTATACGGCTATTGGGACACAATGTGTTGTAAAATTCAGCGATTTGTGGACAAAGAAATCGGTGAGAACGATTTCGCTGAAATTAGCCACACTGATAGACCACAATGCGATCTAGGTCTGGGTGGTTTCGTCATATCTGGGAAAAATCTAGTTTTAGATATTTTTAAGGTTAAAACCCGAAAAATCGACATTTTGACTACATATTTCTGTAGATCTCGTACCAGCAAATAACGGAATCAGCTAGAGACCTGAAATTTAAACTGAAACTTGTCAAAGATCCAGTGCAAACAACGGTGTTTTTAAATTTCTCATACATTTAGTTTTGATAGTTTGAGAATGCTTTTAATAGGGGCTCTTGAATCAAATATTTTCACGTGACCAAATACTTGGAAAGTGACGTCACGTTCAGCACTTCAGCGATATGACGTCATTACGTTACAGTGGTGCAGTGGTAGAGCGTCGGCCTCTCGTATCAAAGGTCCCTGGTTCGAGTCCCGTGATGAGCGGGTCCTTTTGAGATTTTTCCACACAAAACGGCACGAGTACTGGTTAAGTCTCCAGGAAGCAGACATCGAGTGTGATTAATTTAAGCTTAAAGCTTGTTTCGCAATCGATGTAAAATAAATAAGTTTAAACTAAACTTTGGCGCCAAATCCCGATAATAATGTTCTATTTATCTTTTAGACTTACGGAGATAATTTTGGTGTTGCAAAATACTAGTTTCATCAATTGTTACGTTTTGGATCATGTTAGAATCGAAATAATATATTCAGCATTGTGTGTGGTCGGTTGGTAGTTTGGATGCAATTCTGCTCCTCTCCACTCATTCTATCCCGCGACACCCTTAAGGTGTCGCCTTTCTAGTATAGAATGAGTGTAGTGGAACAGAATTATTCTATTCTGTTCTATGGAACAAATGTCTATACGGCTATTGGGACACAATGTGTTGTAAAATTCAGCGATTTGTGGACAAAGAAATCGGTGAGAACGATTTCGCTGAAATTAGCCACATTGATAGACCACAATGCGGTCTAGGTCTGGGCGGTTTCGTTATATCTGGGAAAAATCTAGTTTCAGAGATTTTTAAGGTTAAAACCCGAAAAATCGACATTTTGACTACATATTTCTGTAGATCTCGTACTAGCAAAAAACGAAATCAGGTAGAGACCTGAAATTCATACTGAAACTTGTCCGAGATCCAGTGCAAACAACGGTGTGTTTAGATTTCTCATACATTCAGTTTGGATTCTTGGAGAAAGCTTTCAATAGGGGTTCTTGATTTTAAAAAAATCTGTTGGCGTGACTAGGAAAGTGACGTCACGTCAGCGGTTGACGTCATAACGTTACAGTGGTGCAGAGGTAGAGCGTCGGCCTCTCGTATCAAAGGTCCCTGGTTCGAGTCCCGTGATGAGCGGGTCCTTTTGAGATTTTTCCACACAAAACGGCACGAGTACTGGTTAAGTCTCCAGGAAGCAGACATCGAGTGTGATTAATTTAAGCTTAAAGCTTGTTTCGCAATCGATGTAAAATAAATAAGTTTAAACTAAACTTTGGCGCCAAATCCCGATAATAATGTTCTATTTATCTTTTAGACTTACGGAGATAATTTTGTTGTTGCAAAATACTAGTTTCATCAATTGTTACGTTTTGGATCATGTTAGAATCGAAATAATATATTCAGCATTGTGTGTGGTCGGTTGGTAGTTCGGATGCAATTCTGCTCCTCTCCACTCATTCTATCCCGCGAAACCCTTAAGGTGTCGCCTTTCTAGTATAGAATGAGTGTAGTGGAACAGAATTATTCTATTCTGTTCTACGGAACAAATGTCTATATGGCTATTGGGACACAATGTGTTGTAAAATTCAGCGATTTGTGGACAAAGAAATCGGTGGTAACGATTTCGCTGAAATTAGCCACACTGATAGACCACAATGCGATCTAGGTCTGGGCGGTTTCGTTATATCTGGGAAAAATCTAGTTTCAGAGATTTTTAAGGTTAAAACCCGAAAAATCTACATTTTGACTACATATTTCTGTAGATCTCGCACTAGCAAAAAACGGATTCAGCTAGAGACCTGAAATTCATACTGAAACTTGTCCAATATCCAGTACAAACAACGGTGTTTTTAGATTTCTCATACATTTAGTTTTAATTTTTGGAGAATGCTTTTAATAGGGGCTCTTGAATCAAATATTTTCACGTGACCAAATACTTGGAAAGTGACGTCACGTCAGCACTTCAGCGGTATGACGTCATAACGTTATCGCTTTGGCGCCAAAACCAATAGTATGGTGTGTTTATCTTTTAGACTTGCGGAGATAATTTTGGTGTTGCCAAAAAACCTTGAGTGTCATCAATTGTTACGTTTTGAATCATGTAATAATTGAAATTACATATTCATAACATATATATTTAGTATTGCGTGTGGCCAGTTGGTAGTTCGGTATAATTCTGCTCCTCTTCACTCATTCTATCCCGCGAAACCCTTAAGGTGTCGCCTATCTAGTATAGAATGAGTGTAGTGGAACAGAATTATTCTATTCTGTTCTATGGAACAAATGTCTATACGGCTATTGGGACACAATGTGTTGTAAAATTCAGCGATTTGTGGACAAAGAAATCGGTGAGAACGATTTCGCTTAAATTAGCCACATTGATAGACCACAATGCGATCTAGGTCTGGGCGGTTTCGTTATATCTGGGAAAAATCTAGTTTCAGAGATTTTTAAGGTTAAAACCCGAAAAATCGACATTTTGACTACATATTTCTGTAGATCTCGCACTAGCAAAAAACGGAATCAGCTAGAGACCTGAAATTCATACTGAAACTTGTCCGAGATCCGGTGCAAACAACGGTGTTTTTAGATTTCTCATACATTCAGTTTGGATTCTTGGAGAAAGCTTTCAATAGGGGTTCTTGATTTTAAAAAAATCTGTGGGCGTGACTAGGAAAGTGACGTCACGTCAGCGGTTGACGTCATAACGTTACAGTGGTGCAGAGGTAGAGCGTCGGCCTCTCGTATCAAAGGTCCCTGGTTCGAGTCCCGTGATGAGCGGGTCCTTTTGAGATTTTAATGATTTAATTTTGAGATAATAATGTTCTATTTATCTTTTAGACTTACGGAGATAATTTTGTTGTTGCAAAATACTAGTTTCATCAATTGTTACGTTTTGGATCATGTTAGAATCGAAATAATAGTATCAGCATTGTGTGTGGTCGTTTGGTAGTTCGTGTGCAATTCTGCTCCTCTCCACTCATTCTATCCTGCGAAACCCTTAAGGTGTCGCCTTTCTAGTATAGAATGAGTGTAGTGGAACAGAATTATTCTATTCTGTTCTACGGAGCAAATGTCTATACGGCTATTGGGACACAATGTGTTGTAAAATTCAGCGATTTGAGGACAAAGAAATCGGTGAGAACGATTTCGCTGAAATTAGCCACACTGATAGACCACAATGCGATCTAGGTCTGGGCGGTTTCGTTATATCTGGGAAAAATCTAGTTTTATATATTTTTAAGTTTAAAACCCGAAAAATCGACATTTTGACTACATATTTCTGTAGATCTCGTACCAGCAAATAACGGAATCAGCTAGAGACCTGAAATTTAAACTGAAACTTGTCAAAGATCCAGTGCAAACAACGGTGTTTTTAAATTTCTCATACATTTAGTTTTGATAGTCGGAGAATGCTTTTAATAGGGGCTCTTAAATCAAATATTTTCACGTGACCAAATACTTGGAAAGTGACGTCACGTTCAGCACTTCAGCGGTATGACGTCATAACGTTATCGCTTTGGCGCCAAAACCAATAGTATGGTGTGTTTATCTTTTAGACTTGCGGAAATAATTTTGGTGTTGCCAAAAAACCTTGAGTGTCATCAATTGTTACGTTTTGAATCATGTAAGAATTGAAATTACATATTCATAACATATATATTTAGTATTGCGTGTGGCCAGTTGGTAGTTCGGTATAATTCTGCTCCTCTTCACTCATTCTATCCCGCGAAACCCTTAAGGTGTCGCCTATCTAGTATAGAATGAGTGTAGTGGAACAGAATTATTCTATTCTGTTCTATGGAACAAATGTCTATACGGCTATTGGGACACAATGTGTTGTAAAATTCAGCGATCTGGGGACAAAGAAATCGGTGAGAACGATTTCGCTGAAATTAGCCACACTTATAGAACTCAATGCGATCTAGGTCTGGGCGTGTTCGTTATATCTGGGAAAAATCTAGTTTCAGAGATTTTTAAGGTTAAAACCCGAAAAATCGACATTTTGACTACATATTTCTGTAGATCTCGCACTAGCAAAAAACGGAATCAGCTAGAGACCTGAAATTCATACTGAAACTTGTCCGAGATCCGGTGCAAACAACGGTGTTTTTAGATTTCTCATACATTCAGTTTGGATTCTTGGAGAAAGCTTTCAATAGGGGTTCTTGATTTTAAAAAAATCTGTGGGCGTGACTAGGAAAGTGACGTCACGTCAGCGGTTGACGTCATAACGTTACAGTGGTGCAGAGGTAGAGCGTCGGCCTCTCGTATCAAAGGTCCCTGGTTCGAGTCCTGTGATGAGCGGGTCCTTTTGAGATTTTTTCAACACAAAACGGCACGAGTACTGGTTAAGTCTCCAGGAAGCAGACATCGAGTGTGATTAATTTAAGCTTAAAGCTTGTTTCGCAATCGATGTAAAATAAATAAGTTTAAACTAAACTTTGGCGCCAAATCCCGATAATAATGTTCTATTTATCTTTTAGACTTACGGAGATAATTTTGGTGTTGCAAAATACTAGTTTCATCAATTGTTACGTTTTGGATCATGTTAGAATCGAAATAATATATTCAGCATTGTGTGTGGTCGGTTGGTAGTTTGGATGCAATTCTGCTCCTCTCCACTCATTCTATCCCGCGAAACCCTTAAGGTGTCGCCTTTCTAGTATTTAATTAAAATAAAATTTTAAAGTACAATTGACAAAATTCTTACCAAATAGTAGTACATCTTCCTATTATTCTTCCCAACCCATTCTGTCAGCATTATTATTCAAAGCAGTCATTCATATGACTACATGTATACATACATGAAGGTATTATATAAATATGAAGAAAAAAATCAATAATTCATAAATTTAATGTTTCTGTACATGACGTCATGGTTTATGTCATAATCTAAGACTACCTGATTTACATCCCTTAGATTATGTTATCTTTAAATTTTGTTAATTTATGACTGAAGGAAAGAATAGAAATGATAGTTTATAAAATTCAAATATAAATCATCTCAAAATATTCCTTCTACATTTGGAGGATTTTTGCAAAAACCCTCAGATACAATAATTTCACACCAAATGATTATTGGGAATTTTCAGTGTGAAAGGGTTGTATCTCAAATTACAACCCTTTCACACCAAAAGATTATTGGGATTTTTCAGTGTGAAAGGGTTGTATCTCAAGTTACAACCCTTTCTCACCAAAAGATTATTGGGATTTTTCAGTGTGAAAGGGTTGTATCTCAAGTTACAACCCTTTCACACCAATGGAATCTGACTGTTTCAGATACAACCTTAGGACAAATATTCATTTTTGGGTTTAACTTTAAGTATTTAAAGTTATCATTTTTACAGGATGTGTGTATACATTAACTAAACTTGAAAATACAAAAAAGTCATGTTTGACAAATATATGAGTTACAACCGTTTCACACCAAGGCCTCGATATACTGTATTTGACAGATTGCAATAATTATAGCTACTTTTCCTTCTTTGTTAACATTGAAATGTCATAGCCCCTGAAGGGTGTTATGTCAGAGTATTATCTTCATGTTAATTAAGTGGCCAGAATGATCTTGAGACGATTGGGTCTACTCCATTGTCAAAAGTTGTGAAAATCTGCCTACTTTAAAATTGAATTAATTGAAATAAATAAATGATATCAGTTTGTAAGATCAAAAGTCATTCAAATGTGTTTAATTGATTTCACAGTTATAATACTATGCATGATTAATACTATTAATTTATGAATGGAAAAGCAAATTTTTTGTAAATATATTGATATAAATTTGATTGGTTTGACCTGGTCTGTTTATTACTGATTTGACCTTGAAGCAATTTGGTCATTTAACCTTCGATTACTGTTGAAAGATGTTAGATTGGATTACGTTGTGTAATGATTGGAAAAGTGTTTTTAGCTCACCTGTGCACGAAGTGCTCAGGGTGAGTTATTGTGATCGCCCTATGTCCGGCGTCCGTTGTCCGTCAACATTTTCTCCTCTGTAACCGGTGGGTCAACTGGGATGAAACTTCACAGAAAGCATCCTCTCAATGTCCTCACCAGAATTCCTTAAAATTTTTGGGATCCATGCATAATTCTGGTTTCCATGGCAACGAAATGAAAAAAACTTCAAAATTCTTAAAAAATCTTCTCCTCCGAAAGTGTCAGGCCGATTTTCAAATTATTTTGTAGAAATGATCCTTGGGTGACCCTCTATCAGATTACTTCAAGCCATGTTGATTGGTCGAAAAACATGGTCGCCAGGGGGGGGGGTCTATTTTGCAGTATATGGCTATAGTGCAAACTTAAAAAATCTTCTCCTCCAAAAGTGTCAGGTCGATTTTCAAATAATTTTGTAGAAATGTTCCTTGGGTGACCCTCTATCAGATTCCTTCAAGCCATGTTGATTGGTTGAAAAACATGGCCGCCAGGGGGCGGGGCTATTTTGCCTTTTATGGTTATAGTGAAAACTTAAAAAATCTTCAACATCTTCTCCTCAGTAACCAGTGGGTCAATTGGGATGAAACTTCACAGAAAGCATCCTCTCAATGACCTCACCAGAATTCCTTCAATTTATTGGGATCCATGCAGAATTCTGGTTTCCATGGCAACGAAACGAAAAAAACTTCAAAATTCTTCTCCTCCCAAACTGGTTGGCAGATTTTGAACTTATTTTGTAGAAATGTTCCTTGGGTGACTCTCTATCAGATTCCTTGAAGCCATGTTGATTGGTCGAAAAACATGGCCGCCAGGGGGGCGGGGCTTTTTTGCCTTATACGGCTATAGTGAAAACTTAAAAAATCTTCTCCTCCAAAAGTGTCAGGCTGATTTTCAAATAATTTTGTAGAAATGTTCCTTGGATGACCCTCTATCAGATTCCTTTAAGCCATGTTGATTGGTCAAAAATTATGGCCGCCAGGGGGGGCGAGCTATTTTGCCTTATATAGCTATAGTGCAAACTTAAAAAATCTTCTTCTCCAAAAGTGTCAGGCCGATTTTCAAATAATTTTGTAGAAATGTTCCTTGGATGACCCTCTATCAGATTCCTTCAAGCCATGTTGATTGGTCAAAACATGGCCACAAGGGGTCGGGGCTATTTTGCCTTTTATGGCTATAGTGAAAACTTAAAAAATCTTCTCCTCCAAAAGTGTCAGGCCGATTTTCAAATAATTTTGTAGAAATGTTCCTAGGGTGACCCTCTATCAGATTCCTTCAAGCCAAGTCGATTGGTCGGAAACTATGTCCGCCAGATGGCGGGGCTTATATAGCTAAAGTGAAAAAAAAAATCAGGTGAGCGATTCCAGGGCCATCATGGCCCTCTTGTTTATATTATGTGGATGCAAAATGGAATATTATAATAATTATTTAAAAAGAAAATCAAATCAAATCATATAATGCGGAAATAAAAATTAATTGAATTGAATATTATTCAATACTTATATATAGTAGTTTTAATTATTTCGGAAAAAAAAAAGGAATATATATTTCACTTAGTTTAATAATTGCAAATTCAGTAATGATATATGAGAGAGTAACTTGTTGATGATTGAAGATTTAGACAAAATAGAAGGTTTTACAGAGCTACAGATAAGGAGCAGATAAAAGTCTATCCAAACCCTATGATGTTGGTACCCAAAAGAATTGCCTCATTGAGACGCTTCTTTTGAGTACCGTTGCAACATAGGGTTAGACAGTCGAATAAGGATTCTAGAAATGCAAAATCTAGAGCTCTAAGTGTTAGCTTTTGTTAGTTTCAATCTGTCTTCAGAATAATTTATGCCTATTTGCAAAAAGAGATGTTGGACAAAATTTAATGAAGAAGAAGAAGAATAGGTTATTAGACTTAAACTTACAAAGATTCTTGTCAATACAATACAATATATACTTCAAGCAAATACAAACAAATCCATGATATGCATACAGAGGGCTTGGCGTGAAACGGTTGTAACTAAAAACCTATTTTGAAAACCCCGGTTTATGGGCCATTTTGACCCCTTTGTAAACAATCGAAATTTAGGTGCCATTGCTCAGAACGAGCAATGGCACCAAAATTTCCATTTTTTACCAAGAAAAATAATATAACGCTTATAAAGACTTTATGGCGAGGTGATTAACCTTGGTAAAAAAATACCAATTTTAGTTACAACCGTTTCACGCCAAGCCCTTGAATTACTATCTTTCTTCAGCAAGTTATAATTCTTTACAAATATGATTTTTTTTTTTAGAATAAAAAAAGGTGTAGTCAAACAAGAGACTTAAATGACTTATATCAATGGTGATGTTGATCAGTGCTATATTTGGTAACATTTTATGAGAATATTTAGACATTTTAAGTGATATCATTAAAAATGAGGATTTTACCAAAAAACTTATGCTGCAGAAGTAACAATAATAGAAAGGTAAAGTGTAAATATTTTATTCAGACGACAATTCAAATCCATGCAAAAGTCGGGGGAAAAAAGTTTCTCTATAAAGGAAACTTTAATTATAGAATTGAGTTGGAAACAGTACGGCGAAAGTGGAAATTGCTCATTATAATCAATTTATCCTTATGTCAGTGTTTTTAAAATTCCTCTGCTGTAGATGTGTCGAAAATGTCGAAAATGTCGAAAATGTCGAAAATGCATCTGTAGTGGGAAAGAGTGGGCGTTTTGCCCCTAAAATATTTCTGTAGTAACTGTTGATTGAATGAAATTCTAGAGCAATGACATTGTCAGTAATCATTACTACATTATATTTGTGTTAATTTTTTTAATGCTTTCCCACTTACAGATTGAGGCATCTTGATCTGCAGCAGATTACTTTTGAAAACATTGTGACAAATAAAGAAATTTCGCATAATGAGTATGCTGCTAATTTGCTGTATGTGTGAAAGTGTATGATTGACTCAAGAATTTATTCGGGTTGTCTGCTTTGAAAACATTTTGAGGACAAAATATACTTGTACACATGTTAAATGATGGAAAAAATTAAAAGCAGAATTGAAAAAATTGTTGGAAATTGAAAATTTGCTGGTTTTGAGGAATTTATAATCTTCTTTTTGAACAATGTTTTAAAAAGTCCCCTGTTTCAAACGTTTTTTTGTTACAGGGAAGATTTCCACTGTCTCATGAATTTGTCTGAAGGAAACAGCTGGAAAGGGAGATATATGTATATTTAAATAATATGCATATTCCATAGGGAGTTAATTATGTGTCACAAAAAAACACTATTTTGTCTTCAATATTTATGCCAATTAGGCCATCTTTAAGATCTTAGTAATATCCTAAAGAAGGCATACTTTCCCAATTATTGAAAAAGCATGTTTTTATTGATATACATCTTCATATTATTAACAATTTTTTTAATGAAGTCAGGAGCCAGGATTTAATTATAGCTTTCTGAAAAACATCGCTTACGTTTAGCAGAATGATTTTTCCTGTAGCTTAATCCAAAGAGGAGTTTAAATCAGGGAAGTGATTAAAATTTCCTGTTACCCTGGTAACCACATTGTAATTTTTTGTGTTTTAATTTTGAGAGGAATATTAACAGCTAACGAAACAGGACATCTGAATGGTTAATTATAGAGTGTCTGCATTAATTATGTAGTACAGACGGTGCAAACAGAAATGGGTCTCAAAATCAAAGTCCTCATTTCCTGCAAAATAGTCAATTCTGCATAGTTCGGATGATCCGCCTTGACCTTAGGTTTAGTGTTGGGAATTTAGGACCAGTTGACCCATGTTTGTTGCCCACTTGGGGCGGTCATGGTGGAGTGCCATTGGGCAAGGCACATTTCCTTAGTGCTAGTACTGGTTTGTTAATTGAACTGTCTCCATTATAAGTATTGTTGAAAACAGCATAAAACCCAAACAAAATATAATTATGCATGATGATGGTAAACAATTTTTAATCGCAACCTGACTAAATCCTCAATGGATAATTTTCGTCTGAAAAGGGTAAATAAACAGCCATGACCCTGTTCTGTAATCTATTTGACAGGGGGAAAGTTATTCAAACTTATGTCCTCTTTTTCGGATGACAGTAGGGGATTATTTTGGGAGACTTAATGTGCATTAATTACAAAGCCTGTGTGTGCTGTCTGACTCAACCAGGTTGATGTATTTGCCTGTCTCTTTCTGCACAAAATGACATATGCTGGTGGTGCAAGTGGACTTTTTTTTAAAAACAAACTCAAGACCATAAGCCTATTACCCTTTCCCATATACCTGTGCAGCAGGCAGACTCTTGGAGCAATTTCTCCATTTGTCACAATGTTTTCAATTTTATTCAATAATTGTTCTTTCATTTATAAAGATTTTCCATACTTTCGTTGGACTACATGTTTTCAAAGTCATCTGATGAGGTTGTGTCGTATATGCCCTCTGACCTGATTTGATTTTGTTTACATCATGGCCTCGCCATGCCGAAGTAACTATTTTGGCGAACAATTGTATATGGGAAAGGGTTAATGACTAATAAAGCTTTTGTTCTGTTCTGTTCACCAATTAAGTATAAACTTTGTAAACATATCAAATGTTTTTATAAGGGAAAGTGTTAATTTGTTCTGCCAAAAAAAGCCTGAAGGCAATTAAAGGCTGTGAAATCTGGGGGTTGTGTTTAATTTATCTTAATTGACTATCTTAACTGCCTCAAGTGGTCAGATTACCTAATTACCCTCATAGATACACAGACAGTTTAATTTATGGGCATATCTTCATGTAAGACTCTGTAATTGTAGATGCACCTTTACCCCCATTAATTGATTTGGAAACTCATTAGCCCTTTCTGTAGCAGAGCTCCTAGATTAGGGAATTTTTTTCCTTTATTTGACATTCAATTCAAACCCTATGTTGTGGGTACTCAAAAGTATCGTCTCAGTGAGACGATTCTTTTGAGTACCGACAACATAGGATTTGGTTGAGTAGTAAAAGAAATATTGTAGGGGAAAGACCTTTTCACTCCGTCTTATCTAGTCCTCCTACTTAGCTACAGAAAACATTTTGGATAGTTGCTGTCATCCAACTTTTGAAGAATTGGAAGAAAAGAAGATTGTTCAAGAATTATGGATTCATGATTTTCGAACAAAGTTGATAAACATTAACCCTTTCACACTTACAACATCATTTTAAAAACATTTTGACGGTAAGGAAAAAAATAAAACGCTCCTGGTGTGCGCAATTTCTTCTTTGGTCACAAAGTTGTCAACGTTATTCAATTACGAATCTTTTGCTTACCGAGATTATTTAACCCTTTCCCTCATACGACAATTATGCAGCAGACGACTTTGAACGTGTATTTTGACAAAACATAGAAACTCTCTATAATTGAATGGATAACCTATGACAAAAAGTGGAAAACATTTTGGCAAAAGGAGAAATTGCACGTTTTGTGCAATTTCTTCTTTTGTCACTATGTTTTCAAAAAGCTGTCTGCTGCGTCTATATGAGGGAAAGGGTTAACATTTTTGTCCAGATGTTTTCCTAAGCCATCTGCTAAGTATGTGTTGTATGTGGGAAAGGGTTAAGTATGTCCGCATATGATTTGTAGCATTTCTTAAACAGGGCATGACTGTAGATAGCTCATGGTACCAAACTGCTAGATGTATGAATGGCTGATTTTACAAATTGGTGCTTTTCTATTTTCAGAGATAGGGAATGTAGATAGCTCATGGAACCAAACTGCTAAATGTATATATCTGTTACTTTCTGTATGAATGGCTGATTTTACAAATTGGTGCTTTTCTATTTTCAGAGCTCCGACAATGTGGTATGGGAAACACACAAAGTTGCTTTAACAAGGGTGAGTCAGCATTTCATTTCACTGTTTAAAATACATGAGACCTACTCGTAGGAAAACAAAAACGCATTGGTGGTGTAGTGGTCACAGCTTCAGGTTGCGGTTTCCATACCTGGCCGACTTTTATAATGGTAGTTATGGTTGCCCTCCTTGGCGCTCAGGGTTGCAGGGTCAGCATAACGACTGACTGGCTGGTGTCAGGATAAATGGACTACCCCAGTAGTAGTACTGGAAACTTACCCAGGAAACACTGTGATAAACAACCTAATAGAAACATGAGTATGTTTATGTCGTAAAGATCTACTTGGGCTTCAATGTTATCATATAATTATGGTCATTGGAAGGCTTATCATGAAAGCTGGTTTCTTGGTTTGAGCTGCAAGAGATTATTCATGATCTTCTTACATACTTGTTGTACAAGTATTTGTTTAGAATCCTGGAAGAAAACATGTGATTCTTAAGAAAAATGCCACCATTGTCATTTGAATTCCACTTGAATTCCACATGTGGGATGATGGTCTATTTGGGACAGCAGCTAGTTTACTTGAACAATACTAATAATATATATAATGTTAACAAAGTTAACAAATTCTCATTTTCCTATAATGTTTTTATCACAATAACTCTCACATTTGTCCTGACATTATATCTTTTTTTTCCTCACATATTTTTAAATCCTTTGCCACATACAGCAGATCTGTAGCAGACGTAACTTTGAAAAAATCTTGGTAAATAAGCTGAAAGTATAATTATTGGTAAGAGTAAAAAAGATGTGGCAATTTCTCTTTTTGACACATTGATGTTTTCAAAAGTTCTCTGCTTCAGAAGCGTCTGTGTGTGTGTGCAAGGATCTGCAGCAGACAACTTTGAAAATGTCTGGGCCAATTTATTAAAATATCTGTGTTAATTAAGATATCATTATTGAAAATAGTTCAAAATCCTTGTGGAAAAAGGAGAAATTTCTATTTATGAGCAATTTCTTCTTTTACCACAATGTTTTCAAAATGCATGTGGTCCGCTACAGATGCATCAAAAAGTGTTGGAAACGAGTCATGCAGGACTCGCCTGGAAATAACCTATGAAACAAACCATGCATTGAATCAGGTATGTAAAGTAATTGTTCAAGATAATACAGATCATATTGCTGTAACCTAGAGGTCATTGGTGATTGGAAGAGGGTCCCCACCCCTGATAAAAAATAACAATTATTGTCTTCACCCTTTCCCACCTGTAGACATGTTTTGACACAATAGCAGCAGATGACTTTTAAAAAACATTATGGCCGAAGGTGAAATTGCTCATGATTTTTCAGGTTTTTGTCACTATGTTTTCAAAGTCGTCTATAGGTATATTTGGGAAAGGGTTAGTTAACCTTTTCCCAGACTTCTTTGAAAATATCTAGACAAACTTTACATGGAAAATGTCTATGAATAAAAGAAAGGTTAATGAATAGAGTTGAGAAGATTTCTTATTTTTAGTAAAATTTCCCTTTTATCACAGTATTTTCAAAAGTCATTATGCTGCAAAGTCAACCGTACTAGTATGTGTTAGGGAAAGAGGGAAAAATTACTTTTCCCCAGTTGACACATTTTTATGCTCCGTTGTCACTATTTCAACTTGATTCATAAATTCTCTATAATTTGTAGAGCTTTTCCATATTTTGGCAAGGTTTTTTTCAAAGTCGTCTGCTGCAGATATGTTGTATGTGGCTTGATTAATAGCTTTGGGTTAAGCATCATTTTCAACAACTTCTCAGTCATATCACGGCAGCCAGTTCTCCTATCCATGTTTTTCCTGGCTTCCCCATACCAGTAGTCAACACAGCAGTCTTTCCATGCAATTGGATGCTTTCCCGCATAGACTGATAGCCCATTGGTGGAAGACAAATGACGCTTTTCACATTGACTTAGTTGTATGTGGGATGAAAGGGTTATTTGATTGACCTCTTTTTCAGGTGCCTGGGTTTGGGTTTGGTATTGCAGTCAGCGGTGGGAGAGACAATCCCCACTTTGCCAACGGTGACCCGTCCATCGCGATCTCAGATGTGCTCAAGGCTGGACCTGCGGAGGGAAAATTACAGTAAGTGTTCTCGATTTTACCTGAGATGTTATTTGTGACAGGAAAAGCAACATTCGTTGGAGGGTTTGAAAACTTCTCCTAAACCTGCACTGAACCATTTTCCACCAAACTTCACAGGAATAGTCCTTGAGTGGTCTTAAGTCAAATGTAGAATGCATGTGTACTGAATTATACCTGAGATGTTATTTGTGACGCAAAAACTAACATACTTAGGGTTTGAAAACTTCTCCTAAACCACTAAACCATTTTCAGCCAAGCTTCATAGGAATCGTCAGTTGTTGGTCCTCTTTCAATGAACAGTTGTTCATAGAATTCTCCTGAAATAAATGGTTCAATAACATTGATAACTTTATGAGTTCTCATGACTTGTAACCTGACTGTCAAGGAAACAATGAGTCCTTAATACAATAGTATTCTAACTTTATTGAATTATGCAAACATTGTGAATCCCATGGAATGAAAGCTTTTCTAAGTATGGGTCCCTATTAAATATTATGAGTAAGCACTCACAGCTAGGTGCACAAAAATGCACTTTGAAAATAACTTTACAGAAATATTTCTTACATGATCGCCAAGATTGTTCAAGCCATCTTGATTGTTTGAAAAACTTTGATGCTCAAGGGCAAAGCTCAGAATCCTTTCCTTTTAACCTTACCCTCATTTACAATTCTGCAACAGACGAACATATTTTTTTAAAAAATAGAAAATCTCTATAATTGAATGCATATAACCTATTACTAAAACTGGAAAACATTGTGGCAAAAGATGAAATTGCTTGTTTTGAGCAATTTCTTCTTTTGTCACTGTGTTTTCTAAAAGCTGTCTGCTGCAGAGGCGTCAGAAAGCGTCTATATGAGGGAAAGGGTTAATGCTGATACTACAAACTTGTGCTACATGACTGGTTTTAAGGTCCTTGGGCAAGGAACTCCATTGAGACTGCACATATGACCCTCTTGTCTATCTACGAGGGGTGATCTAGAAGTAATAGGACTTCGGTACCGGTAATAATTTCAACACAAATCAAACTTATAGAAAATAAATGGAAAGAAAACCTGATGAACTGTATTTCTCTTACATGCATGAAAAAATATTTGAATAATTGGATGAAAAATAAAATTTCTGTGAGATTATGGAAACTGTGAATAACATGGTGGAGGGCCAAGGTAGTAACTTTTTTCTTAACCCTTTCCCTCATATAGACGCTTTCTGAAGCCTCTGCAGCAGACGGCTTTTCGAAAACATAGTGACAAAAGAAGAAATTGCACAAAACGTGCAATTTCTCCTTTTGCCACAATGTTTTCCACTTTTTGTCATAGGTTATCCATTCAACTATGGAGATTTTCTATGCTTTGACAAAATACGTTTAAAGTCGTCTGCTGCAGAATTGTCGTATGAGGGAAAGGGTTGTGCACTGTTTGAAGTGAAACATGTTGGTTTAATATATCAAGACACTTTATCGTACACATGTTACACATGTATCCATAGGCAGACATGGAATGTTTGATCAGACTGTGCTGAAATGCAGGCTGATCTGGATCTTTTCTGGTCCTTCTGCCACAATATTTTCCAATGTAAATCAAACTTACACTTCCAATTTACCAGATGTAACAGCTTTTGCCTTGAGCTATTTTAAAGCAGACCAATTTAAAATGTCATGTCAGGTTTATTAACTAATTAACCCTTTCCCACATACAGACACTTTCTGATGCCAAAACGTTGTCTGCTGCAGAGGTGTTAGAAAACGTCTATATGAGGGAAAGGGCAATAAATGTAATATGTACACATTTCCACATACAACAACTCTGAGGCAGGCGATTTTGAAAACATCTTGTGACGGTTTATCTCTACAAATGGAAATGAACCGCTGAAAAAGAGTCTTAAACATTTTGGCAAAGTGAGAAATTTCAGACATCATATTCATATCGATAGTTTCATTCAAAACGGTTGCAACTACATTTTGAAGAAGCCCTGGATATGCTGCATATGCTTCAAAATGTGTCTTTCTGTAGGAAAAAGTCAAATAATACAAATATTTAAATATACATGTAAACACTGTTTATCTCAATGCTGTTTTCTTGTACAAAAATACTTTTAAAAATGGAAGTAATGACTGCGCTCAGGATTGCGGGGTTAGCATTGTGACTGAATGACCGGCTGGTGTCAGGATAAATAGACCAGTAGTTCTGGTAACTGACCCAGGAAACACCGTGATATAACTGAACAATTGTTGAAAGCGGTGTAAAACACCAATCAATAATTCTTGCACATATTGACATGGCAGAGGTCAATGCTATCAAAAACAACTATGAGTAGGAAACAAATAAAGAGATAAAACAAAGGGATAATAATGATAAATAGGGTATTGTATAATAATTACTGTGGTTATCCCCTTTGGAATGCTCTTATAGGATGTAATTTTCTTTGAGGGAGGTCATGCTCTTGATGTGATCTTATTTTTTCGGCTGCTTCGAAGACTACTAGGAAAAATAATTATTTCACATTCTGAAAGTCTGTAAAATAGAATTTTGACATAGTTTGAAAAAAAATGTGGGAAACTCAGAAAGTCCTCCCTTTGATCAATTGCTAATTTTTTTACCCTAAAGTCGCCTGCTGGTGTCAGGATAAATGGACCAGTAGAACTGGTAACCTCCCCAGGAAACACTGTGTGATATAATTGTTGTAAACGGCGTAACACACCATACAATTAATCCATCCCCGGTCCCAGTTATACTAAAGACTTTAAAAATGTTAGTAATAGTTGCCCTCCTTGGTGTACAGGGTTGTGGGGTTTAAGCACTGACTGGCTGGTGTCAGGATGATTGGACCAGAAGTACTGGTAACCTACCCAGGAAACAACATGATATAACTGAAAAAATTGTTGAAAGGGGCGTAAAACACTAAACAATCAATCGATCTCCAGCCGGGTCATGCCAAAGATTTTAAAAATGTTAGTGATGGTTGCCCTCCTTGGCGCTCTCAGGGTTTTCGGTGTTGTGTTAGCATTATGACTAACCTAAGCTGGTGTCAGGATGATTGGACCAGTAGTACTGGTAACTTGACCAAGGAAAGAAACACTGATATAATTAAAAAATGGTTGTAAGCGGCATAAAACACCAAACAATCAATCGTCTCAAAGTCTCTAAGTATGGTTTCAGTATGACATGGTACCTTTGTCAATCTCCCAGGCAGAAATCAAAACAATGGGTGTTAGAGAATTGATCAGATTACTCAATATGGTGAATGGCTATTTTCATCTTTAACCATCTTCCACATATAGACCCTTTCTGATGCCTCTGCAGCAGACGGCTTTTTGAAAACATAGTGACAAAAGAAGAAATTGCTCAAAACGAGCAATTTCTCCTTTTGCCACAATGATCTCCACTGTTAGTCATATGTTATCCATTCAACTATAGAGATTTTCTAGTTTTTGACAAAATATGTTCAAAGTCGTCTGCTGCGGAATTGTCGTATGAGGGAAAGGGTTAACCATCTCCCACATATAATTAATCTGCTTGAGACGCCTTCAAAATATTTCCGCAAAAATCTTTAAAAAAAAATTGTCTCAAGATGCACATTATCTCTAAAAGTGGGTATGGGTCTACAATTAGCATTGGTTAACTGCCTTCCCCATCCACAGACATCTTTTTCTCCACCTCCTTCCCAGATATTTTCAAACTGTCTGCTGCAAAAAAACATATATATGAGAAAGTGTTAACCCTTTCCCTCATTACGACAATTCTGCAGCAGACGACTTTGAACATATTTTGTCAAAACTTAGAAAATCTCCATAATTGAATGGATAACCTATGACTAAAAGTGGAAAACATTGTGGCAAAAGGAGAAATTGCTTGTTTTGAGCAATTTCTTCTTTTGTCACTTATTATGTTTTCAAAAAGCCGTCTGCTGCAGAGGCGTCCGAAAGCATTTATATGAGGGAAAGTGTTAAGCAGTTTAGAGCAGGCCAATTCTGAACAGATAAGGGTTACATCTTTATCTAGTAGCATTGGTTAACTGCCTTCCCCATCCACAGACATCTTTTTCTCCACCTCCTTCCCCAGATATTTCCAAAGTTGTCTGCTGCAAAAAACGCATATATATATGAGAAAGTGTTAGTTAACCCTTTCCCACCTGCAGACGCATTTCAACGCAATAGCAGCAGACGACTTTTTGAAAACATAGTGACAAAAGAAGAAATTGCACAGAACGTGCAATTTCTCCTTTTGCCACAATGTTTTCCACTTTTTGTCATAGGTTATCCATTCAATTATGGAGATTTTCTATGTTTTGACAAAATACGTTCAAAGTCGTCTGCTGCAGAATTGTCTATGAGGGAAAGGGTTAAGCAGTTTAGAGCCAGCCAGTTCTGAACAGATAAGGGTTACATCTTTATCCGGTATTATATTGTCATCAAGTGGAATGTTCCCCGTTGTTTTTCCAACCTCCTGGCCTGATATTGTGGTTTGACATTATAACATTGGCAGCATTATAGGCGTGATTTACCCTTTTCCCGCTTGAAGACACATTCAGATGCATCTGCAGCGCGCCAGCCGACTTTTGAAAATACTGTTACAAAAGGGGAAAGTTGGTTATAATGAGCAATTTATCCATTGTCACAATGATTTCAACTCTATTCAATCATTTTACTTTCATTTATAAAAGATTTTCCATTTTTTGGCCTATATAATGTTAACCTTTTCCCACAAAAAACAAATCTTCAGAAGAACACTTTGAAAACATCTACTCAAGTTACGGAAAATCTCTTAAGGTATAATTACTGAAAAAAGTTGAAAAGATTGTGGCAAAAGGAGATATCGCTTGTTTTGAGAAATTTCTTCTTTTGTAACAAATTGTTTCCAAAAGTTGTCTGATGCAGATGCGTCTATAGATGGAAAAGGATTAAAGTCATCTGCTTCAGATTTGCTGTATATATTGGAAAAGGTTAAACAAAATAAAATACCAATAGATAGATGGTGCTTTACTCTGTCAAACCATTGCTCATTTCTTCAGCATTGCAAAAACTATACAATGTTATTGATGAACATTCCCACAGTCGATATTTTGAATCTGCATCAGACAACTTTGAAAACAATGAGGCTTAAATATGGATATTTTCAAATATCACTGCCTCATCATCAACATGTTGTCTCTTCTCACCTTGACTTTGGATAACCTTTTTCTTTAGGCATATATATACAACAAATCTGCAGCAGACGACTTTGAAAAAACATCAAGGCAAAACTATTGAAAACCTTGTAATTATTGAATAGAGTTGAAAATTCTGTGGTAAAAGAAGAAATTGCTCAATTTCTTCTGCACAAAATGTTTTCAAAAGTTGTTTGTAGATGCATCGAGAATGCATCAGAATTCACCTGCAAGTTGAAAAGGGTTATCAAAAGGGCTTGGCATGAAAAGGTTGTAACTAAAATTGGTATTTTTTTACCAAGGTTAATTACCTCGCCGTAAAGTCTTTATAATTGTTAAATCATTTTTCTTAAACAATGGAAATTTAGGTGCCATTGCTCGTTCTGAGCAATGGCACCTAAATTTGCATTGTTTACAAAAGGGAAAATTCGCCCCTAATCCAGGGTTTTCAAAATAGTTTTGAGTTACAACAGTTTCACGCCAAGCCCTCGCCAAGCCCTCGATATGTCTGTCAGTGGTCTTTATTGTACTGGAATGCCATGAGCTGTCGGATTTGCCATCATTGAGTTATCAGATTTATAGATAAACAGTTCTGTCAATGTTCTAATGAAAACTGTTCCAATGGAAGGATTTATAGTGACGGGAAAGATAACTGAAATGTTCCAGGGAAAATTCTGCAATTAGCAGTGACCAACTGAAAGTTGTCTTTGAAGTCGGATGGAATTAATTTATATTATTGGGCAGCAACTATATATTTTTTTTTCTATTGTGCAGAGTTTGAATTTTTTTTCTCCCAAAGGAATTTTGTAAATTTTTGGAATATTGTGCGCATTAACGCTTTTCCCTCATTTAGTAGTTGTAAGGATGAAGGACCTTCTGAAATTCATTTTAAATTGAATTCCTAAGTTTTAGGAATATAATGCTTTTACTGAAATTAAGTTCTTGTTTAATGTTCATTTCTAAATGCTAAATTGAAGTACAGATTAAAATCAAAATACTTTAATCCATTTCCGCTTTTGTATGGAAATAATAACTATTAGTCGTTGGGTGTGAAACTTTGTCAGTGTATTGTGTGAAAACGGGATTTTTAAATGACAAGAGATGGCAGAGTAAGTTGCTCTGATTTCTTCAATTTGTTTTCGTGTATTTTTGTGTCACATGCCGTTATTAACCCTTTCCCTCATACAACAATTCTGCTAGAGACGACTTTGAACATATTTTGTCAAAAGATAGAAAATGTCTATAATTAAATGGATAACCTATGACTAAAAGTGAAAAACATTGGGCAAAAGGAGAAATTGCACGTTTTGTGCAATTTCTTCTTTTGTCACTATGTTTTCAAAAAGCCGTCTGCTTTCAGAGGCGTCAGAAAGCGTCTATATGAGGAATCCACCATGGCCAAGTGGTTTAGCATCGTGGATTGTGAATGACGCCTAAGCGGGTTCAATTCCAAGTCGGGCCACAACGTTTATGATGGCACATTTCTTAGCCTAGCACTGGCACAGGTTTGTTTACCCAGGGATCATGATTAGGTGAACTGTTGCTGTGATATAACTGAAATAATGATGAAAACGGCATAAAACCCCATTAAAAAACTGCTGATGTGCCTGCAGGTGGGAAAGAGATAAATAGAACAGTCAAACTAGTGTTAGCAGAAACTCTGTTAAGCAGTCAACTTGTATGAAGCAGCCATTTGAACATTAACCTAAACAACATTTACTTCCTTATTTGACTTGTATTAAGCAGCCACCTGTGTTCAGCAGCCAAATATTTTGAATCCACTGGGTGACTGCTTAAGATAAGTTAGACTGTATATCGGTAAATGTCGTGAAACTTTGTTTATTGCAATTCAAATAATTAATCTTATATTTTCTAGAATCAACGACCGAGTTTTAAGTGTTAATGGTCACTCGTTAGAGAATGTGGACCACGCCACGGCCATATCAGTATTAAAAGAGAGCGGAAGTACGGTCAATCTGGTATGTCATTTGTCAAATATGTTCTCCCTTCTCCTTCCCACATACAGAAACTTCCTGCTGATGCCTCTGCAGCAGACGACGACTTTTGAAAACATTATGACAAAAGGAGAAAATTGCTCCAAGCAAGCAATTTCTCCTTTTGTCACAAAGTTTTTTTTACTTTATTTAGTAATTATACCTTCATTTATAGAGATTTACAGTGATTTTGCCTTTTCAAAGTCGTCTGAAGCAGATTAGTTGTATGTGGGAAAGGACTAATCCAAGAACTACAATGTATACCTGCCATGTTCTAACATGTTGTTATGAGAAAGATCAACTCAAATATCATTAACCCTTTCCCTCATACGACAATTCTGCAGCAGACGACTTTGAATATATTTTGTCAAAAAATGGAAAATCTCTAGAATTGAATGGATAACCTATGACTCAAAGTGGGAAACATTGTGGCAAAAGGAGAAATTGCTCGTTTTGAGCAATTTATTCTTTTGTCACTATGTTTTCAAAAAGCTGTCTGCTGCAGAGGCGTCAGAAAGCGTATATATAAGGTAAAGGGTTAAACAACTTAAATCGGGTAAGTCATTGTCTAGTTTTTACAGTCCAAATCCAGTGTTTTAAAGTCGACCCGTGGGAAGAGAACAATCTTGTCTTTGTTCACGGGTGGTCTTTGATTGCAGGGTCATTTATGCAGAAAATGATTAATTGAGAAATTAAAAATGGGGTAAGCTACAGACAGGGAAGATGGTGTTTTGCACAGGTTTGACTGTACATAAAAAAAAGTCCCAGAATTACAACATTTACCTCCCCTGTGCCATTTCTTATATAATGAAAGGAGAAAGATCAAATAAAATATCATTTAACTACTTCATGTACAAAAAATATTGAATCAACTTCAAGACAATGATATAATCAGATAACAAATAAAAAGTACAGTCCAACCTGTGTTTAAAGACCACCCATGGGAACAGAACAATCTGGTCTTTGTTCACAGGTGGTCTTTAATATTCATTAGACTCTCTTACGAAATCTGTAAGTATAGTCCAACCTGTGTATAAAGACCACCCATGGGAACAGAACAACCTGGTCTTTGATCACAGGTGGTCTTTTATTGCAGGTTCATTTAGACTGATTAATTGGGAAATTAAAAGTGTGGTTGCTATAGACAGGGAATTACTATTAAAAGGTGGTTTTTAGCACAGGTTTGACTGTACATGTATATATTCATAGTTTAATTTTATTACAGGTCATAAGAAGAAGAATAGTACTGCCCGCATCTCTAGAAAACGAAACTCCTCCTTTAAAAGTGACCCTTGCTAAAAGGAGTAGAAAAGACGGTAATTGAAATTGTTGTTCACTGTCTTTCAACAACTATTTGTTATTATCCCTTTCCCACATGAAGATGAATTTGCAGCAATAACTTTTAAAAATATTGTGACAAAAGGAGAAATTGCTCATAAAATGATCAATTTCTTCATTTGACAGAACGTTTTCAACTCTATTTAATACTTAAACTCGCATTTAACAGAGATTTTACAAATATTTGCCAGGATGTTTTCAAAATCGACTCCTGCAGATTTGTTAAAAAATTATTCAACAGATTAATTCTGCATGGGGGGGACACTTCAGAGGACAAGATAAGGGGAGTAAACTGGTCTAACAATATCTCTCTAATAACTCACCCAAACCCTATGCTGTGGGTACTCAAAAGAATCATCTCACTGAGACGATTCTTGTGAGTACCTACAACATAGGGTTTGAGGGTCAAATAAGGATTTGGGTATGTGAAATACTTGTCTTTTCTAGACCTCTGGAGAGTAAATAAAATCATCATCATCATATCACCATATCATCATCATCATATCCTATCATCATAATCATATCATCATATCATCATCATCATCATATCATAATCACCAATCAACATTATATTACAGAGTTTGGCATTGTTTTGGGTTGTCGTTACTATATCAAAGAAATCATTCCAAACAGTCTAGCAGCTCAGGAAGGGGGTTTGAAAGAGGGAGACAATCTTTTAAAGGTACTAATAAATATTTTCTTACATGTCATTTCAAACTTTGAAAATGGTAGTAAATGCTGCCCTCCTTTGTGTAGAGTGTTGCGGTGTTATCATTTCAACCGACCTGCTGGTGTCAGGATAAAATGTACCAGTAGTACTGATGGCCTATCCAGGAAACGTTGTAATATAACTGAATTATTTTTGAAAGCGGTGGAAAACATCGAATAATCAATCAATTAGCTAAATTGTTTATCATCCAAGGGTGATGCATAAGTGTGCTATCATCATGATATAACTGTAATAATGTTGGCGGAATTAAACCAGGGCTATAGATAAGGGAGGTTTTGCATGTTCTAAAATCCTTATTTGACCATTTAACCCTATATTGTGGGTACTCGAAAGAATCGTCTCAGTGAGACGATTCTTTTGAGTACCAACAACATATGGCAGAGGGCCTTTTGAAAACATAGTGACAAAAGAAGAAATTGCTCAGAACGAGCAATTTCCCCTTTAGACACAATGTTTTCCACTTAGGTCATAGGTTATCCATTCAATTATAGAGATTTTCTTATTTTTTGACAAAATATGTTTGAAGTCGTCTGCTGCAGAATTGTCGTATGAGGGAAAGGGTTAATAATAAAAGAGAATTTTGGGGAAAAAGAGCTGAATACCCCTCCTTATCTGGACCTCTGTAAAACTGTAAAACCACGGTGAATCAAACCCAACCCTGCTACATGTGAGTGGAATATCTCATATTTGATGTCTTTCCATATCTATTTCAGATAAATAATTCTCCAATAGAGAGTATATCATTGGTGGATGCCCGAAAACTGATAGAGAAATCAAAGGAGAAGATACAGCTTATTATAACAAAGAAAAAGGATGATAAGAAGAAAGATGATGGTAATATATTTAATCATACTTTCTCACAGTGCTTTTTGTGTTTCTTAGCATGTTAGGACATTATAAATCTGATTTTCCCCTTTTTCCACAATGTACCAACCAAGTGTCTTTTCGCAAAATGAGCCCCGGTAGCGACGCAGGTTGTCAATACAGGCCAACATTCTTTCCGACGTTTGACAAAAGTCACTACTGTGACAAGCGTCATTCATCTTGCACCAATAGGCTAACAGTTTATGTGGAAAAGCAGCCTGTTGCTTGGAGAGTATGTTGTGTGGGGTACTGGTGTGAGAATACCAGGAAACATATGGGTAGGTGAACTGGCCACCGGGATATGACTGAAAAATTGTTGAAAACGGCGTTAACCCACAATCAATCAATTTTCAAAATGACTTCTGCATTGGTGTCACCAAATAGCAGAAATCACTTTCCCTCCTTGGTGGTTGGGATTGAGTGGTAAGTATTTCCACTGTCTTGCTGGTGTCAAGATGAATTGACAAGTAGTTGCTGTAACTGACCTTGAAAACTCCATGATATAACTGAAAAACTGTTGAAAACATCATAAAGCACCACACAAATTCATGATTATCTCCCTTGAACAGAATACTCTCTGGGCTATGGGACCATGCAGAGCACGTTACCAAAACACTCGGAGAACATCAACGTCTACAGACCTCATTCGAACCCGGAAGAGGACCTTTACAAGGGCCAGATTTCCCCGAAAGACATTCCCCCAGGGGCCTACCCGCCCAACAGTCCCCTATCCAGATATGATGGGAGATACATCTATGACCATGAGGCTGCCCCACCCAGACCTCCCCTACCCTCTGGAGTTGAACCAAGTATGTAAAAATTTGTAGATTTAATTTTTTATAACAAAAGATTTCTACAATATTATCAACACGGTTTTGGACTTTCTTTAACATTTTGTTTAGTCTTGGCCCGATGTACATGCTTAAAGAGAAGGAAAACGAAACTGGGAAATTCCTCAAAATTTTCTAGTCTTTTCGTTTCCTTCAATGTGTTCAACTCTTCATGCAAATCCTACTTCAATATTGCCAAATATTTAAATTTCCTCAGAAGTTTTTACAGAAGATGATTCAAAATCATCATATAAGGTAAAATGTTACCGATATTTAATGTCATCATCAGCTTTGAGAGTTGCATTTATATTATCTTGGTATAGAGTTGAAAACATTCAGGGAAAGGGAGAAATTGCTTCTTTTGAGCAATTCTCTTATTTCCACAATGTTTTCAAAGGTCCTCTGTATCAGATAAAGGTCTACGCAAACTATGATTTCATTTTAAGTTTCTCTGAGAAGATCCAAGTAAAAAGTAGAAAACATTGTACCAAAGGAGAAATTGTTTATTTCAAAAGTCCACTAGCAGATAAAGGTCTAATCAAACTATCATTTCATTTTGAGTTTCTCCGAGAGGATCCCAAAAGTAGAAAACATTGTAAGAAAAGGAGAAATTGCTGTATTATTTCAAAACTTCACTAGTAGATAAAGGTCTAATAAAATTTCTCCACCTATCCATTTTCAGAGTCTCCAGGAGGACGATCCCCTAGTCCTGCAAAAGAGCCAAAAAGAAATGATGGTTACTATAGCGACAGAGAGGATTTACGGAGACAGAAAAGTTACGGGAATTACGCCGTCGTTAACGACGAGGCTGATATGGGGATTATAAGGAGACATCATAATGAGTAAGTCCTTTTCTCACATATGACAAATTTGCAGCTGAAAACCTTCAAAACAGCTGATTAAAAAATTTGGTTAACCTTTAAAGAAGAAAGTTTAATCATTGAATTGAGTTGCAAATTGAGAAATACCTCATTATGAACCTCCTTTTGTTTTAAAATAATATACCATTACAAGTTTATAATACTTGTAAATTAAAAAATATATCTAATCCCTTTCCCTTATACAAATAAATAGAAAACTATTTTTGGGAAATGAATTGGTTTAAACAAGCATTTTGTCTACTTTTACAATTATATCAACTCGTTCATCCAATCCTTTTACGAAATTACAATATTATTTTTTCTGTGATGTCAAGCATTGAAAAATATACTGCACTTGTCTGGAAAAAAGGTTCAATGATTTAAACCTTGGCCATGCATTTTGACGCATCTGCAGAAGACGACGTTCGAAAACATTATGACAAAAGGTAAAATTGCTCTAAACAAGCAATTTCTCCTTTAGACACAATGTTTTCAACCTTTTTTCAGTAATTATACCTTTTATTTCTAAATATTTTCCATATCTGGAGTAGATGTTTTTAATGTCATCTGCTGCAGATGTGTTGTATGTGGGAAAGGGAGGTTAAAATGATAAAACAAATTGTCTCTGTATGTCCATCACCCTTTCACTTACTTATATGCTGGCAGTTGACACATGACTGTGTTCCTTCAAATACTTCGTCTCATTCCAATTTATTTGTTACTTACAGAAGATACGTTGGGAAACGAAAAGACATTCGCCCGGAGCCCAGGGCTGTTACATTCCGAAAAGAACCTAGTTTGGGCCTCGGGCTCAAGCTAGCTGGCGGTAACTCGACGGGTATATTCATAGCCTCGGTGCAGCCAGGCAGCCCCGCTGAAATACAGGGACTTACAGAAGGGGACCAAATATTAAAGGTATATTGTCTTTACCCTTTGTCACATTTATAAAAACAAATATACCGCAGACGACTTTGAAAACATCTAGGCAAAAACATGGACAATCTCTATAAATGAAGGTATACTTGCTGAAAAGAGTTAAAAATGTTGTGGCAATAGGAGAAATTGCTTGTTTTGAGCAATTTCTCCTTTTGTCACAATGTTTTAAAAATTCATCTCCTGAAGAGGTTTCAGAAAATGTCTGTATGTGGAGTAGGGTTAATAAGTTGTTTTTTTACACATCTCTACAAAGGAGGCATATTTCATGATCATAAGTCTTGACTTGACATCTTAACCCTTTCCCTCATAAAGACGCTTTCGACGCCTCAGCAGCAGACAGCTTTTTGAAAACATAGTTACAAAAGAAGAAATTGCTCAAAACGAGCAATTTCTCCTTTTGCCACAATGTTTTCCACTTTTAGTCATAGATTATCCATTCAATTAAAGTGATTTTCCATTTTTTGATAAAATATGTTCAAAGTCGTCTGCTGCAGAATTGTCGTATGAGGGAAAGGGTTAAGCCTGTGTTCTTATTACTCAAAATTACATTTATTGAGCCTTGATTCTAGAAACTAAGACTTTGGGACATTGGTTTTAACATATATATTTTACATCAATTGTGCAACAAGCATTTAGCTTTTAAATATATTATTCACGCTCGATGTCTGCTTCCTGGAGGCATAACCAGTATTCCAGCTGTATAGCCATATATTCATTAAACTACTTTGACGCCCTAAACATATCACATTTGTAAATTGTAGGCAAATGACAGAGATATTCCTGGATTAACTAGAGAAGAAGCTGTCACATATTTAACCGGTTTGGAAGGAATGGTCACTTTATCACTGCAATATAAAAAAGAAGGTAATATGTTGTTTCATTCATTCTTGAATAAAGAGGCAGAACCTCAGTAGCTCAGTTGGTATCGACATGGTCTGTGAATCAGTGGGTTGTGAGTTTGAACCCAAGCTTGGCCATCATTCTTTCTGATGTTTGACAAAAGTCACTATGACAAAGAGTCTACCAATGGGCTAACATAACAGTCTATGTTGAAAAGCAGCCAGTTGCTAGGAAAGTATG
Organism: Serripes groenlandicus; assembly: GCA_031761405.1. Lineage (NCBI taxonomy): Eukaryota > Metazoa > Mollusca > Bivalvia > Cardiida > Cardiidae > Serripes > Serripes groenlandicus. The sequence continues at coordinate 20,110,081 of JASEVX010000014.1, forward strand.
TTGTGCTGAGTACTGGTGTATGAAAAAGCCAGGTGAACTGGACGCTGTGATATGACTGAAAAAATGTTGGAAAACAGCATTAAACCCCCAATCAATCAATCACTCAATTGAATAAAAAGATTCTTCTACTAGATCTTTATCCCTTTCTCAAGGTAAATATTTTGTATAGAATGGATTGTTTGAAAACATCTAAAACAAAATAGGGTTACTTCTGGACTATTTTTAACACATTTGGAAACAATTGTTGGAAAAGGAGACAATGCTTGTTTTGAACACAATGTTTTCCAAATTCATCTGCTGTAGATGTGTTGAATTTGAAAACATCTTTGGGGGAAAAAAACACAAGGACAAACTTTATGTATATAAGTATAATAATTAATAGATTTGAAAACATTGTGGCAATTGTAGATAGATGAGACGTCTAAATGTGAATACGTGTGGAAAAGGGTTAAATATGAATTGAGATAACTGTAGTTAATTGTCACCACAATTTATAGAAAATTAACTATCTATCTGTAACTTATTCAAATAGATATAATCCACTTTTTTCAGATTTCGACCGAATAATGACGAGTCGAGAGGCCGGAGATTCGCTATACATTCGCACACATTTTAACCATGAACAAGGGGAACCAGGCGAGCTGACCTTTGTACAGGGCGACATTTTCCACATTAAAGATACACTGTTCAGGGGAGTGCCTGGTTCCTGGCTCGCCATACGAATAGGCAGAAATAATCAGGAAACACAAAAAGGGATTATTCCAAATAGAAATAAGTAAGATATCTTTATATATATTATACTCTAATTGTTATTCACTGAACAGTTTAACAGTTATTCGTTTAAGCATTTCACATATATAACAAATTTGCTGCAGAGGAATTTTAAAATTCTAAAGTCATTTGCAGGAAAGGACGGTTTAATAACCCAATCAAACAATCTCTTAAGCCTCATACAGATGCTTTTCCGATGCCTCAAAACAAGCAACTTCTCCTTTTGCCACAATGTTTTCAATCTTTAGTCATATGTTATCCATTCAATTATAGAGATTTTCTTTTTTTTTGACAAAATATGTTCAAAGTCGTCTGCTGCAGAATTATCGTATGAGAGAAAGGGTTAATACAGATTAACCTTTCTAGAGCAGCAAACCCTTCCACTTCCACCGTGTGATGCTCTAAATGGAAACTTTTATTTATATTTCAGTGCTGAACAATTAGCAATTTCCAGTCAAACGGCAGGGGAGGATGATAAGGAGAACTCGCCCTCGAAGGGGCGGGGCTTATTATTCAAAAGGAAAGCAGCAAGGCGGTCCAAATCTCTCAGCAAGGACCACTGGGAAGATGTCATTTTCTGTAAGTATAGATAAAAGACATTCCATTATTCACACGGTGGAATTTTGCATGGGGTTCAAGTCAGCACATCTTACCCTCTACCTTGCATTTTATACTTTACCAAATTCAACGAAGAAAAAATCAGGACCAATGAAATGAAAAATTGTGATATCATGAGATAAATATGCTTTTCCCGCCAACTTTTCGAAACTTGTCTGCTGAAAGAAAATGTGAAAATATATCAATACTAGGTTAACCCTTTCCCTCATATAGACGCTTTTTGACGCCCCTGCAGCAGACAGCTTTTTGAATCCATAGTGACAAAAGAAGAAATTGCTCAAAAAGAGCAATTTCTCCTTTTGCCACAATGTTTTCCACTTTTAGTCATAGGTTATCCATTCAATTATAGAGATTTTCTATGTTTTGACAAAATATGATCAAAATCGTCTGCTGCAGAATTGACGTATGAGGGAAAGGCTTAAGTTTTAAACTTAGGTTCATATATATAAGAGTATGGGCAGTGTTGTATATAAGAGTATGGGCAGTGTTGTATATAAGAGTATGGGCAGTGTTGTATATAAGAGTGATGCAAAAAGGGGAATGGGAATAATCTCACTGAAAAACTTAACCCTTTCCCACAATCAGTAACTCTGCAGGAGACGACTATGAAAACGTATGGGAAATAATATGGAAACCTCTATACATGAACGTATAGTTCTAGACTAGAGTTGAAAATATTGTGGCTAAATAAGAAATGGCTCATTATGAACAATTACTCCTTTTGTGTCAATGTTTGAAAAGTCATTTGCTGCAGATGCCTGATGCCTCAATATGCGTCTGTAAGTGGGAAATGGGATTTATGCCTAGGGAAATTGAGATCAGCAGAGTCACAATATGTGTTGAATGGGATAAATACATATTTAAGCAAATTAAAAAATTGAGCTATTTCTCCATTTCTCCAATTCTCCAATTCTTTTATGCTGTCTGCTGCAAAGGTGTCAAAAGTCTTCTACATTGTACAGACATATCCTCTTCATAACCATGTTGATGCATGAGGCCACACATGTTTTCCCATCCCTCCCTGTATTTTTTTTTTTTTGCTGCATGAGGGAAATAGTCAATGTAATTTCATTCTAGAAAACTAAAGATAACTTAATTGAAATAAAAGTCATTAACCCTTTTCCACCTATAGATGCATTTGACACATCTGCAGCAGACGACTTTTGAAAATATTATGGTAAAAGGAGAAATTGCTCATCATGAGCAATTTCTCCTTATGCCACAATGTTTTCAACTTTTTTTAGTTATTATATATAATTATAGAGATTTTCCATATTTATGAGCAAACATTTTCAAATTTGGTTGATGCAGATTTGTTGTATGTGGCAAAGGGTTAACCCTTTCCGACATACAGCAAATCTGTGACAAGACAACTTTGAAGACATCAAAGCAAAAATATATAAAGTATCTATAAATAAAAGTATATTTATTGAATAGAGATGAAATCATTTAGGGGAATGGAGAGAAAATGCTCATTATGAGCAATTTCTCTCTTTGCCACAATGATTTTGGGTGTCGTCTGTGAGTGGGAAATGGTTAAACATGTTTATAATTGATATTCTTGTGATACAGCTAAGATTTTATTATGACCCAATCATAGATCCTTTTTCCACAAAGATAAAACTGCAGCAGACGACTGAAAACATCTTGGGTAAAAAATATTGATAAAATGAGAAATGGCTAATTTTGAACAAGTTTTTTACCAAGATGTTTTCTTCTGTCATCTGCTGCAGAAGTGTCAGAATGCACCTGCATGTTATAAGGGGATGAAGGAAGGTAAAATATTATAGAATTAGAAGGTTTTTTTATCTAAATATGAAAGACTTTAAAAATGATAGTAATGGCTGCCCACCTTCATGCTCAGGGTTGCGGGATAAGTTTTACAATTGACTCACTGGTGTCAGGATAACGGACCAGTAGTACTGGTAACTTACCTGGGAAATGATGTTATATAACGGAAAACAATGTTTAAAGCAGCATATAGCACCAAACAATCAATCAATCTAAATATGAATTTTTTAATGACATGATAGAAAGTTCATTATGTTTTGAATCTTTTTAAAACAGCTAGTCCAACCGGTAAGTGATGCTATGAAGCCCCAATTATACAGAATATATACATTATAGATATTTCTTCATACAATTGTTTGATTTTAATGCCCACAACTTCAAAGAAGTTGCTTGGGAATATCGCTTTGTCTTCGATTGTTTGTTCAATTTTGTTTGTGTGTTTTTGTCACACTTTTTTGGGGAACATGCTATAACATGACATAAGAATTGAAATTTCTTAGGCTGTTCTTTTAGAGGCTTTGCACTTTCCATATTAAACTGCTTAGGGTATTTTGATTTTTTTTTTTTGTCTTTGAACCCTTTCCTACATACAGACACTTTCTGATGCCTATGCAGCAGACGACTTTTGAAAACATTGTGACAAATGAGAAATTGCTCCTTTTGTCACAATATTTTCAATTAAATTTAATTATCAAAACTCTCATATATTGAGAATTTTCACGTTTTAGCCAACGTTTTTCAAAGTCATCTGCTGCAGACTTGTTGTAAGTGCCAGTGGGAAAGGCTTAATAAACATTTTAACTTCACAAATTAGGACCCTTTTTGAAAATTCCATTAGATGGGGTGTTATACATGGTTTGAAACATGATGGGCAATGCTCCACTTAACCCTTTCCCTCATATAGACGCTTTCTGTCGCCTCTGCAGCAGACGGCTTTTTAAAAAACATAGTGACAAACGAAGAAATTGCTCAAAACAAGCAATTTCTCCTTTTGCCACAATGTTTTCCATTCAATTATAGGGATTTTCTATTTTTTGACAAAATATGTTCAAAGTCGTCTGCTGCAGAATTGTTATATGAGGGAATGGCCGGGTTAACAAACATTGTGCATTTAGATATCACCAGATGTACATGCAGGCAGATGTTATTCACATTTCATGCAAAACGGTTGTTTAAACCATATTTACAGTTGATGGTACACTTTTTCTAGTTTATGTTTGACTATGTAGCCACCTTTCTTACAATACATATACATATGAATTGATTTAGTTTCCCCTGATATTAGCAGTTGCACATTTTGCTTCTATACCAGCACTCAAGTGACCGATTTAGGGCCATCTTGGTTGGCCCTCTTGTTTAAAAAATATGTTATATGAAGTTTTCCTTGAGCACCACTCACAAATTTGTATGGACAAGCATATTTATAATTGAGATCACAGTGCTTTACAAACACATTTTTCTAGTATATTTTTAGCTCGACTATTCGAAGAATATGAGAGCTATACTACTCACCCTGGCGTCGGCGTCGGCGTCGTCGTCGGCGTCCACGTCACACTTTGGTTAAGGTTTTGCATGCAAGTTCTAAAATACTACATGTATTGCATTGAAACTTTCTACAACCCTACCAAACTATCACACCAATGTAGATTATCAAGTTAGATAACTCTGTCCTGCATTTTATGCAAGTTATGGCCCTTTTTTACTTAGAAATTCTGGTTAAAGTTTTGCGTGCAACTAAAGTAAGAGTCCATATCTCAGTATTTACTTGATGCATTGCATTGAAACTGTCTACAACCCTACCCAACTATCCCACCTATGTAGATTATCAAGTAAGATAACTCTATCCTGCACTTTATGCAAGTTATGGCCGTTTTTTTACTTAGAAATTCTGGTTAAAGTTTTGCGTGCAACTAAATTAAGAGTCCATATCTCAGTATTTACTTGATGCATTGCATTGAAACTTTTTTTTACAACTCTACCCAACTATCACACCTATGTAGATTATCAAGTAAGATAACTCTATCCTGCACTTTATGCAAGTTATGGCTCTTTATTTACTTAGAAATTCTGGTTAAAGTTTTGCGTGCAACTAAATTAAGAGTCCATATCTCAGTATATACTTGATGCATTGCATTGAACCTTTATACAACCCTACCCAACTATCACACCTATAGATTATCAAGTTAGATAACTCTATCCTGCATTTTATGCAAGTTATAGCCCTTTTTTTACTTAGAAATTCTGGTTAAAGTTTTGCGTGCAACTAAATTAAGAGTCCATATCTCAGTATTTACTTGATGCATTGCATTGAAACTTTCTACAACCCTACCCAACTATTACACCTGTGTATATTATCAAGTATGATAACTCTATTCTGCATTTTATGCAAGTAATGGTCCTTTTTTTTCTTAGAAATTCTGGTTAAAGTTTTGCGTGCAACTAAATTAAGAGTCCATGTCTCAGTAAATACTTGATGCATTGCATTGAAACTTTCTACAACCCTGCCCAACTATCACACTTGTGTAGATTATCAAGTATGATAACTCTATCCTGCATTTTATGCAAGTTATGGCCTTTTTGGACTTAGAAATTCTGGTTAAAGTTTTGCATGCAACTACATAAAGAGACCATCTCTTAGTGAACTACTTGATGCATTGCATTGAAACTTTATACAGCTCTTACCAACCATCACATCTATGTAAACAATCAAGTATGATTACTCTATCCAGCATTTTATGCAAGTTATGGACCTTTTTGGACTTAGAAATTCTGGTTAAAGTTTTGCAACTACATTTAGAGTGTAATCTCAGTTACAACTTGAAAAATTGCATTGAAACTTTATACAACCTTTCCCAATTGCACAACTATAAACACAACCAATTAAGATAACTCTATCCTGTATATGGTGCAAATTGTTGCCGTTTTTTTACTTAGAAATTATGGTTAAAGGTTTGCGTTAAACTACATTAAGAGTCAATATCTTAGTAACTACTTGATGCATTCCATTGAAAGGTTATACAACCCTTTCTAACCATCACACCTATGAAAATAATCATGTTAAATAACACTATCCAGCATATAATGCAAATTATCACCCACTAAGAAATTGTGGTTAATGTTTTGCATGCAACTACATTAGAGTCCATTATCTCAGTAACTTAAATAAGTGGTGGAATAGTCGAGCGCGCTGTCCTCCGACAGCTCTTGTTAATTATGTAGCCACCTTACTAAAATATATGAGCCGTTCCACAAGAAAACCACCATTATGGACATAAAATATTGATCCGTATCAGCCTAACCATGCCACGCAGGCTAACCCGGACAAATTGTTTTCGCCTCCTGTGGATTTTCTGTTTCAGAAATCATAACCCTATACCTCTATCCCCCCAAGACTGAATGTGTTGGCCCAGATAAGCCTGTGCGGACTGGGTCTAAACATTACGCAGTCCATAACATTGGTTTTCTATACATTAAGCATTGTCCATAATGTTGTTTTTCTCTTATGGAACAGCTCGTATATATGTATTGATTAAATTTCCCCAAATATTAGCAGTTGCACATTTGCTCCTTTACCATCACTCAAGTGACCAATTTAGGGCCATATTGAGCATCTTGTTAAAAATTGAGTGAGATGTAATTTTTTTTTATTTTTATGGACGAGCATATTTGTAGTTGATGGCACAGTGCTTACAAACACATTATCTCCTTTATTTTTGACCATGTAGCCACCGTTATTCATCAATTAAAAGTTTCTTGCTCATTTTTTTTGTTTACCTCTTTTTAGCTCACCTAAGCACGAAGTGCAAGGTGAGCTTTTGTGATCACTCACCGTCCGACGGCGTCTGCGTCGTCGTCGGCGGCGTCTGTTAACAATTTCCTACAAATGACTTCTCCTACTAAACCAATGAACAGATTTCAAAATTACTTCACAGGAATGGTCCTTAGGTGGTCCTCTTTCAAAGTTGTTCAAAGAAATTAATTCCAAGTAGAACTTTGGTTGCTGCGGCATCAGAAAAGGGGAAAATTGCCAAATCTTAAAAAATCTTCTTGTCCAAAAGTACTGGCCTGATTTGAAAATTATTTTGCACAATTGTTCCTTGGGACACTCTTCACCAAGATTGTTCAAATATTTCCAATCCGTTGAAAAACATAGCCGCCAGGGGGCGGAGCTTGTTTTCCTTATATGTGCATTGTTAAAAATTTGAAAAATCTTCTTGTCCAAAAGTACTGGCCCGATTTGAAAATAGTTTTGCACAAATGTTCCTTGGGGCACCCTTTACCAAGATTGTTCAAATATTTTTCATCCGTTGAAAAACATGGCCGCCAGGGAGCGGAGCTTGTTTTCCTTATATGTGCATTGTTAAAACTTTAAAAATCTTCTTGTCCAAAAGTACTGGCCCAATTTGTAAATTATTTTGCACAAATGTTCCTTAGGGCACCCTTTACCAAGATTGTACTAATATTTTTGATCCGTTGAAAAACATGGCCGCCAGGGGCGGAGCTTGTTTTCCTTATATGTGCATTGTTAAAACTTTGAAAAATCTTCTTATCCAAAAGTACTGGCTCGATTTAAAAATTATTTTGCACAAATGTTCCTTGGGGCACCCTTTACCAAGATTGTTCAAATATTTTTGATCCGTTGAAAAACATGGCTGCCAGGGGGGCGAACTTGTTTTCCTTATAATTATGTGCATTGTTAAAACTTTGAAAAATCTTCTTGTCCAAAAATATTGGCCTAAAAAGAGTAAAAACTTTGAAAACTATTGAAGTTCTATTAAATCAGGTGAGCGATATAGGGCCATCATGGCCCTCTTGTTTTTTTTAGGATGATTAGTCAGGACATGTTTCTATGAGGGAAATTGTACTGACTGACTGACTTACTCTGAGGAATTTTCCTATTGTCCTCACACACACACACACACACAAAGTGCTGTGCCATTGCTAGTTAAAACCTGTTTGATTGGATGATTAAACTAACACCATGCCCGAGTGCCATGTGTGTTGGGACAATCTGAATACGCCCCATGGTTCATAAGTTTGAACCCCGACCAGCGTCTGATTATTTCCGATAATTTACATTATTAATTGTCACTAGCGTCAAGACCTTAAGACCTGGATCCATACATTGTTAGTCATTTTAGCCATAAGAAAACTGACATTTGAGACTTTGAGACCAGTAATGATCTGGAACGGCTTTCGCAAAATCTGATCTGTACCTGCTTGCCATCAAGTCCTGCAAGAACTCTCTGGAAAATGTTATGACCAACAAAATCAACTATTCATGTCTGCAATTTGATCATAGTTGCCTTTAACTTCAAAATCTCCGAAGGTCAATTTTCATGTAACTTATCTCTAGTATTTTAGCTTTTTGCATCATGGATCTGTATTCATTGCACAATCATACATCATGTAGATCACACCACAGTTTTTCTTTTTTATTTCATTCTTTATATCTTAGATATCCTTTTCAATGAGTAACAAGAGATGTCTGAACGAAAACTGACATAATTATTTTGTTAACCCTTTCCCACATACGACAATTCTGCAGCAGACGACTTTGAACGTATTTTGCCAAAACATAGAACATCTCCATAATTGAATGGATAACCTATGACAAAAAGTGGAAAACATTGTGGCAAAAGGAGAAATTGCACGTTTTGTGCAATTTCTTCTTTTGTCACTATGTTTTCAAAAAGCTGTCTGCTGCAGATGCGTCAGAAAGCGTCTATATGAGGGAAAGGGTTAACCCAAGTTCCCACATACAACAAACTTGCAGCAAACTTTTTTGATAACATCAAGTAACAAAAATATGGAAATTATCCATAAATGAAAGTATCGTTATTGAATAAAGTTGAAAAACAGTGTGGCAAAAGGAGGAGTTGCTCATTTTGAGTCCAAGATATGGAAACTCGATAAATAAGAGGATAATTATTAAATAAAACTGAAAACATTATGGCAAAAAGCTCATTATAGCAATTTATTCTTATGCTGCAATGTTTTGACAAGTTGATTGATGCAGAGGCATCAGAAAGTGTCTGCAAGTGGGAAATGGTTATAGTCTTTTGTATCATTATATTTTTGGTTGGTTAAATGGAATGTATTACTAATGAAATATATAAATGTGTACACTGAATAAGTTAGTAATGATGTTTAATTTGAAGACCGGAAATGATTAATATTAATTTAAGTTGGATTATTTTGTTTTCTAATATCTTGCACGTCTCTAAGAAATTGTTACAGAAATTGTTACAGTCAAACTCCCTTTAGTAGAAAAGTCTATTAAGCAGCCAAGCTGTATTAAGCAGCCAAGTTCTACTATTAAGCAGCCAAGTTGTATTTAGCAGCCATTTTAAGGTTGTCCCAAAATGCCTTTTCTGTCATATTTGAATTGAATTAAGCGAGCATCTGTCTTCAGGAGTCATATTTTGAACTTAACTTGAGAGGAATCTGCCGTGGCAGATTAGTTAGCGTCTGGAATTTGGTATCTGGTATTCTTGGTTTGACCCCCAGTCACAGGGGCCATGGTGGACTGCCCATGGGCAGGCACATTTCCTAGCCTAGTAGTTTTCCCAAGGTCATTAATAAGTTAACTGTTGCCTTGATATAACTGAAAAAGTGTTGAAAATAGCGTAAAACGCCAATAACGCAAAAATTTACTATATATGAGCCATAAACCATATTTTTTAATACAAATTGATTTATTATTTATTTTGTTATTTTCTTCTTTTTCAGCACATTTACAGACAAAGTTCCCAGCTTATGACCGAGTGATTTTAAAAGATCGTAAGTATTTTACATTGGAACGCTTTTACATTGTTGAAATAACCATTCTTACTCCAATAAATCATTGATTTGAAACGAAACTATCTATTTTGAGTATAAAATGTTACTGAAAGTCATATGCCATAATGAGGCACAGACATTTATAAGAATTTAAATGTACATTTTGGTTTGATTGCATGGATCAGGGACGTAGATAAGATCTTATCTATGTCCCTGCATGGATGCATAAGCAAATATTTATCTAAACTGTGGCCACACATATCGAAGGGTATAAGTTAGTTTTAATTAAACATGCCTTATACGTTTAATCGTTTCCCTCATATAGGTGCTTTCTTACACTGCTGCAGCAGATGACTATTGAAAACATTGTGGAGTAATTATACCCCCAGATACATAGTGTATGGGGGCTATATAGGAGTCACGCTTGACGGTCGGTCGGTCTGTTTGTTTGTCGGTCCGTTGGTCTGTGGACATTTCTTGTGAACACTATTTCTTAGCAACCCTTGGTCAGAATTCAATATAACCTCACAAGAATGTATGATACCAAGCCTAGTTGTGTATATTGATGGCATGTTGCACTGGAATTATTTTTAAAAGAGTTATGGCCCCTTGAATTTCTCATACATATGTATATTGTCAGGCACCAGCTGGGTGTATTCATCGCCTTCAGTGATATTTCTAGTTTATCGAGATTTTCTGTGCTTTTGACTAGATGTTTTCAAACTCTTCTGCTGCAGATTTGTTGTATGTGGGAAAGGACTAAGACCCTGTAACGATGCCATGTATTTAATTGTATCATTCAATCGGTGAATCCTATTAACCCTTTCCCTCATATAGACGCTTGCTGACGCCTCTGCAGCAGAAAGCTTTTTGAAAACATAGTGACAAAAGAAGAAATTGCTCAAAACGAGCAATTTCTCCTTTTGCCACAATGTTTTCCACTTCTAGTCATAGGTTATCCATTCTATTATAGAGATTTTCCATATTTCGACAAAATATGTTCAAAGTTGTCTGCTGCAGAATTGTCGTATATGAGGGAATGGGTTAACAAACATTGTGCATTGTCGTATGAGGGAAAGGGTTAACCAATTATCTTATCTTATCATAAATCAAGTAATAAATAATGATTTAATATTGCTATTTTATTTTTCAGCTGGTTTTGCACGACCTGTAGTGATATTTGGTCCATTAGCAGACGTGGCCCGGGAGCGTATATTACAGGAATATCCGGATAGGTTCCAGTCACCCCGTATGTATTGCATCTTATTATTGCAAGATATTTTTAATGTTATTAGTCCCCTACCGGCCTGTACATTTTCTGGTGGAAATACATGCAGATTGACATGCGCAAATACACCACGACAGATTAAAATTCCGTATCTACATGCGGTGTAAATACAAGATTGTGACGTCAGACAGTGCGCGGAATACTTTCAGCGAGGTATCCCCAATAAACAATGTATTGAATCTGTATATTTAATAGTTTTTTCGCTCTTCATAGATCGTAGGTATATAATAAAAGGAATATTACGTTGCGGGAGCGATAAATGGGTACGTATCGCACGACTCGTAGCGTGGGAAAATCCATATCTTACTCGACCTTCGGTCTCGTAAGATATCGATTTTTCCACGCTACTTGTCGTGCAATACAAACCCTTTTATCGCTCCCGCAACGTAATATTCCGTATTTATTATTGCAAGATATTTTTAATGTTATTGTCATTGTCATAAATGTTACTTGTAGCAATCAGTTTAGAAAGATTGATTGTTTGTTTGGGGTTTAACGCCGTTTTTAACAATTTCTCAGTTATATCACGGCGGCCAGTTCACCTACTCATGCATTTCCTGGTTTTCTCACACCAGTACTCCACACAACAATCTTCCCAAGCAACTGGCTGCTTTTCCACATAGACTAAGCCCATTGGTGGAAGACGAATGACGCATCAGTTTAGAAAGCATTGTGGGAAAAAAGAAAGAAATTTCTCAGCAGAAATAGTTTAACCCAATTATCTATAAACTATTTGTCTAAAACTATCACTTAAAGATGGTTTTGCATTGATGTCTAATGTAAAATGACTTTTTGAACCCAAATTTGGCCACTATTTTCAAAGTGAATGACTGTAATACATCAGGTAAATGTTTAATGAAAAAGACAAGTCAAGCATAGCTTTAATGATTATAAAGTAAACCCGATATAACTTGAACCATTTTTCCAACTACTACAAATCTGCAGCAGACATCTTGAAAGTATCTTGGGAAACACACGGTATAATTGAAGGTATAATTAATGAAAAGAGTTGAAAACATTGCAGCAAATGGAGAAATCGCTTGTTTTGAGCAATTTCTACTTTGTCACAATATTTTCAAAAGTCGTCTGCTGCAGAGGTGACAGCAGCTGTCTTTGGAATCACAATGGCAAAATTGTTGGATCTTTTTAAATGAAAGTTTAACCCTTTCCCTCATATAGACGCTTTCTGACGCCTCTGCCGCAGACGGCTTTTTGAAAACATAGTGGCAAAAGAAGAAATTGCACAAAACATGCAATTTCTCCTTTTGCCACAATGTTTTCCACTTTTTGTCATAGGTTATCCATTCAATTATGGAGATTTTCTATGTTTTGACAAAATATGTTCAAAGTCGTCTGCTGCAGAATTGTCGTATGAGGGAAAGGGTTAACTATTGAATAGAGTTGAAAACTTTATTTTCAAAAGTTTTCTGCTGCAGAGGCTTCTGTAGGTGGGAAAGGTTTAATGGGCAAACATCTGAGAGCAACCGACAGTGTCTCTATGCAGTCTGAACAGCATCTTCTCTGTGTATATAATCTTATCACACAAGACCCGGCCGGGTAATTCAATTGGTAGCGTATCTGACTCGTGATCTGAAGGTCACGGGTTCGATACCCGGTTGCGGCGACATTCTTTCGGGAGATGTTTTCCATTGCCTCTCACCTCTGTTCTATGTGAGAAAGTAGTCAGTGGCTTCGAAAGAATGTTGTGTAAGTACTGGTGTGGGAAAGCCAGGAAAACATGGGTAGGTGCACTGACCGCCGTGATATGACCAAAGCTATTGAAAGCGGCGTTAAACTCCAAACAAACAAACAAAACTTATCACACAAGCTGAAGAATAAATTAAAATAAATTAATACAAGTATGCTAATTAACCCTTTCCCACATTCAACAAATCTACAGCAGACGTTTTTGAAAACATGTGGGCAAAAACAATGAAAATCCTCTAAAAATGAAAGCGTAATTACTGAAAAGAGTTGACAACATAGAGAAATTGCTCATTAAGTCTGAAAGCTCCTACATCTTCGAAAGGGTTCTTGTACGAATTATTGATTTGAAAATGTGGGAAGTTTGGTTTTTCGCGTGACATGATATGACCGAAATACCGTTTCAATTTCAGTGAGTGAAAGTCATGTAGATGATGAAAAGAAAGGTAGATCTGGCATTATTCGACTTGGTGCAATTAAAGAGATTATTAAAATAGTAAGTAAAATATATATTATAATGCAGAGGATGATTTTTGGAAACAATATGTCTGAAGGAGTGATTGCTCTTGAGCTTTAACCCTTTCCCTCATACGCCAATTCTGCAACAGACGACTTTGAACATATTTTGTCAAAAAATAGAAAGTCTCTATAATTGAAGGCTGAAAGTGGAAAACATTGTGGCAAAAGGAGAAATTGCTCGTTTTGAGCAATTTCTTCTTTTGTCACTATGTTTTAAAAAGGCCTTGATGAGGGAAAGGGTTAAACGAAAATTGATATTAGTTGTGGCTATACTTTTGTCAGAAGATACATCTAAAGTAACGAAGGAAACTATGATATAAATGAATTACAGTCAAACCTGTGTTAACCCTTTACCTCATATAAACGCTTTCTGACGCCTCTGCAGCAGACTGCTTTTTGAAAACATAGTGACACCTCTGCAGCAAAGCTTTTTGAAAAGAAAACGAGCAATTTCTCCTTTTGCCACCATGTTTACCACTTTTTGTCATAGTTTATCCATTCAATTATGGAGATTTTCTATGTTTTGACAAAATACGTTCAAAGTCGTCTGCTGCAGAATTGTCGTATGAGGGAAAGGGTTAAAGACCAACTTGGAATAATGAATTCCCAGTCTATAGCAACCACACTTTAAGATTCCTAATTACTCATTTTCTGCATAAATGACCCATGCAATTAACCCTTTCCCTCCTACGACAATTCTGCAGCAGACGACTTTGAACATATTTTGTCAAAAAATAGAAAATCTCTATAATTGAGCTAATATAACCTATGACTAAAAGTGGAAAACATTGTGGCAAAAGGAGAAATTGCTCGTTTTGAGCAATTTCTTCTTTTGTCACTATGTTTCCAAAAAGCTTCTGCTGCAGAGGCGTCAGAAAGCGTCTATATGAGGGAAATGGTTAAAGACCACCTGTGAACAAAGAATGTTCTCTTCCCATGGGTGGTCTTTAAACACAGGTTCGACTGTATTCAGTTATTCTCAATTTGGGTTTGGGAGTCTTATTTGGTTTCCGATTTGACGAAATGTAAAATTACATTGTCATACATCTAGTTAGGCTTCACTTCTATTATTTGTCAGAAGATGCATTTAAACTCTTTCCCACAAACAACAAATCTGCAGCAGACGACTTTGAAAAACATATTGAAAAATAAGTAAAACAACGTGAACAATTTCCATAATGGAGAGTTTAATTATAAAATAGAGTTGAAAACATTTCGCCACAATGTCTGGTGCAGAGGCATCAAAAAGCATCCGTATGTGGGTTAAGCAGAAAGTGAAGACTGTGGTGAGACTGTGCAGATGCATGGGCTCATCCAAGTTCTCCACTGTACACAGATGCAATAGGATCCCAACTCGCTAGACCTGGCTCATTTATATGTACTCGACATTTAGATATTCCTTTGTTTGTATACATTAACGTAAATGTTTTATTTTGTTTATTTTTCAGAGAAGACATTGTTTACTAGATGTCACCCCTCATAATGTAGATAGATTAAACTTCGCCCAGTTTTACCCCATTGTAGTATTCTTGAAGGCGGACTGTAAAACCACCGTGAAAGACTTACGGACGAAATGGGCGAAGGGCTCGAGTAAAGTCCCCAAAAAATTGTATGAACAGAGTTTGAAGCTGGATAAATTGTATCAGCATCTTTTTACTGGTAAGTCTTAAATTGTAGCTTTAACCCTTTCCCACATACAGATGAGTTTTGCTGCATCAGCAGATGACTTGAAAAGGAGAAATTGCTCAGACATTTTGAAAAACATGGTGACAAAAGGAGAAATTGCTCAGACATTTTGAAAAACATAGTGACAAAAGGAGAAATTGCTCAGAAATATTATATTTTGATATTAATTTATGTACATATATAACCACCTTACCTTAAACAAGATCCATTAACCCTTTGCCTCATATAAACGCTTTCTGACGCCTCTGCAGCAGACTGCTTTTTGAAAACATAGTGACAAAAGAAGAAATTGCACAAAACGTGCAATTTCTCCTTTTGCCACAATGTTATCCACTTTTTGTCGTAGGTTATCCATTCAATTATGGAAATTTTCTATTTTTTGACAAAATACATTCAAATTCATCTGCTGCAAGATTGTAGTATGAGGGAAAGGGTTAAACCTAGTTAAAATGTATTATTTCGTCTGTAGAGATTTTACATAGTTTGACATAGATGTTTTTCCAAAATCGTTTGCTGGAGCTTTGGTGTGTTTCTTCAAACCATTTTGTTTAACCCTTTTCCCACATATTACAATTCTGCAGCAGACAAGTCAACTGCGATAACATCTACACAAACATATGGAAAATCACTATTAAGGGAAGTAAAACTATTGAATAGAGTTGAGAACCGTTGTGGCTAAAGGAGAAATTTGCTCATCATTAGCAATTTCTACTTATGCTGCAATGATTTCAAAACTAGCCTGCTGCATAGGTGTCGGATTGCGTCTGCATGCTGGAAAGCGATAACATTAACTGTTTCATGTCTATTACAGCCACAGTAACTCACAACAGTTCGGAAACCTGGTATAAAAAACTGTTAGAGATGATAGAATTACAGCAGCAGCAACAAATATGGATGTCGGAGAAAAAGGTGAGAATCGTTAATTTATATTCTTGTTGCCATAGCCTCAATACTGTCTCAGAAGGAATAGTTCACTGTTTTACCCTCATACAGCAAATCTGCTGCAGACGACTTTGAAAACACACCCGAAAAAAAATGGAAACTCCTTTTAAATGAAAGTCTAAAATTGAATAGAGTCGAAAACATGGCGACAAAAGAAGAATTTGCTCATTTAGAGCAATTTCTTCTTTTGTCACCATGTTTTTCAAAAAGCCGTCTCCAGGTATCAGAAAGCATCTTTATGAGGGAAAGGAATAACTGTTTTACCCAATCCAATCTGTAGCAGACAAATTTAGAAAACATTGTGGCGAAAGGAGAACTTGCTCATAATTTTTTTCAAAGTCGTCCACTCAGACCCGTTGTAGGTGGGAAAGGCTTTTGTGTTAATGATGAAAAATATACAGATGAGAATTTGTTCACATTTCAAAATTACATCTTTTAAGATTGTGAAAATGCCATGGTTACAATACCTATCTGTCATAAACATTGTTTACATTTCTTCAGCCTGAAGAGGATATCAGCGACGACTATCTTTTCCCAATGTCGAACAGACTCAGCTTCTCTGGTAACAGTGACGTCGATATCCCACGAGCCTTAGATGACCTTGAAGGGTCACCCACGCATAAGAAACGTTTTCTAGTCAGATCGAATTCGGATCCCAGCGTCAACACGTCGGAAAAGATTCCAGGAATTCCACCCTATCCAGATCCCCCCAGATATCATAGATCTCCAAAGGTAAAAATCATAATAATAATAATAGTTATAAATTAAATGAGTCCTCCCGCGAAAAAAACAACATTATGGCCTCTGCGTCAGACTAATCCGGGCCGACACATTCCGTCTCAGGGGAAGTATAGATTAATGATTCCTGAAACAGAAAAATCCACAGGAGGCGAAAGGTGTCTATCCAGGTAAGCCTGCGCGGCATGCTTAGGCAGATCCGGGTCGATACTTTACGCAGACCACAATTTTGGTTTTCTCGCGGGACGGCTCATATAATGATAACGACTTTGGTTAAGGAGGCTACACATTCAGGATGTCCCAATCTTCCATGTTGGCATCAGAGTAAGCAATGCATTATATATACACAAAGTTATACATACACAAGAGATATAAACAATTGAAAATAAAAGCAAATTGGTTACAAAACATAAGATTTTTGCCAAAAAATCTTGTACAATAAACAACTTCATTACAAGAATGACCAGAGAACGTCTATGCTAAATATAATTTCCTGAAATAATTTAATGAATTTGCAGTTCGAATTTGAAAAAGAATATCATTCCAAAAATGTTGGTCCTTTTAAGAGAGTTAATAAACACATCTGTACCAGACGGCTTCTGAAAAAATTGTCCCAAAAGGAGAACTTGTTCAAAATGATCTGGCAAGCATCACATGCAATTCTTCAAAAAATTGGTATTTTCTTTCCCACAGTATTTTAAAGTAACATCATTAAAGAAAATTGCTCTAGGTAGGACAGTTTTACCCCTTCACACTTGTTGACGCCATCTTTTGAAAACATAATGAGCAATTCCTCTTTTGGGCACAATGTTTTCAACTCTATTCAATAATGATACTATATTCATGGAGATTCACTTACCTGCCATCACACTATGACTTACTGGCAAAGTACACAAGCAGTCCTTCCAAGGAGGAGCGGCAAGTGAGACACAGTCATACAATAAGTCGGATTTCATCCCCACGACATTTTCAGGAGACTTAGTCTAGAGTCATATATAAAGTTGTCTGTATCTGGTATTAAATATTGTTTTATTTATTTTCCAGCTGTCGTATGACAACAATCAAAACTACCAGGATGTAGCGTACGACGATTCGTACACACAGAGATCTGAAGACCGTTATTACCCATCATACTATGCAGACAACTACCCTCATGATCGTAACCGTGCCAGCATTGATCCCTACGCAACCATCACACCCAGCGAGAGGTTAAGAGGTCGAATCCCCTCTGATTCACACTGGAATGGGTACGATTTTTTTTTCCATTTTCAGCTAATTTAAAACTCCTTATTGCTTGCAGACACAATTGGAAGCGTCTGCAGCAGATGACTTTTGAAAACATTGTGATAAAAGGAAAAAATTATTCAAAATGATCATGGGCATTTTTTTGCTTATGCCACAATATTTTCAACTCTTTTCAACAATTCTACTTGTTTCATTGATAGAGATTTTCCATATTTTTGCATAGCTATTTTCAAAGTCGTCTGCTGCAGATTTGCCATATGTGGGGAAAAGGGTTTAATTTATAGATGGAAATTCCTGTTCAACATAAACTTTTGCATTTTTCATATATTATTATGTTCATGCAACTATTTGTAACTTACCTGTAGAGGTTTAACCCTTTCCCTCATATAGACACTTTCTGACGCCTCTGCAGCAGACAGCTTTTTGAAAACATAGTGACAAAAAAAGAAATTGCTCAAAACAAGCAATTTCTCCTTTTGCCACAATGTTTTCTACTTTTAGTCATAGGTTATCCATTCAATTATAGTGATTTTCTGTTTTTTGACAAAATATGTGCAAAGTCGTCTGCTGCAGAATTGTCGTGTGAGGGAAACAGTTAACGAAATGTTTATATTTATATCACATACTTTTAGGTACGAAGATCCTCAGCCCAATCAGGGTCATGTAGATCCTTTATACTCTCGACCAATCACCCGCCAGCATCAGTCGCCGCATTCTTCATCCTCGCCCAATGAGCCAAGCTCGCCGTCATACAACCAGCAAGTCAACTCACCACCACATTCACATAATACACGAGATTCACGGGTATGTTGTAGTTAATAATCTTTGAACCCAGAGGTCCAGATAAGGAGGGGTATTCAGCTCTTTTTCCCACAATTTCTCTCTTATTATGAAAGTGAACCCTATGTTGTGGGTACTCAAAAGAATTGTCTGAGTGAGACGATTCTTTTGAGTACCCACAACATAGAGTTTGAGGGTCAAATTAGCATTTTATAACATGCAAACCTAATCTACTGCTCTGTAAATTAAATCTTTTCATAGATATTATACATCTGCAGCGGTTGATATATTATTTGATTTTTTTAACTCTGGAAAAATTATTGTAACTTGCACGTGTTTATATTTTATTACCTGTTTTGGGTTATTGAAGCAAGAAAAAAACCTTGAAAATTGCCTGGCAGTAAGACCCCGGAGAACTAGATAAAAGGGAGTGAACAGGTCTTTTCCCGACAATATTTCTCTTATTACTCAACCAAATCCTATGTTGTGGGTACTTAAAATAATCGTCTCACTGAGACGATACTTTTGAGTACCTGCAATATAGGATTTTAATGTCAAATAAGGATTTTAGAACATGAAAAATTCTCCTTATCTAGAGCTCTGCTACCCCATTGTTTGTTTGCTCATAACGCTCTCTCTCACTATTGTCAAATTTTCAAGCTTGTCTGTTTATCGAAGAAAAAAAAGTTCATGGTATTTTGATACCCTTGGCGTCTGCATCGTCACAAAACTTTAACCTTATCTACAAAAAAAACCATTCAACATTTTCAAATTAAACTTGGTACACATGTTCCTATGGCACAATACCGGCTCGGCCAATTTTCTTTCCGACGATTGACAAAAGTCAATGCGACATACATCATTCGTCTTCCACCAATGGGCTAAGTCTATGTGGAAAAGCAGCCAGTTGCTTGGGAAGATTGTTGTGTGGAGTACTGGTGTGCGAAAACCAGGAAATGAATGAGTAGGTGAACCGGACGCCGTGATATCACTGTGAAATTGTTAAAAACGGCGTTAAACCCCATTCAATCAATTAATCAATCCTATGGCACAATATGCATGACTATACCAGGTCACATAACTCTGGCTTTAACGATTATTCGCCGGCGCTCTCGTTTATTTTATAAATTTATTTCCCGTTGTAGCAGCCGCCATACAACGACAACTCATCCTACTCCAGTGATTCCTTCACCAAATACACGTCCAATCCGGCCAACAAACACGACGACTCTAAATTACGGGAAAAGATGGGGCAGCAGACTCCAAGGCCTGGGTACCGTGGCAACGACCCTTACAGATTTACTCGGAGCACAGTGAACAAAGTCAGCACCAGCAATGTGGACAAATCAAAACTATCTGACCTCTCATCGAAATACAGGTACGGTCAAGGTCATATAGGAGAAATGTAGCCTTAACCCTTTTCACTCATAGAATGCAAATATGCATGTTAAAAATAATCCATCAGTAAATTATTTCCGTGTTTTATATAAAGTTAAGTAATTTTTTTAAATAAACAAAAAATGCTTCAACCCCAAAAAGTCCTTAAGTTCTGTTTACCTGTTCCCATCTACAGACGACATTACATGCCTTTGCAGCAGATGACTTTTCCCACAGTTTTTTCAAATATGTATAAATGTATTTCTTCATATGAGGTAATATGTTTATTTATTGTCTGAATTGGATGTGTCACTAAAGTAGCAAATGATGCCAATATCTACATTAGATGCAGCAGATGACTTTTCCCACAGTTTTTTCAAATATGTATCAAAATATTTCTTCATATGAGGTAATATGTTTATTTATCGTCTGAATTGGATGTGTCACTAAAGTAGCAAATGATGCCAATATCTACATTATCCCCCCCCCCCCCCCCCCCCCCTCCCTCTACCCATATGTTCTTACAAAAGAAAATGATATCTGTTTAGCTTCGACATTTCCAATCTTTCTCTTTTTTGTGTGTTATTTTAGTTGCTTGCAGCCTTATTCCTTTTAGTTGCTTGCAGCCTCATTCTACTATTCTTGTATAGATTGAAGTATGAACAATTATCACAAGTCTATGATTATTGAACAGTGTAAAGTGATCAATTATCTGTAGATCAATTACTAAGGTTTTTATTCCCCCACATTGAAGCTCAAATAGTCATGTGATGAGGATATTTTTCTCCCTACACTGTTAACCCTTTCCCTCATATAGACGCTTTCTGACGCCTCTGCAGCAGACGGCTTTTTGAAAACATAGTGACAAAAGAAGAAATTGCACAAAACGTGCAATTTCTCCTTTTGCCACAATGTTTTCCACTTTTTGTCATAGGTTATCCATTCAATTATGGAGATTTTCCATGTTTTGACAAAATACTTTCAAAGTCGTCTCCTGCAGAATTGTCGTATGAGGGAAAGGGTTAAACGCAATATTCTATGCTTTTGTTACAGCGTGACATATTTCTGTAGATAAATAACCATTGCTTGTTTTTATCACAAGAGTTAGCTTACCTTACCTACTATGTATGCCTTATTAGCCATTTGATTGGATCATTCATTAACCTCTTCACACATACAGATGCTTTCCGACGCCTCTGCAGCAGATGACTTTTTGAAAACATTGTGGCAAATGGAGAAATTACTCATCATGAGCTATTTCAAATTTTGCCACAAATTTTTAAACTTTATTCAATAAAAAAATAATAATTTCTATATTTTTTATCTAAATGTTTACAAATTTGTCTTCTGCAGATTTTTTGGTATCTGGAAAAGGGTTAACCCCTTCCCTCATACGACATTTCTGCAGCAGACTACTTTGAACATATTTTGACAAAAAATAGAAAATCTCTATAATTGAATGGATAACCTATGACTAAAAGTGGAAAACATTGTTGCTCGTTTT
The DNA here is from genome assembly GCA_031761405.1 of Serripes groenlandicus. NCBI lineage: Eukaryota > Metazoa > Mollusca > Bivalvia > Cardiida > Cardiidae > Serripes > Serripes groenlandicus. Next base: position 20,131,827 of record JASEVX010000014.1, read on the forward strand.
GAGCAATTTCTTCTTTTGTCACTATGATTTCAAAAAGCTGTCTGCTGCAGAGGCATCAGAAAGCGTCTATATAAGGGAAAGGGTTAATCTGCTACCAGAAAATATAAAGACCATTCCCATTGCAAGATACACAAAACAAACAGAAAACCTTGACAGTATGAATAATATATTTATGTTGACAGGTATATCGAGGGCTTGGCGTGAAACGGTTGTAACTTAAAACCTATTTTGAAAACCCTGGTTTAGGGGCAATTTTGACCCTTTTGTAAACAATGCAAATTTAGGTGCCATTGCTCAGAACGAGCAATGGCACCTAAATTTACATTGTTTACCAAGAAAAGTGATTTAACTCTTATAAAGACTTTATGGCGAGGTGATTAACCTTGGTAAAAAAATACCGATTTTAGATACAACTGTTTCACGCCAAGCCCTCGATTTTATAAGAGTTGAACACCCTGTGGGAAAGAGAGAACTGGTTTTTATGAGCTATGTCTCCTCTTTCAACAAAGTTTTCAATTACTGATGGCTATAAGTATGTTCCAATGAGTCTACTCATGCTATGATCTTTTGCATTATTGCACAGAAAATTGTATGCTTTTAACCCTTTCCCTCATACAGACGCTTTCTGACGCCTATGCAGCAGACAGCTTTTTGAAATCATTGTGACAAAAAAAAGAATTGCTCAAAACAAGCAATTTCTCCTTTTGCCACAATGTTTTCCGCTTTAAGTCATAGGTTATCCATTCAATTATAGTGATTTTTCTATTTTTTGACAAAATATGTTCGAAGTTGTCTGCTGCAGAATTGTCGTATGAGGGGAAGGGTTTAACCTTTTCCCCTTTACAACAAATCTTCGGCAGACGACTTTGGAAACATCTAGGCAAATATGGTAAATCTCTATAAATGAATGTGTTATTTTTTAATGGATTTGAAAACAGTGTGGCAATAGATGAATTTGCTCATGTTTAGCATTAAGTTGTCTTTTTCCACAATGTTTTTTGTTCATAAAGTATCAAAAAGATCTTGCTTCTTTAACCCTTTACCTCATACTACAATTCTGAAGCAGACGACTTTGAACATATTTTGTCAAAAAATAAAAAATCTCTATAATTGAATGGATAACCTATGACTAAAAGTGGAAAACATAGTGGCAAAAGGAGAAATTGCTCGTTTTGAGCAATTTCTTCTTTTGTCACTAAATTTTCAAAAAGCTGTCTGCTGCAGAGGCGTCAGAAAGCGTCTATATGAGGGAAAGGGTTTAATTCACAATCTCACATGTATTATTAGACCTTTCCCTTTTGAAAACATCGTGAACAAAAACAGTGTGGTGAAAGGAGGATATTCTGTTCATAAGACATCTTTGAATAAACTTCAAACAGGATATTCATCTTTAACCCTTTCCCTCATACAGACGCTTTCTGACGCCTCTGCAGCAGACGGCTTTTTGAAAACATAGTGACAAAAGAAGAAATTGCACAAAACGTGCAATTTCTCCTTTTGCCACAATGTTTTCCACTTTTTGTCATAGGTGGTTATCCATTCAATTATGGAGATTTTCTATGTTTTGACAAAATATGTTCAAAGTCGTCTGCTGCAGAATTGTCGTATAAGGGAAAGGTTAATCCTTTCCCACATATACATTTAGACACATCCCGACGCCTCTGCAGCAGACTTCCTTTGAAAACATTGTGTCAGTAAGAGGAGTTGCTCAAAACAAGCAATTTCATCCTTTTGCCACAATGTTTTCAACTTTTTTCAGTAATCATACCTTTGTTTATAGAGATTTTTCGAGATTTCTGCCTTGGATGTTTTTTAAAGTCATCTGCTGCAGATTCTTTACAGTGTGGGAAAAGGGGGTTAGCCCTTTCCCACAAACAGCAAATCTGCAGCAGACGTCTTTGAAATCATCTTGACAAAAATAGGGAATATTTCTATAACTGATAGTTTAATCATTGAAAAGAGTTGAAAACGTCGTGGCAATAAGGAAAAATTGCTCGTTTTGAGCAATTTCTCTTTTTGTCACAATGTTCTCAAAAGTAGTCTGCTGAAAGGGCTTCAGAAAGCCTCTATATGTGGGAAAGGGTTAAGAAAGCATGTGCCTATGTTCCGTATGTATATATCAAGCATGATAACCAATCTGCTTCCTCTCTATAATCAGAATGTACCTACAACTCCTATACCCCATCCATTTCACAGGAGCGACGATCGACTGAAAAAACAACCAGGGTCATCGAAATCAAACTCCTCTGGTACCCTGCAAAGTCAAGGTTTTGAACCTGGCTCTGGGGTTCCAATGGGAGACCAGCAGGGCAAGCCCAAGCAGCCCCCACCGGTTCCTGTCAAGACGTATAATTTAAAAGACCGAGGAATTGAGCCAGACGATCAAAAGATTAGAAATTATGAAAATACAAATTTAAGGTGAGTTTGATGGGTTATGTTTGTAAATGTTAGTTTTTGTACCCTTTATGAAAAAAAAGCTTGTGCAAAAACTATCCTAAGACCATTTGAAGAAAGACAATTGTTTCTTTTTTATCAGAAAGTATACTTATGTATGCAATTGGATGCATCTATACAGCTGTCAACCTTAGAAAACCATGTGGCAAAAGAAGCAATTGTTCATAATTAGCAGTTTCTCAGTACTGGTTAAGTCTCCAGGAAGCAGACATCGAGAGTTATTAATATAAGCTAAAAGCTTGTTTCTCAATCCATGCAAAATAAACTTACTTTTGCTAAAAACTTCCTTACATTCACACAGTGTTGTGCCACCTGCCTTGATAGTATCACACTTACCAATCACCAGACTGCCCCAGAGGTGTATCGGTTAGATTGTCCGCCTGTTAGAGCGGGAGACCCGAGTTCGTTCCCAAATAGGGTTGTACTCGTACATACTAATAGTGGCTTCCTTCCTTCCTTGGTGGGTTGTAAGTTTGAATCCCGGCTCGGCCAACTTTCTTTCCAAGGATTGACAAAAGTCAATGTGACATGCGTCATTCGTCTTCCACCAATGGGCTAAGTCTATGTGGAAAAGCAGCCAGTTGCTTTGGAAGATTGTTGTGTGGAGTACTGGTGTGAGAAAACCAGGAAATGCATGATTAGGTGAACTGGCCGCTGTGATATAACTGAGAAATTGTTAAAAACGGCGTTAAACCCCAATCAATCAATCAATCAATCCTTCCTTCCTTGGTAATCAGAGTTTCAGGGATATTATTCTGACTGATGCGCTGTTGACAGAATATGCTTACATCCAGTACTGGTAATTTATCCAGGAAGCCACATGATATGACTTAATGTCCCTTTGAACAATTATGTTAGTGTCTCCTAGGTGAATTGTTACAGAGTTATGTCCCTTAGACTTCATGACTTTTCTTCAACAGGGGGAGAAGTTATCTTCCTGTGACCTCTGAAGAAAGTAGTTTATTTACTATGCTATTATTTGTTACCACATTATCCTATGCAAATTGCTTCATTGGGAAATCTATTTTTGTCCTTTACAGAGGTTATGAATATCGGGAAGCCAATCACTATAGCTCTTTTCCATGGCAACCAGACAATAAACGCAAAAACATTCCAAATGATGGTGATCGGTTTCCACAAGATCAGCCGGTTTCCCTTTCTCCCCATTACAGATCTGAGGACCCATACGAATGGGTTGCCCCTAGAGGTCAGGCAGCAGGGAACCAGAGAATGGGAAGTAGGCACCACCACGATCACAGGGATGGTGCCCAGTCTGTGAATCAAAATGGCCGCTCTTTTAATAATCAAATGTACATGGACCATTCCGAGTTAATGCGGATGAGACAGGAACGGGAGGCAGCGCAATATGGCTCTCCTGCGGATAGACCAAGGTGAGAGGTCATTTTAGGGCTTAGAGGTCATGCTAGTTCATGTAGATGTATCCTGTAAAAAGCTGTTTAGTGCAATTGGGCAGTGCTACCGGGAAAACCAAACCACATGCAATTTGTGAACAGTGTAGATCCAGATCAGCCTGCAATGCACCTCTGTGCAGGATGATCTGTATCTGCACTCTTAACAATAACATGTCAAAGAAGCATCCAAGAAGTCGTTTGACATACAATGCTCATTGAGATTCAACATTGAGTATGGATGTGCAAGTTGATCGTGTTCTACACTTGTCGAAAAAACGCTCTCCGGTTGGTTATCGTAAAGCACAGTTCAATTAGTCTTTTGTAGCTATCATTATCATAGTGCATAGATTAACCCTTTGTCACATACAGACGCTTTCTGACGCCTCTGCAGCAGACGACTTTTAAAAACATTGTGACAAAAGCAGAATTTGTCACAATGTTTTCAACTTTTTGTCAGTAAGTAAACCTTCTTATATAAAGAAGTTTTGTGTTTTTGATGATTTGTGTTCAAAGTCGTCTGCTGAAGATTTGTTGTATGTGGGAAAGGGTTAACTTTTCCTTATCTGCGTAATGTATCGACCAGATCAGCCTGCGCTGTCCGCGCAGACTGATCCGGCCGACACATTCCGATGCAGAAGAGTTTTTAAACTTTCCCACACACAACAAATCTGCATTAGACGTTTTTAAAATGTTCTTGGATGGAAAAACTTTTCAAATGAAAGTATAATTATTGATTATTGAGTTGAAATCATTATTGCTAAAGGAGCAATTGCTCTTTATGAGTAATTTCTTCTTTTACTAAAATGTTTGCAAAAGTAGTCTGTTGAAGAGACGTCAAAAAGGGTCTGTATATGAGAAAAGGGAGGGTTAGAAATTTGGAAAAAAATGTTTATTATGAGCAATTCAATTACTCTTACACATTTAATAAATAATTTATATCAAAATGATGTTCTATGAAGGGAATATTTTATCAGACTAATATCCTATATTAATCACGCCGGGGAAAAACAGACCTTCTGAGGTTTGGAAATTGATATAAAGCAAGATCAAATTGCATACAAATTTAACCCTTTTGCCACATACAGACATTGTCTGACGCTTTTGCAGTAGTCATTTTTTGCCACAATGTTTTCAACTTTATTCAACTTTATTCAATAATTGTTCTTTCAATTATATAGCTTCCATATTTTTGACTAAATGATTTCAAAGTCATCTGCTGCAGATTTTTGTATGTGGGAAAGGCTTAATTAATTGTCACCAATATTTCCTAGGGGCTTCAGGGATTCTTGGCTGACCAGATAGCAAACAGAAAACATCCTGATCGGACTGTGCAAGTGCACAGGCAGACAGGGTTTTCTGCTGGTCAAATTCCAGAAGTTTGCTTTTTATGTGGTGTAGCATAATTTATATATTCATTCCGGTAGATAATTACTTTATAATGTATATATACATCTTTAGCTCATCTGTTTTTCAAAGAAAAGTCTGGGTATTGTGATACACTTGGTGTCTGCATCGTCACAAAACTTTAACCTTGCCTCGTAACTCAAAAAAACGTTCAACATTTTCAAATGAAACTTCATACAAATGTTCCTAGGAACAATACGCAAGTCTATACCAAGTCACATAACTCTGGCTTTAGTAAAAATTCAGAATTCCCCGTCGACGAGCATTTATGGTGCTCTTGTTTAAACTTTAATGTAAATACTGAACATGATTTTTTTTAAACTAACACTCCTTATAAAACAACAATAGTTGAATGATCTTTCGTCATATATTATCCCTGTTTTTGGTATCTTATAAAAGGATACAGTCTGGTACCCAGGGTGCTATGCTGCCAAATTTTTGTATGCCTCACCCGATAATGTTATGGTAGGGGCAGTTAACCCTTTTCCTCATATAGATACTTTCTGACGCCTCGGCAGCAGACAGCTTTTTGAAAACATAGTGACAAAAGAAAAAATTGCTCAAAACAAGCAATTTCTCCTTTTGCCACAATGTTTTCCACTTTTAGTCATAGGTTATCCATTCAATTATGGAGATTTTCTATTTTTCGACAAAATATGTTCAAAGTCGTCTACTGCAGAATTGTCGTATTAGGGAAAGGGCAGGTAACTCAGGGTTAAAAGGGATATAGTAATGAAACCAGTTGACTCTTCTAATTGTAATTAATAGGGAAAGAACTTTTGAGACTTGGTTAGAGCAGGTTTCCCAGGTTGTTCAAACCCCAGCTTGGCCAATTTTCTCTCAGATGTTTGCGTCGAGCAGCATTCGTCTTTTACCTTATGTGAAATAGCAGTCAACTGCTTGGATTAGACTGTTGTGAGGAGTACTGGACTGGTGTGAGAAAGCCTGGGGTACAGCTCAATAATATTGTGGAGAATTGGCCTTAGTAAAGTGGGGGACTTGAAGTCAGGCATCACAGGTTTGATCCCTGCTCATGGAGAACTGTCTTTTGGGCAAGGCACATTTCCTAGCCAAGTACTGGTTTGTTTACCCAGGGTTAGAATAAGAGAACTGCTGTATTGAAATAACTGTTTTAATGTTGAAAACTGCATAAAACTCCATTTAAAACAAACTCAATGATATTGTTTATATTTGTAAATCACACATCTACATCAGCATGGCACTTGTTTGTTTGTTTACTTGACTTGTTTTGTTTTGTTTTGTTTTGTTTTTATTTATGTGCTATGTGAATGATAACTTACTCTTTTTATGAATGAATTTTTGCCTGTCTTAGATTTGTATGTGATTTGATTGACTGACAACTTAATCATACTTGCTTGTTTTGAATGTATTTTATGTTGTTAAGATTTTGTGCATGATTGTCAAGGCCTCATTTGAAAATGTGCCTTTGGTTGTATTAAAAACCGAATGAGTAAGTTTAACCCTTTCTCACATACAATAATTCTTCAGCAGGTGACTTTGAAAACCTTCTGTAAATCATAGTGTAATTATTGAATAAAGTTAAAAAAGATTGTGGCAAAAGGAGAAATTTTTCATTATTAGAAATTTCTCCTTTTGCCACAATGTTTTCAAAATACGCCTGCTGCAGATGCATCAAAATGTTGTCTACAAGTGAGAAAAGGGTTAATGTTGAATGTTAAAAGTTTTATTTGTTAAGAATTAAATTATTTTGTAAGATATACTGGCATCCATTTTTAATAACGCTGCGTTAAACCTTTTCCCTCATACAACAATTCTGCAGCAGACGCCTTTGAACATATTTTTCAATAAATAGAAAATCTCTGTAATTGAATGGATAACCTACGACTAAAAGTGGAAAACACTCTGGCAAAAGGAGAAATTGCTCGTTGTTTTCAAAAAAGCCATCTGCTGCAGAGGCATCAGAAAGCATCTATATGAGGGAAAGGGTTACTTTTCTACATACAACAAAATCTGCAGCAGATGACTTTGGAAACATTTACTCAAGATATGGTAAATCTCAAGAAATGTAGGTATAAGAGGTAAAAAGATTGTAGCAAAATAATGTTTTTTGAAAGCTGTCTGCTGCAGATGCGTCTAAATGCGTTTCCAAATGAGAAAGGCTTAAACTGAGCTTCTGACATATATGTGACAGATTAATGTACAAAGGTTATCTGGATATTTATAAATTGTAATTGTTGATAATTAAAGGGAGGGATTAAATACTCAAAAATAAAACATGTGTACTGGGAAATTGTTGTTGTTGTTTTATTTTTTCTGAGATGTATATTTGTGACCTATTTATAACGTTTTTAAACCTTTCCCACATACAGCAAATCTGCAGCAGACGACACTGAAATCACACAAAGTTATAGAGATTTTCTATTTATTGACAAATACGTTCAAAGTCGTCTGCTGCAGAATTGTCTTATGAGGAAAAGCTTTAACATCATTAACTCTTAACCCACACCCAACAAATCTGCAGTAGACAGCTTTAAAAACATTTAGGTAAAATTATAGAAGATGTCTATAAATTAGTGATTAGAAATAGATTATTGTTGAAAAGATTGTGGCAAAAGGAGAAATTGCTCAATTTGCCACATGTTTTCGAAATTTATCTGCGGCTGTCGCATCAAATTAGCTGTTGCATCAAAATGGCCGTTGCATCAAATTAGCTGCTGCATCAAACTGGCTGTTGCATCAAATTGCGTCTGCAAGTGGGAGAGTGTTAATAACACACCCAAATTAGGTCTCTGAAATATGAGCTTTAATCAATGTTAAACCATAGGATAGTGATAAAGACATTGTCTGTAGCTAATCGAAAGGCGGCTGTAAGTGGAAAAGTAGTAAATATAACTGTTTTTAGTTATGTATACAGATACAGTAGGCCAAATAGAAGTGAACACTCTTATAACAACAGTTACTGTTTTTACTTATGTATACAGTAGGCTAAAAAGTAGTAAACACTCTAATAACAACAGTTACTGTAAAGTAGTGAACACTCTAATAATCATTGTTTATACTTATGTATACAGTAGGCTAAAAAGTAGTAGACATTCTATTAATGATTGTTTTTACTTATGTGTGCAGTTGGTCTAAAAGTAGTGAACACTCTAATATTTATTGTTTTTTACTTATGTATACTGTAGGTCAAAAAGTAGTAAACTTTCTATTAATGATTGTTTTTACTTATGTATACTGTAGGTCAAAAAGTAGTGAACTCTCTAATAATGATTGTTTATACTGATGTATACTGTAGGTCAAAAAGTAGTAAACTTTCTATTAATGATTGTTTTTACTTATGTATACCGTAGGTCAAAAAGTAGTGAACACAGATATTCACAGATAATACCCCCAAGGTGAGAAATGTGTGCAGCGATTTTTAACCTGGTTGTTTAAGCATGTTTAGTTTGTGTTTCATTGGAAAACGGCTTTTGAAAGGCTAATTTAACAAGATTGAGCCTGGTTTATAAGCTTGTTTAGTTATTTTTTTTTTGGAAAACAGCTTTTGAACTGCAAATTCAAAAATATTTAACCTGTTTGACAATTATTTGGTTTGTTTTTCAGAAAAGAGCTTTTGAAATATAAATTTAAAAGATATTACCAGTTTGTTTAAGCATGTTTAGTTTGTTTTTCATTGGAAAAGGGCTTTTGAACAGCAAATTCTAAAACGATTAAGCTTGGTTTACAAACAAATTTGATTTGTTTTTCATTGGAAATGGGCTTTTGAAAGGCAAATTCAAAAGCTTTAACCTTTTTCAAAGCTTTTTTAGTTTGTTTTTCATTGGAAAAGCACTTTTTATAGGCAACGTCCAAACAAAATTACATAGTTTAGAAACATGTTGGTTATGTTTTCAGCAACGCCATTGTTGACGGCAGAAGAGATGTTATAGTTTTGATAAATGCAGAAATCTGCTTTTTACAATCCAGTCCTCTGCTGTCAATCAAAGCTGTTCTGTGGTAGCTCTTGCTGGCTTCACAGTTCTAAGAGTCCAAAATGACTATTTAAACTTTTCTACTTTTTCTCATGATTGTGTCTTCATTAGTTATATTATTATTTCCAATCTTATCTTGATATTTCTCCGATCACGGATAACCTGACATAGTATTTAAGGCAATCTCTTTGAAATCAGAGCGCCTCGATGGTGTTGTGGTATAGCGTCCGCCTCGGGTGCTGGAGGACGTGGGTTCGATCCCCAGTTAGGTCATACCAAAGAATTGTAGTAATGGCTGTCGACCTTGGCACTCAAGATTTCGGGGTTAGCATTACAACTAACTGGCTGGTGTCAGGATAAATGGACCTAAAGTACTGGTAACTTATCCAGGAAATGCAGTGATATAACTGAAAAAAATTGTTGAAATCGGCATAAAAGACCAAACAAAGAGACTAAAATACTTGGCCGTACGTAAATTGTATCAGACAACACCGCATAGAAGGTTGTCTCAAATTAACACTAGTATAAATATTTTATACAATCGGAACAAGTATTTCGTTTCTTTATATGGGTTATCTCCCCTGTTGATAACTGACGATTTTGTAGGCAGCAATTTGATTGGCTGCGCAAATATCAATCTAAGACAACCTGTAACAGGCAGTCATTAGATCTGTGCGAGCGCAGTTATGGTCAAATTTTAATGAGATTGCAATTAGGGTAATGGGTTTACAGCTAGTGCTATTGTATTTTGCATGATGCATGTTTGATATACTGTGTAATAATTGTATTTGGAATCACTGAATTCTCTGAAGATTTGAAAGGGTCTATTCAAATCCAACATGTGTTTTACTCGAAGCATGGTCCTTTTTTTCCATATTTAGACAAAGGATAACCCTTTCCCTTATACTGACAAAGAAAACTCTTGAGAAAACTTTGTGGGAAAACATGAAATTGTTCAAGTGCTATCATATTGTTGAATTATAAACAAATTATTTGGATAACAACAAATCTTGAACAAATATGGAAAATCTTTACAAATGACAAAAAAAACCATAATATTAAATAAGTTGATAACATTGTGACGAAAAAAAAAAAGGGAAATTGCACATCATAAGCAATTTCTCCTTTTTCAACAATTTGTTTCTGCTGCAAATGGGTCAAAGATTTGTCTGCAGGTGGGAAAAGGGGGGTGTTAATGATAAGACAATCACAGTGAGTTTTTTTGTCCTTTAATTTGATCAGTGTTCTTGATAAAATGTGTATTTCAAACTTTCCATAACATATTCTTCTCCAAATTTTATGTTGTGAATGTTCCTTCAATTGTGACAGGGACTTTGAAACAAACAACTTTTCTGACGAGTGACGAACTGTGACATTTATTCTAAAAACTTTATTTATTTATTTTAGATAATGTATCTGGACGTATTATATCCAAATTAGGCCCTAATTCATGTTTCATGGCGATCAGTCAATCAGAGTAAAATATTTGAAGAGTCCATCGCAAATTAGATGGAAATATAAAGGTTAAAATGTAGAATTGAGCAGCCATTATCCCTTTCCCTTCTGACGTCTCTGCAGCAGACGGCTTTTTGAAAACATAGTGACAAAAGAAGAAATTGCTCAGAACGAGCAATTTCTTCTTTTGCCACAATGTTTTCCACTTTTAGTCATAGGTTATCCATTTAAATATAGAGAATTTCTATTTTTTGACAAAATATATAGGAAGTCGTCTGCTGAAGAATTGTCGTATGAGGGAAAGGATTTAAGACTTGTAAAAGTGTCAATCCATTGGAAAACATATCTTTTGGAGGCATTGAATGTGGTATTAACCCTTTCCCACATACAACAAATCTGCAGCAGATGACTTTTGAACATATCTAGGCAAAAATTTGGAAAATGTCTATAAATGAAAGAACAATTTTAAAATAACATTGAAAAAATTGTGGCAAACGGAGAATTTGCTCGATATAGTTCCAATAATTTCAAAAAGAAACTGCAAGTTGGAAAGAGTTATTTAAAGATTGTGGAGACACTGATCAGACGGTGTGGAGAAGCACACTGATCATGGTCTCTACTCTACTGATCACAAGTTTCATGAGGAACAATTGCTTCAATGGCTCTAGTTTCTTTAAATCTTTTGGTATTTTGTAAGAGTGGGAATTCTATCACTATCTACTTTTAGCTTTGTTCTATTAAACATGGTGTTTTGTTTTTGAGAACTTCACTATGTAGGCTTTTGTCTATAAATAGTTGTGGGTTTTTCCAGAACGGATGACGAATTAGAAAAACTAAAGCAGTCAAGAGCCTTCTCTAAGTCTTCTGACCAAGTCGACAGGAAAGCAGCTGCAAATTCTAAACAACCAACAAGTGAAAAATTCTCGGCGTATAAAAAGCTGATCACGCCAGGCCCTTATAGTTCTGCAAAGCAAGTTTCTAAGTCACATGATGAATTACGGTAAATTTGATTGGTGTTAGCGAGTTCATTATTTTGTTGTTGTTAGAGTTTTACAGTTTTAGGCTTTATGGTGATGGTTACTTTCCTAGCGGGTAGATTTTACTTATTGTTCTGTTTTTGTTTTTCTATGTTTTTTAACTGTTTGTCTGGAATGTATCCTTTTTTTTTTTAATTTGTAAATTTGTTTCTTTAACTGTTTCTGTTAATATATTAAATTTATAACTGGCCTGCAATTGGTTATATGCTAAAATCGTTAAAGGCAGCATGCACAGAGATGCCCTTTCTCTAACTGAACGATGGGCATTTTTATCTTTTAATTTTAATCCATTCAGGGCGTAGATGCATGTACATGTAGGCCGTGTAATCTATATCTGCAACTTTTTTTTAGAAAAGATTAATTGAATAATTAAAACCTGGAAGCATACCTTAACCCTTTCCCTCATACAACAACCCTGCTGCAGACAACTTTGAAAAGATCTAGGCAAAACTATGAAATATCATGTTGATTATTGAAAACATGGTGGCTAAATATTTCTCCTTTTATCACCATGTTTTCAATAGTTGTCTGTGGCAGAGGCGTCAAAAAGCGTCTTTATGTGGGGAATTTGGGTTAATTTGGAACCCTCCCAAATTGCAACAATTTAAGTCTATTATAAAGGATAAATTGCAGCATCATTTTGGCCAAGCTATGCCCATGTGTGTAACATGTTTACACCTTTAATCTGCATCCCCCATCCAGTATGTCGTCATATGATAGATGTTCTCTTTCTAAAAAAATAAAAAAAAGAGTCATCAGAATATTGATATCATGCTTATAATTGCATGCATGTAGTTGTGCAATTTTTATAAGTTAAGCCCTCTCATTATTGATACCCGAGTGATGGCGCTTGGCATTCATTAATTCATTCAATCTTTGATTTTGTTTACCCTTGCCGTGCCGAGTTAACTAGTTGGAAGGCAGCCTTTAATAAATCGAGCCAGCAGGAAGACCTAATTTCACGTTTTGCTTAGGTCTTGCAATTAGAAAAATTAAAATAAATAGATTTAGAAAAAATTAACCCTTTACCTCATATAGACGCTTTCTGACGCCTCTGCAGCAGACAGCTTTTTGAAAACAAAGTGACAAAAGAAGAAATGAGCAATTTCTCCTTTCGACATTATGTTTTTCACTTTTAGTCATTGGTTATCCATTCAATTATAGAGATTTTCTTTTTTTTGACAAATTATTTTCCAAGTTGTCTGATGCAGAATTGTTGTATGGGGGAAAGGGTTAATAAGAATGGTGGTGGCTTATTTTGGAATTATCCATTTCAATGCTGAAATTTTAAAAATGGACTTTTCCAGTCCTGCATTTGAAAGAGACCATAGCAGATTCTAGGAATATCTTGATAAAAATGTCCAGTTGGGCAACTAACAGTATAGTGCCTGGCCAGATGGTGCAGCTCTTTGCTGGTGACATGGACTTAACCCTTTCCCTCATACGACAATTCTGCAGCAGACGACTTGGAACATAATTTGTCAAAAAGTAGAAAATCTCGATAACTGAATGGATAACTTGGAATGAAGTGGAAAAGATTGTGGCAAAAGGAGAAATTGCTCGTTTTGAGCAATTTCTTCTTTTGTCACTATGTTTTCAAAAAGTCTTCTGCTGCAGAGGCATCAGAAAGCGTCTATATGGGGGAAAGGGTTAACACAAACAGTTCTAGCAGTCATAGGACTAATTAACCCTTTCCCGCATACAACAAAACTGAAACAGACGACTTCGAAAAAGACCTAGGCAAAAATATAGAAAATTTCTATAAACGAAAGTATACTTACTGAAAAAAGATGAAGATATAGTGACAAAAGGAGAAATTGCTTGTTTTGAGCAATTTCTCCTTTTAAGTCGCCATGTTTTCAAATATCGTCTATTGCAGAGGTGCCAGAAAGCGTCTGTTTATGCTAAACATTTTCGTTTCAGGTTAAGATTCAACCCTTTCCCACTAGCAGACGCATTTTGCAGAATACAACTTTTGAAACAAGCAATTTCTCTATTTGCCACAATGTTTTCAACTTTATTTAATAGTTTCATTTATAGAGATTTTCCATATTATAGCATGCTGCAGTTGTATGGGGGTAAGAAATAACCCTTTCCCACATACAATAAATCTGCAGCTGACGAATTTGAAAACATCTGGGCAAAAATATGGAAAATCTTTGAAAATGAATGTGTGATTACTGCAAATAGTTGAAAACGCTGTGGCAAAAGGAGAAATTGCTCATTTTGTGCAATTTCTACTTTTGCCCCAGTGTATTCAAATTTCGTCTGCTGCAGATCGAGGCTACAGAAAGCGTCTACATCATCACAGTGGGAAAGTGTTAACTATCTAGCTAGGGGTCTTGTTTTATGTGGAGTGGATTAGATGAATGATTTTAGATTTTCCGTAATTGTTTGTTTGTTCTAGATACATGTTATTACTTGGTTCCTTCATAAACCCATTTATTTCTGAATTTATTAAATGAACTTGTCCAGCTTTGCATTCGGAAGAGTGCATAGCCAAGTATAGGAATGCTTGGATAAAATGATGAGTTGAGCATCCAATATTATAGAGCCAGACGAGATGGCGTAGATGTGCTGACTGGCCTAGCTCTATACTGGTGGTACAGGCTCCTCAAAATCGGTTCCTGGATTCAAATGATTAATTCTTTGTGATTGCTTCACTCATCATGTTTCATTACTTAACAATTGTCCCTTGAATGGACACGCATAGGTAGGGAGCATTCATTCTGAGACTATTCTTCATCCTTTCACCTTATCATGACATATTGGCAGGGGACAAATGTGTAATTTGCTTCAAACACTCTTGTAAAGATCTGTTCTACTAATGAAATAACAAAAAAACTAACGGGTGTAATTTTGGGGATGTTTTTTTTATTTGTTCTTTGAGTTCTACTACACGCCATTATATAACCAATGCCTTGAAATCCTTATTTGATCTCCGAACACTTCTTTTTAAGTACTCAAAATCATTGTCTTAATGAGATGATTCTTTTAAGTACCAACATCATCGGGTTTTTTCGAACCAGATTTTGTCATTGAAAGAGTAGATTCTATTGCAATGCAAAATCTTAGTTTCTGCATATCTTTTGCTGTATAGTTTGTGATTATCAGACTTGAAATTTAATGAATTGTACAGTACTGTATTGCCAATTTAACAGAATTTAATGTCAAGAAATTGTTACAACACATTTCAGTGCATGTTTTCTTTTCCCTCAATGTTTTGTCAGAGAAGGGGTGATTGTAATCTCAAAATGTCCAAACGAAGCTGCTGGTTACACATATCGTTTAGATGTTATTTTTAACTAAAAATGTAATTCATCTCTTATTTCAGGGACGACAGAGGTTCAAACGTTGACCACATGCGAATGGGGTCGGGTTCCGGTACTGGATCTCCTGCCTCGGATAAGCGGGGTTCACAGGCAGGCAGTGCATTTGAGGCCTACAACAAATCACCGATGTCGTCTTTCGGGAAGTTGGATGCAGGAGTCACTGGTTCCCCTGTCAAGGGGGATACCAGAGAAGTGAAAAAATTGTCAAGGTAAGTCTGGTTCTTATCCCCTGGTAAACCTTTAAAATAAATCTGCAGCAGACGACTTTTAAAACTTCAAGACAAAAATATGGAAAAATCTCTTGTGATGATGTAATTATTGAAAAGATTATGGCAAAAGGAGAAATTGCTCATTATGAGCAAATTCTTCTTTTGGCACAATGTTAACAAAAGTCGTCTGCTGCATTAGCCAAAAGGGTATCTAGGATTTTAAGTATTTTACCTAAAACCAGTCTTAATGCTCGGCCATTTAATTGGCTAGAAACTGTTAAACGTATAATATGCATCTGCTTTAAAATACATAATAACTTTTAGAACTGTTAACCCTTTCCCACATACAATAAGTTCACTGCAGACGTCTTTGAAAGCATTCATGCAAGAATAAGGAAAATCTCAATGAATGAAAGTATGATAATGGAATAGAGTTCAAAACATTGTTGCAAATCGAGCAAATGCTCATCTTGAGCAAATTCTCCTTTTTAGCTTGTCTGTTTTAGAAGAAAAAAAGTCGGGTCTATTGTGATACCATTGGCGTCGTCACAAACCTTTATCTTACCTCATAATAAAGAATAGTGCAACATTTTTAAATAAAACTTGGTAAACATGTTCCTTGGAACAATACACATGTCTATACCAAGTCACATAACTTTGGCTTTTACAAATATTCAGTAATGCCCCTTTTTTGACTTGGAAAAAAGCTGAAGCATGTTGTCATTATGTTATCAAACATGTCTGCAAGTGGGAAATGGTTTAAATTGTATGTCTTGGGGAAGGTTTGTTGTACACAATTATGCCTGGAAACTATCTGTATCTGGTAAAAAACTAACCTCTTGCATGCAGTGCTTAGGAACTCTCATGAGTAAAAAACTTTCTCTTAGTTTCTTCAGTAGATTCCTCATAATTGCGTGAAATCTACTCAACTATAAGTGTTGTTTTCTTTCACACTATATATACAAAGATGGAGGTTTGGAAACATCCAGCATGATGATAACACTTTTGTTATGCCTGTCTGTAAGGCAAGGATACACTAAGGGATCACTCCTCCGCCGTCTGTTCGTCCGTCAGGCTTTGCATTAATCAATCAAAACTTTGTTTCTGTTTGGCAGATTCACTTCAAAGTTGCAACACATTTGCCTTGTGATCAGGATAATGGAATATCACTAGTCTGCTTATTTTGGAAGTTATCTCCCTTTTTCCAATTTTGTTTGTTTTAATTTTCTCACTTATTATCCAACTATCACAGTTGCGTGCTCTTGTCCTGTTATGCACTAATAAAGGTAGGCGAAGGGTTTGGAATCGGTTTGTGTAATGCTTTCGATTTTGACAACTTATCATTACACAACATGGTTCAAAACCAGTCACCTACCTATATCTAAACAACAAACACAATTGTTAAACAGCCTCTGTGGTGTAGTGGTAGAATGTCCGTATCAGGCACGGGAGGTCACAGGTTCGATCCCCAGTCTGGTCAAAGACTTTAAATATGATAATAATGGCTGCCATTCTTTGCGCTCACGGTTACGGGGTTAGCATTACGACTGACTGGCTGGTGTAAGGATAAATGGACCAGTAGTACTGGTAATTTACACAGGAAACACCGTGATATAACTGAACAATTGTTGAAATTGCGGGGTGGCGTAAATCAAACAATCGATCAATAAGCAGTCATGTGAGACATTTCCAAACCTCGGTCTAACGTTATAGATTGAAAACAGTGCTTCTATCATATATGTGAGACATATCTATTAGTGTGTATATCTATACTGTTACTTTCTCTTATATACTCTCAGTAGGTTTAACCCATTTCAAACATACAACAATATGTAAATGTAGGCATAAAATATGGATTATCTATATTTGTACTTACTGAACAGACTTGAAAACTGTGGCAAAAGGGGAAACTGTTCATTGAGCAATTTCTTCATTATGCCACAATGTTTTCAAATGTTGTCTGCTGTAGATGCTTCAAAAAGCTCCTATATGTTGGAAAAGGGTTAATCCTTTTAATAATGAAGATGGCCAAGCTTCAGTAGCTCAGATAGGAAAAAAAGGAGTTTCAATCCAGAAGTTTGCATCACATACTGCATCAACGCTAATTCTCTTTGACAGATGACAAAAGTCGTTGCGCCCTATGGCCGCATATCTGATTTGTAGTCATTTTTCTCTAGAGAGGTAGTCATTTGCTTAGAAAGAATGTTGCATAGACAACTGGTCAGAAAAAGCAAGAGAACACTTGGATTCGTACATGGATTCGTGAATAGTCCACTGTTATGTGACTGAAGTGATGTTGTCTGTTGATGTGATAATCAGCATGGAGGGGAAGTAGAAAACATTCCTTGAACAACTGTTGATGTACTGCTGCAATTTTATGACTGATGAACATAAATTTCTAAGTGCAATGATCTAATGTAATCATTGTTTTCTCAGAAGTGCTGACGATATCTCTGAAGAAGAGATTCTCGAAAATTCAGTCAAAGACTTACACATTGATAGACTACAAGTCATTCAACACCAAGATATCCCAAATGACAAGCATAACCAATCACTGGTTATGAATGAGTCACATGATCCTGATAGCCAATCAGACACCTGCAGTAACTCTACTCCTGATACAGTTATATTCAAGGGGTAAGGGGCATGTAAACTTAACCCTGCATGGCCTAATTCTGCTAGATGGGAAGTTATTAATTACCCGACAGCTTGCTATGCTTTAAAATATTTACACATGGTCATCCTAATAATTCTGTATCATTGAGAAAAACAATTAATCAGCATTGTAATAAGTATGTAAATGTTAATCAACACTTGTGATAAATATTACAAGGTTTGTTTTCCTGGAGTATATGTTCATTTATTTGTATACATATATGTAAAATATTTATCTACACTTGTGATAAATATATCAAGGTTTGTTTTCCTTGAGTATTGTTCATTTAGTTGTATATATGTATGTTAATCTTAATCGACACTTGTGATAAATATGCCAAGGTTTGTTTCCCTGGCGCATTGCTCATTTATTTGTATTTATCTTTTAACCCTTAAAATGAACCTCTGTAATATATGTATTAATTGACTTTGACTTTAGAACAACAAAGAAATGGCCCAATTTGTGCAATTTTCTCTCCTTTTGTCACCATGTTTTCAATAGTTATCTGCAAGTGGGTAAGGGTTAATAATCTCAGTATGAACCAGAACCTCTAATAGCTATTGACTTTAGAACAACCAATTACCCCTCCCCGCTAAAAACAAGCATGCATGCCTGATACATATAACTAATGCTTGTGAACGTTTGGAATCACCCATCCTAATTGAGTTATACTAAGCTAAGCTAGCTTAGCGGCATCGTCTAGATCTGAGAGATTTACAACCTTAACCCTTTCCCACATATAACCGATCTGCAGCAGACAACTTTGTAAGTATCTAGCCAAACACACAGAAAAGCTAGGTATAATTACTGAAATATGTTGAAAACATTGTGGCAATAGGAGAAATTGCTTGTTATGAGCAATTTCTACTTTTGTCATATTTTTTTTAAAAGTCGTCTGCTGCAGAGGCATCAGAAAGCGTATTTATGTGGGAAAGGGTTAATGTTGCAGTGGTAGTGTTATGTTTAGAGGGTATGCCTAGATAGCGAATGACCTGGTTCGATCCCTGTAAGGGTCGTACCAAAGATTTTTAAAATTGTAGAAATGGCTTCCCTTCTTGATGCTAAAGATCATGATTAACAACGTATATGCTGATGTCAGGATAAGCTTATGAACATTAAGGTCAATATACCCCCAACAAACGAAGTTTGAAGGGGGTGTCCTGGAGTCACCCTGTGGTCGGTTGGTCCGTTGGTTCGTTGCAATATTCCTTGTCCAAAGCATAACTCTAAAACTAATAGATGAAATTTAATGAAACTTTCATACGATGATTCAACACGGTGAGAGGAAGTGCAGTGTACAGAAACCATAACTATATTTTACCTAATTACAGAGTTATTGCCCGTTATTACTTTTTCTTGTCTGGTAAATAACTTAATAACTACTAGATGGAATCTAATAAAGCTTCATACGATGATACAACACAATGATAGGGAGTGCAGTGTACAAGAACCATAACTCTAATTTAGCTAATTATAGAGTTATTGATTGTTACTCTCTCTTGTCTGGAGAATAACTTCATAATTACTTGATGTACACTGTAATATAATAAAACTTCATACAATGGTAGAGCACAATGAGAGGAAGTGCAGTGTACAAGAACCGTAATTCTAATTTAGCTAATTACACAGTTATTGCCCTTTTTACTTTTTCATGTCCGGAGAATTACTTAATAACTACTAGATGTTATCTAATAAAACTTCATACAATGGTAGAGCACAATGACAGGAAGTGCAGTGTACAATAACCATAACTCTAATTTAGCTAATTACAGAGTGATTGCCCTTTATTGCTTTTTCTTTTCCGGAGAATAACTTAATAACTACTAGATGGAATCTAATAAACCTTCATACAATGGTAGAGCACCACAATGAGAGGAAGTGAAGTGTACAAGAGCCATAAGTCTAATTTTGTCAATTACATAGTTATTGCCCTTTGTTACTTTTTTTTATCCGGAGAATAACTTTCATAAAAGAAGGTCATCAGTGATAACATTTTAAATAAAGTTCATAGAAGAACCAAGTTGATGAATACATGGAGCTCAAGCAAAGGAGGTGTGATACTATTTTCTCTATTGCTCTTTTGTTTATTTCTCTTCATTGGGTACCTCAGCATAACTCAAATACTTAAACAATTATTGATTGCTATGATTGCACAACAATTAAAAAAGCTTTATTTTCTCATTTTAACAAAGACAATCCAGAAATGAACACAATAAATATAACCTGATCCATAACATTATCATTTTAAAGTGGTGTTTCTAAATAGTTCACTACCTTTCCTATCAGGGAGGCTTCATTTTTAAGCATGCAAGTTGCCTTTTTAATCTTTAACACTATAAAATGGAATACTTTAAGTAAATTGAAACTTTTTGTACATACACTATGAACTGTATAATTCTTTTGTTTGTCATTAACTTTAAACTATTTTCTTCAATATATACTTATCTTCAACATTCAACAGTTTACATGGTGTAATTATAAAATGCTGAAGTTACATAGTTGCAGAGATTCAAATAACATTTAACCTTTTCAAGATATTAATTATCACCTTCTTTATGTTATTGTAAATGATCCTGTGTACATTTTTAGATCACTTGAGCCAAAGGCTTAAGGTGATCTATTCTGATCACTCTCCGTCCGTCGTCCGTCGTTAACTTTTAGCTTTAAACATCAATAGCCAAACTTTAGAATTCTTCTCCTGGATCTGCTTGTCAGATTCCAATATAATTTGGTAGATATTCGCCTTGGGTGACCCTCTACACAATTTGTTCAAGCCATACCCATTGGTTAAAAACCATTGCAGTCAGGAAAAGAGGCAACATTTGAAAATTTGAAAATTCCTTTTGAATGAAAGTGCTTTTCTGATTTTAAGACAATTGAAAAAAGTGATCCTCTACTTTATTTGTTCAAGCTGTATTGATTGGTTACAAAATCATAGCAATCAGGCGTCATCACAAAAGGGGTAAATTGAACTTTTAGCTACACAACTCCTGCCATTCCACTGGACCAATTTCAACTTAACTTAACAGGAATGTTCTTTTGTTGGTTATCTTTCGAAAGTGTCCAAAGACATGCTACGGCATCAGTAAGTGAAAACAATACCCAAACTTTAAAATCCTTTTCCTTTATAATCTGCTTGTCTGATTCTAAGATAATTTGGTAGAAATGTTCCTTGAGTGACCTTCTACAAGCTGTTCAAGCCATATTGAATTCGTTGAAAAACAGGGCAGCAAGGTGGCATCAGGAAAGGCTCAAAATGACAAAAAATTATAATTCCATTCTTATTCAAGTTCTTGTTAGATTTCAAGAGATACAACTGTCCTTTACTGATAAGCTATTTCTTTAACAGTGTCCGCTCCTGGTAGTTTCATTTGCACTCCTGATCAAATTTCCTCGAATATTTGCAGTTAAATATTTGCTGCTAATTTACTATCACTCAGATGATCGATTTAGGGCCATCTTGGCGCTCTTGTATTATTAATTTGTTTCCTTATACAGAAAAGTTTTGATACCATTTGGTCCAACGAACGTATGCGCTTGTCCATGGTCAATTAAACTTCACAATACACTGGTAAGACATGCCAACTTTTACTTTTTATCACAGGCGTACTCATTTATCCTATTTCAGGTTTGATCCTACCAACAACGACGTGGACGAGAACCATACAGTAGTCGCGACAGCCCGGGGTGTGTTTAACAGTAAAGGTGGCGTGTTAGAATCGCACGAAACCGGTGTCAGTATTGTAATTCCTCAAGGTGCTCTCGACGACAACATCGATCAGGAAATATATTTTAAAGTCTGTCGGGATAACTCGATCCTTCCACCACTGGATAGAGAGAAAGGTACAAACGTCTTCTAGATGTGTCTGTATTGGTCAATTTTTTAAAACGGCGTTGAAAATAAGGAATAATTTTATCAATGTTTTCTTTCTTTTTTTTTCCCCAAAGAATTTACTACCAAATTCATTGCTGTTAGATCTCTTTGTCTTAAAGTTGCTGAACTCCAGATGCAGATCGAAATTTTGAAATGTTGAAATTTCTTCAAATATTGCTAGTAGTTCATAAATATTTACTTGGTATGTCTACGCAGTACAAATAAAGCATAAACAATCAATATTTATGGTACTGTAAAGTGAAATTATTACTCTGAATATATCCCAGAATTATGATTCTAATAGTTCAATACAACTTTTGAACAGTTTTAAAAGTTTGACTATAATATCTATATTCGGGAGTCCAACATCTTTAAGATCTTTTCAAAAAAGGTCACTCTCGAAATGTCATAGAAAATAAACAGCTACATGTATAATTAAGCAATATCTTCTTTTCAATTCTGTATCAAAATTTCATCTTTATTATCATCTCTGTTTTCAGGGGAGACATAAGTATCTATGTTTAAATTTTATTTTTCAAGGGAGGCATTATTTATTTTATCTATATCCAACTTTATTTTTCAAGGGAGACATTTTTATATATATTCAACTTTTGTTTTTCAGGGGAGACATTATTATCCCCATTAGTAATGTGTGGTCCCCATGGTTTAAAGTTCAACCAGCCAGTCGAACTAAGACTGCCACATTGTGCATCTGTAAATCCCGATACATGGTCTTTTGCATTGAAGTCGAGTGATTCTCCGTCAGGTTCGTGTTGTTTCGCCATAAATTATAATCTGTGATGGGTAAAACAAATTACTATGTTGTGGCTCAGTTCACATATACCGACGCTTTCTGACACTCACGCAGCAGACGACTTTTGAAGACATTACAGGGGTCACTTATTTGTCAGCTCTGTTTCTATACCAAGACGAGATGATGGCATTCCTGTTGAATATGTTTTTGACATAGTTATTGCCTTCTTGATTATTATATAGTGTTATATACCAACATTTGTATTTCACTATTTCTCAGCAATCATTGGATGGAAAATTACCACTCTTAAGACCGTGTGTACAAGTCATACCTAATGTCCTATGACAAAGCGCTGTTAGGTGGTATTCATCACATTCAGTGATAGATCTTCTTTTTTTAGATGCGAGGTCACACATTCAGAAAAGATCTGTATACATGTTTTACATAGGCTTGCGATTTAAGAGGTAGCTCAGTCAAGAGCGACACAGGCTGTCAATCCAGGGGTTGAGAGTTTGAACCCAAGCTTGGCCAACATTATTTCAGAGATTTGACAAAAGTCACTGTGATGAGCGTCATTCGTATTCCACCAATGGGCTTAGTCCACGTGAAAAAACAGCCAGTTTCTTGGAAAGAATGTTGTGTGGAGTACTGGTGTGAGAAAGCCAAGAAACACATGAGTTGGTGAAAAGGCCGCCGTAATATGTCTGAAAAATGCTTGAAAACGGCGTTTAACATCAATCAATCAGTTGCGGTTTAAGATTTGTTGTGATAGTAAGAAATTACATTGGACCTTTCTTTATTTCAGGTCACCCTACAAAGTGGCAGAATATGAACTTAACGGAACAGGAGGCAGCAGCACAACAAGGTCGTGTCGGTAAAAACAGCGTGTCAGTGCTGGTGGATCACTTTTGAAACTTTTATTGACCCGTTTCAATGGTGATACTTCTCCAGAAGATATTGCAATGGGGCTTCTCTTACATTGATAAAAGTGTAAAACAAACAGCTGAAGTGCTACTGGTGGTAAATAAGTGAGAAATTCGAGTAGAAAAGCCACTACAATTTTGTTTTGTTGAACAGAAACATAGTTTATTGGCGTGTCAACACTATAAGTATTGAATTCGTGGAAAAGAGTTCCAGTTTGAAATAATGAGTCTCTTCATGATGACATAATTTTGAATTTTAACCCTTTCCTACTTTTGAAAACATTGTGGCAAAGCGAGACATTTATGCATTAATTATGCTTTCAATGATAGGAATATTCCATATATTCTGTCAACATGTTTTCCAAGTCATCTGTGAAATGGTTAAAAAATACAAGTCTTAATCAGTCTAGTGTGACTGCGGTCCTATTATCATAACTTATAGCTGCTACACTGGAGGCTTCAAGGTGTTGGATTACTCCAGAAGTAGAAGTGGAGAAAGATGAAGAATCTGCGATAGTCAAGAAGCTAGTGCAATGGATTTGAGAAGAGGCATTTCCAGAGTTGAGCCCTGTTCACAAACAGCTGTTTTTAATTATCATTGGACAAATAAAAACAATTGGCCCAATATTAGGTCTAATGAATTAGATTACTCTCACTGTGAGATAACTGAAACAGTGTTGAAAGAGGCATCAACCCCAATAAAACACGATTTATACATGCTGAGGTCATTTGTCAAATTCCGACATACTAGCTTAACCATTTCCCACATACAGCCAAACTGCATTGGGCAGAACGCCTAGGCAAAATATGAAAACATTCTATAAATTAAAGTTTGATTATGTGAAAGAGTTGGCAACATTGCTTTTCATGTTTGCCACACTGTTTCCAAAATCCGTCTGCTGTAGATGCATCCAAATGCGTCTGTCTGTCTGTATGTGAAAAGGGTTAGATTAATCTGAACTTCTCCATATAACCGTCATACTAAGATAGTATGAAAGGTGAAAGTAGTGCCTACCGACGAAACCTCAGTCGCTCGCACTCGCACACAACATTTATAATTACTGTTGATATTAGCATTAATATTTTTTATTTGACAAAACCAATCTTTGTTATATTCATTCTTGTTTGATTTGGCCAGCCGCCATTTGAATTGTTTAGGTTGGTTCCCCAATCATGTGTCGGCAATACTATAAGTATTCAAATCAAAAACATACATAATATGGTACCAACTATCCAACATAAGACAGATCAAACATGTTACATTACGACTTAGATATGTAAAAAGCGTTCACCAAACATAACCAATGATGAATCATTTTCTTCTTTAACCCTTTCCTACTTGCAGACTCGGTTTAATTTTTTGTTGATCAGAAACTTGTTTTATTGAAGTTTCAACACAATTTGTAATGCAATTGTGAAAAGGGTTTGAGAAAATGAGTCAGATGATGATGGCATCATTTGGTATTTAACCAGTCTGTAGGCATACTTTGACGCCTTTGCCGCATACAATTTTTTGAAAACATTGTTGCAATAGGAGAATGTTTTCAATTGTATTTAAGTATCAAAAATTCAACGTCTTCTGCCGCAGAACTGTGGTGCCTGGAAAGGGTTGACACAGGTTATCTAAATGATCATCTTATTTAAAAGTAATATAAAATGGCCAGTTTAATGAGTTTAAAAATATGTCCATGTTCTTACAGTTGACCGATTACATCGTAGTGCAAAAAGGCTGTATGTAAAAGACTTGGTTGGGTGGGAAATAGAATTATATCCAGTACAAAGGATCATATATATTCAAATATAATTTGAGCCAGTAGAGCGGTTGATTCATAAATGGTTCTCTTGTGTTTATTTTATGAAAGCATTTCTACATTAGATGGTTGTGAATGATCAATATTATATTTTATCGTTATTTGGTTGTTTTTACGTTTATAATGTAAATATTTCTTTTTCATCGTTAATTAAAAACAGGTCCATGTATTCAATATATTCTTCATGATCTAATTTCTTATTTGATGCATAAACCTTATGTTGTGTGTACTCAAATAATCGTTTCAGTGAAACAATTCATTTGGGTACCCACAACATAGGGTTATGGTTGATTAGTAAAGGAGATATTGTGGGCAAAAGACTTGTTAAATCCAGCTTATCTAGTACTCTGAAAACATTCTTTTGACTACAAACTACACAAGGTTCTAGTGTCTAATCAGGATTTAGAGTTCTGTCTATTATCGTAGAAAGCCTTGTTTAATCTCTTTACTGATTAAGATCAATTGACGCCTGTAATCCCTCTCCCAACTTGACGCATCTGCAGCAGAAAACTTTTGAAACATTTGTGGCACAAGGAGAAATTATACTTGAATTCGTGGAGAGTTTCTATATTGTTGCCAGGTAGTTGTTAAGTCTGCTGCACATGTGTTGTCTACGGGAATTGGTAAGAGCAGAGCAGGAGCAAGGTTTACAAATATTCGTGTTGTCGATTTTCGCAAGGCAGAATGGACTGTTGTAACTTATGACTTAATTATAATTTATTGAGATATAAACTAAGCACATTCCTTCTCATTATGTTATGGTTATGTCAATGAAGGAGGTATTGTTTGTGGTTCTTATATTTATGGCTGTTTTTAAAATGGACAAAATTACATCTTGTTCTCCCTCGAGTGCGAAAGACTAGGGTTCGATCCTTTTTTGGGTCATACCAAAGACTTTCAAAATAGTAGTAGGGGCTTCTTTCCCTGAGAAAGCATTACTAGTGGTGTTGGGATAAGCATATCAGCAGTTCTTGTAATTTACAGAGGAAACACCGTAAAACCCCATACATACAAGCATCTTGTTTCGAAGAAGGTTATTTAAGACAATTTGCATATAAAGCCATCATTTGACTATCCCTTGCATTGAAGCTATTATTGGACTTATTTAAAAAAAAAAAAAAAAAAAAAGGATGTTCCCTTGCAGAGATGGCTTTGTTGAATTTCAACTATATCATGTAACACAAGAACAAACAACCCTTAAAGGTATTTAAATTTATAACAATGTTAAACTTGCAAACAACTTGTACAGTCAATGTATGGTCATAATTGTTCTTCATAGAGAACAGTAAAGGCAATGGCGCAGGCTTATCTATGACCGGATGGTCGATTTTCTTGTGATGTGGCACATTTAAGAATCCTTTGGAAGACCTAATAGACCTATGAGTTTTCACTATGAACTTTTCCAAAGCTTTCATATTTAAATAACTATATACATCATGTATTATTACTGTACACATGATTATTTTTTGCAGCTAACATAAGACTTTCTGTGTTGAAATCAGGTATTCATTTCAGCATAAAATGTCTATTTATTCTAAATAAACATAACAAATAACAAACGATAACATTGCTTTAATTTATGTTTACTTACATTCCGTCAATAAACATAAGATAAATACAAACTGACACATAACATCGTTTTAATTTTTTTGTTATGTATATAAATTGTAAATAAACAATAAATAAAACACAAATTGAACAAAGGATTATTTTGAAACTTTGTATTATTTTAATGTTTATTTGCAATGCTTGTACAATGTCTTGAATGTTTGTGTCAATTTTATATGCAACAGTGAAGTGAGCTATATTATTGTCTGAATTTATTAATTTTATATGCTATTTGTCATATGCTATTTTGTTGGGAGTTTTTTTTTTATAAAGAAGAGATAATTTGATATATTTGTACTTTATGCATACATATTTGTATTTGTTTTTTCATTGTGTACTAAAATGTCATTTTATCATATGTATAATCATATCAATAATAACAGCAAAAAAAAAAGAAAGAAAGAAAAATCATAATTGAAATATAAATGCAGAAACCGGAGATCATGTTTGTTTTGTTTCATTGTACCTATATAAATTACATCCTCTAGTGGTATTGTGTCAAATGTCATTACAGGTAAACTGTACACTTCACTTGATTGAGACAATTCTGCATCTGCAGATATTTCAATTAGATTTGTGTTGGAATGTCGGGCATACTTTATTATGACGAATATATGGTTCTTTTATCATACATTTGTTGTCTTTCGAATTTCAATTACTTGTTAGCATCCAACTTGTGCAGAAGTGTTAATTTATTGTCAGAAACGATTAATACAATGCATTTATATTCACGGATAATGTATCGTCGATTTTCAGTAGTTACCCAGTCCTCCGAACTGACCGTCAATTAGTCCTGTTTGTTAACACACAAAGCGTCCTCTACACAACTTTTACTTGTCTTTGTTTTCAACTAGTAACGTTATGGGATACTCTTGGTCACGTCTCTTTATAATCATGAATGACCTGAAAGGAAATATCGATATCGTGTTAATGCCTTGGTCATGGGAAATTCTACATTCTGGAATGTGGGACAAACGAAGATCGTATCACAGCATACGCCTAGCGATTAGAGTCTTTCTTCCATGTTCGTCAGTGAGTCATTCACGATAAGAAATTGATATGGCAATTATAATATGAATCATACGTTCGTAATGAATGGTTGTTTGGTATTTTACGTCGCTTTCAATAATGTTTCAGTTATATCACAGCGGTTCCTGGGTAAGTTACCCAGTTACTACGGGTCCCTTTATCCTGACACCAGCGAATCTGTCGAAATGCTAACCCCACTTCCTTGAGCGCCAAATTACTACTATTTTTGAATCACCTGAGCCGAAGGCTCTAGTGATCTATTCTGATCACACTCTCCTGTCGTTAACTTTTAGCTTTAAACATCATCTCCTCCTAAACCACAAGACTAATTTCAACCAAACTACACAGGAATGTTCCTTTGGTAGCCCTCTTTCAAATTGTTCAAAGATTTAAATTCCATTGATAGCTTTGGTTGCTGCGGCATCAAAACCCTTCCCCTTACTTACGCACAACCTTGGATGCGGGGACACAAACTGAGATTTACATATAACAAAAAGAGATGCGAACCAGTCCGCTCAATTTCAGAGGAGAGATTCAAACCTTCTCTCTGGATCAGCTATCTCAGGTTATCAAAGAGGTAGCTGAATCGAGACTAAAAGGCAACTCTATAAATGCCAAAATCATTGCTGCATGGGCCAATACACATGCTATGTCAACAACAATACAATATCGACAAGTTCCGCATCCCAGTTGTGCGTCCACCGGCACGTCGGGTTACACCTGTACTAATGCCGAGCTCATTCATAAGTACATTTATGTCATCCGGTGCACCAGAAATTAGGAAGCCCAGACTAAACTGTCTTAACTCCCATCTCAAAATAAGAGGTGGGATCAGACGTCATCCACTAGTGGAGTAAGAAAACGGTTTAAATTTTATTTTCACTATGGACAGGAACATTAATATACTAAATATAAACGTCAATGGGCTCTCTGCCCATAGATATACGGAACTTAAAAGATTTTTGGACAATAACGATATCAAAATCAAAGCGCCGATGGCACGTTATATAAAAAAGCAGTATCTCGGTGTAGGCTTTGCGATTTTCGATAATGGTGCACTCTGGTGCGGGTTAATTTGAGAAAAGGTGCATCCGTCAAGCCCTTTTGACAGTAGAATAATATGTTTTTCTATGAACGAAACAAAACGCATCAAACGGGGCGTTTACCTGATTTCGGTCAAAAGAAATGATGAATTTTTCTCTTTATTCGTTCCGTATTCGTTCTGCTATAATCAAAGTATTCTAAACGCTTTACAAACAAGCGTTTAGTAAATTGACTCGTAAGTGTCAATCTCATTAAAATCATCTCCTATTAACGCTACGCATACATTCTTACATGTAGTAAGATCGTGAACTTTAGTCAGATTGCGTAAGTGTTTGCCAGTCGTCGTAATTTAGAGCGCTCAAATGATTTGATGAAAGTCGGGAATTTAGACGCGGACCTTGTCGAAGACACCTAAACAAAGCATACGTCATAGTTAATCGTCGACTTTGGGCGACTCCTAGCAGCGATCGCAGAATACTATTTATTCATATATTTTAAAAAACACCTTTAATATTTGTTTGATTGTAGCACAGATTTGAACCGGCGATTTTGACAAAACGAAACGGCAATGATTCGCCGGGGGCCGGTCCTTATTGAAAACCCTGAAATTTAATTTAATTTATTATGCAAGTTATAGATAATGATATTTATTATCTGCCTAAACATGTAGAAAGATAATATTTACATAATTTAACTCTATTTAGATATTATCTCAATAAATCTCAAATCTTAATATCAATCCGGTACCAAAGTAGCACTGACATAATGATTATTAATCGTATCTCTGCATCACCGATGGAACTATATATTTGGCGGATTAACGTATGTAAGTTAATTGGTTTGCAGTAAGGAATAAAAAGTCAACGGGCTGTACAAAGCTAACTATGTCAATTTGCTCGTAGTTGTTGTTTCTGTTAGCATTGTGGCGATTGTCAAACCAATCGCCATAATTAAAGCGCCGATGGCACAGTAGTGGCGATCGTGTGGAAAATCCTGCAAAGTAACAAGCAGTATCTCAGTGTAAGCCTTGCGATTTTCAATATATATAGGCATATACGATAATGCTCGATCTTCAACTCAATTCGACTACACTTTCAGCCTTGATTGCTAATTGACACTATAACGTACAGACGGGTCTAACTTGTACACTGCATGACGTCAAGTCCTTTACACCTTTGTAAACCAGTCTTATCATCTAGACGCTTTCATATATTGAAACAATTACAAAATAAAGCGTTTATAATATTGAGATTAAGAACAATCGATAACCATTCTCGCGAGCTATTTATAGAACCTCTTGGAATTTCCAGACGCTTCTACTGCGTCATTGAGGTGTTTTGAGTATACTGAGAGTTATAGAACCCGCAATGATATCTGCTCAAACATGAAGAAAGATAATATTTACATAATTTAACTCTATGTAGATATTATCTCAATAAATCTCAAATCCTAGTATCAATTCGGTACCAAAGTAGCACTGACATGATTATTATTAATCTTGTCTCTGCATCACTGATGGAACTATATATTTGGCGGATTAACGGATGTAGGTTTATTGGTTTGCATTATAAACAGTCAAAGGGCATTTCAAAACTGACTATGTAAATTGTGTCGTTGTTGTTGTTTCTGATTGTCAAAACCAATCGCCACAATTATCTGTATCCAGGAGATGCGGCTTAAGGTTGATATCCTTAGGCGTATTCCCGGATACAAAGCAGAATATAAATATTTGGAATCAAACAATAAAAATGCTTATCGGGGGTTGGTCACATATTTCAAAAATAGGGTAAATTATAAAAAGATTGACATAGACAATGTAAGGGATCATAAAGGGGCTACAACTTTAGAACTACAGTAATTTGAAATATTCTTTGGCAAATCTCCATTCACACAATTTAATTTGTACTCAAGCGGGTGCGACCTTGAATCTTTAGGTCATTTAGATAAACATATAAATAAGATGGACTTTGTGTTAAAAGAACACCTGGTGAATTATACGCACATAATGAAATATGGGGCTCATCAAAGATTGACAGCCATGGGCGTGCAGTCGAAGATGTGTTTTGAAGCACGATTTAGTACTGCACAACGATGGCTCGTCTACCAGGGTAGATCTAGGCCGTGGAATTAGGATGGCAAGTGCTAAACGACACCGTTGGGCTCTGATCATTTCCCAATCTCAATGATAGGAACAAATGAAAACTATAAAAATGCAGAAGTTAAATTTAAATTTGAAAAAGCCGATTGGGAATTATTCAAAAGTAAGAGTGTTGAGGTTACCCTTGCAGATGTGTAGGATCAAATTATCAATAAGAAAGTAACAGACACATTCCTGTCCATAGCAAGAGACACAATCCCAGCTTCCAAACCAATTAAAAACAAAATAGAAAAAGTGTACCTTGGTGGAACTAATCGTGTGAAAATGCAGTGAAGGAGAGAAAACATGCAATTTACAACTAACAAATCTCCGAATGAGTCAATTTGGTCAATTTGAAAGAAGCATCAGCCCAGTTCAACAATATTATTTTAGACGGTTAAACTAAGAATTGGCTGAGTTCTGCGAATGCATAATAAACCCGAAAATTCCAGGGAATTTTGGAATAAGATTCGCGGAATTTAACGAACACCGTTTACACCAATCCCTGTATTAAACAACAGCACAGGAGTTTCGACTATCCCCCGTGACAAGGCAAATTCCCTTGTCACACACTATGCAAAAGTCTCAAGCGAGCTGAATATTGACCCATCAGTTTTTACCTACCAAAAACAATTCGAAATCGAACACAAAGTCTTCATAGACTCTCCGCTTTTAGAAGATAAGAACCCAACCCTTTACTCAGACTTCACTCTCCAGGAATTAAAAGACTGCATAAGTAGCCGAAAACATTCTGCCGCGAGTCTAGATAAAATAGCCTACGCTATGTTTAAACATATGTCCGAGACAGCCTTGAAAAGCTGGCTTGCATTTTTTAACCAGGTAAGGGATGGGGATAAGTTCACGGAGGACTTGAAGCGAGCCTGTGTGATTCCATTACAAAAAGAAAAGGAAAAGACCCAAATGAACCAAAATCTTATAGACCCATAAGCCTTACATCCCACCCTGCGAAATTGCTAGAGGGGATGGTTAAGGCACGTTTAGAACGCCTCTTATAATCTAAAAACATAAACAATCCATTTCAATCCGGTTTTAGAAAAGGTCGCAGTACAATTGACCACCTGGTGCGACTTCAATGTGATGTCTTAAAATCTAAAGACTTGGGACATTATGTTTTAGCCATATTCTTAGACCTAGAGGCCGCATTCGACATAGCATGGCACTCGGGTATTTTTTACAAACTTAAACATCACGGAATCACAGGGCGATGCTTCAACTATATACAGACCTTCTTGTTGAATAGAAAGATAAGGGTTATGGTTGAGGGTACCCTCTCTCATACTCAAACTCTGCGTTGAGGGTACCCTCTCTGATACTCAAACTCTGGCGAGAGGTACGCCCCAGGGCGCCATAATATCCCCTCTACTTTTTTCAATCTTAATCAACGATTTCCCTGATGTCTCAGAGGGGACAGGGTTGGTTATCACGACACCTCAGACAGATGGCTATTTGGAGGCAACATTAAACACCTACAAAGAAAAGGCAAAAAAGGGGCTGGACTCCATCTGGCGCAACAAGCTTGATTGAGAGGGAAGAACCGAGCTTGACCGAAAAAAAAAAACCGGATTGACATTGAGCCAATCAGAGGCCCCCTAGCAAACGATAGTTAAATAATTGATTACCATCTAAATCATTGTAACTACACATACAACGATATAAACTTATTTATTTTTTAAGCAAACAAGAGATACATATACATTTATTTTAACAAACAATATTTGTAAACAATAGTCTTATGTACAATTATTTGAACAGAATACGGGAGAAATGTTAAGTAATTGCAAATTAATAATCGAAAGTCAATAATAGAAGAAATTTATAAATAAAATATAGAAATAATAGTCCCCATTAAAATGTTGAAAGCAAAAAACAATGGCAGCTCGCCAAATGGCTTTATGCCGAAAGGCGAGGGTAAACAAACACAGATGATGATGATGATGAGAAAAAAAAGAAGAAATCGCTACGCTATCGTTTTACATGAAAACAACTGCGATTTCTCCATCAATGCTTTAAACGTCTATTAGACATATACAGACCACTCTACCAGAGGAGTATCAGCTGAAACATCCTACATCGGTTGAGCAGCTCGAATCTACATCCGTGGTTCGGCATCGGTTCAGCACTAGGACATTTCACACAGGGTGCTAAGAGTTAGAGTTGGTTCGGAAGAAACGGTTCCAAACAGACGCTTAATTGGATTCCAGAGCATATACGCTGGACAGATAGGTTCAACACCGTTCCAGATCTCATACGCTGAACAGATAGGTTCAACACCGTTATAGACAGTTGAAACCACATACCAAAGGCAGTTTGAGCCGATACCATGGAGCTGATACTTCGTCACAGATCAACAGAGGCCAGGTAGCCCGAGGAACATGCTATATATCGTCCACATTGTACACACTCTCAGTTAAGACATTGTCACCTGCGAAACAACCCTATAAACGTCAACTTATCTCTTGACATTCTTCTACCAATTCATCTCTTTATTTTGAAGAATGTGTTACATGAAGATAGTTCTTACTTGTTACAGGTGTTACACTTGAAAATCACAACAACACCAAATTATTTTTAATATAAATAGCCATTATTTTGTTGTTGTCTGTTATTACTCAGTTCTATTTATTATGTTAGATGGTTTTCCAACTTTTGTCCTTAAAATTGTTTAATAGTTATACAATGAGTACTACTAATGTTAAATAAATTTATAGGGACACATGCATATTATTTAGTTTTGTAGAATACTGGTAGGAATAGTGCTTAAAGAGTATACTGACAATTATGATCTGAGAATTGTAATACTTTCAGATGATCACTGTGTTTTGGAAAGATTGTGTTTTACTCTAAAGTTTAATAGAAACCTGCAATCAAAGGTTTGTAAGTTGGGATCTGGTATCTGCCTTTCTTTTGGTAGTTCTTTGATCTCTATATGATTGAAAAAAAAGCAAGGAAACTACAACAGATGTATCATACTCTTAGATTATCACTTTGTTTTTCTGCTTTCAGCATTCCAACTGTGTACCACTTGTTTGTAAGGCTATTAAGTTGCTGCTGACTGATAAAGCATTCCATATTCAAACTTTTCCAAAGAATAAATATCATAGGTACATTTATCCTGAAACCATTGAGTAAGGCTAACCTCACAACCTTGAGCGCAAGAGAGGGAAAGCCATTACTACTTTAAGTATGACCCGGTCGGGATCGGACCCGTGACCTCCCGCACTCGAGGCGGACGCTTTACCAGGTACTACACCACGGAGGCGGTCTTTGATCTTGTTTTGTTGTGGATTGTTTGCCAAACAGTCGTAGAAGGTTTCAAGAACTTTCTTACAAAACTATACTCATTTAGATCAGATTTCAATCATGCGCAAAAATGTATATTTATTTCAAACTATCATATGTACGCTTTAGTTGATTTTCCTGTATGGCAATGATCCTATTATCAATATTGCTCAAATGCGGGATGACCTGAATGCGAACTCCCAGAAAAGGAGGAAGTGTTTTTATGAGCAATGTGTCATTTTCTACAATATTTTCTAAACATGATTAATGCATAGACATTACAAGTAGTCAGAGAAAGCGTTTAGCGAGATCATATTATAGTGCTGTGGTGGCTGAACATGCCTGAGACTTTGGGGCTTGCCATCTGAATATGTGGGTCGATTGAAAAGTGTACATGTAATAGAATTTCCCGTAGACGATATATCTAAAAAAATACCTTATAGTTTAACCCATGTCCACATACAACAAACCTTCAGAAGACGACTGCAAGTATCAAGGCAAACACATTGAAAATATCTATAAATAGTAGAATAATTGTTTAAAACTGTTTAAAACATTGTGATAAAGGGGAAAATTCGTCATTTTATAAGCATTTCTTTCTTCATAACTTAACTGCTATATTTGCGTCAAAATGGGTTTGCATATGGAAGGGTTAAGCTTTCACTCACTTACTGATGCCGCAACAGCTGATGATTTCTGAAACAACTCATTCTAGGAACAGGAGAATTGGGCACGATGTCGTCAGTTTCAAACGACAAATGTAATTTGAGGCATCTTAAGTACCCATGTTTTGAAACATTGTTGAATTTCAATCATTGGAATTAATGAATTGCTCAGTCAGGGTGCGAACTCAAAGAAAACGAGAAATTGTTTTTTTATGGACAATTTGTCGTTGTTCAAAAAACACGATTGCTTCAGATACATTGAAACATTACACATCGTCATAGGAAGGGTTTCTTGAGTTTCTTCGTAGGATTGACATACCATGCTATTAAACAAGAATAGCAATACAAAATAGCTCAGACTTTGACTCAAGTCATGAACTTAATTTCCAACCATGTAAATAGACCATTTGTTTAAAGAACAATTTAGCTGCATTTTACCAAAAGATAAATCTAGAATGACTTGTGGAACATACTCCTCTTTTCAATACAGGACATGCATAACTGTTGAAACAGTCAGATACTTGTTTCAACTCACAAAAGTGTTGACAGTGTTATATTTTCCAAGTATTGTAATTTCATCGAACTGATATAATACAACAAATCAAGAGAGATATCATCTAAAAAGGTATATATTAAAGATTTATTAAATTTTATTGGTATAATTCATGTAAAAAAACCACCATCGAAATCGAGTTTGTTTATGGTAAGAAATTGGTATACAGGGCAATATCCATATCCACATAATGCTCTCTACTCTTTGAAGATATACTTTCTTCTTTTCGGGGGAGAGGGGGGGGGGGGGGGGGGATGAGGGTGTGAATGGTGGGGAGGGACGGGTGCTCTCTTTTTCTTTGATGCGCAATATAATCGTTAAATAATTATCACCAGAGCACAGGCTGTGTTACTTAATGATGATTCATGTCAGAAAACTGTCCAAATATATAGTAAAAGCTTATTCCTTCAGACAGAGGTCCATAT
Organism: Serripes groenlandicus; assembly: GCA_031761405.1. Classification (NCBI taxonomy): domain Eukaryota; kingdom Metazoa; phylum Mollusca; class Bivalvia; order Cardiida; family Cardiidae; genus Serripes; species Serripes groenlandicus. Next base: position 20,167,862 of record JASEVX010000014.1, read on the forward strand.
ATTGCAGCCGAATGAGAAATTAACTTGCTTAATGTATACATTGACACATTTAGTAGTATATATAACCATACATTTACAGAACAATTAATTATTTCAATCATATATCATTCATTCATTCTTTCATTCAACCATGCATTCATCATGCATTTATTTGTACGTTCGTTAGTTCATTCGTTCGTTTGTTCGTTCGTCTATCCGTCTGTTCATTCACTCATTCACCCACTCATTTTATTTTGATTAATTTGTTTACTTCAATGTTTATTTTAGATACTGTATGATGGGTTTTCTTTACCTTTTATTTCTGTAAAGAACTCTAGTCATACAGCTTGTTATTTGTAAGATAGTTTTCATTACTTTTGTCTTGTTTTGCAAATTGTTTTACTGTTCTCTTCCAGAAAGGGCGTAAATCGCTGTGGCAAAGCGAAATCTTTTTATGAAACACGCACCCATTTAACAGTGAACAAATAATTATTGTATTAGAATGATTAGGGTCATGCAATCGAATTCGGGCACTTAAATGTCTCTTCTCTAGTTCTCTATGCACTAGGAAACATGCCAACTACATTGGCGACTCAGTGATGTGTACTTATTTAGATATATCTGTCAATTAGGTGGAACAGTGAAATGTACTCACTGTGTAAATACCTTTTTTTCTCAATAGTGACATATCTATATATATATATATTTTATTATTCAAAAAAGATGTACAATCCATCAGCATACATATACATGCATGAATGCATTTGACAAGTTAAGACTTTCCGGCCGAATAAAAGAATAATCCAGAGACAAGTGCTGGAAAAGTAGGGTTTTGAAAACAGTATTAATTTAGATGGGACCGCTCGTGACGAGCTGTCGTATCCGAGCTTGCATCGCATTACACCCCACTTGTGTACATGGAAAAACCCTACCCGATACTGTACTCGGAATATCCCAACATGAATAGCGTGAGGGTCCATTGTTAAGGCTCGGCAGTGTAAAGGTGGTTATAAACAGATCAGCCTCTCCCTTCAATTTACAATATACAGCATGTGTATGCGTGTATATACAATACAGTTACAATATGTAATGTTATTACATACATATACAAGTACGAATTACAAAGTATGTTGATTATTATAATAAACCAGCAAGAGAGAACAAGAGGGGTATTAATGAATTATAAATGTGCTCTTAAAATTCCAAACGGAGCTGAAAGTATAGATATAGTATTATTATTACTTATATTACCTATCGTAATAGATATTTTCTCTTTTAATGAAGCTGTGGTATATGAATTTTGCAAGATTATTGACGATTTTTTTGTTTTCTGACTTGAATAATTCTATAAATTTATGCATATTTGGTCTTTTCCAGTAATATTTACTTAAGAGTTGTGATCTTATTTCATATAAAACAGTACATTTCAAAATGAAATGAAACTCATCTTCTAAGACATTGCAATGCTGACATTCAGATTTAATTATTTTGTTAGGTTTGTGCCATCTTCCCATTTCTATTTCAAATCTGTGACTAGAAACTCTTAATACATATAGGCCCATGGGGCCGGGTGTATTTCATTATGATATTTTGTTATATGTTGGGTTTTTTTTATACACATGTTACCATGATAAAAGATTTACTTCCTTCCATACTTACTCGCTTACTTACTGTTCATGTAGTTTCATAGCAGATGACTCAAATGTGGTGTGTATTACAAATAAAACAACCAATGTTTATAGGTAAATGTAATATATTGTCCAGAATACCAAATATCTTTTCAATATATTGGTAAAGTAGAATATAATTGGCGCTCATAAAAACATGAACGCCTAGCATAAGAATCAAATGTATGAACAGTTCACTTTTAATTATAAAGTTCTTTGTTCTTACAAACTAAGCTATCGAGACGGTGATGATTTAACAATTTGAGTTAATGTATGCATTAGGTTCAATAACCACATATATAACGATTACACAGGCGAATTTTAACGAAAACAGTCGATGAATAATGAGGAACAGGTAAAACCAGTGTACTAGTATGTATTCGGGACCATTGTATGTTTTAAATGATGTATTTTATATGTTTCTGCAACATATATATATACGGGACATTTCTGTTCGTTAGAAGAGAAATAGCACCAAAATGGCCAGCTGAGATCTAAAGGTCAAAACATCACTTACTCGCTATTCTCCCTTTTGTGCACATTGAACACGTTGTTTTTACTTATGTACCTTATTATGTTTGGGATCTGATCAGTGATATTTTCAAAAATATAAAATCTGATCCTTTCATTATAGGGAGTTAGTTCAAAGACCGTGCTATTGAAGAACCACCCACTCTGTATTTGTTCATGTAAATAGTGTCAGTTGCTTAAGCCAATGTTCAGTTTTGTCACATCATCAACGGTTCTGTTTCCTGCGGTTTTTTTAAGTATTTCCTTTTTAGCAAGGGGCTCTTTAGAGAGCACCATTTCGGGTTCAGAGAGATGTCTAACTATTTGTAGATTGTATATAATGTCAATGAAAGCACATGCATCTTTGGATTTTTGTTGGCTAAAAATGAATGGGCCTTAGCGGGGTATCGAGCGGTCACTATCTCCGAGCAATAATCATTAAATGGCGTATACATAAACTAGTTTACCAGTCATCTGTCGCTGTCCGCTTGGCTTGACTAAATCAGATAAGCCAGAGTAATTTATGATGGTCTTAAAAAGTTTTGTTTAATTATATTCAAAGTCTCGATTTATTCTAGAAGAATAAAACATGTGATATTTGTTTATTTAAAGCTTTGACGAAAATTAGTACTGCTGTATTTTCTAAACGTCCAATGCGTGTATACAAAGAGAAAAAATATTTTGCAGTGATTAAAGGATTAACTTTTTAGAAACTATATTCGGCAGATTTTAATTTATACATGAATATATCTTCGATACACTTCCAACAACTTCGAATTATTAAAAGTAGCAGTATATTATAATAAAAGATTGATAGCCAGTCAAGTGGCCTTTTATTTCTTATACATTATTATCAGCCAAATTTAGATATGTTTTTAACGAAATTATGTAAAGCACAATAAGAATTAAGACAGCAAAAAAACTTTAAAGAAGCCATGGAATTAAGAAATTATATTCTTATACAATAACTATATATGTTCTCATTCATAATTGGGTCTATTTATGTTATTTCTTTCTAAACGTTTAAATACGTGTCTTTGTTAATTTATACTTATTCTATAATTCTCTATATTTCATAATGATGTCTTTGCTATTACAGTTTTGTTGTATATGGTCTCAAAGGCGATTATATGCAGATAAAAGGTAAATAGCCAGTCAAGTGGTCTTACATTACGTATACATCATTATCAGCCAAATTTCGATATGTTTAAACGAATTATGTAAAGCACAGGTGCCAGTCTCGTTTTAAATCTCAAAATAGCATTTTACTATATATTGTCAATATATACTCAAATGCTATTTTTAGATTTTAAACGAGACTGGCACCTGTGATGTTCTACATATAAAATGGGTTGCTATAATTTAGTAGAAATGTTCTTTGGTTGACCCTCTACAAAATCGTTCAAGCCATATTAATAAAGGTTATCGCCAAGTGACATCGGAAAATGGCTGGAATAAACAAATTACCATACGACCCCCCCCCCCCCCCCCCCCCCCCCCCCCCCCCTCCCGATTATAAGAGTTACAAATTCACTTATGTATGTTCGTAATAAAAGACAACGTCAATACAAATTCAAAACATTTTGTGATCATTGAAACATGACATAAACATTATCATCGTCTAGTCATATACTTATAAAAATCAACTTGTATTGCCAACGTATGCGGTTTAATTTGTGTTTACAATCATTTTACTTTTTTTTTTTCATAAATAGGTAGCACCTATAGATATATTATAATATAAAAAAAGACATGACCCACTTTTAGACTTAACAGCTAAAGTCTATACAAATTTGTCTCCCTTTGTTTATACAGATTTGAACTGCCGTAAACCGTCTTGCAGAATAAGTCGGTCGTGAGTCGGTCGGGAGAATCAGAAGAGGGGTTAATTTAATGCGAGTTAGATTTGAATCAGCAATACTTTTTAGACACCGCTCCATTCTCGCTATATATTAACATTAATTATGTTCTTCTGTCTATACGAACGGAAATAAGTTAGAACCGACCATTTTAGACTTTAAAATGTGTTCCTTGGAAAAACCGAAATACCGAAAGACACCTGAAATAATGTAATGTAGTTAATAAATACATTAAAATGAGCGGGTTTTGGGTAAGTACACCTGTTATGATTTAACTGCCCCACCAGTCAATCAACCAATCAATTAGTTAATTAATCAATACAGTAACCAAATTTCACCTGAAATTCAGTGTGCGTGTTTACATAAACTAAATACAACTGGTGTTGAAGTAACTAGGATAATGTCGGATATGGGTCATGTCCGATCTAAATCTAGGTCACTAGGTCAAATTGTAGATACATCTTGGTCAAAAAGAAAGACCGGATGTACCGGATATAAGTAGGCCTATCAAAATACCATTCTGTACCTCGGACAAAGAAGTTTTAGCATTTAAGAACAGGTCCAATTTATCGTTGAAATATACTGGATTATCCCTTACCTGAACGGCAGGGCGCATATTGTTATAACAAAGTACGGATTCAATGTACGACATCCATTTCCTACTGGATAAAGTGGTAGAAGAACAAGACTCGAGTTACAGCTGAATCGAATGCTCTTAAGCATACCCCAAACATATTTTGGAGTATTGCATACTTGAATGTTTGACTTTATGTTTTTCAGATTTACATAGCCTTTTCATATTACGGCAACATGACTTGATTTCGACAATTAATGTAATTTATAAAATCATTGTCATCGACGAAACCTTCTTAACAGTAAAAATGTACTAAAACTCAATAAAAATTCCTAGAACATAACTCGATCGGCTAGTATAGACCAGGTTTTCCATCATAATAAGGGTTTTGTACTTCAGTACTTCTTTCCCGAATTTAGAACATGGACAGATAATAGCTGGAAACGACGTCGCTGCTAAGTTAAGATAATATGTCCCTCCTCGGGTGTAAAACCACGACAATCCATCTCTTTGAATTACCGTGATTTCGCGTCCCAGGAATGACAACTTAACTAGGCCTAAGGATATGAAAAAATGTAGTCCTCTCTCCTCTATAATTTATACAACGGGAAATAACCATTGCAAGATTTTAAGAAGATTGTTTAGGAAGGTGAAATTACCCCCCGTTTGTTTAGTAATTATATTTAGATTATTAGTGTTTCTGAGGCAGGTCAATTTTCTATCAAACGTATGATTTTCGTTCTGCTTAAGATATTGGATTAGTAGCAGCCTCTCTGTTATGTTACAATATGTTAAAATGGCTCTCTTTCTATTAGCTACATGTCGTTTAAATCAGATATATGATCTAAAAGAGGTGTTTTGGCAGACAGAAAAAAAATATGTGACGTCATTTCCACCCTTTGTGGAATGTCAAATTTAAATGTAGCTTAACTCATGATAGGAGAGCCCATTTTTGTTTTTTCCAGTTTAGTACCGTTACTAGGGTATAAAATCAGAGTCATTTGAAAACCTTTTTTTTTAAAAATTGAATAGTAAGAAGTGTTAAAAAGAGGGAGACGGTCTCTATATTCGGCAGGCTCCGTGACGAAAAATGAGTCCCGACCCTTCCGAAGTTTATTTTAAGGTCGTCTGGTATAGCCAAGGTTTACCGTCATAATAAGGGTTTTGTACTTCAGTACTTCTTTCCCGAATTTGAAACATGGACAGATAATAGCTGGAAACGACGTCGCTGCTAAGTTAAGATACTATGTAAATCATCGGGTGTAAAACCACGACAATCCATCTCTTTGAATTACCGTGATTTCGCGGCACAGGAATGACAACTTAACTAGGCTTAAGAATATAAAAAAGTGTAGTCCTCTCTCCTCTATAATATATACAACGGGAGATAACCATTGCAAGATTTTAAGCAGAATGTTTAGGAAGGTGAAATTATACCCCGTTTGTTTAGTGATTATATTCAGATTATTAGTGTTTCTGAGAACAGTCAATTTTCTATCAAACGTATAATTTTCGTTCTGCTTAAGAGATTGGATTAGTAGCAACCTCTGTGTTATGTTAACCTAGGTTAAAATGGCTCTCTTTCTATTAGCTACTTGTTGTTTAAATAAGATATATGATCTAAAAGAGATGTTCTAGCAGACAGGAAACATATGTGACGTCATTTCCAACCTTTAAGTGTAGCTTAATTCAGGATAGGAGAGTCCATTTTTGTTTCCCCCCGTTTAGTACCTTTACTAGGATATAAAAATCAGTGTAATTTGAAAACCTTTTTTTTTTTAAAAATTGAATAGTAAGAAGTGTTAAATTTATTTGAGTGAGGGAAACAGTTCGGCAGGCTACGTGACGAAAAATGTTTCCGGACCCTTCCGAAGTTTATTTTTAGGTCGTCTGGCTCTATTTTTATGCCGCCTGTCTGCGAAATGTAAACATGACCTAATTATGCTTGGATAGCGGTCGTTGTCAATTCATCAAACAATTCATATATTATGTGAAAAGCCCTATTGCACGTATTGGGTTATATAACTGCTGTGACCACATCAGGCAAAAACCGTCATCTAAATATTATATTTAACATCCGGATGTACCGGATGTAAGTATCAAAATATAATTCTTTACCTTGGACAAAGAAGTTTTAGAATTTAAGAACAGGTCCAATTGATCGTTGAAATATACTGGATTATCCCTTACCTGAACTGCAGGCTGCATATTGTTATACTGAAGTTAGGATTCAATGTAGGACATCCAGTTCCTACTGGATAAAGTGGTGGTAGAAGAACAAGAGTCGAGTTACAGCTGAATCGAATGCTCTTAAGCATAGCCCAAACATGTTTTGGAGTACTGCATACTTGAATGATTGACTGTATGTTTTCAGATTTACATAGCCTTTTCATATTACGGCAACATGACTTTAGTTTGACAAATCATGTTATTGATAACATCATTGTTATTGACTAAACCTTCTTAACAGTAAAAATTCCTAGAACATATCTCGATCGGCTGGTATAGCCTAGTTTTCCGTCATAATAAGGGTTTTGTACTTCAGTACTTCTTTCCCGAATTTAAAACATAGACAGATAATAGCTTGAAACGACGTCGCTGCTAAGTTAAGATAATATGTCAATCCTCGGGTGCAAAACCACGACAATCCATCTCCTTGAATTACCGTGATTTCGCGACCCAGGAATGACAACTTAACTAGGCTTAAGCATATAAAAAAGTGTAGTCCTCTCTCCTCTATAATATATACAACGGGAAATAACCATTGCAATATTTTAAGAAGAATGATTAGGAAGGTGAAATTACCCCCCGTTTGTTTAGTGATTATATTTAGATTATTAGTGTTTCTGAGGACAGTCAATTTTCTATCAAACGTTCGTTCTGCTAAAGATATTGGATTAGTAGCAGCCTCTCTGTCATGTTACAATAGGTTAAAATTGCTCTCTTTCTCTTAGCTACATTTTGTTTAAATCAGATATATGATCTAAAAGAGATGTTCTAGCAGACAGGAAAAATATGTGACGTCATTTCCAACTATCGTGGAATGTAAAATTTAAGTGTAGCTTAACTCAGGATAGGAGAGCCCATTTTTGTTTTTACATTGTTTAGTACCTTTACTAGGGTATAAAATCAGTGTCATTTGAAAACCTTTTTTTTTAAAATTGAATAGTAAAACGTGTTAAATAGAGTTGAATGAGGGAAACGGTCTCTATATTCGACAGGTTCCGTGACGAAAAATGTGTCCGGACCCTTCCGAAGTTTATTTTTAGGTCTTCTGGCTCTATTTTTATGTCGTCTGTCTGCAAAATGTAAACATGACCTAATTATGCTTGGATAGCGGTCGTTGTCAATTCATCAAACAATCATATATTATGTGAAAAGCCCTATTGCACGTATTGGAGAAAAGAGGGTTATATAACTGCTGCTGTGACTACTTCAGGCAAAAACCGACATCTAACTATTATATTTAACATACTAAATAATATGGTACTAACGTCATAGGGTAAATACTTATAAAACTCCGGATCTACCGGATGTAAGTATCAAAATATCATTCTTTACCTCGGACAAAGAAGTTTTAGCATTTAAGAACCGGTTCAATTGATCGTTGAAATATACTGGATTATCTCTTACCTGAACTGCAGGCTGCACATTGTTATAAAAAAGTAAGGATTCAATGTACGACATCCAGTTTCTACTGGATAAAGTGGTAGAAGAACAAGACTCGAGTTACAGCTTATCGAATGCTCTTAAGCATAGCCCAAACATGTTTTGGAGTATTGCATACTTGAATGATTGACTGTATGTTTTTCAGATTTACATAACCTTTTCATATTACGGCAACATGACTTCATTTCGACAAATCATGTTATTGATAAAATCACTGTTATCGTGTGAAGCACGAAACCTTCTTAACAGTAAAAATGTACTAAAACTCAATAAATATTCCTAGAACATATCTCGATCGGCTGGTATAGCCAAGGTTTTCCGTCATAATAAGGGTTTTGTACTTCAATACTTCTTTCCCGAATTTTAAACATGGACAGATAATAGCTTGAAACGACGTCGTTGCTAAGTTAAGATAATATGTCAATCCTCGGGTCTAAAACCACGACAATCCATCTTTTTGAATTACCGAGATTTCGCGTCGCAGAAATGACAACTTAACGAGGCTTAAGGGGCCATATAACACTTGGAGTCGGAATATTCGTGTTATGGCCAGGGTCTAAAATAGAAATACTGAAAAACTGTGAGTTTTAGGTACATTTCTGGGCTAAAGGTATTTTTCTAAGGTTGTAAATGTAAACATTAGACGTAAAGCATGAGTTTGAATTTTGCTATCTGACCCTTTCCTCTTTGAGTCTACCTGTGTATGGCCAGAAGTGCGAATCTATACCTTGTGAGCTAGGAGCATTCTGTTGCATGTAAACAAAGGTACCATTTTTCAGTTGAAAAGTGTGCACAAAGGAGCTGGTAACGTGGTATTTCCTTAGGCATCCTCAGATTGCATACAGGTTTTGGTCCCATAGTAGCTGATGATTTTTAACCCTAACCCCTGCGAATTTTTGACCTCCGTGAAGTTCATTCCCTATTCCTTATTCCTTATTCCTTATTCATATGTGAAGTTGATTACTTGTTCCTTGTTCCTTATTCCTTATTCGAATGTGAAGTTGGTTACTTGTTCCTTGTTCCTTATTCAAATCTAAAAGTGGTTTTATGTTCCTTGTTACTTTTTTGTTACGTAATCAGATTTGATCTAAGGTACTGCATATGTTGATATTGCCAACAAAACTGTTGATAATGTTGTTGTTGTTGTAGATGATGAGAGAGACCCATTGGAACATTTTAAATAACCTGTTACTTATTCAAAATCTGGTTACTTATTCGGCCTTTTTCAAGAAAAGATGCCTTTGCTATCCCAAATATCATTCCAATTTTGCCTATGTTAATGTAGCAAACCACAATTGTGATATTGTTGTTGTTGTAGATGCGGCCGGAGACCCATTAGTACATTTCAAATCACCTGTTACTTATTCAAAAAACCTGTTACTTATTCGTTACTTATACAGAAAATCAATACAAACTGCATACGCTGATGCTGCCAACAGCAAATGGGATGTTGTTGTTGTTGTAGATGCTGACGGAGATCTATAAGTACCTTTAAAATTACATGTTACTTATTCAAAAATCCTGTTACTTATTCGGCCGTTTTCATTAAAAGAAACTTTTTCTATTCAAAACATTACTTAAACTGCATATGTTGATGTTGAAAATCATAATGTTGATGCTATTGTTGCTGTTGATGATAACAGAAACCAATTGGTACATTTTAATTCACGTGTTACTTATTCAAAAGCCTGTTACTTATTCGACCGTGTTCAAGAAAAGAAGCTATTGCTGTCCCAAATATCTTTCAAGATGCATTTGTTTATGTTGCCAGCAACACTATTGAGGTTGTTGTTGTTGTAAATGATAAAAGTGAGCCATTGGTACATATTTAATCACCTGTTACTTATTCAAAAACCTGTTACTTATTCGGCCGTTCCCTGTTCCTTGTTCCTCATTCCTTATTCGAATGAGAAGTTGGTTACTTGTTCCTTGTTCCTTATTCAAATGTAAAGATGGTGATATGTTCCTTGTTCCGTTTTTGTTGCTTAATCAGATTTGATCTAAGGTACTGCATATGTTGATATTGCCAACAACACTGTTGATGATGTTGTTGTTGTTGTAGATGATGAGAGAGACCCATTGGAACATTTTAAATAACCTGTTACTTATTCAAAATCTGGTTACTTATTCGGCCTTTTTCACGAAAAGATGCCTCTGCTATCCCAAATATCATTCCAATTGCCTATGTTAATGTAGCAAACCACAATTGTGATATTGTTGTTGTTGTAGATGCGGCCGGAGACCCATTAGTACATTTCAAATCACCTGTTACTTATTCAAAAAACCTGTTACTTATTCGTTACTTATTCAGAAAACCAATACAAACTGCATACGCTGATGCTGCCAACAGCAAATGGGATGTTGTTGTTGTTGTTGTAGATGCTGACGGAGATCTATAAGTACCTTTAAAATTACATGTTACTTATTCAAAAATCCTGTTACTTATTCGGCCGTTTTCATTAAAAGAAACTTTTTCTATTCAAAACATTACTTAAACTGCATATGTTGATGTTGAAAATCATAATGTTGATGCTATTGTTGCTGTTGATGATAACAGAAACCAATTGGTACATTTTAATTCACGTGTTACTTATTCAAAAACCTGTTACTTATTCGGCCGTTCCCTGTTCCTTGTTCCTCATTCCTTATTCGAATGTGAAGTTGGTTACTTGTTTCTTGTTCCTTATTCAAATGTAAAGTTGGTTATATGTTCCTTGTTATTTTATTGTTGCTTAATCAGATTTGATCTAAGGTACTGCATATGTTGATATTGCCAACAACACTGTTGATGATGTTGTTGTTGTTGTAGATGATGAGAGAGACCCATTGGAACATTTTAAATAACCTGTTACTTATTCAAAATCTGGTTACTTATTCGGCCTTTTTCAAGAAAAGATGCCTCTGCTATCCCAAATTTCATTCCAATTGCATACCTTGATGTTATAAACCACAATTGTGATATTGTTGTTGTTGTAGATGCTGCCGGTGACCCATTAGCACATTTCAAATCGCCTGTTACTTATTCAAACAACCTGTTACTTATTCGTTACTTATTCAGAAAATCAATTTAAACTGCATACGTTTATGTTGCCAACAGCAAATGGGATCTTGTTGTTGTTGTAGATGCTGACGGAGATCTATAAGTACCTTTAAAATGACCTGTTACTAATTCAAAAACCCTGTTACTAATTCGGCCGTTTTCATTAAAAGAAACCTTTTCTATTCAAAACATTACTTAAACTGCATATGTTGATGTTGAAAATCATAATGTAGATGCTGTTGTTGCTGTTGATGATAACAGAAACCAATTGGTACATTTTATTAAATCATCTGTTACTTATTCAAAAACCTTTTACTTATTCGACCGTCTTCAAGAAAAGAAGCCATTGCTGTCCCAAATATCTTTCAAAATGCATTTATTTATATTGCCAGCAACAATATTGAGGTTGTTGTTGTTGTAAATGATGAAAGTGAGCTACTGGTACATATTAAATAACCTGTTACTTATTCAAAAACCTGTTATTATTCAGTACTTACCCGGCCGTTTTCAAGAAAGGAAGGCAGTGCTGTCATAAATATCACTCAAAATGCATATGTTTATTATGCATATGCATAAATAATATGTACCAATGGCTCACTAATATCATTTACAACAACAACAACCTCAATATTGTTGCTGGCAACATAAACAAATGCATTTTGAAAGAAATGTGTGACAGCAATAGCTTCTTTTCTTGAACACGGTCGAATAAGTAACAGGTCTTTGAATAAGTAACAGGTTATTTAAAATGTACCAATTGGTTTCTGTTATCATCAACAGCAACAACAGCATTTACATTATGATTTTCAACATCAACATATGCAGTTTAAGTAATGTTTTGGATAGAAAAGGTTTCTTTTAATGAAAACGGCAGAGTAAGTAACAGGGTTTTTGAATAAGTAACAGGTCATTTTAAAGGTACTTATAGATCTCCGTCAACATCTACAACAACAACAACATCCCATTTGCTGTTGGCAACATCAACGTATGCAGTTTGAATTGATTTTCTGAATAAGTAACGAATAAGTAACAGGTTTTTTGAATAAGTAACAGGTGATTTGAAATGTGCTAATGGGTCACCGGCAGCATCTACAACAACAACAATATCACAATTGTGGTTTACAACATCAACATATGCAATTGGAATGGTATTTGGGATAGCAGAGGCATCTTTTCTTGAAAAAGGCCGAATAAGTAACCAGATTTTGAATAAGTAACAGGTTATTTAAAATGTTCCAATGGGTCTCTCTCATCATCTACAACAACAACAACAACATCATCAACAGTATTGTTGGCAATATCAACATATGCAGTACCTTAGATCAATTCTGATTAAGCAACAAAAAAGGAACAAGGAACATATAACCAACTTTACATTTGAATAAGGAACAAGGAACAAGTAACCAACTTCACATTCGAATAAGGAATGAGGAACAAGGAACAGGGAACGGCCGAATAAGTAACAGGTTTTTGAATAAGTAACAGGTGATTTAATATGTAACAATGGCTCACTTTCATCATTTACAACAACAACAACCTCAATATTGTTGCTGGCAACATAAACAAATGCAGTTTGAAAGAAATTTGTGACAGCAAACGCTTCTTTTCTTGAACACGGTCGAATAAGTAACAGGTCTTTGAATAAGTATTTAAAATGTACCAATTGGTTTCTGTTATCATCAACAGCAACAACAGCATCTACATTATGATTTTGCCAGATTTTGAATAAGTAACAGGTTATTTAAAATGTTCAAATTGGTCTCTCTCATCATCTACAACAACAACAACATCATCAACAACAGTGTTGTTGGCAATATCAACATATGCAGTACCTTATATCAAATCTGAATAAGGAACAAGGAACAAGTAACCGACTTCACATTCGAATAAGGAATAAGGAACAAGGAACAAGTAATCAACTTCACATTTGAATAAGGAATAGGGAATGAACTTCACGGAGGTGAATTTTTGTTGTGATTTTTCGATTTAAGGGTAAAAATGGTCTTTTTCTGCATTTTTTGGCGACCTTGCAAGTCGTTTGAAAGTGCTATAAATTTCCAAAATCCAGATTGATACATTGATTTACTGTTATTTTCTAATAATTCTGACATCCTTTGTTGCAACAAAATGGTTTATTTCATTTCAGTGATTCTGTGCCAGCTGTTTTTGGATTAACAGAGAAGAGGGTCGAGTGTTTACGGGAAGATTGACTTTCTACTGTGTATTGCCACCTTATGAATATAAAACAGTGTAGTCCTCTCTCCTCTATAATATATACAACGGGAGATAACCATTGCAAGATTTTAAGCAGAATGTTTAGGAAGGTGAAATTACCCCCCGTTTGTTTAGTGATTATATTTATATTATTAGTGTTTCTGAGGACAGTCAATTTTCTATCAAACGTATGATTTTCGTTCTGCTTCAGATATTGGATTAGTAGCAGCCCCTCTGTTATGTTACAATAGGTTAAAATGGCTCTCTTTCTATTAGCTACATGTTGTACAAATCAGATATATGATCTAAAAGAGATATTTTAGCAGACAGGAAAAATATGTGACGTCATTTCCAACTATCGTGGAATGTAAAATTTAAGTGTAGCTGAACTCATGATAGGAGAGCCTATTTTTGATTTTTCACGTTTAGTACCTTTACTAGGGTTGAAAATCAGTGTAATTTGAAAACCTTTTTTCTAAAAAATTGAATAGTAAGAAGTGTTAAATTGATTTGAGTGAGGGAAACGGTCTCTATATTCGGCAGGCTCCGTGACGAAAAATGTGTCCGAACCCTTCCGAAGTTTATTTTTAGGTCGTATGGCTCTATTTTTATGTCGCCTGTCTGCGAAATGTAAGCATGACCTAATTATGCTTGGACAGCGGTCGTTGTAAATTCATCAAACAATTCATATATTATGTGAAAAGCCCTATTGCATGTATTTGAGAAAAAAGAGTTATATAACTGCTGTGACCACGTCAGGCAAAAACCGTCATCTAAATATTATATTTAACCTACTAAATAATATGGGACCTACGTCATACAGTAAATACTTATAAAACACCGGATGTACCCGATGTAAGTATCAAAATATCATTCTTTATCTCGGACAAAGAAGTTTTAGCATTTAAGAACAGGTCCAATTGATCGTTGAAATATACTGGATTATCCCTTACCTGAGCTGCAGGCTGCATAATGTTATAAAAAAGTAAGGATTCAATGTACTACATCTAGTTTCTACTGGATAAAGTGGTAGAAGAACATGACTCGAGTTACAGCTTAATCGATTGCTCTAAAGCAAAGACCAAACATGTTTTGGAATAGTGCATACTTGAATGATTGACTGTATGTTTTTTCAGATTTACATAACCTTTTCATATTACGGCAACATGACTTCATTTCGACAAATCATGTTATTGATAAAATCATTGTTATCGTGTGAAGCACGAATCCTTCTTAACAGTAACAATGTCCTAAAACTCAATAAAAATTCCTAGAACATATCTCGATCGGCTGGTATAGCCAAGGTTTTTCCGTCATAATAAGGGATTTGTACTTCAGTACTTCTTTCCCGAATTTAAAACATGGACAGATAATAGTTTGAAACGACGTCGCTGCTAAGTTAAGATAATATGTCAATCCTCGGGTGTAAAACCACGACAATCCATCTCTTTGAATTACCGTGATTGACAACTTAACTAGGCTTAAGAATATAAAAAAGTATATACAAAAGTGTAGTCCTCTCTCCTCTATAATATATACAACGGGAGATAACAATTGCAAGATTTTAAGAAGAATGTTTAGGAAGGTGAAATTACCCCCCGTTTGTTTAGTGATTAAATTTAGATTATTAGTGTTTGTAAGGACAGTCAATTTTCTATCAAACGTATGATTTTCGTTCTGCTGAAGATATTGGATTAGTAACAGCCCCTCTGTCAGTTTACAATATGTTAAAATGGCTCTCTTTCTATTAGCTACATGTTGTACAAATCAGATATATGATCTAAAAAAGATGTTCTAGCAGACAGGAAAAATATGTGACGTCATTTACACCCTTTGTGGAATGTAAAATTTAAGTGTAGCTTAACTCAGGATAGGAGAGCCAAATGTTTGTTTTTTCCCGTTTAGTACCTTTACTAGGGTTTAAAATTAGTGTAATTTAAAAGTCTTTTTTTTAAAAAACATTGAATAGTAAGAAGTGTCCCAGGAATGACAACTTAACTAGGCTAAAGCATATAAAAAGTGTAGTCCCCTCTCCTCTATAAATATATACAACGGGAGATAACCATTGCAATATTTTAAGCAGAATGTTTAGGAAGTTGAAATTACCCCCCGTTTGTTTTGTGATTATATTTAGATTATTAGTGATTCTGAGCACAGTCAATTTTCTATCAAACGTATGATTTTCGTTCTGCTTAAGATATTGGATTAGTAGCAGCCTCTCTGTTATGTTACAATAAGGTTAAAATGGCTCTCTTTCTATTAGCTACATGTTGTTTAAATCAGATATATGATCCTAATGAGATATTCTAGCAGACAGGAAAAATGTGACGTCATTTCCAACCTTCGTGGAATGTAAAAATTAATTGTAGCTTAAATAGTGATAGGAGAGCCTTTTTTTGTGTATTTTCCCCAATCGAGTACCTTTACTAGAGTATGAAAACAGTGTAATTTGTTTGGAAAAAAAAATAAAAAAAAATAATTAAATAGTAAGAAGTGTAAAACTTGATTTGAGTGAGGGAAACGGTCTCTATGTTCGGCATGCTCCGTGGGCCATGTCACGCAAAAACCGTCATCCTAGGATTGCTTAAAATTAAAGGAAGGCCAAGTATAGTTTGCATCCTTTTATAGTCGGACTTAACTGTTCTGTAGAGGCTTAAAGTAAACTTATGTATACGACTAACAGGAGAATAACATAATCAGCCTGTACAAAGGTACAGCTTGATATGAATCTTTGCTGGTTATAACTGCTCTATAGATATTTCAAGTACACTTATGTATACGACTAATTGGAAAATGTCCAAATCAACCTGTACAAAGGTACAGCCTACATATGAATCTTCGCTGGTTCCCACATCCCTATAGGGGATTTTCTTGTGGTGTTAATTCTCGCATATTCGCCCCTAAATTTGTATGGAAAGGGGTGGGGGTTATTAACTTATTACGAAGACAAAAAAGAAAAATGTCTCAGTTATCCCATTGTTTGCGAATCCTAGATTAGACACTTTATTGTTCACAAAAGTAAACTTGTATCTTTACCGCTGGACACTCTGCGAACCGCAAAGACTTCGGTTAGCCTTTCTATATATACAGCCAGACAGCCAGACGATATCCCCTTATAATTCCATGTACAACTATATGTAGATTAACCATTGATGTAGCTACTGAAGAAAGAACTAGAATTGTAAACACACTTATTCTACTACTGTGCCTTTTTAAGGTAGAATATCCCGTTAGAGAACGAAATTGTTCGCTAGTTTTAAAGGGACTGAACACCATAATGGTCCAAAATCGTTATATTTTATACTTATTCTAATTAATCCAAAATACGTCGATATATATGTAACGGAATGTTGTAGAAGGTTGTACAAGTCTTGTTTTTCATTATTTCATAGGAAATAAGCAGTTAAAAAAACGTCCCCTCCGTGTTTTCCCGTTTAAAAATACCGGGGAATTTCCTCTTGCTCATTTGAATTTGTGAATTCAATTCGGCATTCTCTAACACTATCGACTCATTACATTCATGTATGCGTGAGTGTAAGGAACAACAAGTCTGGGAAGGAGATTGTCAATTCGGTTGTAGTGATCACGTGATAAATATACAGCGATATTTTTAGATTTACTGGGTTACTAACCCAGTAGATTTTACAATGCAAAATAACGACAAATCTCCGCAATATTAATAGTGTGCATATATTGTAATACATCAGTCAGCAAATTTCAATGCCTTACATGCAAAAACATCAAGGTAATAGCAATTTTTAACAATTTTCTTTTTTTTTTCGCTTTTTTCTCATATGGGATTTAGTCCCTTTAACGTCATTTTAACCGAAAATGACCAACAAGTCGAAGAACAATACCCATCTCTTACAACCTTCAGGTGCATTTTTACATGACGTGGTTCACACACAGACAGACAGACACACAAACCCACTACATGACACCTGAACATGACTACAGTGCTTTCAAGAGGTTATAGAGGAAAAATAAACGCATTTTAAGGTAAAATTGACATACAGAAACGTATCTGGGGTTCCAAAACGTATGAATTCTTACTTTGAAATTACACCTGCAAACCTCTACAATGTCACGTGATCAACCTGACGCACAACGGAAACCGACGACATGCACCACACTACCAGTTATAAACACACATGCGCCGTGTCTAGCGATGTTGGCTCTTAATGCATCTGCACAGTCTCACCAGTGTCTTCACTATTGGCCAAAATGTTATATAGACATTAAAGCTTTCCAACATACAACACATCTGTAGTGAGCAATGTTTCCATTTGTCAAAATGTTTTCAAAAGTCCTTTACTGAGAGGCTTCAGATTAATCGAAAGAATGAGTCCACGCCGAAGTGTCAATACGGCCCAAAGTCGCCTGACGCGGTTCATATTAAAGTAGAAATAAACTGCATGTGCCTAGGCACGAGGAGAAAAATATGTTTTAAATTATTATTATAACTGTGACGTTCGGTAATCAGGATCAACCTTAGAAACGTCTCGTAAATTTAGCGTGGAGTCCGTCGATTGTCTGTTTTGAACGTGAACTGTCTGATCAAACTGTGCGTCTCCACAGGCTGATTTAAATCTTTGATGAGGATCGATGTGCTTTCTTTAGGATGGCGTTTGTTTACGGTGTTGTTCATTGAAGCACTTTAAAAAAAATAAGCCTTTGTTAAGCACCGAAATTATTACAATGGGTTGTCCTTGGGGGGGGGGGGGGGGGGGGGGGGGTGTATTACACCTGTATCATTGTTTGTATTAATTGGAGATCTAATCAGCAGCAGGCGACTTTGAAAACCTGTTGGAAAAAACAAAGACAACCCTAAATTATATTCGATTGAAGAAATAGTGGCAAAAGAAAAAATAGTTCATCATTAGCATTTCTCCTTTTGCCAAAATGTTTTAAAAAATTGTCTGCTACAGAGGCGTCAAAATAGGTCTATAAGTAAAGATTGTGTTTATCATAGTGTCGCCACTAATGAAAAGTCCAGCATTTCTGACATATAAGACACTTTTTTTACCTGAACATTTTTACCGCCCGAGTCTTATGTTTTTCAAGGCACCGCGCCAACAGGCTTTTGGTACAATGATGTAAGTAGCCGGCGGCTACCAAACCGGCCATACCACTGGGATTCGAACCTTCGACCTGCTGCCACTCCCGAATCGAGTGTCTTAACAAGTAGGTTTTCGAATCGGAAGGAGGGAAAGGGTTATGTGAAAACATTATGCAAACGGAGGTTACATGATGGTGGATCTCACAAACCTCTTTTCAGCCCACCGATTTCCGAACGTCCTTGACATTCTACATTTGGTGTAGAAACCCACCGCCTGCCAAGGAAATAAACACATTATAGTGTAACCCAATCTCTATGATATGTCATCTACCTGCTATGGCCGACTTTTCAGGGAGCTAAACACACATACACCGTGTTTAGCGATGTTTGCTATTAATGCATCTGCACAGTCTGACCAGTATCTTCACTGTTGGCTAACATTTTATATAGACATTAAACTTTTCCCACATACAAGACATTTATAGTGAGCAATTTTTCCTTTTGTCAAAATGTTTTCAAAAGTCCTTTGCTGAAGAGGCTTCAGAAAAAAATGATTCCACGTCGGAGTGTCAATAAGGCCCCAAGTCGCTTTACGCGGTTCATATTAAAGTAGAAATAGACTATGTGTGCCTAGGCACGAGAAAATCTGTTATAAATTATTATTATAACTGTGACGTTTGGTAATCAGGATCAATCTTAGAAACTTCTAGTAAATTTAGCGTAGAGTCCGTCGATTGTCTGTTTTGAACATGAACTGCCTGATCGAACTGTGCGTCTTCACAGGCTGATTTGAACCTTTGTTGAGGATCGATGTGTGTTCGTTAGGATGGAGTGTTTTGACGATGGTGTGAATTATATGCACTTTAAAACAATTAAGCCTTTGTTAAGCACCGAAATGATTTCAATGGGTTGACGTTGGGGGCGTATAAAACCCGTATCATTATTTGTATTAACTGGACATCTTTTCGTAAAAACGTTTATTTTAGGTAGGTTCATTGAAAAGAAAAATATTTTAATTTTTTCCCACTTACAACTAATCAGCCCCTCCGGACATTATCCCCTTCGTAAAAAAGTGCATAGGCGGACATTAGCCCCTTAACATGCGGCGTTATCCGCTTCACCTAATTGATGAACGCGGACATTATCCCCTTCAAATAATTGATGAAAGCGGACAATTATCCCCTTCGTATACGGACATTATTCCCTTCACAGGATTGCTAAAAGCGGACATTATCCCCTTCGATATTAATAAAGAACATCTATTTAAGCTGTACTGGATTAACCCTTTTTTCTTTCCCATATCCCAGATACGCAAGACGACATTGACTACATCAAGGCAATAGTATGGAAATTCCCTACTCTAATTAGTGACAAAAGTAAAATAGTTTGTGAGTAAAGTAGATATTGGTAGTTTTGAGCAATAACTCCTTCTATCTCAATATTTTCAGAAGTCCTCTGCTGAAAGCGTTTTGAGGTTTTTTTCTCGCAAATAAATTTATCGAATCGTAAAGACGAAGACATGAGAGAGAACAACAACATAGTTACCTTGTTTTGACCCAATATGACCCCTATTCACACCGGGCCTAGATATTATTAAGATAAACATTTTTAAGAAATGTCAATTTGGCCAAGTGACCTTGTTTTTGTCTGGACGTGACCCATATTCAAACTTGGCTTACATATTATCAAGACAATCATTCTGAAAAATGTCATTATTTTCAAGTTAAAAATGCAGCATCAAGAGTGTTAACAAGATGTTCCTTCGATTTGACTTAATGACCTACTTTTTGACCCAATATGATCCATATTTAAACTTGATCTAGCTCTCATTTAGACAAACATTCCGACACAATTTCAACCTGCTCTAGCAAAAAATGGACATGACCCATAATCGAACTTGACCTATATATCATCAAGACAAACATTCTGATTAAGTTTCATGCTCAAGTTAAAAATGCGGCCTCCTGAGTGTTAACAATATTTTCCTACAATTTGAACTAGTGACCTAGTTGTTGACCTCATATGGCCCAGTTTCAAACTTGTCCAATATTTGATGAAGATGAATCTTCTGATAAACTTTCATGAAGATCGGATGCAAAATGTAACTTGTATAGTGTTAATAAGTCAATTGTTGACGACGCACGACGAACTGACGCCGGACAAAATGTGATCACAATAGCTCACATTGAGCACTTCGTACACAGGTGAGCTAAAAGCAGGAAAAATGATCCGAATCGTCCTTTTCCTCAATGTTAAAATAAGATATAAAGGATACACAACTCTGACAAAACGACATGATAACCGACTAAACTACAGCCATTATTGGCTATACATGTGTAATGGACATCCGCGCCCGTTAACAATGTATATATCGTGTGGGCTGCATAGATATATCAAGGATCTACCATACATTGTCATTCTATCCTTAATACGTGTGTATTACGCGGCATATTAAAGTAATCTATATTGTATTATGTTGTGAATATAAAGGGAACCATCTGGTATAAGATCGACAATTCCCATGTTCTTTCGTTTAAATCACCTGCTAAATGAAAATCACATTCTTGATAATCAGTACGTATTCTATTCTGGCTATACTCTCCTCCAATACTAATATTCAATTTGACTTATTTTTCCTCTTTAATACGGACAACCCTCGGGTGATACATACGTTATATACAACATAAGATCAATACACATTTCAAATCAAGATGAGTTAATGTAGAGTTTAGTGCAATCTGTTAAATTAGTATACAACTGTTTAATCAAACTATTATTAATCAATGTGATGGTTCCAGAGTATCCATGTCTACAGTATCGTACCGCAAAATAGTCCGCCACTAAAATAAAAAAAATGCACTTCCTTGGTGGGATATCAACCAGTAAATGGATTGTATTTGACATCTCTTACGCAATGGAAATAACTACAAAGAAATGTGCTGTTAACATATATGAATTACAGAATTGATAATGAAAACAAAATCTGTTTTTGCGCTATCAACAAATACATGTACACGTGATTTGTCTGTGAATCAAGTCGTAGCAGATTTTCGATTCCGACTCAAACATTATGTTTAAAGATAATCACGTCCCAGTGATTAAATATATACCAACAAGGAATCAAAACATTGAAATGAAAAGTAAATAATGGTTGATATAACTAATTTATATGCTTTATATTATATAAACTTAGACATGAGCTATTTTTATCAACAAATCGTTAGTCTGGTTCCCGACTGACTATGATATTCAGGAATACTTGGTGGGTACTCCAGACTAACAAGTCATATGTATGTAGAATATAAAATGAAATATATTAACTCAATCGAATGAAATAGGCAGGGTAGTGCGCCGGAAACGAGGGTTCGATTCCCGTTCTGGGCATTTTGTTTTTATTATTATAGAAAAATATATCGTCATATCAGTGGTGCAAACATTCTTTGACACCTCTGCAAGCAACTCCTTCAATAATTTAAAATAAATTCAAACAATTGTATTTATTTTTTTACCTATGCTTTGCGAACATGATTAGATGTTTGTATGATGTTTTACGTTGCTTTTAACAATATTTTAGTTATATCACGCCGTAGAAAATGTTATTTCTCATTGATAGTCAGAGACTTTCATTTGGTTTGGATATGTCATGTTTATCCGTTAATTGTATACACAAAATCACGACTAAAATCCATATCAACCAGTAGGTGTGATTAACAGGAACTGCCAAGATACATGTAGCAGATGCGCATAATTAAGTGACGTAGTTTGTGTCAAAATTTAGTATATCGGTAGGGGTCCAGACGTTTCGTAACCTCTCCGTTTCGTAACAGAAAAAAGGGCGGTTTGGTGCCCGGAAAATGTTGGCTGTTTCGTAACTGATACTGTTTTGTACCCGAAAATAAATTGGTTGTTTCGTACCCGGAAATATATTAGCGTTTTGTACCCGAAAATAAATTGGCAGTTTAGTACCCAATATCGAATTGGTTACGCTCTACTTCTATCGGTAGACCACCATACTGTTTGTACAGTATTTTTCGTTCAATTTCTATATCAAATAATATATGGACATAGTTAGCCCCTTGCTGTCAGCACATTCAGTGCATTGATTGATAAAGTGTCTAACCTTGTCCTCCGTTTCGCTACAATGTTCGTTTTGACAACCACGCATATCAGGTTATAACGTCTTAACCACGCATATCCCACCCCCCCTGATTATCAGTTTATTACGTCTAGAATGTGCCCCTCTAAAATGTCGATCTTAGAGATGAGGTTGTCGATTTAAGACTTCACCCCTCATTATATTTCCTAATAGCCTCATTTTCAATAAGAAGGCCAAGTCATGCTGAAACAAGTTCGACATTGACTTGACAAAGATGTATCAATTAGTATTTACATTTTATTCATTTATTGTCATTTCTAATAGTATTTAGGTCATATGAAAGTCGCCACTTCTCCTCGCCACTTTCTTGTTTCATATACAACTATTTACCTTACTACAAAGACATTAAGGAATCCGCATTGTCCTATTATTTAATTTAGATTTGCTAAGCATGTTCTTCTTTTATTATAACAATATAATATTGAGAGTATCTTAAATGGCACCATCTGACGAAAAATGCAACATCTATCAAAATGAAAGAGTAATTGACATCATGTAGAAAACACTGTGGAAAAGGGGATTTTCTTAATAGTCATCTGCTTCAAATGAATTTAAAGTTATTTGCATTAGAGAAAGGGCCAAATGCTTCAGAGAGACATAAACATCAATTTGAACTGTAACTAAAAGGAATATTTTAGGGTCATATTCTTCAAAAACATCTAAGAAACAAATGTGAAATATCTTAAGTAGACGTTTACATGCAAGGTTGAAAACAAATAACAATAGGAAGATATACCATTATGTGTGAAGTATTCTTAATTACCTTATACTGCACAATACTACAATCTATATATCTACATTATTTCTGACAAAGACATTTGAACAAGTAAACAACTTTGCAATATCATGTTGCTTAATCCTTTTCCACATATGAACGCTTTCTGAGGCTTCTGCAACATTTTGATAAAACGTGAAATTGTTTATTGTGAGGAATTTCTCCATTTACCAGAATATTTTCAACTTCATTCACAACTCTTTCACTAAAGTTTTAAAAAGGATATGGTTTAAAGATAGTAACATTCATCAATACAGTCTGAAATCCTTTAAATGTTGTTTACTAGGCTGATTGTGACATATTCCTATCTATCGCTTGTCCATTTCTATACAATGAAGAAAGATAGTGTAATATTGTGGGGAAAAAAAAAAATTTTGCTTAAATTTAAAAATGTCTTCTTTTCAGACTATAGTGTACATGTATATGGCTGTTGGCTCGAAATTATATATCCTTGACATTTTTAAAGTTACATGTTTCTCTATAGTCTGTGTTTCAAGTTGTAAACATTATTATCTGATTTAAGTTTGTACAATGAACTTTACAATACGTTCTGTCATGCAAGCGAAATTGTATACATCTTGACAAATATGTAGCCGATGACTTGAAGATATGATTTAAAAAGCGGTGGCTCCTTAAGATATGTAGATACTGAAGATAGCTGTTTGTTTCGGTCTAAGATCTCTATCTTGCAAACAATTGTTCTGTTTTGCCATGTTTAACCCATTTTCATAAACAACAATTCTGCAGCAGAGGACTTTGAAACCATCTTTGTAAAACTATGAGAAATCATTTTAAAAGAAAGATGATTTTTAATAAAGTTGAAAACATTGTGAAAAAGGAGAAATTACTCATAATGAGCAATGTCTCTTCTTTTCCCAAGTCGTTTTCTTAAGTTGTCTTCTGTAGATGCGTTTATAAGTGGGAATGCGTTAACCCTTTCACAAGTGCTGGTAAAGTTTGACACATCTGCAGGAGATGACTTTTGAAATCATTTTTATAATTAAACTTTTCACATTTTGTCCAAGATATTTACAAGCTGTTTGTGGAAGTCTGTATAAAATCAAAGATAAACAGTGAAATATAAATGGACCAGAAATGATAATTTCATTCGTTTAAACATTTAGTTACTCAATAATCCTATGAAAAGTATGTAAAAAACACACCGCTTTACCCTTTCCCACAAACAAGGGCTTTTTGACGCCTCTGCAAAAGAGAGATTTTGTAAACATTGTAGCAAAAGGATAAATTTTTCCATTTACCGCAATTATTTCAATTCTATTTGACTATTACACTTACATTTCGGACGTTTTCCATAGTTTTTTGCTTATATATTTTTGATGTCGTCTGCTGCAGATTTGTTGTATGTTGGGAACGGTAAATGCTTTATGCTTAAAGGTTCTGTCTTATTTAAATTGGTAAGAGATGTCAATTATTCTGATATTTCTATTATTTTGAAATTTTACTTTCTTGTTAAACAAACTTGGTAAATTTTGTTGCAAAATGCAGGTTGACAACTGCATCAATACTGATCTGAAATTAGTATTAAAGGGTTATTGGAAATTACAAAATTTAATTGTCATTGATAAACAAAAATAGTCATTTGTTCCTACTATTCTCAATTATCATTTAAAGGACTACTATGATTAATTCTTAACAGCATTTAGTGGATACTGGTTTTGGGAGGTTGCGGGTTCGATCACCAGCCAGGTCATACTAAAGACTTTATAAATAGAAGTATGGATTTCCTTCCTTGGTGCTCACTGTTGTGGCGTTAGCATAAAGACTAACTCTCTGGTGTCAAACAATTGAGTTAGTCGTAAGGCTATCTTCACAACCCTGAGCGCCTAAGAGGTTAAGCCATTACTACCTTTAGTATGATCAAACCCGTGACCTCCCACACCCGAAACGGACGCTCTACCAGGTACTACAACACGGAGGCGGCCATTGATCTTGTGGTGCACTGTTCGTTGTGCACTGATCGCCAAACAGTCGTAGAAGGTTTCAAGAACTTTTTGACAAAACTACACATTATATCAGATTGCAATCATGCGTTAATATATATTTATTTTAGCCTAATTTATTTCAAACTATCGTTAGTACGCTTTAGTTGATTTTCCTGTATTGCAATGACCCTCTTGCTCAAAAATGAGAAAGAGATTTTATGAAAAATTTGTCATTGTCTAGAATTGAAAAAAGAAAGTAGTCTGAACTGACAATAAGAAAATAAAAGATGTTCAGCTCACCTGGAACGAAGTGCTCAGGGTGAGCTATAGTGATCACATTTTGTCTGTCGTCCGTCCGTCGTGCATCATCAACAATTGCCTCTACAGGCTGTATTTGGAATCCAATATTCTTGTAAGTCATCTCCATCAAATCTTGGACAAGTTCAAAAATGGGCCATATGAGGTCAACAACTAGGTAGCTTGGTCAAATGTTGTCTGATAATTTATTCGAAATTGGGTCATGTCAGGTCAGGTCAAAAATCTGGCCACTATGCCAAATTGAAGAAAAAAAATCTTGTTATCTCTTTAGAGGCCGCAATGTTTGCTTCAGCAGCTTGATATTTTGTCAGAATGTCAAGTTCGAATATGGGTCATATTTGGTCAAAAACTTGGTCACCTTGTCAAATTGAAGTAAAATCCTATTAACACTGGAGTCTGCATTTTTAACTTGAAAATATTAAAGCTTTGTCAGAATGTTTGTCTTGATGATATGTAGGTCAAGTTTGAATATGGGTCACGTCCAGTCAAAAAAAAGGTCACTAGGCCAAATTGATGGAAAATCTTGTTAAAACTCTGTAGAGGCTGCACTTTTGTCTTCAGCAGCTTGAACATTTTTTAGAAAGTGTGTCCTAATGATATCTAGGTCAAGTTCGAATATGGGTCATATTGACTCTAAAAAAAGGTCACTAGGTCAAATTGAAGGAAAATCATGTTAACATTTTAGAAGCTGCATATTTAACTTGAAAATATTAAAAATTTGTCAGAATGATTTCCTTGGTGATAGTGTAGGCAAAGTTTGAATAGGGGTCATGTATTTTCAAAAACAAGGTCACAATGCCAAATTTAAGGGAAATCGTGTTGAAGGAATATCTTTTCAACACCATGGAGACTGCATTGTTTATTTCAGCATCATGACCCTCTTGTTTAGTTATATTAATTATACATGTACATACATCTTATAGTTCTTTCTGTTTTCTTATCCCTTTTGCAACAAATCTGCAGAAAACCACTTTGAAAACATTTTGGATTTATTTTGGAAAATGTCTTAATAGGAAAGTGTAATTATTTGATAGAGTAAAAGGGGAAATTGCTCATCATGAACAATATGTCCTTTTGTAACAATGTTTACAAAATGTGTCTTCTGCAGAGGCGGCAGAAAGCATCAACTTCTATACAAGGATCAACCCTTTATCACAAACAGTTTACTTCTGAAGTATCCGATGAAATAAACACAGAAATTTCTCATGATGATTTTTTTAAATTTTCCAACTAAGATTTGCATTAAATCTCAGAATTGCACTTTCTTCAATTAAGATTTATCATGCTTTATCCCAGACTATGACATTTTAGTAATCTCCTTCAAATTCCTTGTATGTAAAACTGGGTTAATACATGCTTCTGTTATGCCATTTTATCAGAAATGTTAGTTTATTTTTCAAAGTTTTGTGTGTTGAACTTTCTTTCACAATATCTACAACAAATAAAGTTAAGATGTGACCTTTAATGTTACACTTTTATTTATTTAAAGATAATTTCAAGCCGAAGGCTCATGGTGTTCCATTGTGATCACTCACTGTCGAGCGTACGACAAACGGTCAAATATTCTTCTCTGAAACAATTGCTTATGCGATATTAACCAAACTTGACATGAATGTTACTTTGGTGAACCTAATCTAAAATTGTTCACACATTTATATTCTACATAAAAATCGGGTTGCTTCAGAATGGGGTGGAAATCGCAAAACTTTAAAATTGTTCCCCTGTGAAACCGCTTGTTAGAATTGCAAGATAATTCGGTTGAAATGTTCTTTGGCCATCTACAAAATCGTTGATGTCATATTGATTCGCTGAAAGGGGTAGTCGCCATGGGACATCAAAAAAGGGCTGAAATGATTGTCTGTATTAGGGAAAGGTATAAGCTGAAATGTGACCCCCTACAATATTTGTTCCAGCCTTATTATATGGACCGGTTTAAAAACGTAGTCGCCAGGTGACATCAGCAAAGGGCTGAAATGATCAAATTACCCTACGTATGCTGTTTGATTTTTGTTAACATTCATTTTAAGTGTTTTTTTCGTTAAGTCAAATGTATATGAGCTACGTCAAGCGAATTTGGTTCTTAATTCTTTATGTAACATATATCTAAATGTATATTCTGAAACACAGAGCTTGAAGTGTAGCCTGTTTAAATACAGCCATAGCACACGCCCTGAAACGGACTATTTCAATACATGTTCCACTCTCAAACAAATAGCATTGCATAAACTCTAATTTCTAATGGCTTAATTGAACTGTTGTCAGAAGTAGAAAAGCATATTTTGATTTCGATATGTTTGTTTCTCGAATTCGAACAATGCGCAGTCAGGCATGTTTTACAAAAACATCAGGAACAGGACAGGTAGATCTTAGAAGCAAAGATATGAAGGATTGCCCGTACAATGGCCTAGGCACATAAAGAAATGTCGCTCTTGGCTGTATAGATTTAATAAAGATATTGTATGTAGTATTGTGAAAGACATATTCGAACCTCATTTGGGTCTTTCTTAGTTTGAATATCAATTCTTTAAAAATACACAGTTATGCGTATCCATACATTTTCAAGTGTATTCATGACTTTGTGGGAGACAATCAAAATAACGATAGCATTGTTATTCATTCACTACCATTTATCCGACAATCTCGACACGTGACACGGCGTAGTATCTTCCTTGATTATCTGGACTGACTTTTCGCAATACCTGGCTACCACGAATCACAAATAAAGTTCATATGTATTAATATAGTTGTGCCTGTCCCATGTACAATACATCAGAACATTCCTGAACCAAAGGGACTTACAACGGGTATCCCCGAGAAGTCTCCATGTTAGCTAACTGCCTGGAGTAGATATTCGTCACTTTCTTTCGGTCATATTCAAATAAAACATTCTTATCAGGTTCTATGTATAGTCCAACTACACGACAAACTGTATCACCTTCCCTTGCTCTTATTCAATCTAGATGCACATGTCAAATCATTCAACGTCTGTCTAAAAATCTGCATATCATCCACGATCCTTTCCCCTCTCTCTTTTCCGCTTGTTTACGACAAGCAAAAAGCATAAAAAACGTTTGCCTGTTTCAACGTTATTGTGCTAATTGTATTAAGGTGAATCCCCGTGTCGTTCGGATACAAGTGCCTTCAATACTGTTTACAGAACTCATCACGTAGTGTCATGTTGCCATTGATATCCATGTGATTCGTCCGGTGTTGAACATATGAGCGTAGGTGCTCGGGTAATTGATTTCAAATTACAAGTTTTCAATTACCGTCTTGTTATTTGTAGCTCAAATTAACTTGTTTACATGATCTTCTGGTAACGATGCTTACAAAAATGGCATATGGATAAAAACAATGCGGGAAAATGACAACATTACAAACATTTCAAATCATTATTAAACCCAGAGGTATATTTAAATTCATTTTTACCTTTCTCCTTACGCAGGGTATATAGTAACTTTAGATGCTCTAACCATGACCTTATGATTGAGAGAGGTAGACGCCAATCGATTTCAAGAAATTACCGTTTTTGCCCTTAATGTCTTGATAAAAATATGTACATTATTGAAGATGAGTTTCACTTCTTTTACAAATGTCCTACATATGACGATTTAAGAGACATTTATTTTAACGTATCCTGGATAAACAACAAGACTTTACAAATGTTATGCAATATTAAATAAAAAATATCCAGTCTGAAGTATACAATACTGCAAAATACATTCAGAGCGCATTCAAACTAAGAAGTGAGACTCTTTCAATATCTTAATTATTTTTCCAGCTTCAAATGTCAGTGTTATAATGTATTTCATCACTCCCTGTTGTATATACTTATAAATTATGTTGTATAATGGGCCTGTGGCCTAAATTACGAAATAAAATATATATCTATCTATCTTTTAAGGTGGTAATAGGATTATCCATTCACAAACTATAGGAATTGTTTTTTCAATCAGTGTTTTGAATGTCAATTTAGTTTTTTACTTAAAAAAAGACAAGAGACCACCAGTGTATAACAAAACAACTCTTTTAAACTGCAATAGTTTGACTTGTTTCTTTTTCGTTCATAAATTACAGGTGGTATAACAAGAAATAATCAAGTTATAATCACGTCTCCGGAAAGAATTTATGGATTGATTGATGTGTGTATGGTGGCATTTCAACAGTATTCCCTGGTTTTCTCGCACCATTACTCCAAGCAATTTGATACCTTCCCACTTAAACTTTAAGATTATAGATGTATCTGAAATAAAAAGGGTACATTGTTATGGAATATGTCAATGTATCGGGTATAGTTTTGTCTCTTTATCTCATGCAGACGCATCTGCATCAGACTTATTTTGCCTCTAATTGACTTCAGCTCTATTTAATTGTTGACTTTTCATTTTTAGAGATTTTCAAAAACTTGAAGCCGCTTTCAAACTTGTTCCATAGATGTGTTGTACGTGGGAAAGGGTTAAAAAACAAAATGAAATGAAGTTACTCAAATTCAACATCTGAGCACGCTTATCTAGATATGTACAAGTTCAGTTTTGAGACACGGTAGAAAATAAAGTGGGAAATGTGGATCTTGATACAAAGAGAAATATTCCAACATTGTGTAACATTACATAACACGAAAATATGCTCTGGAAACACGTAAGCATGATTTTGTATTCACATAGTACAGGAAAAATGCAAAGAGAGCTAAACCTTTGCCTGCATGCAGCAGACGACTTTTGAAAACATTGTGGCTAAAATAGGAACTGCCCGTCAAGAGCATTTTTTCATTTGTGACAACGTTTCAAATCTCGTCTACTGCATGCAGGCAAATGTTTTATTGTTAAAGACCATTGTATTGAATTGCAGATTAAAATATCAAAAGCCATGGTTATCAGAGATAGTATTGTTTCGATCTACTGACGAACCATATGTATCTTAAACAAAAAGACACATGTTTTGAAAATTTGACACCCATTGATAATTAAAATATGTCATTTTAAACCCTCATCTAGCTGAATGACCACAATTAGTAAAATCTCTTTTTAACTTTTCTCGCATTTCTTCCGAATGTTATTTGCTAGCGTTTGACCCGATATTGATCTATATTGTTTACACTTGCAGGCTAGAGTTGCACACAGCACACACATACTGTTATATCTTGAGAACAGCATGGATATGGCTAAGCCTGGGTAATTGCTAAACTAAGCTGTTTATTGTTCTATGATTTTCAGTTGTGGTGATATTAAATTTATCTTCTAAATAAACGGATAACTATCTTCCGCATACAGACAAAATGTACCAAAGTTGTATCAAACGAATATAAAAACATGCTGGAAAACAGGATAATTCTCAACGTGTCACAGTGAAACATGTTGCTTTCCCACAATTGATTTGTAACTCTATAGCAAAATGAATTGTTCAATTTTGCTAGCTATTAAAATCCAGATATTCATCACAAAATGAATTGGACGACTCTAGCAATCGTAGGTGACCGGGCCTTTAAAAAAGTTCGATGTCTGTACAATACATACGGAATATTACGTTGCAGGAGCGATGCGGTATCTTCGCTCGAGTAAAATATTGATTTTCCCACGCTTTGTGTTGTGTAATATGACTCATTTATCGCTCCTGTATACCTCAATGAAATTATTCCGCGCAATGTCTGACGTCATATAGCCGTATTTTATACGTGCACAATACAGAGTTTTAAACTGTCGTGTCTGAACTGCACATGACAATATGCATGTATTTGCGCCTGAAAATGCACAGGTGTATACTAAAATGAAATACAATAATTTGATTGGATAAAAATAATATATGTTTTTAGCAAAGAAAGAAAAATAACAAGTACAAACGGAGATATACATTTTTTTCCAGAAGAATTTACAAAATATATAATAACATAAGAGTTTATTGGGAAACTATTTTAGAATTGTCATGTTGATTTAAGTTTTGATAGAATTTTGATAGTAGAATGTTGATCAAAGCTAGACCATCACATCATTAGCAGTAATGTTAATTTTCTGCAAGTGTTTCCTATGTTTCGTTATTACGAATACATTTTAAGCTAATCTATTTATGATAATACCATTATTTAAGACATTAATGTAGCACATTTATGTATTCTTGACCAATTACAATAGTAGTTTTTCATGATATAAGGTGTACAATAATAAGCAATGATATTCTAATTAATTCCCTATATTCTTGGAATGTCCAAATAACTGCCTGATTCAATTGCTAAGTTGTGTCATGATACTCGGTATTAATCTACGATTATACATCATCATTATATTCATCTACGGTTATACATCATCATGGTATTTATGTACGGTTAAACATCATCATCGTATTCATCTACGGTTAAACATCATCATCGTAATTATTTACGGTTCAACATCATCATCGTAGTTATCTACGGTTACAGAGTATTGTCATAGCGATTTCATCTAAGGAACTGTTATGTTTGATCCCGTTTGCGTTTAACGTATGTGTCAACAGCACATTGATGCAGGTCATCAATTTCGCCGGAAGACTGCATTAATTTATTTTTACCACACATTATAAAAACAACAAGAGTGGGATGCTGGCCCTACATCGCTCACCTGAATTATGCAATGTGATTTCTAGTTCAAAACACATCAAGACAATTATTCTGACAAAGATCCAAAATGCAACATTCAGAGTGTTAACAAGATTTTCCTTCATTTGGCCTAGTGACCTATATTTTGTTTACCCAATATGACCCATTTTTAGATTTTGCCTAGATATCATAAAGAGAAACGTTCTGACAGAATTTGAAAATGCTGAAGCAAAAGATGCAGCTTCTTCAGTGTTAACAAGACTTTCCTTCAATTTGACCTAGTGACCTAGTTTTTAAACAGACATGACCACTATTCGAACTTGGTCTACATATTATCAAGACAAACATTCTGATAAATTAGCAACATGTTCCAGTTAAAAATGCAGCATCCAGAGTGTTAACAAGATTTCCCAATATATTTGGCCTAGTGACCTAGTTTCTGACCTAATATAACCTATATTCAAACTTGACCTCGCATGACCCATATTCGGACTTGGCTTAGATATCATTAAGATAAACATTCCGATTAAATGTTAAGCTGCTGAAGCAAAAAAGGCGGCTTCTACAGTGTTAACAATATTTTCCTTCAATTTGGCCTAATGACTTAGGTTTTGAACAAGCATGACCATTATTCAAACTTGGCCTACATATCATCAAGACAAACATTCTTATAAAGTTTCAACATGCTCATGTTAAAAATGCTGCCTCCGGAGTGTTAACAAGACTTTCCTTCAATTTGGCAGTGTGACCTAGTTTTTGACCCGGCATGACCCATATTCAAACTTAGCCTAGATATCATTAAGATAAACATTCTGCCTTAATTTTAAGCTGAAGCGAAAAATGCGGCTTTTACAGTGTTAACAATATTTTCCTTCAATTTGGCCCAGTGACCTATTTTTTAAACAAACATGACCAATATTCAAACGTGGCCTACATATTATCAAGACAAAAATTCTGATAAAGTTTCAACATGCTCAAGTTAAAAATGCAGCCTCCAGAATGCTGACAAGATTTCCCTTCAATTTGAGCTAGTGACCTAATTTCTGATCCAATATTATTCATAATCGAACTTGACATATATATATCATTAAAACAAACATTCTGACAACATTGCGGCCTCTAGAGTGTTAACAAGATTTTCCTTCAACTTGACCTAGTGACCTACTTGTTGAGCCAACATGACCTTTATTCGATCTTGACCTACATATCATCAATACAAACATTCTGATTAAAGGTTCAACATGGTCGATTTAAAAATGTGGCATCCAGTGTTTTAACAAGTTTTCCCTTCAATTTGACCTTGTGACCTAGCTGTTGACCTCATATAGCCCAGTTTTTACATTGTCTAATATTTCATAGAGTTGAATGTTCTGATAAAGTTTCATGAAGATCGGAAGCAAAATGTAGCCTGTAGAGTGTTAACAAGGCAATTGTTGACGACGGACGACGGACGACGGGCAACGGACGACGCTCGACGCACGACGCATGACGCACGAAGCACGACGCATGACGCACGAAGCACGACGGATGCCGGACAAACTGTGATCACAGGTAAACTATAAATGTACAATTGATTCATCGTGACATTTATTATTCTGAATATATACATGGTTCTTTTATTAAGGACTAATTTCAGGATTTTTGGAACTCCACATACAAATTATCGATTGTTTGGGTTTTAATTTTGGACGCTTTGGTGTTTTCTTTAAAAAACAAAACAAAAAGCAGACAATTTGGGATGCATATTCAATAAAAAGCCATTTAACCCCCTTTCTCAAAGAAATTTGTTTTGGCCTTAATGCAAACCCAACGAGGGACATTAGTAACTTACCCAGGAAACGTTTTATGTGTTTGTACGCGATTAAAACGGTTTTAAAAAACTTTCTGATTTACGGATTTTATATCATTTAATACTTTTCGTTAAAAACACCGGCTTTACCCTTTACGTTCTAGTCAAATCAAGACGTGTATGTGGGAAAACTGTATATGAGCTTAATCCTTTCTCGCATACACGGAAATATCTATAAGTATTGAAATCATTGCTCCAATATATTTGTGAATGATTTAATGTAATATAGATGTTTTTTTGTTTTTATGATCTGAAAATAATTTGTAATCATGTATGGACGAGAAACTTCTTGTTTAAGTCAAAAATAAAAGATGTGTTCTTTTCTGTGCATAAACATATACGATGGTATATCAGATTGATGTCAATATAATTAACATTATAAGGTGTTCTGTTAAACCAGATTCATGTTAATATAACATATATCATAAGGTGTTCTCACACATAGTATCAACATGTACGAATGTATCAACGGATTCCAATACATAAACATTTGTATGATAAACCAGATTAATGTCAATACATCATGAATCATAAGGTATTCTGTTACACATATTATCAACAAATCCTAATGTACCAAATGTATCTAATACATAAACTTTAACTATATAACCCAGATTCGACTCAGTAAAACATATATCATAAGGTGTTTTTTCACACACAATATCATCAAGTTGTAATGTACTAATGGTATCCAATACATAAACATGTTTGATGGTAAAGCAGATTCAAGTTAATATAATCTTCATTATATGTAACAAATATCAACACGTATTAATGTACCGATGCTGTCCGATACATAAACATGTACGATTATAAAACAGGTTCGTTTAAACATAACATCAATTATAATGTGTTCTGTCACACACACTATCAACAGGTACTAATTTTCCAATGGTGTCTAATAAATTAACATGTACGATGCTTAACCAGATCTATGTCAATATAACATACATTATAAGGTGTTCTGTCACACACATGTCAACAAGTACCAATGTTACATTCGTGTGCAATACATAACTTTTGCGATAGTAATCCAGATTCATGTTAATATAACCTACATTCAAAGGTGTTCTGTAACACTAATATCAACAAGTACAAATGTACCAATGATACTATGGTAAACCAGATTCATGTCAATATAACATACATTACAAAGGTGTTCTATCACACATACTATGAATAAGTACGTATGTATCAATGCTATCCAATAAAAAACAATGTACTATGGTAAACCAGATTCATGTCAATATAACAAACACTACAAAGTGTTCTGTCACACACAATGTCAACAAGTAATAATTTGTACCAATGGTGTCCAATAAAATAAACATGAACGATGCTTAACCGAAATCAGGTCAATATAACAAACATATTATTATGTCACACATACTATGAACATATACTAATGTATCAATGTTATCCTCTACATAAACATTTAGTATGGTAAACCAGATTCATATCAATATAACAATAATTTATGATATGCAAAAAACAATATCAAATCATATTATTGTACCGATGGTGTCCAGAACATAAACATGTGCGATGTACCCAAATTCATGTGAACATTTTAAGTAAATATTTTAGCTTTTATAAAAACTAACCGATTAACAATTTTAACAGGGCTGAAGATCAGTGTTATTTCGAAAAGAAAAGCGTTTAAATGTCCCACTTGAACTGTTGGCGAGTCCAATTAATGTCTGTAACAGCTTATCTCTTAAAAGACAAAGCGGTGTGTACGTTTACGTGTATTCGAATAGCATCATTAAGACGTGAGTAAGTACTTATACTACGGATACGGTCAAGTTTTTACCAGGCTACACTCTGCACATCAAAACATTAGTGTATTGACGTTGTGAGCAACATTATACTTAATATATGTCCATAACAAGCGAGTAGGCAGGTACGTATATGAAGACAATTTGCAACATTTCTTTGCATTATTTGCTTCAACAAAAATATGTATTATGCGAGAAATTAAATGATGTTAAACGTAGACATTTATTTTGTATATATTTGTATTTTAACACTTTCCCACATGCTCCAAATAGGCCATAGAAAGTTTAATTATTAAAAAAAAGTCGAAAACAATGTGACAACAGATAAATTGCTCGCCATTATGAGCAATGCGTTGTTTTTCCACAATATTTTCTAAAGCGGGCTGCAGCAGATGTGTTTAAACTTAAAATGCGTCTGCATGTAGAAGGGGCAAAACCGTGGGCCGCAAAAGCAAGAAATATGTTAGCAAACAATGGTCAAGTGATTTGAGGGAAAACAAGGTTATTACTTTATATAAAGAAATTAAGCCTGACTTCGAATACGAGCACTATTTAGATTTGATACGTTTGAAATCAGACAGAAAAGTGATCGTGCAAATTCGCCTATCTGCTCATGATCTACACATACAGACTGGTCGATATGGGACAGGCAGGGTGGAGAAAAACCAAAGACTTTGTAACATATGTAATAATGGCGATATAGAAGATGAATTTCATTTCATTATTACATGTATTGTATTTAAAGTAATTAGGAAAATATATGTAAGTAACCATTTCATTGATAGACCTAGTGTACAAATATTGTGTGAATTGTTATGTTCTACGGACAAGTCAACGATTAATAAAATGATGAGTTATATTAAATGCGCACTTGTGATAAGAAGAAACCACTTATATACATGACATGTTAATTATACTCTCTTGCACTTATAAATTATGTTTACTAATAAATATTGTATAATGAGCAATATTAATATTATTATCAGTATTAGTCTTGGTTTTTATATGTGTGTGTATGTATACATGTACGTATATGTGTGTGTATGTATGTATGTACATGTTTATATATTTGTGAATGATTTAATGTAATATAGATGTTTTTTTGTTATTATGACCTGAAAATAATTTGTAATCATGTATGGACGAGAAACTTCTTGTTTAAGTCAAAAATAAAAGTTGTGTTCTGTTCTGTGCATAAACATATAAGATGGTATATAAGATTGATGTTTGCTTGGGAAGTTTGTTGTGTGGAGTACTGGTGTGCGAAAACCAGGAAATGCATGAGTAGGTGAACTGGCCGCCGTGATATAACTGAGAAATTGTTAAAAACGGCGTTAAACCCCAATCAATCAATCAATCAATCAATCAATCAGATTGATGTCAATATAATTAACATTATAAGTTGTTCTGTTAAACCAGATTCATGTTAATATAACATATATTATAAGGAGTTCTCACACATAATATCAACATGTACGAATGTATCAATACATGAACATTTTCTATGATAAACCAGATTATTAATGTCAATACAGCATGCATTATAATGTATTCTGTTACACATATTATCAACAAATCCTAATGTACCAAAGGTATCTAATGCATAAACTTAAATATATAACCCAGATTCGAGTTAATATAACATATATCATAAGGTGTTTTATCACACACAATATCATCAAGTTGTAATGTACCAATGGTATCCAATACATAAACATTTACAATGGTAAGTTAGATTCATGTCAATATAACATATACATTATAAGGTTTTCTGTCACACACGATATCAACAAGTACTAATGTACAATGGTATCCAATACATAAACATGTATGATGGTAAAGCAGATTCATGTTAATATAACCTTCATTTTATGTAACAAATATCAACAAGTATTAATGTACCAATGGTGTCCGATACATAAACATGTACGATTGTAAAACAGGTTCGTGTAAACATAACATCAATTATAATGTGTTCTGTCACACACACTATCAACAGGTACTAATTTTCCAATGGTGTCCAATAAATTAACATGTACGATGCTTAACCAGATATATGTCAATATAACATACATTATAAGGTGTTCTGTCACACACATGTCAACAAGTACCAATGTTCCATTGTTGTCCAATACATAAACATATGCGATAGTTATCCAGAATCATGTTAATATAACCTACATTAAACGGTGTTCTGTAACACTAATATCAACAAGTACAAATGTACCAATGATATCAAATACATCAACATGTACTATGGTAAACCAGATTCATGTCAATATAACATACATTACAAAGGTGTTCTGTCACACATACTATGACTAAGTACGTATGTATCAATGTCAACAAGTAATAATTTGTACCAATGATGTCCAAATTCATGTGAATATTTTAAGTAAATGTGTTAGCTTTTATAAAACCTAACCAATTAATTTTTTTTAACAGAGCTGAAGATCAGTGTTATTTCGAAAAGAAAAGCGTTTAAATGTCCCACTTGAACTGTTGGCGAGTCCAATTAATGTCTGTAACAGCTTATCTCTTAAAAGACAAATCGGTGTTTACGTTTACGGGTATTCGAATATCATCATTAAGACGTGAGTTAGTACCTTTAATACGGTCAGTTATTTACCAGGACTACAATCCGCACATCAAAATGTTAGTCTATTGACGTTGTGAGCAACATTATACTTAATATATGTCCATAACAAGCAAGTAGGCAAGTACGTATATGAAGACAATTTGCAACATTTCTTTGCATTATTTGCTTCAACAAAATTATATATTATGCGAGAAATAAAATGTTGTTAAACGTGGACATTTATTTTGTATATATTTTTATTTTAATACTTTCCCACATGCTCCAAAAATGCCATAGAAAGTGTAATTATTAAAAAAAGTCGAAAACAATGTGACAACAGATAAATTGCTCGCCATTATGAGCAATGCGTTGTTTTTCCACAATATTTTCTAAAGTGGGCTGCAGCAGATGTGTTTAAACTTAAAATGCGTCTGCATGTAGAAAGGGCAAAACCGTGTTTATTGATTGTTTACTATATGAGGGACCAGGCTAAGAATTATTAAATGGTTTTAGGGACCTTTTACTATTAGGTACATAGGTATCTCTACCCTTCTTATTGCTTATAGTTGAGAGTCAGTATATATATAATGACTAAATTAATGCCGTTAAAGTGTGTTTATCTAAAACACTTGTTCAAAGCAGCTACAAGAAACATCATACTATCATTTAGTTTTTCATCTATGGCCATGTTCTAGGACATTTGAAGTCATAAATATTTATTCGTCGCAAAGGTTGATTATTACAAACAGTTTTTTTAAACAAGAGAGTGACTTCAAAATGGCAATTTGTGTTTGCCCAACTGAAACTTTCTATATATTTATCTACCACATAGGGATTATAAAAAGAGATACAAGATTTGACATAAAAATATGCTTCATAGAATTCAAGCATACAAGTTAATATACAATAGCAAAACAAATCGTTAATTTGCAAAGTCCTTTTTAGAATCGATATGAAACACGATATGAAAGAATAAGGTTTGCAATAAATGTGAGGACAGGTAAGATAAAATAACTCAACTAATAAATGAATTACATGTATACGATCACGGATACGTACCCCTTTTCCACATGCAGTAATTCTGTAGCAGACGATTTTGAAAACACATATGCCAAAATTAGAAAAAAGTTCTTGAACTACATTATATGTTTGACTTGGGAGTTGCTTTTTATGGGAAGTTTCGTCCTTTGTCAAACAGTTTCAAAGGTCGTCTGAAACATGTATATTATACATGCTAAAAGGGTAAGACAATACGAAAACATGGTTAATTGCCCGTGTGATTCAAGATAAGAAATAATCTCACACTATCCTGAATTGAATATCCAAACACTTGAAAGATATGATTACTGATATTCGAAACTTACTGTCTTTGAACAAATAAAGTGTCTATCGAACCATAACTCACAAAAGGTGTCCCAGACAAATAAGTTGAAATTGACCACTACATTTTCAATCTATCCGCTTCACTAAGAGTTGACCATTGACTCTGAAGATGGTTATGTCTAATATTCATAACCAATGTGCTTTTCTCAACATATACAGAACTAAGAAGCGTTTCAACCCTTTCCCACAATAACAGACGACTCTGCTCGAAACGACCAATTTCTCCTTTTGCAACAGTGTTTTCAACTTTTTAAGTAATTTTACATTCATAATTAAAGTATTTTCGTGTTTTTGCCTAAATTATTCCATAGTCGTCTATTGCAAATATGTTGGTGCCGCCAAGATCAGAATCATTGGGCAGACTGAGAGTAAACAATGGATATACAGATCCGGGTGGACCAATTGTGTAGAGTCAAAATGGTTCGAGATTGAAGTACGAATTGTGTCGCAAAGACTGATATGGTTATATTGGCTAATGGAACATTTGCATAAATAGCGTTGTAAAAATACACGACATTATAACAAGTTCATAATACAATATGTTTGATGTAACCGTATTGTTTCATTTGTAAGATGTAAATATGTAATATTTAATATTAACGCTTGTTGAACGTATTTACTGTTACACACCGAAGTGCAATGTATTACAGAGACACACAGAAACGGGCCCGACAGATCTAACGTTATACATATTGCATTTACCATGCACCGATAAACGTTTTACAAATATCAATAAGATATAATCTTATTCTTTGGCCATTATTTTACATTTACAAGGTGTATTTATACAATGAAATGTTTGTACACTGTTTCGTGAGTTTCCCGATGTCTATTAATGTACCCTGAAAGGACAGATAAATCCGATAAATCAGAAGATATAAACCTTTCAAATAGTATGAGAAAAAATATGAATACGTAAGCCTTAATTACAATCATTGGCTTACATAGTATAAAACATAATTGTTCTTTATTATCTGATGGTGATGTATTTGTATGGACTTAGTTTTGCGACTTAAGGTTGTACACAAACACATTTAAGGAGGTGCGGGTATCCTCCTTAAGCGAAATAGCTTGCTGAGAAAACAATGGAAGTCTAAAATAGATACGTTTAATCAGAACAATATTAAATAAAAATGTAGAATGACAACGAAACCGTTAAGTTTACTTTAATATTGCCTATCTTGCTCCATGGTGTCTGGTATATTAATACATATACTTTATCAATAAATTCTGCATTTAACTGTGGCTATTGTAATTATACTAGACGTTCACATAACATAAATGTTATTCTTATCAACATGATTTTAATTCGTCAGCATAATATTATGTTAGTTCTTTTGCGATGTATACAAGATTTGACTTGGTTAAATACAAACTCTGGTTTACTGTATTCGTTTAAAGGATAAAGTAGTCGTCCCGCGAGAAAAACCAACAGTATGGCCTCTGAGAGTAATGTATCGACCCAGATCAGCCTTCGCAGTCAGCGCAGACAGATACGGCCCGACATAATCCGTCTCAGGGGGATAGAGGTATAGAGTAAGGATTCCTGAAACTGAAAATCCACAGGAGGCGAAAAGTGTATATCCGGGTAATCCTGCGCGGCATGCTTAGGCTGATCCGGTCGATACTTTACGCAGAGTCCATAATGCTGGGTTTCTTGCGAGACGGCTTAAATCTCAGATACTCTTTACCACATGTGATTAGGCGAAAGATTGTATCTATTACTAGGTATGTACTTCACCCTGACATTGTCCACCATCCACACTACTATCCTAGCATGCGTGCCTGTATAACAGGGAAATCGTTAATACTAGTAAATTTCGTATATTTAAGGGGTCGCCATTAAGCTTCTAAAGGAAGCCGATTTACGTTTGGTATTACATAAAGTACAGATATTCCAATACATTTTATATAATAAATTCCTCTGTATTTTAACCTTTTTTTTTTTAATGTTTTTATCTTTAACTTCAACAATATTTAACGTATTTAATCGTGTGACATTTACATGTACTTCATCCTGACAACAGTCCATCATCATCACTTCTATCCCCGGATACCTGACAGCAAAATATTTTGTTATCATAGAAATAAGATAAGTATATGTAACTACCGGTTACACAACGTTATCACATGGGCGGCATAAATTTCAATGGGTACCTTATAGGTCAAGC
The DNA here is from genome assembly GCA_031761405.1 of Serripes groenlandicus. Classification (NCBI taxonomy): domain Eukaryota; kingdom Metazoa; phylum Mollusca; class Bivalvia; order Cardiida; family Cardiidae; genus Serripes; species Serripes groenlandicus. The sequence goes on from JASEVX010000014.1 coordinate 20,209,949, forward strand.
GAATTCCTCCCCCCCCCCCCCTTCAAGACAATCCAATTCAATTACGTTTGTTTAAAGTATGATTTATGCGCATAGGTAATTGAGATTAAGCATTTAGGCTAATATATCGATAGTACCTTCTTATTCCAAACTGGTTGGCAGATCTTTTTCATATAAGTGTGCATAAATTGTCCTTGTTTGCCCCTTGCCAGATTCCGTCAAGCCATGTTTATTGGTAAAAAAAGGCGGGGATGTTTTGCATTGTTGGCCATAGTGAAAACTTTTTTTCGTAGAAATGTTCCATGGATGACTCTCTATCAGATTCCGTCAAGTCATGTTTATTGGTAAAAAAGGGCGGAGCTGTTTTGCATTGTTGGCCATAGTGAAAACTTTTTGTTCGTAGAAAAGCCATATTTATTGGTAAAAAAGAGCGGGGCTATTTTACATTGTTGGCCATAGTGAAATCTTTTTGTTCGTAGAAATGTTCCATGAATGACTCTCGATCAGATTCCGTCAAGCCATGTTTATTGATAAAAAAGGGTGGGGCTATTTTGCATTGTTGGCCATAGTGAAAGAAAAAATCGTAGAAATGTTCCATGGATGACTCTCTATCAGATTCCTTCAATTCATGTTGATTGGTCAGAAAACATGGCCGCCTGGGGGCGCGGGGACTGTTTTGCTTTACATGGTGAAAACCTTTACAATCTCCTACTCCGACAACATTTGATAGATTTCCAAATAATTTTTTAGACACTTTTCTTTGGTGACTCTCTACAAAATCCATATAAGCCATATTGATTGCTCAAAAGATATGGCCATCAGAAAGTGGGGCCCCTCAGAAGGTAAAAGTCTGATTTTGAATTACGAACCGGTATAAAAATGTCAGTATCAGCTTCCTCAAGTCATATCAATTTGACAAAAGACAGACAACAAAGGGATTGGTTCTTTCGCCATTTGTCAGTTAGACCCTCTTTTTTAAGCTTACCTAACCATAACATCAGTTACTGTGGTTGACTCTGAGGTTGGCATGACAAATAAATTTGCATAACTTAGGTGAGCAATCCAGGGCCATCATGACCCCCGCGTTTAATTCAATGCTCAACTTACCTTTATCTCTGGTTTTAGCATCTATAAAGATACGTGATGACCTTACGTAAAACTGGCTTATGTGTCTCTTTATGATTGCTTCGAACGTGTAAATGTGATTTTACAGGCTATATGCATATACATGTATATGTGACGAAGTGAAATTGTATGAACTGGAGATATTTGAGAATTACACCTTGTTTGCAAAGTGAAAGTATTGATAGGGTGTATTAAACTGTGTCGCATTCTGCTACAAAGAGGTTTCCACTTTTAAATGAAATGTTAAAAGATAAATGACTATTGTTTTACATTGGCATTTTTAAAGCTTACAGCCAGCTCTTTTTTGTTCAGTGGTATGAGTGCCACATGAAATACTCTAACATTTAATATGTTATGATTGTGATAAAATTAACCATACAACTGAAGATTAGGATCCTCCTGCGTACCAATGATATGTTATTCACGTTCACATGACTGTTCAGAAGTACACTCTTTCTGGGCGTTATTCGCGAACTGTGCAGATGCAGATCAGATAGCTTGTAAATAAAGAGTAATCTTAATCTAGAGTGGATGCAAATGGCATAATGTGGGTTTCAGTGAAACGCTTCAAAAATGTTTATATTTATTTCAGATTGTTGTTAATTAGTCTTTTGACAATTACACTATTCGACACTAAACATTATAAATACCAGATTATAGTCTGTTGTTTTATGCAGCGTGAGATATTTGGTTTGAAATCCGATCGTTTATTACATTTTTCGTGAGTAAACAGTGTGACAAGAGCCGCTTTAATTACTTTACGAGTCACGACATTTTGTTGTATCTTTGTGTGGGCATCATTTGAATATAAATATATATGTATATATATTGGCGTGCAACTAGTGTGGTTAAGCTTCTTTGGTTTGTGAGAAGATGCATTTAGGTCTCTATTTTATTACATTTCTATCCATCAAAGATAAGGATATCTTGGTGAAAGAAAATTCATAATCGTTGATTTATTGTTATTACACACCAGTGTTATAATCTACTACACAATTGCGCATGCGTGCACCTCCCTTTTTCCATGGCCACGCCTCATCCGAAAATAATGCGCAAAGTAGGTCAAACGACAAACAATATTCCACAGTAAATATAAACTATGGTTGAAGACACGTATTTAAAAATGTAATGTATTACAACAAATAACAATGAAATGTAATAAACAGATTATTCAACTCATTTTTTCAAAGAATAGAATATAATTCACTCGCCGTCTTGTGAATGGGAGGAGCCACTCGTGACGTCACTCCCATTCACGAGACGGCTCGTGAATTGTATTCTTATCTTTCAAAAAATAAGTTGAATAATCTCTATATAATATACTAGGCAGAAGTGTTATTGGTATGGTTTAAGCCCTTAGAACTATTTAACAAAAACAGAAAATTGTCCTTTCACCACAATCCGCGTTTCCAAAAATGTTAAAAATGTTAAAATAAAACAACTGGTCTACTGTGTTGGAGATCGCTGATTTTCTTAACTTTGTAAATTTCCGACTCGTTAATGAATAGTAAAAGTTAGCTTTTTTACTCTATCTCAGATTTACCATCAAAGTAACACATCACCCAATGCATGACCCAGTGAATCCGCAGCTAGGTTGATCTAGCCAAATACATGTTAATGAACTAAAATACTTGTGTACATCTTACGTGCATGTATGGGTGATTTTGTAAAAGTGAATACATGGGAGATATTTGAGAATTTGAAGCTACGCGCCAAGTGTAAGTATTGACAGGGTGTACACAACTAGGCCGTGTTGCTACAAAAGGGGTATATTCACTTTTAAGTAATACATGACCTCTCCGTTTGTATACTGGCCGTTCTATGGGAACACATGTTGTCTGGTCTCTAGGCCAAACAGTTTTCATCCGATCTTCGCCAGACTTCATGCTCATGATTGTGGGAATAATGTCTAGGCGACGTTAGATAACCAGCCAAATAGCGTAAGGCCATTTTGTATTTGTCTGCAGATTTCGTTGACTGGTATTTGGCTGTGTAATTAACCGACTGATATCGTCTGCATTATTCACTGACTATCATTTATGTGCAGTTGTTCTCACTGACTGGTTTTTGTCTGCCGATTTCGTTGACTGGTATTTGTCTGTGTAACTAACCGACAGATATTTTCTGCAGTATTTACTGACTGGTGTTTATCTGCGGTATTCATAGACTAGAGTTTGTCAGCAGTATTCACATACTAGTGATTTGTCTGCAGTATTTACAGACTGACGTTTGTCTGCAGTATTCACTGACTGGTATTTGTCTGAAGTATTCAAAGACTAGTGTTTGTCTGCAGTAATCACATACTTTTGTTTTGTCTGCAATATTCAGAGACGTGTGCATCTGTATTTTTCACTGACTGGTGTTTATCTGTAGTATTCATTGACTGGTGTTTGTCTGCAGTAATGCCTGACTAGTGTTTTGACTGCAGTATTTACTGACTGGTGCTTGTGTATAGTATTCGCTGATTGGTGTTTGTCTACAATATTTACTAAATGGTGCTTGTCCAAAGTATTCACTGATTAGTGCTTGTCTACAGAATTCCCTGACTGGTATGTGTCAGCATTTTCACTAACTGTTATTTGTCTGCAGTATTTACTGAATGGTATGTGTCTGTAGTATTTACTGACTTGTGCTTGTCTACAGTATTCACTGGCTGGTGCTTGTCTACAGTATTCACTGACTATCGTTTGTCGGCAATATTCACTTACTGGTGCGTGTCTACAATATTCACGAACTGGGACTTGTCTACAGTGTTCACTGACTGGTGTTTGTGTAAAGTATTTAATGACTGGTACTTGTCTGCAATATTCACGGACTGGTATTTTGTCTGCAATATTCACTGACTGTTACTTGTCTGCAGTATTCACTGACTGGTGCTTGTGTGCAGTATTCACTGACTGGTGCTTGTCTACAACATTCACTGACTGGTGCTTGTCTGCAGTATTCACTGACTGGTGCTTGTTTACATAATTCACTGACTGGTGCTTGTCTACAATATTTACTGACTGTTACTTGTCAACAGTATTCCCTGACTGGTGCTTGTGTGCAGTATTTAAAGACTGGTGCTTGTCTACAGTATTCACTGACCGGTGTTTGTCTGCAGTATTTTCTGACTGGCATAGTTTTGCAGTAATCCTTGACTGGTGTTTTCTGCATTATTCACTGACTAATGTGTGTCTGTAATACTCACAGACTGTTGCTTGTCTGCACTATTCTCTGATTGGTATTTGTTAACAGTATTCACGGACTGGTGTTTACATGCATTATTTACCGATTGGTGTTTTACCTTAAGTATTCATCGACAGGTATGTCTTTGCAGTATTCACTGAATTGTATATCTGAAGTGATCACTGCATATTCACTGATAGATGTTTGTCTGCAGTATTCATTACCTTGTGTTTGCCTGCAGTATTCACTGACAGATGTTTGTCCGCAGTATTCACACAAATATTTACTGAATTATGGTCTATGCACCGCTCTCACGAATTAAAATATACGGGTTCGTTGAAACAGACAACTTTTCATACCTATAAGAGAAAATATAGAAATTGCTCAAAGTGACTTTTGTCCCAATAGTTTGTTCAACTCAGCACTGAATACAGTGTATATGAGTCTTGGTTTCCATGCATACTAATAGTCTTAGATACTTTTCAAAGCAGACAACTTTAACCCTTTCCTACATTCAATAGTTCTTCAGCAGACGACCTTGAAAATCTCTTGGCAAAAATTATGAAAAATCTTTTAAAAGTAATTATAATTATTAAGAGCTGAAAACGTTGTGGCAATAGGGGAAATTCCTCATAATGAGCAATTGCTTCTTTCAGCTCAATGTTTCCTCTTTCCTACAGTAGATCACCATCGAATAATATTGAGCCACGTCAGACGGGTCAAGTTACATTTACGTACAGTAAGAGTTTGATGCGATATCGTGTTGACTACAAGCAGGGACGTGTATATAGTGTCCCTGCTACAAGTCAACTTGAACATAACTTCCACATTCATGTAACGTACGTCATCAGAGGATTAAATTACGTCGCGCCTGAAGAATTGGGGTCAAATTCATTTAGGAACTGACGAGTATCTAGTCCACAGGGGGTTTACCTGTAAAATAAAAATTGGAGGTTCAAGGAATTCAGAGGCGGCAAACAATAATGGTTTACATTCCAATGGCCTTTATTTGTTTTATAATTAGTATATACATATAACAACGGCTTTTCAAGTTATCACTTATCAAGGTTTTATGTATAGATAATGCAGATAACTGTTTTATTATCCTGGCTTGGCATTTGAAAATTAGAATCAATATGAATGAGAAATCTAAACACATACCAGGTCCAACCTTTATATCTGCACTTTGCGTTACAAACAGAAGTTACAAACAGAAGTACATGGCAGCGAAAATTGCACGTTACAAAGTGGTAGGGTCAAGTAATCCAGACTGGATAGAAATGCTAAAGTTAACTCATTGCGACATCGTATTTTTAGCATCAGAACAAGAAAAATACTAGCCAGTAGTATGCATCTGTAATTATGTCTTTGTGAAACACGCCCTGTTTAACTTTTGGCGATCATAAATTTAAAATTAAAGAGCAGCAATTAGGGAACATTCAAGCTCTCATTCAAGTCTCATGTTTTCGTATGTTTGTATGCTAGAAAAAACCTATATAGTAATGTCACGGACGTCTTTGTGTGTATGGTGTGCATTTCGTTGTTCATTAGTGTTGAACGAAACTATATTGAAATTGTCTAACTCATATAAGAGAGAACATATGTATGTCGATACATTACGCACAGTCCATAGTGTTGGTTTTCTCGTGGAACGGCTTATATACATGTGGACTGTGTGCCTTAAGTTGTCTTTTGCAGATGCGTCTATAAATGGGAATGCGTTAACCCGTTTCCACCAGCAGGTACATTTTGACATCGCTGCAGCAAATGACTGAAAACATTCCCATAATGCTCTTTTATTTAATAATTAAACTGTCATATATGGAGGTATTTGACATATTCAATGGAGTGTAGGAGACTAATGTAAAATAGTGAAAAGTATCACTGGATAATGTCACTGTTTTAAAACATTGAGTTTATCAATAATCCTTTGAATAAACACATCTGTTTATGTTTTCCTACAAACGGGGATTTTCTGAAGAAGATGAGTTTTGAAAACATATTTTCTTTTACTCATCAACTTTTGTGTTTGTTGAAATTCTTAGTATGGTATCCCGTAGCTTGCTTTTCCAAAATTGTCTTTTGGATCGACGTTTTCAGTGGTTTTCACGAGCGCCGTCCTGCTGACTCAATTAATCACTTACCAATTCTCTATTGAATACAATTGTTAAATACTCTTTTCTTCAAAAGGAGTCTACATTGGCGTAAACATTTCATATACCATATGTGTCTTTAATTGCCATGAAAAAGAATATGTAAACAAATTACTTTGTAAATACAATAGGCCCAAACTAGATAGATATATTTTATAAATAAAGTATCGATCAATTTGTTGCAACCATACAGTGAGCGAGGTTTTCATGTGATTGGATTTTTTCAATCACTTTGAAAGTTTCAATCAGCGTGAACAATTTTATTCCGCTCTTGAAACGTTCGGATATAGTTCAAATCACGCTCACGCTAACGCTCCACTCACGATCAAATCAGAGTGTCACTTTCATGCTGGTCTTAACTGTATGTGACTAAACTATCGTTCAAACCATCAGTAAATTCCTATGAAAAGGTGTGTGGTAATTCAATCTTAAACATAAAGGGTTTTTTGAGACGTTTTCAAAGCAGACGATCCTAACATACCATATCGGGTTACTTCTCATTATAGCACTGCATATTTGAACATTTAATCATTACCTTATAAGGTAATAACCGCATATTGTAGGGTATATAAGCGTGATTGTTTTTGTTATTAGACTGCATAGTTGTTTTGGTCCGTCATAACGGTTTTGACTTCAATACAGTTCAGACGTATATTGCCTATTAAATTGGGGAAAAGAGACGTGCGCAAGACGGATAGAAGATTGTATTAGTGACCTTCGATAATTCGGTAAGTTATAACTTTGTAGTTTTTCATCTCAAAGTTCTTTAAACATTTAGTTTAAACATTATACTGTTTTCCTCGTTCATCCAATGATACAGAACCTAACATACTAACTTTATAAAAAAAACATATATCATTTTTGTTGGCGGGGGTGGGGAGGGTGCAGTTTTGCAAACCGTGATATATAGAAATGTAATGAAATGTATAGAGAGTAATTGATAAAAGTTACCTCTAATTAAAAAAAAGGATTAGCTTAAGTTAAACCGCTCCCGTTGTTGAAATATGAAATGAAAACAATGTAGAACTGAAAAGGCAGCGAACTTTTAGGACAATGTTACATTTGAAATTGCAACTCATCTTTTCATGTATTTGTAAATATATACACTTGGATTAACAGTTAACTGTTTTGCGACTTAACTTTTCACGTATTTGTAAATATAAATATGTATATTATGTTTTATCTTGAAAAGGTAACGTTAAAAATATTTAGGGACAGAAAATAACTTGATGTTTAAAAGCTTCTTTCGAATAGTATACATGGTGGTTTTTTTCCTGTTTTCTTTTTTTCAGTTTCAGTCTTTTATAGGTTTTTTATCATTATTATTATTTCATTAAATAAATATTAATAATACAGGAAATTTAGTGTCAGATATTAATTTGGTACTTGAAATCTATTTAAAAAACCTGGAAGGCTTCTTCAATATAGTATATTTTTGTTTTCACTCTTTTTTATATTTCTGTTGTTGTATGGGTTTTTTTGTTGGCGTTTATTGTATAGTATTGTATTTTAAACCCATGTACATTTGAAATGACGAGGAATATTTTTTAATCACGTCCAATAATAAATTAATTGAGAATTGATTTTTTTTTGTTATGTTCATGCAAAATATATGCGCATATCATAAGACAAAATATAATTACGATGATTGAAATTGGTCTTTTTCATGTTGTTAACGTATAAAATCCAAGAAAAAAATGATTAATCATGAAAAAGAAATAAAAATATTGCAATTGTTGATTTTTGTCCAGTGTCCTGCAATCAGGGCAAAATAAATAATGCTTAACATTTGTTGCATTTTATCCCGTTACCTTTTGTCCGATTACCAATTAGGGTAGATGCTAAATTTAATATTGCGTTCTCACTTTCCACGCATGTGTAAATATATACAATTGGAAATGCAGTTTAATGTTAAGGAAATGTTTCAGTTTATATTGCGACTTCACTTGTCACGTATTGGTAAAACATTGGTAAAACATCTAACAGTAAATGTACTTTTATTGAAAGGATTCTATGTAAATGACTTTCAAAAAATATTTCTTCAACTTTTGTTCACGGGAAAAGGTAGCCATTGGCATTTCTTAGCATTGTGGGTTTGGTTCGCCTTAACACATTACTTGAATCTATAGTATACAATTTGACAGAAACTTCTATTACTCTTGTGATTTAAAGATATATCCTGGAAAAAAGTTGTAGTGCGGAGAACTTTTTTAATTTTTTTGCACATGTACTATGTTATATTTTTGTCACAATGTTTTAAACTTTATTCAATATCTAAACTTTCACTTGCAGACATTTGTCACATTTTTTCCAGATGTTTTTAATAACAATACATATACAGTTGCAAAACAAGATTGTCTTCACCCTTTCCCACATATAGACATTTTCTGACGCGTCTGCATTAGAAGACTTGAAAATAGTGGACAAAGGAGTAATTCTGTTTTATATATACAGTTGAAAAATAAGATATTCTTGAACCTTTCTCACATATAGACGCTTTCTGACGTCTCTGCATTTAACGACTTTTGTTAATAAAGTTGAAAAAGGAGAAATTGCTCATTATGAGCAATTTCTCCTTTTGTCACAATGTTTTCAAATGTATTCAATATCAATGTATATGTATACATACAGTTACAAAGTAAGATATTTCCAACATATACTATAAACGCTTCCTGACGCCTATGCAGCAGATGAATTATGAAAATATGGTGGAAAAAGGAGAAATTGCTCATCATGAGCAATTTCTCCTTTTGTCACAATGTTTTCAACTGTATTCAATATCTACGAATATATATATACATGTGTACAGTAACAAAGTAATTTTTTTGCAACATATACTATATACATTTTCTGACGTTATGCAGCAGTGGAATTTTGAAAATATGGTGGTAAAACGAGAAATTGTTCACTATAAGCAATTTCTCCTTTTGGCACAGTTTTCAACTGTATTCAATATCTATGTATATATATATACATACAGTTACAAAGTAAGATATTTCCAATATATACTATAGACTCTTTCTAATGTCTCTGCAGCAGATGAATTTTGAAAACATGGTGGTAAAAGGAGAAAGTGTTCATTATGAGCAATTTCTGCTTTTGTCACAATATTTTCAACTGTATTCAATATCAATGAATATATTCATACAGTTACAAAGTAAGATATTTCCAACATATACTATAGACGCTTTCTGACGCCTATGCAGCAGATGATTTATATGAAAATATGGTGGAAAAAGGAGAAATTGCTCATCATAAGCAATTTTTCATTTTGTCACAATGTTTTCAACTGTATTCAATAACTATGAATATATAAACATGTGTACAGTAACAAAGTTAATTATTTCCAACATATACTATAGACACTTTCTGACGTTATGCAGCAGTTGAATTTTGAGAATATGGTGGAAAATGGAGATATTGTTCAATGTAAGCAATTTCTCCTTTTGGCACAGTTTTCAACTGTATTCAATATATATGTATATATATACATACAGTTACAAAGTAAAATATTTCCAACATATACTATAGACTCTTTCTAATGTCTCTGCAGCAGATGAATTTTGAAAACATGGTGGTAAAAGGAGAAAGTGTTCATTATGAGCAATTTTTGCTTTTGTCACAATATTTTCAACTGTATTCAATATCAATGAATATATACATACAGTTACAAAGTAAGATATTTCCAACATATACTATAGACGCTTTCTGACGCCTATGCAGCAGATGATTTATGAAAATATGGTGGAAAAAGGAGAAATTGCTCTTCATAAGCAATTTTTGGGATAGGGGCGTTTCGCCACTATCTCATAGCGAAGCTGCTTTCGAAAAGTCGGATTTAAAGCTGCAACCGCAGTCCACATGTGTATACCTACACCAAAATCGAGTTTTGATTGGTTATAATCTGCCTTTTCAACGATTTCATTGGTTCGACCGAATCACAAAATCCTCCGCTTGCATGAATTTATGAGACAAAATAGTTTCTATGAATGAAACTCACTCTGAACTATGGTTGACCTCAATGTCAGTAGTGTGAGGTAACGTCGACCGTTCTGTGACCCCATTAGTTTACAACAGTCGACTTATAGAGAAATGTGCAAAGCACTGTAAATACAATTATTGAAAGGAGTTGAAACCATTGTGGCAAAAATAGAAATTGCCTACGAAAAGCAATTTCCCCTTTTGTCACAATGTTTTCGATTGTCGTCTGCTGCACATGCGTCTGTAAGCGTCTGTAGGCGGAAAATGGTTACATCCTTCCCATGGAAGCGGAACCCTTTCCGTGATACTATAACAGTTCGAATATTTAAAAAATATTGTTGAAAATGGAGCTATTGCTGACAATGAGCAATTCCTCCTTTTCACACAATGCTTTCAAACACGTTTCAAATTAATTCTTTTCATATTTAAACGTTTTACTATGGACGTTCTTTCCCTCTTTCTCTCTTCCGGACACATTTTGAATAACATGCTAGAGATGAATGATTATGAGCAATTTTGCCTTATATATAGTTGAAACCTTTGTGGAAAAAGAGGAAATGGGTCATGATAAACAATTCTGCAGCCGTCTGTAAGCGGGAAAGGGTTGAACCGTTCCCGTTATAGCTACTTAGTTACAAACAAATGTTGAAAGTATATTTGCAAACGGAGCAATTGCTGACAATGAGCAATTCCTCCTTTTCAAACAATGCTTTGAAACATGAATCAATTTGTTTCTATAACCTAGATAACGAAAACATTTGTCTACAGTTATTATTTTAACCTTTGCCCCTTTTAGACACATTTGACTAACCTTAACAGATGAATGATAATCAACAAGTTTGTCTTTTTCCACAATGTTTTCATCACTATTCAAAATCATACTTTTATTAATTCAGGTCAATAGTTATGCCTTAGTTCAATGTTGTTTGCTGTATATTTAGTCTATGTGGTCAAGGTTAAGGAATACTGTAAACAAACTTGTTACAACATAATTCGTCCAAAGAGAGAGGTCCTACTGTGTATACATGCCATGAAATAATGTTACAAACGGTCTCACCGCTACTGGGGAATTGTTGGTAAAACAGGTCGCGTTTTGTGTTGAATATTCTCATGTGTCGCTGTATGTAGACCCTACTAGGAAATAGAAATTAAATCTACAAATTATAGATAAGTTAATTTCAACATTGATTGATTGGGATTTAACGCCGTTTTTAACATTTCTTCAGTCATATCACGGCGGCCAGTTCACCTACAAATGTATTTCCTGGTTTTCTCAAACCAGTACTCCTCACAACAATCTTCCCAAGCAACTGGCTGCGTTTCCACATAGACTTAGCCATTGGTGAAAGACGAATGACGCATGTCGCATTGACTTTTGTCAAACGTCGGAAAGAAATTTGGCCGAATTTGTCAACACATACGAGTTATAACCGCATGGTCATTATTTATTTTATTATTGAGAAGCTTCTAGCGATTTTGGGACTAAAATTATAATGTATATGCATTTGCGTTAATTTAAGACTCAACGTTCATCAACGTGTAATATAGTCCTAGATGTATCTGTTGACAAATAAACTAGAAATGTAGTCTAAATAGGTTTTTGAAAATTAACCTTGACGGTCCGGTCCCGTTTCGGAGATACAATTAAATTGCAAATACTTTACAAATACCATAATCTAAGCTGACGTGTTTTGACGCATCGAACCAGTCTTCTGTAATCAATACTTGAGTTGTCTCCGTCTGTAAAGCTTGGAGATATAATCCGGCGTCCGGCCGGCTGTCTGCCTGAATGTGCATTCGTCCGTCCGTCATGGATTGCATGTATTGGTTAACACGTTGTTTCTGTATGGCAGATTTATTTCAAAGTGGTCACAATTATACCCGTGTGATCAGGAGAACGGCAAAGTACTAGGTACATAACTCTGGTCTGTTTTTTCAGTTATCTCCATTTTTCCTTATTTAGTTCAGCGATTGTCTCAATTAACTTTCATTGTATCAATTTCAAACTTGGTTTGTATGTAACTTATGACCTACAGATTTGCAGTGCACCATTACCATAAATTAAGCATGCTGCGTTTGGAGTGTGTATATTTTTGTCTTTCAATGTTCTCCCTTATTATATGCAACACATGCGTTCCGTGAAATTCCCTTTTTCGTTAATGAGTGCTTCCCCAAGATTTGTACTTCGTCAAATCTAATCTGTTTTTTAGGTGTAAACTCAATTTTTTCATTTCTTCGGTTATTGTCTCAATATATGTCCAATATATCAATTTAAGACTTGGTGTATAGGAAACTCAGAGCTGCAATTGTGCAGTGCAAAAGAAACATAACTCTATCATGCTTTCGATCGTCTTTCATTTATCAGCATGATTACAATATACATTGTGGATCTTTAGTGATTTCTGAACTAGAACTATTTTAATTAAGGGTAGCTGCTCGGGTTTTTTTTGTCAATCTTTTGTCCTTCGATATTTTGTTTATACAAGAAAAGGGTAAAACTTTGACAAATGAGGTATATGTTATTGGCAGGCAATATGTGTTGCTTCAAACATTTTTGGTTTGGTTTGTTTAAAGGTCATTGTTTCATTGTTTCAACAATGTTTGTCCATATGATCTATGCCATATGTTTTCAATTTACATATGCCCCCTATACCATCAGCGCTTTCAGCGCTTTGATTCATTTTGTCACAATGTTTTCAACTGTATTCAATAACTATGAATATATAAACATGTGTACAGTAACAAAGTTAATTATTTCAAACATTTACTATAGACACTTTCTGACGTTATGCAGCAGTTGAATTTTGAGAATATGGTGGAAAATGGAGATATTGTTCATTGTAAGCAATTTCTCCTTTTGGCACAGTTTTCAATTGTATTCAATATATATGTATATATATATACATACAGTTACAAAGTAAGATATTTCAAACATATACTATAGACACTTTCTGACGTTATGTAGCAGTTGTATTTTGAGAATATGGTGGTAAAAGGAGAAATTGTTCATTATAAGCGATTTCTACTTTTGACGCAGTTTTCAACTGTATTCAATATCTATGTATATATATACATACAGTTACAAAGTAAGATATTTCCAACATATACTATAGACACTTTCTGACGTTATGCAGCAGTTGTATTTTGAGAATATGGTGGTAAAAGGAGAAATTGTTCATTATAAGCGATTTCTCCTTTTGGCGCCGTTTTCAACTGTATTCAATATCTATGTATATATATAGATACAGTTACAAAGTAAGATATTTCCAACATATACTATAAACGCTTCCTGACGCCTATGCAGCAGATGAATTATGAAAATATAGTGGAAAAAGGAGAAATTGCTCATCATGAGCAATTTCTCCTTTTGTCACAATGTTTTCAACTGTATTCAATATCTACGAATATATATATACATGTGTACAGTAACAAAGTAATTTTTTTGCAACATATACTATAGACACTTTCTGACGTTATGCAGCAGTTGAATTTTGAAAATATGGTGGTAAAACGAGAAATTGTTCACTATAAGCAATTTCTAGTTTTGGCACAGTTTTCAACTGTATTCAATATCTATGTATATATATATACATACAGTTACAAAGTAAGATATTTCCAATATATACTATAGACTCTTTCTAATGTCTCTGCAGCAGATGAACTTTGAAAACATGGTGGTAAAAGGAGAAAGTGTTCATTATGAGCAATTTCTGCTTTTGTCACAATATGTTCAACTGTATTCAATATCAATGAATATATTCATATTACAAAGTAAGATATTTCCAACATATACTATAAACGCTTCCTGACGCCTATGCAGCAGATGAATTATGAAAATATGGTGGAAAAAGGAGAAATTGCTCATGCTTTTGTCACAATGTTTTCAACTGTATTCAATATCTACGAATATATATATACATGTGTACAGTAACAAAGTAATTTTTTTGCAACATATACTATAGACATTTTCTGACGTTATGCAGCAGTGGAATTTTGAAAATATGGTGGTAAAACGAGAAATTGTTCACTATAAGCAATTTCTCCTTTTGGCACAGTTTTCAACTGTATTCAATATCTATGTATATATATACATATAGTTACAAAGTAAGATATTTCCAACATATACTATAGACTCTTTCTAATGTCTCTGCAGCAGATGAATTTTGAAAACATGGTGGTAAAAGGAGAAAGTGTTCATTATGAGCAATTTCTGCTTTTGTCACAATATTTTCAACTGTATTTAATATCAATGAATATATTCATACAGTTACAAAGTAAGATAATTCCAACATATACTATAGACGCTTTCTGACGCCTATGCAGCAGATGATTTATGAAAATATGGTGGAAAAAGGAGAAATTGCTCATCATAAGCAATTATTCATTTTGTCACAATGTTTTCAACTGTATTCAATAACTATGAATATATAAACATGTGTACAGTAACAAAGTTAATTATTTCCAACATTTACTATAGACACTTTCTGACGTTATGCAGCAGTTGAATTTTGAGAATATGGTTGAAAATGGAGATATTGTTCATTGTAAGTAATTTCTCCTTTTGGCACAGTTTTCAATTGTATTCAATATATATGTATATATATATACATACAGTTACAAAGTAAGATATTTCCAACATATACTATAGACACTTTCTGACGTTATGTAGCAGTTGTATTTTGAGAATATGGTGGTAAAAGGAGAAATTGTTCATTATAAGCGATTTCTACTTTTGGCGCAGTTTTCAACTGTATTCAATATCTATGTATATATATATATACATACAGTTACAAAGTAAGATATTTCAAACATATACTATAGACACTTTCTGACGTTATGTAGCAGTTGTATTTTGAGAATATGGTGGTAAAAGGAGAAATTGTTCATTATAAGCGATTTCTACTTTTGACGCAGTTTTCAACTGTATTCAATATCTATGTATATATATACATACAGTTACAAAGTAAGATATTTCCAACATATACTATAGACACTTTCTGACGTTATGCAGCAGTTGTATTTTGAGAATATGGTGGTAAAAGGAGAAATTGTTCATTATAAGCGATTTCTCCTTTTGGCGCCGTTTTCAACTGTATTCAATATCTATGTATATATATAGATACAGTTACAAAGTAAGATATTTCCAACATATACTATAAACGCTTCCTGACGCCTATGCAGCAGATGAATTATGAAAATATAGTGGAAAAAGGAGAAATTGCTCATCATGAGCAATTTCTCCTTTTGTCACAATGTTTTCAACTGTATTCAATATCTACGAATATATATATACATGTGTACAGTAACAAAGTAATTTTTTTGCAACATATACTATAGACACTTTCTGACGTTATGCAGCAGTTGAATTTTGAAAATATGGTGGTAAAACGAGAAATTGTTCACTATAAGCAATTTCTAGTTTTGGCACAGTTTTCAACTGTATTCAATATCTATGTATATATATATACATACAGTTACAAAGT
This sequence comes from Serripes groenlandicus, assembly GCA_031761405.1. Lineage (NCBI taxonomy): Eukaryota > Metazoa > Mollusca > Bivalvia > Cardiida > Cardiidae > Serripes > Serripes groenlandicus. Next base: position 20,225,838 of record JASEVX010000014.1, read on the forward strand.
AAGATATTTCCAATATATACTATAGACTCTTTCTAATGTCTCTGCAGCAGATGAACTTTGAAAACATGGTGGTAAAAGGAGAAAGTGTTCATTATGAGCAATTTCTGCTTTTGTCACAATATGTTCAACTGTATTCAATATCAATGAATATATTCATATTACAAAGTAAGATATTTCCAACATATACTATAAACGCTTCCTGACGCCTATGCAGCAGATGAATTATGAAAATATGGTGGAAAAAGGAGAAATTGCTCATGCTTTTGTCACAATGTTTTCAACTGTATTCAATATCTACGAATATATATATACATGTGTACAGTAACAAAGTAATTTTTTTGCAACATATACTATAGACATTTTCTGACGTTATGCAGCAGTGGAATTTTGAAAATATGGTGGTAAAACGAGAAATTGTTCACTATAAGCAATTTCTCCTTTTGGCACAGTTTTCAACTGTATTCAATATCTATGTATATATATACATATAGTTACAAAGTAAGATATTTCCAACATATACTATAGACTCTTTCTAATGTCTCTGCAGCAGATGAATTTTGAAAACATGGTGGTAAAAGGAGAAAGTGTTCATTATGAGCAATTTCTGCTTTTGTCACAATATTTTCAACTGTATTTAATATCAATGAATATATTCATACAGTTACAAAGTAAGATAATTCCAACATATACTATAGACGCTTTCTGACGCCTATGCAGCAGATGATTTATGAAAATATGGTGGAAAAAGGAGAAATTGCTCATCATAAGCAATTATTCATTTTGTCACAATGTTTTCAACTGTATTCAATAACTATGAATATATAAACATGTGTACAGTAACAAAGTTAATTATTTCCAACATTTACTATAGACACTTTCTGACGTTATGCAGCAGTTGAATTTTGAGAATATGGTTGAAAATGGAGATATTGTTCATTGTAAGTAATTTCTCCTTTTGGCACAGTTTTCAATTGTATTCAATATATATGTATATATATATACATACAGTTACAAAGTAAGATATTTCCAACATATACTATAGACACTTTCTGACGTTATGTAGCAGTTGTATTTTGAGAATATGGTGGTAAAAGGAGAAATTGTTCATTATAAGCGATTTCTACTTTTGGCGCAGTTTTCAACTGTATTCAATATCTATGTATATATATATATACATACAGTTACAAAGTAAGATATTTCCAACATATACTATAGACACTTTCTGACGTTATGCAGCAGTTGTATTTTGAGAATATGGTGGTAAAAGGAGAAATTGTTCATTATAAGCAATTTCTCCTTTTGGTACAGTTTTCAACTGTATTCAATATCTATGTAGATATATACACACAATTATTACAAAGTAAGATATTTCCAACATATACTATAGACGCTTTCTGACACCTTTGCAGCAGATGAATTTTGAAAATATGGTGGAAAAAGGTGAAATTGCTCATTATAAGTAATTTCTCCTTTCGTCACAATGTTTTCATCTCTATTCAATATATATGAATATAAACACACATACAGTTACACAGCAAGATAGTATTAACCCTTTCCAATACATAGAAAGAAGCTTTCTGACAGTAAAACTTGCCCAGAAAATGTTATCTACTTATTTTTTCGTTAATTAAAAACATTTTCAATGATGCGTTTCGTTGATGTTACTCTAGGTTTACCATTCAATGTATTTTCCTTGAACAATTGTGATAAACCATCTAAACCATTGCGGTTTATTGCCAACTGTAAATACTGAAGACAAAGACCACTTCTTGGTATTTTTATCACCATTTCCTTTGATGCAACCTTGTCATTTATTAAACATTCCATAGATGACTAATCATAGTCACAATCTTTGTTATATTTATACATATCGACTAAGGAAGTTGTTAATTCACTATCTTTGGACAAAATATCAACATTTGTATTGGTATGCAGCACCAATTGCTGAAGACTTTCAACATCGGCTAGGGTATCATGTGCTGAATATTGAATATTATAAATTTTGTCACAAGATATTCTTGTTTGTAACATTCAAGATCTTGATACACAGATCGGAATAAAGGCAATGTATCAACATACCCTAACACAGTATCCTGGAAGATCTGATGATTCTAGGAAGATCTAACTTCCTGAAGTTATGTTCTATAGCAATATATTTTCCTCTGCATTGTAACCATGTAAGAAAATACACTAAAACTTGTTGTAGATTGTCACTTTCTACTGGTTTTATTTTGGCCATAGTTGTGGCATCATCAAACATAATAATTACCACCACCTGAACATTCAATTTCTTTTACCAAACTACAACCAACATCAGGCTCCATGACTTTTGAACTCCCATACCAATTTTTAGAACATCTGTGCTTTGGAGTTTCCTGTCCTCTATCCTCATGGAAGGAACATTTCTACAATATGACGTCATATGCAACAATTTTTCCAGTCTTATTTCCAAATAATGTACCAACCCCGGGTTTGCCGTAATACCAGCGACCAGAACCTCGTTTCTGCCATGTCGTATTTAAATTCCCCTGATGGTAACTGGGTAGGGTCTTCTTTACTGAAAGAGATAGAAGATGACAATTGCAAAACTAGCCATGGTCTGATTTCAATACATTTCTCTATTGTGAACACAAACAGCTTTATTTCATAATTAATTTTCTATAATGTACTGTTTACCTGTGATCCCAACAATCCTTGTATTTGATAAATGAGTAATTTCAATAATTCATGTAATATTTTGAGACAAAATAATAATACATTTCACGGAATTTCAGTGTCATGGTCTATAATACCCATAGCAGGGGAGAATCTTGTGTAAGCGGTCTGGTATCTAAGTCGGTCAGGCACTCACCTGTAAGTGACAGGTCCCGGGTTCAAGCCCCGGCCAGGCTGCATATACAAGATACAAGATACAACTTTTTATTTCGTAAACAAAGGCCTCCGGCCCAAAATACATGACATTTACTTACAACAAATATGAGTTACGTATTCATTTTAATTTTACCCTTTCCCCTCACATAAACACTTTCTAGCGCCTTTGAAACAAACGCTTTTTGAAAACATTGTAACAAAATTAAAAAGTGCTCATAATGAGCAATTTATCCCCTTGTCACAAAGCTTTCACTCAATGTCTACTCAATGACTCTTCTTTCGTTAATAGAAAGTTTCCGATTTTGTTCAGATGCTTTTTTAAAGTTGCCTGCCTGTTGCAGACAAAGGGCTCCGGCCCAAAATACATGACATTTACTTACAACAAATATGAATTACGTAATAATGTTACCCTTTCTCCTCACATAGACACTTTCTAGCACTGTTGAAACAAACGCTTTTTGAAAACATTGTAACAAAAGGAAAAACTGCTCATAATGAGTAATTTCTCCTTTTGTCACAAAGCTTTCACTCAAGTTTTACTCAGTGACTCTTCTTTCATTAATAGAAAGTTTCCAATTTTTGTTCAGATGCTTTTAAAATTGCATGCCTGTTGCAGACAAAGGCCTCCGGCCCAAAATACATGACATTTACTTACAACAAATATGAGTTACGTATTCATTTTAATTTTACCCTTTCCCCTCACATAAACACTTTCTAGCGCCTTTGAAACAAACGCTTTTTGAAAACATTGTAACAAAATTAAAAAGTGCTCATAATGAGCAATTTATCCCCTTCTCACAAAGCTTTCACTCAATGTCTACTCAATGACTCTTCTTTCGTTAATAGAAAGTTTCCGATTTTGTTCAGATGCTTGTTAAAAGTTGCCTGCCTGTTGCAGACAAAGGGCTCCGGCCCAAAATACATGACATTTACTTACAACAAAAATGAATTACGTAATAATGTTACCCTTTCTCCTCACATAGACACTTTCTAGCACTGTTGAAACAAACGCTTTTTGAAAACATTGTAACAAAAGGAAAAACTGCTCATAATGAGTAATTTCTCCTTTTGTCACAAAGCTTTCACTCAAGTTTTACTCAGTGACTCTTCTTTCATTAATAGAAAGTTTCCAATTTTTGTTCAGATGCTTTTAAAATTGCATGCCTGTTGCAGACAAAGGCCTCCGGCCCAAAATACATGACATTTACTTACAACAAATATGAGTTACGTATTAATTTTACCCTTTCTCCTCACATAGACACTTTCTAGCGCCTTTGTTTTGAAACAAACGCCTTTTGAAAACATTGTGACAAAAGGAAAAACGCTCACAGTGAGTAATTTCTCCTTTTGTCACAAAGCTTTCTCTCACCTTTTACTGAATGACTTTTCTTTCATTAATAGAACGTTTCCGATTTTGTTCAGATGCTTTTTTAAAGTTGCCTGCCTGTTGCAGACAAAGGCCTCCGTCCCAAAATACATGACATTTACTTACAACAAATAGGAGTTACGTATTCATTTTACCCTTTCCCCTTACAAAGACACATAGGCAGACCGCAGTGGTATTACTGGGGAAATGTTAAAAACGGCGTTAACCCCAATCAATGAATGTTGAAATTAACTTATCTCTAATTTGTAGATTTAATTTCTATTTCCTATTTTAAATTGTGATGAAAACATTGTGGAAAAAGACAAACTTGCTGATTATCATTCATCTGTTAAGGTGAGTCAAATGTGTCTAAAAGGGGCAAAGCTTAAAATAATAACTGTAGATAAATGTTTTCGTTATCTAGGTTATAAAAAGAATTTGATTCATGTTTCAAAGCATTGTTTGGAAAGGAGGAATTGCTCATTGTCAGCAATTGCTCCGTTTGCAAATATACTCTCAACATCCGTATGTAACTAAGTAGCTATAACGGAAACGGTTCAACCCTTTCCCGCTTACAGTCGCTTGTTGACGCATGTGCAGCAGAAGGCTGCAGAATTGTTTATCGTGACCCATTTCCTCTTTTTCCACAAAGGTTTCAACTATATATTTTTCCCTTTGATGTAAGGTAAAATTGCTCGTTATAATTCATCTCTATCATGTTATTCACAATGTGTCGATAAAAGAATGTCCATAGTAAAACGTTGAACTATGAAAAGAATTAATTTGAAAGGAGGAATTGCTCATTGTCAGCAATAGCTCCATTTTCAAAAATAGTTTCAATATTCGAACTGTTATAGTATCACGGAAAGGGTTCCGCTTCCATGGGGAGCATGTAACCATTTTCCGCTTACAGATGCTTACAGACGCATGTGCAGCAGACGACAATCGAAAACATTGTGACAAAAGGAGAAATTGTTTATCGTAGGCAATTCCTACTTTTGCCACAACTCCTTTCAATCATTTTATTTACAGTGATTTGCACATTTCTCTAAATAAGTCGACTGTTGTAAACTAATGGGGTCACAGCACGGTCGACGTTACCTAACACCATTGACAATGAGGTCAGTCATAGTTCAGAGTGTGTTTCACGCGTTGGAACTATTTTGTCTCATTAATTAATGCAAGCGGAGGTTTTTTCGTGATTCGGTCGAACCAATGAAATCGTTGAAAAGGCAGATTATAACCAATTCGATTTTGGCGTAGGAATTCAATTGTTGACTGTGGCTGCAGCCGTGTGGTTGCAGCAATGAGATAGTGGCGAAACGCCCCTATCCCAAAAATGAAACAACAACATGCAATTTCAGAGAGAAGGAGAAAAGAAATATTTCTGAGGGGAGTATTTATGTTAGTGCATACATGCTATTCTACAACATCCATTACAAATACTTACATTATCATCATTACCCCTGGGTGAATAAAAGAAAGAATAATCAAGTTGCATTCTTATTGTATTTAATTGTATCATAACAAATAAGCAAATTTGAAACAGGCTTTTATCTCATCTCAAATATGTTGACAGTAAATATAAAACTTTAAGGAACCACCAGGGACACTATACTACCCTTGACAATCGAATAACATATTTTACATTCTGACAGATCATTGCTCATCAAGTTTGGTTTTTAGACTGCCCGTATGATTCATCATTTGAATTATAATTAATAAAATAAAACAATAAAACTGTACCTAAAGCTGCCTTTGTATTAATGTCAAATACTTTTGGGCCCTTGTTGTTTACACGATGCCGTTTGTTCGTCTCAACTATATTGACAATTCCACATGTACATCCTATATATAGACGGGATCCGAAGCCATACCGAGTTTCTTTGATAATGTTACTAAGGCTTAGATTTTCTCCGCAGTCTGAGTCATCACACTTTAATTAGTCATATAAATATCCCAATTCACATATTCTTCGACCTTCTCTCCAAGAACACGTGCTCGTTGAAAAGTCATCGCTGTTGACATCTTTGGGAGAACTAGCCAAGACATTTCCGCTTCCAACCGAACCCGAAAATGATATGTTTGATTCAGCTTTCACTTCAATGCTGCAATTATTACCGTTTACTTGACGCTTGTTGAAAATCTTGATATTATCAAGACCTTTAGATGGTTTCTTTGTTAAAAATGTCCCGGATGTACCTCTCTTACACGCCTGCATCGTAGAAACAGTGTGTATTCATGATAATTTGACAATTGTTATGACAGCGTTCGATCGTCTGAATTATATTCGATTAAATTAACCCCACGAGAAAAAAATCGCTGAAAAAAAAGCGAAAAGGAATGCGCATAAAGTTGCGCGGGAAGAACTCCCGGATACGCCTTTGATATTTGAACAGAGTAGATATTGAACAGACTGTGCGGTTACACTGGCTGATCTGAATATACACTCTTCAACAAACCAAACGTGTACCTTATCGCACGGACGGTCACATATATACGCATGTTCAATCGTACGTGAAATATTTTCATAAATTAATTATATGATGCACACTCTCTCCGTTTCCAAGAATGTTATTCAAAACGGGAATTATCCCCTTTCGCTGTTATTGTTAATAAAGTTGACATAAAATATGTAAGGCTTTGGCGGTGTATATTTCCTAGATTGAGTTCAACAAATCCAATTATGATATTATTGTTTTGTTTTGAAAAGACACATATATATATTGCTGTGTTCACTTATCTTTAGTTTAGGAGCTTTTTCGATCGAATATAAATTTGCCTCTAATGTCTGCCAACCCTATATGAAGTGTGTATAGTATGTAGCGGACCGCTCACATGCGGAAGCCTGTTCATGTTTATCTGCAATAAGCAGATTATGGGATATATAACACTGGTATGATAAACTTTTTGTTTACATGTCTACTAGTATGATAAACTTTTCGTTTACATGTCTACTAGCTAGTATGATAAACTTTTTGTTTACATGTCTACTAGTATGATAAACTTTTTGTTTACATGTCTTCTAGTATGATAAACATTTTGTTTACATGTCTAATTATTTTTAGAAATGAGGTAATCGCCGGAACTACTTTTCTAAACTATCAATGAGCCGTTCCACCAGAAAAACAAAATTGTTGACCTTGCGTAGGCTGATCTGAGCCGATACATTACGCAAAGTCCATAATGTCGGTTTTCTCGTGAAACGGCGAAGTTATGTTGATAGTATAGCAGTCAAAACAATGAACAAACATAAATAAAAAGCTGAAATAGAGGTATTATTGTTTTAATTACTTTTCAACATATGAAAAGAATATCGTTACATAAATCACACGGAATTTGCATGTTCAGTCTTACTTCATGAACTGTCTTTTTTCGTTGAAAATGTAGCATAAATAGACCTGTTTATTCTCTCATGATCCGTCCATAGGTAACCTTGTTTAAAAATACAATCTGAAGCGAGATCTGTCCTATAATGAAAATCATATCTATGTTTCCACAAGTAGTTTTACACTTAAATGCCACCACGATAAACGATAGATGATGAAGTTCTATCGACAATCTATTTTCTTCCACGTGAAAGGGGCACGATCTACGGATGGATTCCTCTTTCGTAGAGCCGTTCCGACATAATATCATTATGCGTTACATCTAGATATCCAGAACATGATTCAACTTGTTATATAACTTCATCATAAACGTACACGAGTGTGTATGATCATTCTTAAAAGTGAAAGTTTCGTATCGTGTCTTCGACATGCCTACCCACAACAGTGACATTATCATTTTCCAAAAATAAATATTTTCACACTAACCGACAATAAAGCATCACATTTGTCTAGAATTTAGTCTTCTGCATTTAAACTTTGAGTGTTATTTGAATTGATGTAGCCTGAACTAATTTAAAACAACGACTTTCAAATCAAACACAAATATGCATTTTCAAAACACGGCGGTCGACATACATGTTGACTTTTCGTGTGTACTAAAGCGATGGCCAATACGCAATACTTACACTTCTACTAAGAATATGTTCGAGTTAATATTGTCACACCAGATATACTAATTAAGTATTAAGCAAAGCACTGAAAGTGCTCACAGCAAGGGGTTAACTGCAGCTTACATTTCGACATGGATTTACCGATCCCTAAAGTCTAACTTGAACACTTTACAATAGCACATTGTTATGTCCATATATTGAATGGTAAAGGAGTTGAACGCAAAATAGAGTACACAAAGTATGGTGGTCTATCAATATACTAAAATTTGACATACATATGCGCATCTGCTATCTGGATAGTTTCTGCTAAGCACTCCTCCTGGTTTACAATTGATTTTAGCCGGGGTTTCTTTAATGCAATTAACACATATACATGGCATATCAAAATCACAATTGCCTATCAATCATAAATATATTAAGAATCCAATTCGACTATCAAAGCAGAAATAAAATCCTGTGTTATCTACATTTTCTTAAGCGTGATATAACTGAAATATTGTTTAAGGCGACGTAAAACATCATACAAACGAATAAATCCATGTCTTAAGTGAACAATTTTAATTGCATTGCTTTTGAATTCGTTTAACTTCCCAACATTTTGAATGAGTTTGTTGTAGCGGTGTCAAATGACAATTGCACCACTGAAATAAGCAATAAATAAGACGAAAATGAAAAAGATAATTATGATAATTTTTTATTTATAAATAATTTTTTGCCTAGACCGGGAATCGAACCCTGGTCTCCCTCGTGACAAGCGAATATGCAGGAATCTAGAATGAAATACTCTAGTACGTAGATTCCTGATTAACGTTACCGCTGAAAAGTACATTTTTTTCGAAAGGATTTTTGGAAAGGACAGACATATATAGGTATAGGCTAGCAACAGTCCATTTATATTCCACAGAGCATCCACTTTCATTGGCATAATATACTATCTGCAACTACCAAGACATATCTCTGAACCCGAGATGGTGTTCACAAACGGAGAGCTGATATAGAAAGACAGATGTGAAGTAATTCAATGCTGATATTGTAAAACAATATTAGAGGGCAGTTTAAAGGTTGAAAGTATGTGCACTTGATTGAAACAATCCCCATCCCCTCGGGGTCATGTTTTTTTTTTATAAATCAAGCTTGCTAGAACAAAGACTGAGGGGGTAACCATCTACTTTGAAACCTAATCATTACTTTCACCGTTTGCCTTATAGGCATATAGTGATATTACAGGCCCCATCCATAAGGATCATGTGTTATAACCTTAGTATAACATATTTTAATCACTCATGGAAAGAGCATTATAGTTGAGAATATTTCGGAATCAAGCTAGTAGCTTCATGAAAAAGATTGTTTGCTTTCTCCATTTATGATACCATGTAAACCATGAGTTCAGTATAGAATCGAATCATTTAAACACTTTCGTACTTTCCTTTGAAGTTAAGTTCACATAGTGCTTTAAGTGGACATGTTGGTCAGCATGTAATGTGTTGATGTCGATCAGGATGTTTGCTGACTTCCATATGTGGCTGTGACTGAGAAAATGGGGACAAATGAGCAATATTTACTTTTTGAGTTGTTTGCATATTTTCAAAGTAGAATATCTTATATGCATACAAAAAAAAAATTGGAGCTCAATCTTTTTTCTTTCTTGGTAAAAAAATCCGTTTTCGCAACATAGGTGTGAAAGATATACAAACAATAAATCATGCAACAACCTGTTTTTAATAGATTGTTCACATGTATAAAATTAAAATTCCTGATCAACAATAAACAAAACACTGCTAAGTCAAGTTACCCCATGTTAACATTTAATTAATCAATAAGACCAGGGACACTATAATACATGTAATATAGTGTCCCTGATAAGACTTAAAAAGAATACAGACAACATGTTGCCATGGTAACTATTAATAAGGATACAATGTAAATAGCTTGGTTCTGACTGAATTTTTACCAAAACATGAAATACCCCTCACAAATAAAATAACAATATCTAGTAGTTCCACCCACCCATGTATATTCCTTGAACAGCCCTGAATGGAAAAGAATGTGTTTTTCTTACTGCATACAGACAGTTAGTATCAACCAATTCAACATGTTAGGAATTTCAATCATAGTCCTGAAAACAGTTTATTTGTACAGATAACTTGAGATCAGAGAGAACATTCCTGAATAATATATGACCAATTTATAATGCTTGGTTTACTTCTTGTATTAAAATAAGAATTGACCATTCTGCGCATAAATAAAACATGTTATCAATATGATACTCTTTTCAATGGATCATGTGAGAATTTGATCAGTGTATGAGCTAAGCTTAACCCTTTCCCTCATACGACAATTCTGCAGCAGACGACTTTGAACATATTTTGTTAAAAAAAAGAAAATCCCTACAATTGAATGGATAACAAAAATATTGTTTTGAGCAATTTCTTCTGTTTTAAATGATGAGTAATTCAATCTTGTTTCCACCATTAACTTGTTGATTTGACATCTTAACATTATGCCTGTATTTGTTGAGCTAAATATTTGACATTGACAGGTCAAAAAGTCAAAGTTTTCTGGTCGATAGTATCAAACTTTTATCAAGATATTGTCTACTTGTTAACATATCGATGGCCGAAATAAGATACTTAGAATCATGCAAGACACAATGTTAATGATACAAGTAATAAATTAACATCAAAACATACTAACTTCACAAACAATTAAAACAACTGATCAGAACAAATATACATTTCATCAATGATTTATACAATTGTAACACTTTTCCCCACTTACAACGACTCTGTAGCAGACAACTTTGAAAAAAGATTTGACAAAAAATATGGAAACTCCATAGAAAAAAAGCACTTATTAAACAAACCACTCTACCAACGTCGCTATATAAGCCGGCTTCTACGACAAGGCCGTAGAAGTGATATTTATACCTATAACCCGTTCCCGTTATATTTCTCTCTCCTTTCTCCCACTTCTCCCACTTCTGACACCAATTATGTTGCGAGCTAGCGGTCGGTTATGGGGAAACTGTGTTTCACTTAAACACTGGTGTACTTTGCGTCTTGTCTGCTTGGGTTATATGTTTGTCAGGGTACTAGGACAAGCAGGGAAACATTAATTAAGTGACTGGGTTGTCTCCACAATATTAAAAGGGTTAGGGAAAGTGTAAAAATAGGGTTTATTATAAATAGTGTTCAAAAGGGTAGAAGAATATACCAAAAAAGTAAAGTAGCATTCAATATATGTTTTATTAATTCCTAATTAATAATTGTTCTAAATGCATTAAACTATCTTATAACAAATAACAGATGTAAAAGTGGTTATCTCTGACTTAAATATTGCAAAACAAAATATAATTGTAAAGGATAACAACGTAATAAACAAATAAATACTCTTATGATATAATCTAAGGTGGAAAAGGGAGGTGGTGGAGTTACAGTAAAATTCCAAGATATATCCTAAGTTACGACTGAGTGAAAATAATAATCTCCTATAACTGGCCTTTTATGAATATGAAGTGTTAAATTATTAACTGAAAATAATGTTCTCCTAGATAAAAATAATTCCTTACTTAAGTTTTAAATGAAATAAGAATAAATGAGTAACAGAAATCTAACGGAAATAAATATAATTTAACCTAAGATATGACGATGTGGAGTCCCGAAATCTGGTGAAACCATAGCTTTTATACCGTTGTTCCCACAGACTTCCTTGCGGGAATCCAACAACGTCGGGAAAATATTCCGAAACGTCAGTAAGACTGCAATTTCTCACAGCATCGGGAAAATCTTTCCCGATGCGTTGTGAAAGTATGAAACAGACGATGGTGGTGCATACAAAGTTGCATATACGCCATTAAAAGCAATGAAAGTTAATCAAGCTCTTAAGTAAATCGATAAAACATTAATTTAAGAAAACTATTATCACCTAAAATATAGTAACAGGTGATGGGAATGTATAATAACTTTAAATGTTCTGAGTCGGCCGGTAAATTTACTGATGACTTACCCGAGTACTAGGGTCGAATAGTCGGAGGGTCGAAAAGTCTGGCTACCAAACTACCCACAATGCATTGCAAAATGACAACAACAAATATGGCGGCCGACTCAACCTGCAGTGGTTACGATTCGATGGAAAAGGCAAATACCATGATGACTGGGCATTGTCAGCGACTCTGAATGTTTGCAGGTTAGCATGCAGTTATTAAATGTAAGGTTCGTAGATTCCTAATTACTTGACAATGTTTAGATGACTATTAAATGGCATACAAAGTGGTTGTATGTTATTAGGTAGAATCAAAAACATTGTGGAAAAAGGGGAATTGCATGTAATGAGCAAATGTGTATTTTGCCATAATGTTTTTTAACAAATATCATTTAGTATGTTATTAGTAAGAATAAAAACATTGTGGGAAAAAGGGGAATTGCATATAATGAGCAAATGTGTATTTTGCCACAATGTTTTATAACAAATATTATTTAATATGTTATTAGTTAGAATCAAAATCATATTGGCAAAAAGGGGAATTGCATATAATGAGCAAATGTATATTTTGCCACAATGTTTATTAACACATATTATTTAATATGTTATTAGTTAGAATCAAAAACATTGTGGCGAAAGGGGAATTGCATATAATGAACAAATGTTTTTTTTGCCACAATTTTTTTTAAAAGGAGCAATTGTTATTAAAGGTTTTTTATCCTTTTGCCACAATGTTTTCATCTGATGAGCCTTACTGTAAGTAACTGTAAGAATCTGCATTAGGGTCCAAATTGCTAAACCAGGGTACATCATACGTTTGAAGGAAACCAGACGTTTCCCCCCCAAACTGTTTCCTCCCTGTAGACGTTTCCTCCCCAAACCATTTCCTCCCAAGACGTTTCCCCCCCAAAGTTATATACCTATAGACGGTTCCCTCCCAAAATGATTTTGACACCAAATATGTGTATAGTGTTAAAATATTGATGAATTTAATCTAAAATAGATACTTTATTCTCTCTCTCTCTCTCTCTCTCTCTCTCTCTCTCTCTCTCTCTCTCTCTCTCTCTCTCTCTCTCTCTCTCTCTCTCTCTCTCTCTCTCTCTCTCTCTCTCGTTGTTTTTGTGCTTTTATGGCAGTTTCCCATTTAGTGCTCCCAATCTATAACCGGGACGTGACAGTTGTCATGAAAGAGTTTTCCCATTTAGTGCTCCCAATCTATAACCGGGACGTGACAGTTGTCATGAAAGAGTTGGCTTGTGCTTATAGGGAGATATTGGTGTTTTTTTGACAAAATATTTAACTTTGAAGAAATTGTTTTGCATATTCTGTTTATTTGTTCTTTACAGTCCAGGTTTTGTCGATTTCGATTCCCAAAACTCTATGTGATGATATTTCTTCAATTAATTTACCATCTAGATACAATTTTAAGCTGTTGTCTGTAGAATTTGAAAGTGATATACCTGAAATACTACATCTGTTTATGTCATCTTCCTGATTGCTTGAACCCTCATCAACTCTAAAAGTATTTTATTGAAGTATTCTGCTCAAGAAGCTGGTGTAAGGAACCAGTTGTAAACATTTGAATTAGAGACAAGCCAGTTGTTCTCATTCGATGAAGATCCCATTCATTCTTCCAAACGTTTAGCTTCTCATGAATTTTGTATGAAAAAAATAAAATGTAATGCCTGTATATAATGCTCATTTAGAATGTCCACCTTCCCACAGTCATCCATGTAGTAGAATAAATTGTAAAAATATCAAAGTACACCATAATAAACATCCCTACACAAAAGTAATTCTTTGTTTGTGTGTGCTTTTGCCAGTAAGCATACTTCCCCTACTGCAACATCTGTGTTTTATCATAAATTGAGCCTTTTTTAAATGGTCTATCCTTTCAAAAATCATTTTTCCAGACATCATATTTTCGGCAAATTCTAAGTTGAAAAGCAGCCATAACTCGGTCAAAAATTAGTTGTTTGTTACTAGTGTCAAACTTGACCTGTATATTATAGTTTTATTAATAATGTATATATGTTTGTCAAATTTTATTTCAATCTATTGATCCTTTCCTGAGTTATTGTCCCTAAAGAGTAATACACAAAAGACCGAAAAGCTCACTCCTATTATATATCGAAAAACTGTTACTTAGACCGTACATTATCATTCTTCGACACATGGTACTTTCAGATACAACAAACATTTTGCTTATGTCTACACAACTGAAGCCTATTTATAAAGATTATTCAATTGTCTCTTTAAGCATCTTATATTGTTGTTCTCTTAATGTTGGCTGAAGTCCCACATTCTTCAGACATTCAGTACGCAGCTGAACTATCGTTCTATCGTCACTTAAGCCTGAGCATTCTAAGTCATACTTTGAAAGCTTACAAATAATATCTGTGCTTATCTTTTGCTCATCATATAATGTAAAAAGCACCACCTATAACGTTTTATTTACTACACACAATAACAAATCTACTGCATATATTCAAATTTGTACCGCACACAAATGCACTGCATATAAAGACAGTCCCACCACATATACGAAGAGTTGTACTACATATAACAAAGAAAGTGCAGCATATATGAAGAAACAAGTACAACACATAATGAAATGTCTACCACACATAATTGAATATCTACTGCAAACAATGAAATATCCATCGCATATAATGAAATATATACCACCTACAGTCATGGCGTTCTATATAGTCAACAAACGAAGTATTACGTGATGCACCTTTAGTTGGGACAGAGACACATGTATACAACAGTTTAACAACAAAAAATGAATTTTTATTAAAGAAAAAGTTAGTCAACCTAGGTACATTTTTAGATCACCTAGGGCAAAAGGCTCAAGGTGAGCTATTCTGATCACTTTTTGTCCGTCGTCCGTCCGTCGTTAACATTTAGCATTTAGATCATCTCCTCCTTAACCACATGACAAATTTCAACCAAACTTCACAGGAATGTTCCTTCGGTGGACCTCTTTCAAAATTGTTCAAAGATTTAAATTCCATCGAGAACTTTGGTTGCTGCGGCATCAGAAAAGGAGAAAATTGCCGAATCTTAAAAAATCTTCTTGTCCAAAAGTACTGGCCCGATTTGAAAATTATTTTGCACAAATGTTCCTTGGGGTACCCTCTACCAAGATTGTTCAAATATTTCTGAGCCGTTGAAAAACATGGCCACCAGGGGGTGGAGCTTATTTTCCTTGTATGTGCATTGTTAAAACTTTAAAAATCTTCTTGTCCAAAAGTACTGGCCTGATTTGAAAATTATTTTGCAAAAATGTTCCTTGGGGCACCCTGTTAAAAAACAGGGCCGCCAGGGGGCGGAGTTTGTTTTCCTTATATGTGCATTGTTAAAACTTTAAAAATCTTCTTGTCCAAAAGTACTGGCCCAATTTGAAAATTGTTTTGCACAAATGTTCCTTGGAGCACCCTCTACCAAGATTGTTCAAATATTTCCGTTCCATTGAAAAACATGGCCACCAGGGGGCGGAGCTTGTTTTCCTTATTATATGTGCATTGTTAAAATTTTAAAAATCTTCTTGTCTAAAAGTACTGGCCCGATTTGAAAATTATTTTGCACAAATGTTCCTTGGGGCACCCTTTACCAAGATTGTTCAAATATTTCCGATCCGTTGAAAAACGTGGCCGCCAGGGGGCGGAGCTTGTTTACCTTTATTTGCAGTTGAATTTTATACTATACTATCACTCAGGTGATCGATTTAGGGCCATCTTGTCCCTCTTGTTACATCTTGCCGAAGGTAAAAGAAATAACCAAAATACTTCTTAATAATTACTTAATTATGTAGATATATTGATTCTCAATGATTTTGTTTCTGATTATCTTGATTTCTGCCACATGTATAATGTTCTATGTTACTGGCAACAAACATATGATTATATGCCAATAAACGATTTTGAACTTCAAATTAATTATTGACATAGCAACATTGTCAACATGACTGTTGTCTACAGCAATTTCCCCGTTAGCTGACATTGGTCGTTTAAAAGGCAACCCGCAAAGTAAGTTTGTAACAGATTCGTCTCTGACTTTGCAGGTTAGCTCATACATAGTGTGTTTCGATTCAAAAGCATCTTGCAGCCCGTAAAGATAATGCCAGGCTACGGAAAGTGTGCAATAGGTACACATTACTAAGTTACCTATGGTGTCCCGGTAATTAACAAAACAAGTAAGTCACAACTCAATAGATAAGTGTGTCCCATTAGTTTACCAATTGATTACTCATTTTCCACATATAGCCTCATTCTGCAGCAGACGACTGACCTCATTATGAGCAATTTCTCCTTTTATCACAGTGTTTGCATCTTTATTTGATTAGCTTTTTTTACGGACGTTTTCACAGATATTGTCAACGTATATTTTGTTTTATTTGGGAAAGGGTTAATAAGTATCTAACAAACATGTCACACCTCAAGTGATAAGTGTGACACCATTGATTTATCAATAAATTAATCCTTGCTAACATGCACAAGCTTTTTAAACAAAATTGTAGGCTATTATCTGATCGAGTTTTGCATCGTCACTCTAAAACACGCACGTTTCTGCAATTTTTGAATAAAACGCTCTTTGATAAATATAGTATAATAAGACGTCTATTTTAACATAATTTTCTTTATTGAAATATATATTTATTGGTTTATTTCACATTTTGTATTACATTTCATTACATATATATCGAGTAGAACATATCTCGATGTCGGGAATAGTAAAATCGTTATAAAAAATAATTCTATGTCAATTTAAGCCAGAACTAGGACATATATTCTAAAGTGCATATATTTATCAGATATTAATCATATTGATTGAGTTATTTCACTTTTTGATTTACATTCCTGTAGTTACAGGAATTACTTTTCCTACATTCCTGTAATGTCAAGTACCGGTGGATTCCCAACGTTGTCAGAGAATAATTTTAAGATTGGAACCCTGCTGTCAGTTTGTTCTTGGGATTCCACAAATTTAATGGCGGACGGCCGGAATAAAACACAGTCGGACATCTTGCACCCGATTTTCATGAAAGTTATCAGAACATAAATTTCATCAAATCTTTGACACATTCGATACTTGGTCATGTGAGGTCAAAAACTAGGTCACTAGGTCAAGTTGAAGGAAAATATTTTTAACGCTCTGGAGGCCTCATTTTTACATTGAGCATGTTGAAACATCGTCAGATTGTTTGTCTTGGTGATATGTAAGCCATGTTCTTATATAGGTCATGTTGGATCAACAACTAGGTCACTATGCCAACTTGAAGTAAAATAGTGTAAAGACTCTAGAGGCCTAACTTTTTGATTCAGCCGCTTGACATTTGTTCA
The DNA here is from genome assembly GCA_031761405.1 of Serripes groenlandicus. Taxonomy (NCBI): domain Eukaryota; kingdom Metazoa; phylum Mollusca; class Bivalvia; order Cardiida; family Cardiidae; genus Serripes; species Serripes groenlandicus. The sequence continues at coordinate 20,243,404 of JASEVX010000014.1, forward strand.
GAATTTTTGTCTTAATGCTATCTAGGTCAAGTTTGAAAGTGGGTCATATTGGGTCAGAAATTATGTCACTAGATCAAATTAAAGAAAAATTGTGTTAACACTCTGGAGGCTGCATATATAATTTGAGCATGTTAAAACTTTATCAGAATATTTTTGTCTTAATGTATACTTGGTCATTAGGCCAAATTTTCTTAACAATGAAGAAGCCGCATTTTCATCTTCTAGGTCTGAATGTTTGTCTTAATGATGTCTCAAGCCAAGTTCGAATATGTGTCATATTGGGTTAAAACCAAGGTCATTAGGCCAAATTGATGTTGTCAGAATAATATCTAAGCTAAGTTTGAATATGGGTCATATTGGGTTAGAAACTAGGTCACTAGGCCAAATTGAAGAAAAACATTGTTAACACTCTGTATATTTACTTTTAGTTAGAATGTTTGTCTTGATAATACGTAGGCCAAGTTTGAATATGGGTCATGGTGGGTCATTAACTAGGTCATTAGGCCAACTTGAAAGAAAATCTTGATAACACTCTAGATGCCGAATATTTGTTTAAACTTTGTCAAATTGTTTGTCGTAATGATTTCTAGGCCAAGTTTGACCATGGGGGTCACGTCAGGTTAAAAACTAGGTCACTAGGCCAAATTGAAATTTTGCATAATAGCTAAAAAATCATGCCCATTTTTGCAATTTTGGAATAAAAAACACTTTGATACACATATTGTAATAAGTCTTTTATTAAATATATATTTGTTGGTTTATTTCACATTTTGTATTACATTTCTCGATGTCGGGAATAGTAAAATCGTTTTAAAAAATAATTCTTGCTCCTCTTATCTTTGCACTGGTTTATTTAGTAGTGATCGAACGTCGTTTAGGTCCACTTTTCGTCAGTGTTTGACCTGTATTCTATTTGGGATTTCTCCATAGGTACTCCAGGTACAGATCCACATAGAAAATGGTGTCCGTTTTTGCCGATAATTTCTTATAGTCATATGTATTGGAGAAAATCTTTGTGATTGCTGTGATACCCTCTCCTGTGGCGATAAGGTCATTGAATCACACCAGAGATGTTCAGATTCTTCTTGTCGATTAATTATTTTCTTTGAGCGCCATTCTGAGATAAATTCAGCTTATCAACTGTCGGGCATCTTTGACACGTATAACATTTTCCTTAGCACCAGCAACAATAGTTCCAGACTTCCAGTGATCTGCCTTTGTCTGAAAGATAAAATCCAGTTTAAATATGTAGGATAATCTAGTTCATAAAATAGCAGGATAAGCTACCTTTATTATCTGCTTAGAACATAATAGGGAACCACCTTCTAACAATTAAGTGTGTCCGAAGGAACAAATATTACGCCTTCCAATATGTCAGTAAGCGATAACACAATGGACACAGCTCATGAACAACAGTGTCAACATTAGCTGATCAGCAGGAGATAATAAGTACAGTCATTGACCATATAACCATAACGAATTGTCATAATCAACCTGGTCCCGACTTATGTGCAAAGATAATAATGAACCATGCTTTAGGAAACCAACCTATTTTACACAACGACAAGCAGCTGAGTTTATTCATAACACTAAACACACTCAATCACAAAGTTGTACAATTACAATACTCACTCAGCTCATCATGTATTACATTGTGTCTTGATTGTGTGTATAGATATGAATATGGGAATATTTTTGGGTTATATATATGTAGGGTTATACATCGGAAAATCCATTGTCTTTGTTATGATTTGTGTTTGTATAAACTTGCTATAAAACTTGTATGACGAGCCATGCTCTAGGAATACCAAACCTTTTTTAAACAGGTGTGAAAACCAATCATTATGTGATATACATGTACACTGAACGTCTTATTATGCGTATGGGCCAATTAAACAGCATAGATCCAGACATATGTGCTAAGATAATAACGAGCCATGATCTTTGAATACCAACCTATTTTTCACAGGTGTGAAAAACATTCATTATGTGATATAAATGTACACTGTACGTCTTATTATGCGAATGGGCCAACAGCATAGATCCAGACATATGTGCTAAGATAATAACGAGCCATGATCTCTGAATAGCAACCTATTTTCTACAGGTGTGAAAATCAATCATTATGTGATATAAATGTACAAACCTATGTTCAAAGATAACTAGACAGGCTACACGAAAACGAACCTGCAGAGTTGTTTTAACATGTGTAAAAATCAATCAAATAGCACATCCAGATTGTGAGATATAAATGTTCATTGTATTTCATTTCTTTTGCTAATAAGCCAACGACGCAGATCCAGATCAGAATAAGGATGTGCAGATTAATCTGGATCACAAATGACTACAGTTTGTATTCCTGTAGTGCCACTCGTATAATGTATTTTGAGCTGTTTTATTTTTGGCCACAATGTTTTCAAAAGTGAACTGCTGCAGAGCCGCCACAAAGCATTTGTATGTGGGAAAGGAATTTACATTAATATATATTTGTAAACAATTTGCGTTTTGCGTTTCTGACTTAATAATTCAGTCTCTATTTGAGAAATTTACTTCTTAAGTAATTATCACAATTTTGAGTCATAACATCGATAAAAAGGTGTGTAATATTGAATTTTTTAATCTACATGTATTTCTATTTCGCAAATCCATGCGATTCATCCACACGCCTGCTTCTTCATCATAACCCTATTCCACATGCATATAGCAGTTTCCCTCTTATAGTCCATTGCGTCTGTTGGAAAGAATTGTTTGCCCCCCCCCTTTCAATTGTGTGCCCTTTTTAGCTGGCAAGTAACTAATCGAGCGCATGAAAGATAAATACCAAGGGAGATAACAACAGGGTTTTCCCAGTTTATATTCGTGGGATTCCCCTAAAAAAACGTGACCGTCTACCTGCGATATTTTAATAACATTTTATTTGCCTTTCTTCTTCAGGTAATATATTTAAGTTTAATTGTATGTAATATACAATAATATGTTTATGTTTAGACATTATTGTCCTGTGTAGTTTGAAAACTTGTCAGATTGATTCTGTTATCTGAAAACTGTATCGTTTTGGTTTTATAATTACAATAATACATCCAATTCATTCATGTGCATTAACCACCCAACAGGTAAGTATTTTTATACGAACATATATAACCGATTATCTGAATAAAAACATGTCTTGCCCTCAAAAACGTTTAGCAAAGAACCGCACCAAGCATTGCGTACCAAATGAATTCCTTACTCAAAATATTGGGTGGTGTTTTCTCAAGGATTCATGCATTTAAGAAATAAATTATTCAATCATTTCCAGATAACCAGAAACTTAGGTATATAAATATATATACAGTACATGAATAAAATATCTAATACATATTACCAGAATGTATCATTATTATTGAAAAAGTTTGAAACATGATGGCAAAATAGATCTTATAGTAGTTACATTTTTGCCCAAAGTTTGGTCTTTGTTTGTTATTTTTCTCTTTTTAGATCACCTGTCCGTCTTCCAACCGTCGTCGTCCCTCGTTTACTTTTAACTTTAAACATCATCTTCTCCTTAACCATGTGACCAATTTCAATAAAACTCCACAGGAATGTTCCTTTGGAGGCTCTCTTTCGACATTGTTCAAATATTTAAAATCCATTGAAAACTTTGGTTGCTGCGGCATCAGAAAGGTTGCAAAATGTCCAAACTTTAAAAATCTTATTCTCTAAATCTGCTTGTCGTATTCCAATATAATTTGAAAGAAATGTTCCTTGGATGACCCTATTCAAAAATTGTACAATCCATGAATCCATACAAATTGGTTGAAAAACATAGCAGTCAGGCAGCATCAGAAAAGGGAAAAATTGACAAAATTTGAAAATTCCATTTTTAGCTCGACTATTCAAAGAATATAATAGCTATACTACTCACCCTGGCGTCCATGTCACACCTTGGTTAAGGTTTTGCATGGAAGTACTTAAATACTACATGTATTGCATTGGAACTTTCTACAACCCTACCCAACTATCACGCCTGTAGATTATCAAGTAAGATAACTCTTATCCTGCATTTTATGCAATTTATGGTCCGTCGTTAACTTTTAACTTTAAACATCATCTCCTCCTTAACCACACAACCAATTTCAACCAAATTTCACAGGAATGTCCCTTTGGTGGCCCTCTTTCAAAAAATTTCAGATATGTAAATGATATTGAAGACTTTGGTTGCCACGGCAACAAAAATGGGGAAATTAAGCAAAACTTAAACAATCTTCTTGTCTGAAAGTAGAAAGCCCATGCATTTGATATTTGGTATGTAGCATCATCTAGTAGACCTCTACCAAGATTGTTCAAATTATAGCCATGGGGTCAAAAATGGCCGCTCCCCGGGGGTCACTTGTTTTACAAAGACTTGTATAGGGAAACAACTTTAAAAATCTTCTTGTCTAAAAGTAGAGGACCAAGGCCTGTGATATTTGGTATGTAGCTTCATCTAGTGAACTTCTACTAATAATGTTTAAATTTTAGCCCTAGGGTCAAAAATGACACCTCCCCAGGGGTCACTTGATTTACATAGACTCGTATAGGGTAAAAACTTTAAAAATCTTTTTGTCTAAAAATAGAAGGCCAAGGCCTTTAATATTTGGTATGTATCTTCATCAAGTGGACCTCTACCAAGAATGTTCAAATTTAAGCCCTGGGGTCAAAAACTTACCCCTCCCTTGGGGTCACTTGTTTAACATAGACTGGTATAGGGAAAAATCTTTAAAAATCTTCTTGTCTAAAAGAAGAAGGCCAAGGCCTTTGATATTTGGTATGTAGCTTTATCAAGTAAATTTCTACCAAGATTGTTCAAATTATAGCCCTTGGGTAAAAAATTGCCCCTCCCTTGGGGTCACTTGTTTCACATAGACTTGTATAGGGAAAAAACTTTAAAAAATATTCTTGTCTTAAAGTAGAAGGCCCAGGCCTTTGATATTTGGTATGTAGCTTCATCTAGTAGACCTCTGCCAAGATTGTTCAAATTATAGACCTGGGGTCAAAAATGACCCATCCCCGAGGGTCACTTGTTTTACATAGACTTGTATAGGGAAAAAACTTTAAAACTCTTCTTGTCTAAAAGTAGAAGGTCAATGCCTTTGATATTTGGTATGTAGCTTTATCTAGTGGACCTCTACCAAAATTGTTCATATTATAGCCATGGGGTCAAAGTTAGCCGCTCCCCGGGGGTCACTTGTTTTACAAAGACTCCTATATCTTCTTGTCTAAAAGTAGAAGGCCAAGGCCTTTGATATTTGGTATGTAGCTATCAATTGGACCTCTATTAATCTTGTTCAAATTATAGCCCTTTGGTCACTTGTTTTACGAAGACTTGTTCTAAATAATATTATACTTGCATGGGGAAAAACTTTAACAAATCTTGTCTAAAAGTTGATATTTGAAATCTAACTTCTAATGGACCTCTACCAAGATTATTCAAATTATAGCCCTGGTGTCAAAAATGGCCCCACCCTGGGGATCACTTGTTTTACATAGACTCGTTTAAGTAAACACTTTAGAAATATTCAGGTGATCGATTTAGGGCTATCTTGGCCCTCTTGATCTAGAAATTCTGGTTAAAGTTTTGTTAAAGTTTTGCGTGCAACTAAATTAAAAATATCTCAGTATGTACTTGATGGACTGCATTGAAACTTTCTACACCCCTAACCAACTATCACACCTTTGTAGATTATTTAGTTAAATAACTATCCTGCATTTATTGCAAGTTATGGCTGTTTTTATGCCCCTGGAATCACCGATTCGGTAGGCATCTAGTTTTTGGCCTGTCTGTCTGTCTGTCTGTCTCTTTGTCTGTCTGTCGAAACAAACTTTAACCTTGACCACTACTTTTGAACCATATTTCACATGTGTATTCCTTGTGACATGACCTTTCTGTCAGTACCAAAATGTTTGACCCTGCGACCTTGACCTTTGACCTAGATGTTGCCATTCGGGGGCATCAGTGTTTCACAAACACATCTTGTTGAACCTAGAAATGCTGGTTATTACATGATGGCTAAAATCACAACCAAATGAAATGAAAAAAGCCACCATGCAACAACAAGGACCATATACAGATACATAAGGGTGTGTGGGTGGGTGGGAATTTTAGTTAAAGACGTTAACACGTGGGCAAGATAGCATTGAAGTGATTTTCACGGAATTCCAATTCTAACGGTGAAAATCGGTGTATATGTAAAAACCCAACCCTCACAGATTCTCAAATCTAACGGTGAGAATCGGTGTTACGGTAACCCGCACCCCCGTAATTTTATCCTGGTAATAAACAGGCCTATCTTAAGCAATAGTCCCCATTAAAGTTTTGCGTGCAACTTAAACTAAGAGTCCATATCTCAGTATTTACTTTATACATTGCATTGAAACTTTATACAACCCTACCCAACTATCATACCAATGTAGATTATTAATTCTATCCAGCGTTTTATTCAAGTTATAGCCCTTTTTGTCTGGTTAAAGTTGTGCGTGAACTTTATCTAAAGTCCTGTCACCTACTGCCAAGGTCAAGGTCACTGTTTGGTAATTGTGCATGACACATCATCTTGTTATGAATAACCCATTCAAGCATATGGAAAACACAGCGCGAAAACGTCAACAAAACTTCAGAATGTTTAAGCCCATAACAGATAAAGTGTCATAGTCAATCACCAAGCCACCTACCTATAATAATTTAAGCTCATGTTAATGGGCTTAAACATTCTGAAGTTTTCTTGACGTTTTCGGGCTGTGTTTTCCATATGCTTGAATGGATTATTCATAGCAGGATTATATGTCATGCACAATTAGAAGACCATATGTGTTAAGGGCTATAACTCTATAAAGTGAGGTTTAACAGAATAATGTGCCTTTCTAAACTTTTTGTCCGGTAGGGGTATTTTGTATTGCTTACTTCATAAACTTGTTTGTTTCATTTCAGACTTCTTCAACTGATTTGTTATAATAATATAAAACTTACAATATGGAGGAAGAGGAAGCTGAAGAAGGTGAAAAGTCTGAATATTTCTACCGACTAATTCATCTCGTGTATGATCTGGGAACCGAGGTGCTTCTTAAATTGTTTAAAAAAGACATACCTCAAGGTCTGACAGTTGAACATTTTATAAACAGTAAGCCAAATGTATTGAAAGAACTTAAAGGACTAAAGAAGAAAATGGTCTTCAACAAGCACACAAAAAAAAACCACCTCATCTCCAAAAGAGTCTTCAACAAGCACCAAATAGAAATACTCGATAAAATACCACCAGATGAGTCTCGCTTTGACATATCTCTGTTGTGTATTCTTATTATTAATCTTACTAATATACAGCCACCCAATAGAGACTGGGATATAGCATCTCTATCGCCGTCAGATAGATCAGCAGGAGCTCAGCTCATACGTTTTAGGGAAATCAGAAATGAAGCTATTGCTCATCAGTCGAAAACTCGGATGAAGAAATCTGACTTTGAGAAGCTTTGGAACAGAACTGAAAACATTTTAGTACACCTTGCTGGTGAGATCAGCCAAAAAGAAAAGGATCACATTAAGGAGAAGGTAGAGGAATTTAAGACTGCACAGCTCGTTGAAGATCAGAGACTCAAACTTGAAGCCAAAATCATACAAGAGGCTTTATCCCTGTTGATGCAATGGGTAGGAAATATATGTGTTGCTTGTTCAAGTCATAATTATTAAAGAAATGAGATTTTAACACCATTTTCCAACATAATTTATGTTATATCATGGCAGCCAGTTCACCTTTCCTTGTTTATCTGGCGGGTTGCTCAATTGGTAGCGTATCTGACTCGTGATCTGGAGGTCACTGGTTCGATACGTGGTTGCGGCGACATTCTTTCGGGCGATGTTTTCCATTGCCTCTCACCTCTGATCTATGTGAGAAAGTAGTCAGTGGTTTCGAAAGAATGTTGTGTAAGTACTGGTGTGGGAAAGCCAGGAAAACATGGGTAGGTGCACTGACCGCCGTGATATGACCAAAGCTGTTGAAAGCGGCGTTAAACTCCAAACAAACAAATTGTTTATCTGGCTTTCTTGGATCAGTACTTCATTCCCTATTATTCTTTTAAGCCTTTCTCTCATACAGATTCATTTTTACATCTCTGCAGCAGACGACTTTGGAAAACATTGTGGCAAAAGGTTAAGGCCTATATGTCTTCAAAATCGTCTTCTTCAGATTTGTTTATGTTGGAAATTCACAAGAGGAGTGACGTTGGTTGCATTGGATTCCAACTCATGACCCGGTATTGACATCCTGAGTCATTACCGCTAGCAATCGGGACTCAAATTTGGTAAAGTAGTCTATATTTAGTACTAAGTGGGAAAACCTGATTTTATTTTATAACAGACTTGTTTTCTTTGAAGATTTACAGATTGACATCAGCTTTTGTAATCTGTCAAATATATTTTAAACATTCTAGGGATTTCCATTACTCATTTCTGTTTGTGTTTTCAAGTTCATAATGGAAACTTTGTGTGTGATAATTTGTGATTCTACATGTTTCATGTACGTGCATGGAAACTCTGCCAATATCTATCGGATGTCAAATATTTTTTATGTATAGTTAAACACTCAAAGAAAAGTGTATGTAGGCGAGCTTTATTTGTAGAATATGAATGCTTATAAAATTCACGCCTTTAAATTATATGTCAAACTTGTTGCTGCATATTTAGAAACGGTTAATACACTATTTGTGAACATATACACAAATCAATTGTTCATGGCCTTATTGCTTTGGAGACACACATGGTCATCTAGTGACATCAAAAAAAGGTTAACTTGACACAAATTTGACAATCATTCTGCTCTGAAAGCCCTCGCTTTATCTCAAGATAATTTAGTGGAATAATCCTGATGTCACCCTCTATAGACACTATTCAAGCCATATGTATTTGTTGAAAGACATGGCTACCATACGGTAAAAGAAGGTAAAATGATTAAAAATAATATCCCATATACTGCTTGACTGATCTTCTGGCAAAGTACGCATAGTAGTGGATCGATACAGGGCCACATGACCCTCTTTTTAAGCGACAATCATATGGCCAGGGCCACAATTTTCTAGATTCTAATAATCACTTGTTAGGGGATGCTATGGCAACCTTTTCTTATCCACTGATACTCTTGCAACACACTTAGTTTAGATGGGCACTGCAAGGCCACTTAACCCTCCTGTTTATGGACAAGCATATGGGAGGGGCACATTTGCAGGCATTACATTTTTCTGGTAATGACTTGTTGAACACAAAATGATGCAAGCTTTACTCTAGATGAGTCCATCTTCGTGACTGTATCTCCTTAATTGTATTTTATTCACAGATGGAGGAGCAGATGGAGGAGCGGGAAAGTATGTCAGGAGATGTAGAAACACTTAAATCATCTTCGGACTTATTTGAAGTTCAGCTGAAAGACCTTGAAAATAATATGAAAAAGTTTGATGATATAAGAATAAAGGTATTTAACAGATAAAAGAAATTTCTCCTTTTGCCACAATGCACTATTTAATATCTATACTTTAATTCTTTTTTGAAATATTTCCTATGTTTTTTAAAGGGATAAGAAAATCCTCTGATGCAGATTTATTGTAATTTGTTGGAAAGTGTTAGTATTCAGATCATAACAAAATGATATATATATGACAATTTAGGCTGTAAATGACACTATGGTTTGGTATCATTTTAAGTTTTATTGACATATAACTAATGCGGCCGGCTACATTTCTAGCTTTTTGTCAAAAGATGTTTAATTCTGTCTACTTGTCATATTAAGAAATGGAAGTTTTTTTTGGAAATGAGGAATTGCTCATGTTTTACAATTTTTCTTTTTTCTACCTTGTTTTTTAAAAAATTGTGTATCGCATAATGTGTCTGAAGTCATCAGTATCAAGGAAAGACTTAGAACAAAGTGTCAGTGTCGGAATACCCTTGTAATACCTTTGTAAAGTGTACCAAGTTCTTCATGGAGTCAAGCCACCAAGGGTCACCCATCCAGGCACTAACTGCGATGTTCGTTGCGTGACTCCGTGAAAAAGCCAACCACTCTACCAATGTCACTATAAAATCCGGCTTCCAGAGCAAGGCCGTATAAGTGGTTTCCCTACCTATACTCCATTCCCGTTACACCCTTTTAGGTAAAAAAAGACAAAAAAAAAAGACTGTTGACTTGTGCTAAAGTTTTAAAACAATATTTTAGTTACTGCAATGAAGTTTGTGTCAAAGATATATTTTTGGTGAATGTTTTGTCTCATCTGCCTGGACAGGGAAACATATGTCGATAATTTATCGCCCTGTCTTTGTGTCACACTTTTACTTACACTCGTTTTGGCTTTTGGCATGTTACACATTTTTTCCCTTTAACACTTTTGTATAGTCTTTGTATACATTTCTGTTATTACCTAAGTCAGTTAAGGCGGCGTTATTTTCTTTAACAACAGATGGACCAACAGATGGACCAACAAAGTGACCTTTCAGTAGAAGTTGATAACATGAAAGCATCATTTAAAATTCTGGAAACCATGCTGCAAGGATTCAAATGTGAGATGTCCAGAAAGGTAAAGGAATAAGTTTGTTGTCAAACCACGATATTCCTTTTTCACATACATTGATAGATTATAGATTTATTCTGTTTTCCAACTGCATTTTATATATATCTTGACAGCCAGTTTACTTAAGTGTTTATCCTGGCTACTTCGCATCAGTATGACACACTACCTTGTTCCTAGCCGACTTGTCAAAATGACTTTTGTTAATAATCATCAGAACCCACACATTCTTTGATTGATAGCCCTCTTCGTTATTGACCGAGCTTTAAGAGCTTGACTTCTCACATATAATAAATTCATGTAAATTGGTTTTCAAGCCACTATAACTCTTTTCTTATCATGCCACTTAAATATTTTCCTACATACAATAAATACACTGCAACAATTCCCACATAACAACAAACCTTGATTAATTGGGTGGCAAGCTACTTCAACACTTTCCTTCATACAACAAATCTTGTTAAGTTGTTGTCAAGCTACTCCAACACTTTACTACATACAACAAACCTTGTTAAATTGGGTGTCAAGCTACTCCAACACTTTACTACATACAACAAACCTTGTTAAATTGGGTGTCAAGCTACTCCAACACTTTACTACATACAACAAACCTTGTTAAATTGGGTGTCAAGCTACTTCCACACTTTTTACATACAACAAACCTTGTTAAATTGGGTGTCAAGCTACTTCAACACTTTTTACATACAACAAACCTTGTTAAATTGGGTGTCAAGCAACTTCCAACACTTTTTACATACAACAAACCTTGTTTAATTGGGTTTCAAGCCACATCAACACTTTCTACATACAACAAACCTTGTTAAATTGGGTTTCAAGCCACTTCAACACTTTCAACATACAACAAACCTTGATTAATTGGGTTTCAAGCCACTTCAACACTTTCTACATACACCAAACCTTGTTCAATTGGGTTTCAAGCCACTTCAACACTTTCTACATAAACCAAACCTTGTTCAATTGGGTTTCAAGCCACTTCAACACTTTCAACATACAACAAACCTTGATTAATTGGGTTTCAAGCCACTTCAACACTTTCTACATACACCAAACCTTGTTCAATTGGGTTTCAAGCCACTTCAACACTTTCTACATAAACCAAACCTTGTTCAATTGGGTTTCAAGCCACTTCAACACTTTCAACATACAGCAAACCTTATTAAATTGGGTGTCAAGCACCAGTAACACTTTCCCAAATAAAACAAATCTTAAACAAATTGAACAATCCTTCTGCTCTGAAAGCACTCGCTTGATCTCAAGATTATTTAGTCGAAATTTTTCTTAGGTTACCATCTATAAAAACTATTCAACCCATATTTTTGTGTTGAAGCACATGGCTACCATGCGGCACAAGAAAGGTGGGTAAATGATTAAAAAAATGCCATGTATTGCTTGTCTGATCTTCTGGCAAAGAAGTCATATAGGATGACCAATACAGAGCAAAATGACCCACTTGGTTTTCACCCTCTTATTTATGGACAAACTTATGGTTGGGGTACATCTTTCTAGGTTCTAATAATGGCAACATTTTCTTCTCCACTGATACACAGTCAAAGTATTCAAATCAGGTGAAAGATACAGGACCACTTAACCGTCTTGTTTATGGACAACCATGTTGTTGGGGCACATTTTAATGCATTACATTTTTAGATCACCTGAGCCAAAGGGTCAAGGTGATATATTCTGATCACTCTCTGATCGTCGTCCGTCGATAATTTTTAGATTTAAACATCATCTCCTCCTAATACACAGGACTAAATTCAACCAAACTTCACAAGAATGTTTCTTTGGTGGTCATCTTTCAAAATGTATAAAGATTTAAATTCCATGGAGACTTTTGGTTGCTGCGGCATCAGAAAGGGGACAAAATGTCCAAACTTAAAAAAATCATCTTCTCTGAATCTGCTTGTCAGATTTCAATATTTTTTGGTAGAAATTATCCTTGGGTGACCTTCTACAAAAATTGTTCAAGCCATATTGATTGGTTGAAAAACATGGCAACCAGGTCGTATCAGAAAAGGGGCAAAATTACAAAATTTTAAATTTCGATTTTTATAAAACAAAATTGCTTGCCTGATTTTAAGAAAGTTGAGAAGAAATCTTACTTCACTGATCCTCTAATTGATTTGTTCAAGCCATATTGATTGATTACAAAATCATAGTAACCAGGTGTCATCACAAAAGGGGTAAATTTAACTTTTAGCTACAAATAACAACTATTACCATTCCACTGGATCAACATTTTATAATTCAATTCTAGATAATTTAGCAGAAATGTTCCTTTACTGACCCTTTACACAATTTATTCGGTTAAAATGGATATTCTGTGTGGCATCAGAAAAGGGGTAAATGAACTTTTAGCTTCAATTGACATCTCCTTAAGCCATTGGACTGATATATACCAAACTTAACAGGAATGTTCCTTTCGGTAGTCACTGTCCTATTTCAAATTGTGCAAATATTTAATGCCTTCAGAGTTCCCATTCACGTATATATGTATGTGAATCAGTAGAAAAATAAAAAATCACGCACACTACAAAAACACGTACGGAAAATAAGTCTAGAATAATAAAAAATATGTCTTGCAGATGGTAACACAATCAGCTAAATTTTGCGAGAGAAACAAGTTATCAGAAAAGGATTTCCCAGCACTAAATATAGACAACATGTCATCTTAATAATTCCGAACGATATCGGAAGTCGGAAGTACCCGAGCAGGTGCCCGCACATTAAAAGTATCAATAAGTTTTCTACTTCGTCAATGTTTGGATTAAACCGTAAAGGACATACATACACGATGACGTTTGTGTGCTGACTGATTTTAGGTTTTTTCTACGGGTAATAATTGCACAGTCTTCCAAAACGAGAGGCAGTCTACTAATGTTTTCTGCTACTGAAAAATGTCGCAGAAACGTTTGTTTGCTTTTGGATTTGACAAAGCCAAAACTACTCAACAAAATGTCAAAGAGGACACCCCCGTCTCAGATAGTTCAAATTTTGACAAAGACACCGGTCCTCTCCAGAAAAAACGTCGCGTCAAAAGGTTTCAAAATATCTAGGTGTCAGAATTTTCATGGTTACGATATGAATTGGACTCCGGGAAAATGTTTTGTTCTTCGTGTGAACATCATGAGAAAAATAACACTAACAAGTCTGCATTCACTCATGGAAGCATAAATTATCATCGTTCTGCCTTTATTCGTCACCAAAAATCCGATGACCATGCTGTATCATGCCTTGCACTTAAACAACAACACTATGTGATAAGCAGGGCATGTGAAAAAATTACCTAGCGACCATAAACAAATTCAAATTGATAAATGTCATATGTTCAATTGTTGTATCTACTCTAATCAATGTCACATATTTTCATATAACATTATAACCTATTATTATATTAATCTTAAAAAGGAAAAACAAACAATAATGAATAAGTTGTGTATGTGTTTTATTTCAGTATGAAAAAAGGTGTTTTTGTTACTAAAGGATAATAACACGGATTGTTTCGTTTTATTAGCTCTACTGGCCAAAAGCTTATGCCGTGGTGTGCGTCCATAAACAATTGCTTGTGAACGCGATACAGTCATCAGTTTTGATTGTATCTCAATCAAACTTATACAGTAGTTAGATATCCATGAGAGCTCGGTTCCTTTCGCAAACCAGCCAGATCCCAAGCAAGACTGGATTATGGCCCTTGAAATTGTCAAAATTGCTATAATAGAGCTTGTGAACACAATAGAGGCTCCATTTACTATCTGATCTTTTCAAAACTTAGATAATAGTTAAATATTGATAAGAGCTTGGTTTCTTTCGAAAACCAGCCAGATGTGCCCTTGCATGACTGTATTATGGCTCTTGAAGTTGTCAACATTGCTATAATACAGCTTGTGAACTCGATAAAGTCTTCAGTTTTGATTGTTTCTCCATCGAACTTATACAGTAGTTAGATATCCATGAGAGCTCGGTTCCTTTTGCAAACCAGCCAGATCCACTATTGCAAGACAGGATTATGGCCCTTGAAATTGTCAACATTGCTATAATACAGCTTGTGAACTCAATAGAGCCTCCATTTACTATTCGATCTTCACCAAACTTAGATAGTAGTTAAATATTGATAAGAGCTTGGTTCCTTTTGCAAACCAGCCAGATCCGCCCATGCAAGGCCAGATTATGGCCCTTGAAGTTGTCAAAATTGCTATAATACAGCTTGTGAACTCGATAAAGTCTTTAGTTTTGATTGTGTCTCCATCAAACTTATACAGTAGTTAGATATCCATGAGAGCTCGGTTCCTTTCGCTAACCAGCCATATCCGCCGATGCAAGACTGGATTATGGCCCTTGAAATTATCAAAATTGCTATAATAGAGCTTGTGAACACAATAGAGCCTCCATTTACTATTCGATCTTTACCAAACTTAGATAGTAGTTAAATTTTGATGAGAACTTGGTTCCTTTTGCAAACCAGCCAGATCCGCCCATGCAAGGCTGGATTATGGCCCTTGAATTTGCCAAAATTGCTATAATAGAGCTTGTGAACACAATAGAGGCTCCATTTACTATCTGATCTTTACCAAACTTAGATAGTAGTTAAATATTGATGAGAGCTCGGTTCCTTTCGAAATCCAGCGAGATGTGCCCTTGCATGACTGGATTATGGCCCTTGAAATTGTCAAAATTGCTATAATACAGCTTGTGAACACAATAGA
Source organism: Serripes groenlandicus (assembly GCA_031761405.1). Lineage (NCBI taxonomy): Eukaryota > Metazoa > Mollusca > Bivalvia > Cardiida > Cardiidae > Serripes > Serripes groenlandicus. Next base: position 20,258,688 of record JASEVX010000014.1, read on the forward strand.
GCCTCCTTTACTATCCGATCTTCACCATACATACATGCTCTGGATTGAAAATGACCAATGAACTATCCAAGTAGAACATAGGCCCTCATGGGCCTCTTGTTTACAATAAAACATCATATGTTGTACCCCCAACACTGGCCTTGTTACAAATGGCCTTTATTGATGAGCTTTGCTCAAGGTGAGTTATTAGGATCGCCTTTTGTCCGGCGTGCGTCGTCCGTCATGCGTCGTGCGTCAACTTCTTCTCCTCAGTAACCAGTGGGTCAATTGGGATGAAACTTCACAGAAAGCATCCTCTCAATGACCACACCGGATTTCCTTCAAATTTTTGGGATCCATGCAGAATTCTGGTTTCCATGGCAACGAAATGAACAAAATTCAAAATTCTTCTTCTCCCAAACTGGTTGGCAGATTTTTAAATAATTTTGTAGAATTGTTCCTTGGATGATCCTCTACCAGATTCCTTAAAGCCATATTGATTGGTCGAAAAACATGGCCGCCAGGGGGGGCGGGGCTATTTTGCCTTATATGACTATAGTGAAAGCTTAAAAAATCTTCTCCTCCGAAAGTGTTTGGCCTATTTTCAAATAATCTTCTGGAAATGTTTCTTGGATGACCCTCTATCAGATTCTTTCAAGCCATGCTGATTGGTCGAAAAACATGGCCGCCAGGGGGGGGGCGGGGCTATTTTGCCTTATATGGCTAAAGAGAAAACTTAAAAAATCTTCTCCTCCGAAAGTGTCTGGCTGATATTCAAATAATTTTGTAAAAATGTTCCTAGGCTGACCCTCTATCAGATTCCTTCAAGCCATGTTGATTGGTTGAAAAATATGGCCACCAGGGGGTGGGGCTATTTTGCCTTATATGGCTATAGTGAAAACTTAAAAAATCTTCTCCTCCGAAAGTGTCTGGCTGATATTCAAATAATTGTGTAGAAATGTTCCTAGGCTGACCCTCTATCAGATTCCTTCAAGCCATGTTGATTGGTTGAAAAATATGGCCACCTGGGGGTGGGGCTATTTTGCCTTATATGGCTATAGTGAAAACTTAAAAAATCTTCTCCTCCGAAAGTGTTTGCCTGATTTTTAAATAATTTTGTAGAAATGTTCCTTGGATGACCCTTTATTAGATTCCTTCAAGAAATGTTGATTGGTTGAAAAACATGGCCGCCAGGCGGCGGGGTTATTTTGCCTTATATGGCTATAGTGAAAACTTAAAATATCCTTTCGAAAGTGTCAGGCCGATTTTCAAATAATTTTGCAGAAACATTCCTTGGATGACAATCTACAAGATTCCTTTAAGCCATGGTGGTTGGTAAAAAACATGGCCACCAGGGGGCAGGGCTGTTTGGAGATTTGATTTTTGCCTTATGGCCGTGGAGCGATACTGGCCCTCTTGGGCCTCTTGTTTTAGATCCCCTAGAGCCAAAGGCTCAAGGTGAGCTATTCTGATCACTTTTTGTCCGTCGTTAACTTTTAGCTTTAAACATCATCTCCTCCTAAACCACAGGACCAATTTCATCTAAACTTCACAGGAATGTTCCTTTGGTGGCCCTCTTTTAAAATTGTTCAAAGATTTAAATTCCATTGATAACTTTGGTTGCTGCGGCATCAGAAAGGAGGCAAAATGTCCAAACTTTAAAAATCTTCTCCTCTGAATCTGCATGTCAGATTCCAATATAGTTTGGTAGAAATGTTCCCTGGGTGACCTTCTACAAATATTGTTCAAGGCATACTGTTTGGTTGAAAAAACATGGCATATAGGAAGCATCAGAAAAGGGGCAAAATGACAAAATTTGGAAATTCCATTTAGTTTGAGTTATTGTGATCGCCTTTTGTCCGTTGTGCGTCAACTTCTTCTCCTCAGTAACCAGTGGGTCAATTGGGATGAAACTTCACAGAAAGCATCCTCTCAATGACCTCACCAGATTTCCTTCAAATTTTTGGGATCCATGCAGAATTCTGGTTTCCATGGCAACGAAATGAAAAAGAATTCAAAATTCTTCTTCTCCCAAACTGGTTAGCAGATTTTCAAATAATTTTGTAGAAATGTTCCTTGGATGACCTTCTATCAGATTCCTTCAAGCCATGTTGATTGGTCGAAAAACATGGCCGCCAGGGGGGCGGGGCTATTTTGCCTTATATGGCTATAGTGAAAACTTAAAAAATCTTCTCCTCCGAAAGTGTCAGGTCGATTTTCAAATAATTTTGTAGAAATGTTCCTTGGATGACCCTCTATCAGATTCCTTCAAGCCATGTTGATTGGTCGACAAACATGGCCGCCAGAGGTGCCTTGGCTATTTTGCTTTATATGGCTATAGTGAAAACTTAAAAAATCTTCTTCTCCGAAAGTGTCAGACCGATTTTCAAATTATTTTGTAGAAATGTTCCTAGGGTGACCCTCTATCAGATTCCTTCAAGCCAAGTTGATTGGTCGGAAACTATGGCCGACAGGGGGCGGGGCTTATATAGCTAAAGTGAATAAAAAAATTATCAGGTGAACGATCCGGGGCCATCATAGCCCTCTTGTTTTAAGTTCTTGTCTGATATTAAGAACATTGAATACGAATCTTACTTCAGTGAACCACTACTTAATTTGTTTAAGCCGTATTAAATGGTTACAAAATCAAAGCAACCTCACGTCATCACAAAAGGGGTAAATTGAACTTTTAGCTACAAATGACAACTCCTACCATTCCACTCGACCAATTTCAACGTTACTTCACAGGAATGTTCCTTTGATGGTCCTCTTTCAAAGTTGTTCAAAGACTTACATTCTGTCTAGAACTTCAGAAATTGAGAAAAATACCCAAACTTTAAAAAATTCCATCTCCATAATCCATTTGTCAGATTCCAAGATAATTTGGCAGAAATGTTCTTTGGGTGACTCTCTACAAAAACTGTTCAAGCCATATTGATTTCGTTGACAAACAGGGCAGCAAAGCGGCATCATGAAAGGTGCAAAATGACAAAACTTTATAACTTTATTTTGAACTCCTGATCAAATTTACACAGATATTTGCAGTTAAATAGTTGCTTCTAATTAACTATCATTCAGGTGAACGATTTATGGCCATCTTGGCCCTCTTGTTTCCTATGGGGTTTATGTCCCGTGTTTTTTTTGTCCGTACCCCATTCTGATCACTCTCTGTCCGTCGTCTGTCGTTAACTTATAGCTTTAAACATCATCTCCTCCTAAACCACAGGACCAATTTCAACCAAAATTCGCAGGAATGGTGGTTCTCTTTCCAAATTGTTCTAAGTTTTAAATTCCATTGAGAACTTGGTTTCTTCGGCATCAGAAAGGGGGCAAAATGTCCAAACTTTCAAGATCTTCTTCGCTGAATCTGCTTGTCATATTCCAAGATAATTTAGTAAAAATGTTCTTTGAGTGACCCTCTACAAAAACTGTTCAAGCCATATTTATTTTGTTGAAAAGCAAGGTGGCATTAGGAAAGGGGCAACATGACAAAACTTTATAATTTCATACTTATTAAAGTTCTTGAGCTATTGCTCTTTACGATAACTAGGTTATCTACCCTTGATTACTCTTCAATTGCGCATTCATGTGAATTTTACTTCCGGGGAATAATTTCGAATAGTCATTCAAGCGAAAAAGAACAACATTGCTAACACTGTGGAGAATTTGATTAAACAAAGTTATACCCTTCCCGGTCCGTATCTTTTCCCTACTGAGAGTGGATTGACAAAGGAATTTCCAACAAGGGAATGTTCACTGATGACGATTTATTGTTTTATTTATCATTAATATCGCGAAATTAACAGACGAGCAAAATGTATATTTACTGAATTATATATGTGAATGGTGTATAAGAGGCACGATTTATTGGTCTGGAATTAAATTAATAAGAACTACAAAAGTTTATTAGTGGAAATGAAAATTAAACTGGCAAATAGGAGAAGCTGCTCATTATAAACATTTTTTCTTCTGCCACAATGTTTTCAAAAGTGATCTGCTCCTGATGTGTCAGCTGGGGGAAAAGGGTTTAGTTATAATTTCAAAAGCGTAGTCATGTCAGTGGCACATTCTTAACCCTTTCCTACTTGCAAACACATTTTGATGGGTCATTGATGCGTCTGCAACATACAATTATTGTTAACATAATGGCAGTTGTTCATAATGAGCAATTTCACCTTTTTCAACAATGTTATTTAATTCAATAATTCTCCTATCATTTTTAAATAGTGATATTCATGTTGTTGTTTTCAAGCTCTACTTCTGCAGATATGAGCCGTCCCGCGAGAAAACCAACATTGTGGCATCTGCGTAATGTGTTGACCAGATTAGCTTGCGCTATCCGCACAGACTGATCTGGGTCGATATATTTCACCTCAAAGGGGGGGGGGGGGGAATAGAGTAATAATTCCCGAAAAAGAAAATCCACAGGAGGCGAAACGTGCCTGTCCAAGTAAACCTGCGCGGCATGATTAGGTTGATCCGTGTCGATTTTTTACTCTTTATGTCTGTTTTCTCGCGAGACGGCTCATATGTTGATATGTTGAATGTATATTTAACTCTTTCCCACCTACAGACGCACTTAACGAGATTTTAGCAATTTTTGTCTAGATGTTTTCAAAGTCGTCTTCTGCAGAATTGTTTTAACCCATATGCAGCTGATGACTTGGGAAATGTGTAGGACAAACTTTGGAAAGTCTTTTTAAAAAAATGGTACAGTTTGTACTTTGTGACAAAATGAGGAATTGCTCTGAAGAGAATTTTATACTTTTGCACATTAAAGATATAATAAAGTTCAATTTTTATTTTCATATTTATGACCTATAACTCATTCCCACTTGCAGATGTATTTTGAAACATCTGCAGCAGGCAGGATTTGAAAATATTGAGGCAAAAGGAGAATATACTTTTTACCCTTCCCACGTAATTGCCTAATACAACTGTATGTAGATCATCAATAGCAATTTTCGTGAATATTAATGAGATCTTTATGACCTGCATATCTTTGAAGATATGACCCCTGCAGCGGTGCGAGCTTGTTAATTAGGCAATCAGTCATGCAAGCGTGAAATCGATGTATACAAGCGGATTATACAATCGCCAACAGAGTAACACAGTATGAATTGAATAGTAAAATACACAGTTAGTTAAAGATTGCAATTAGCTTCCATAAACTATAATTTAAAGTACTGTACGATGTTAGTTGTGGAAAATATTGGTAAAAAAGTAATACGAGGGTATGAATTTTGAACATTTCCAGACCGCGTATACGATGATCACTGAGAAGGTGGATTTGCTACTATATGCCTTATGCAGAATATGCAGCAGACTTTCGATAACATTGTGACAAGCAGAGGACGTTCGAAAACATTGTGACAAGCAGAAGACGTTCGAAAACATTGTGACAAGCAGAGGACGTTCGAAAACATTGTGACAAAAGCAGAAATTTCTTATGATGAGCAAATTTTAAATGAAGCAATGTTTTCAATTTCTTTCAATTTTAGAAATATCAATTCATTTTGTCTACATGTTGTTAAAGTCATCTGCTGCAGACTATAAAGCCACACGTAACTCTGACTGGATGCCGTAACCTTCTTCCCCCTCAGTGACAATATTTCTAAACAGATCGGATGAATTTCGCCCAAGAAACATTAATTTTGTTTTAAAATGTTTTCACATCGAGCCAGTACTTTTGGACAGGATTTTTGATGAGGCAGCAACCTAAGTTCCTCATAGCATTCAATTATTTTAACAATTTTTAAAGCAGCCTCACCTAAGGAAATTATTTTGAAATCTGTCCATTGGTGAGAGAAGTTGTTACTAGGAAATTCTTAACAGGCCATCGTGGGATGGCTGTGAAAATTTGTTGAAATCGACTTTAAGTTTAAACATAAATCCATCAATCATTTAGCCACAATGTTTTAAATTAAACTTTAAAAAATAAGTAAAGTTGTATTTCTAGTCTATTCATTGTTGTTTTCGCACGCCTCGCTGATTGCTTTGACTATGTCCGCAATTTTGTCAAAAGGTAGTCCCCGGATAGAGAATATTGAGTAACGTCCCTTGGCAATCAAGGGACGTTACCTAGTTATCGTAAAGAGCAATTGTCGTTACTTAATCGTCGGCGGCGGCGTTTGTAAATATTTGCGTTTAGGTCACTAAAAATATGGCCAGAAGTGTTAACATTTGACCTAATGATCTAGATGTAGTTGTAGTTTCGAACTTGTTTGCGATTTGATTTGTGATGAAGTTTTGAAAATACCTTTTGATAATTTGATTAAAAAGATCAGTTAACATGGTTCTTCCTAGTGGTGTGTCCTATTTCCCTATGATAATTAACATTTCCATATAGTTTATTCAAACCATCTAACCATGCCTTAGATATGGCTCCAGACATACGGACAGACAATGCCAAACCAATATACCATCCCCCTATTGCAGGGTTTAAATAAAAGTATAAAAGTTAAAATGAATGCGGATAAAAGAAAAGTTTGTTCATTTTGAGCAATTTCTCTCTTACTACAATGATTTCAAAAGACATCAAATGCAACAATGTATCTGCAAGTTATAAAAGTTATTTTTTTTATATTTACAGGTTGATGAACATGGCAGAAAAATACTTGCTTTAGAAGGTCAAGTTACGTTTCCTGCAAAAGAAAAAGTGACTGACCAAATGAAACACAGTAAGATATATGTATTTTAGGGCTACTGAAGGATAACCAACCTTAACTCAATAGATGCTGCTTAAAAAGAAGTTCCTTGAAACTTTCTATGATTTATTGGTGCATAGTGCAGAGCTTGGAAAAGGTGCTGTCATGTCTGGATCTGGTCTGTTCTGGTGGCAAATACTTGGTTAATTTTTGCAGAGCGCCACTATTTCGATGCATTTTGTACATTTCTTGTGTTGGATTTTTCTTGTTTTGAGCTCTTGTTTTGGTTTCCTGTGTCGGTCTTCAGCCAATCCTTTAAATAAAACTTATTCTCGAACCACTTCACAATTTCACAACAATGTCCTTTGGATGAATTCTTATCACAGGTGCATCATTCTTTGTAGAACCCTGATTGCATGGCGTCAGAAAGGTTATTAATAAAAATCGGTAAGGACAGGCTTGATTTTGAAAAAAAATGCAGAAGAATGTTCTGTACATATCCCTGAACATAAGTAATGCCCGAGCTGTCGTGATTCATAACAAATCAATGCAGCGATGGTGGGGGCTTATTTCACCTGAGCAAAAAGTGCTCGAGGTGAGTTATTGTGATCGCCTTTTGTCCGGTGTCTGTCGTCCGTCGTCCGTCAACATCTTCTCCTCAGTAACCACTAGGTCAATTTGGATGGAACTTCACAGAAAGCATCCTCTCAATGACCTCAGCAGATTCCTCCAAATTGTTGGGATCCATGCATAATTCTGGTTTCCATGGCAACCAAACAAATAAAACTGTAAAATTCTTCTTCTCCCAAGCTGGTTGGCTGATTTTCAAATAGTTGTTAGAAATGATGCTTGGATGACCCTCTATCAGATTCCTACAAGTCATGAACATGGCCGCCAAGGGGAAGGGCTATGGCTATAGTGAAAACTTAAAAAATCTTCTCCTCTGAAAATGTCGGGCCGATTTTCTAAAACAATTGTAGAAATGTTCCTAGGGTAACCTTCTATCAGATTCCTTCAGGCCATGTTGATTGGTCGAAAACTATGACTGCCAGTGGGGGAGGGGGTGTGGCTATTTTTCTTTATATGGCTATATAGTAAAACCTTAAAAAATCTTCTTCTCCGAAAGTGTCTGGCCGATTTTCAAATAATGTTGTAGAGATGTTCCTTAGATGACCCACTTTCCGATTCTTTCAAGCAATGTTGTTTTAAAACATGGCCACCAGAGAGCAGGGTTGTTTTGCATAATATGGCTATAGTGAAAACTTAAAAAATCTTCTCCTTCGAAAGTATCTGGTCGATTTTAAAATAAGTTTGTAGAAATGTCCTGGGTGACTCTATCAGATTCCACCAAGCCATGTTAATTGGTCTTAAAATATAGCTGACAGGGGGGCGAGGCTGTTAGCCCAATATTGGCCTTAGTGAAAATGTTCCCCCCGACAGTGTCAGGTCGATTTTCAAATAATTTTGCAGAAATGTTCCTTGGGTGACACTCTACGAGATTCATTCAAGCTATGGTGATTGGTAAAAAAACCCACCAAGGGTCATGGCTGTTTGGAGATTTAAGTTTTGCCTAATGGAAGCGGAGCGATACAGGCCCTATTGGGCCTCTTGTATAAGCTTACCTGACCACAAATTTAATTTGGTTGACTGTGTGGTTGACATGACAAATCATATTGCATGAGGCCCTCTTGTTATTGTTATCGCCTTTTGACCGGCGTCAGTCGTGTATCGTCCGTCAACATCTTCTCCTCAGTAACCAGTAATTGAGATGAAACTTCAAAGAAAGCATCCTCTCAATGATTTGACAGAATTCCTGAAAATTGTTGGGATCCATGGTTGATTCTGGTTTCCATGGCAACGAAACCAAAACAAAGTTAAAATTCTTCTTCTCCCAAATTTGTTGGCATATTTTCAAATATTTTTTTTGAAATGTTCCTTGGATGACTTATTATCAGATTCTTTCAAGCCATGTTGATTGGTCGAAAAAAATACCGCCAGGAGGCGGGGCTTTTTCGCCTTATATGGCTATAGTGAAAACTTAAAAAATCTTCTCCTCCGAAAGAGTCAGGCCGATTTTCAAATAATTTTGCAGAAATATTCCTAGGGTAACCCACTATCAGATTCCTTCAAGCCATGCGAGGTTTATATGGCTAAAGTGAAAAATAAAAAAACTCAGGTGAGCGATTCAGGGCCATCATGGCCCTCTTGTTATATTTTGATCTAACTTAAGCACATTGTGCTCAATATGAAGTACATGGTATTGCGATTTCTATGTGCCCCTTATCATAAACAATTGCTTTAAAGTTGTTGCACTCCAGGTTAAAGATAGTATAATCAAAGCTTTAAAACTGTTCAAAGGTTGTCTTCAAATATTTGAATCATATTTCTAGGATAATTTTCGAGTAAAAGTTTGACTTTCCAGTGCAATAAACATCGAGTTATTGATCATCTATGCGTCAACCTTTTGCTTCAAACGACTTCTCCTCCCTTACCACTTTGCCAATTGGGATGAATCTTCATAGGAAGCATTCTCTCAATGTCCTCTCTTAAATCCCTTCAAATATTTTGGATCCATGCAAAATTTTGATTTCCATGGCAACTAGGTCTGTAACGATACATTCGAATATTCAATATAATCGAATACAGACCTGTTCTAATCGTATTCGTTATTCGTTTCACTCATATTCGAATATTAACGAATACAATCCAAACCTGTATAATCTAAACTAAAATCAATTTAATTAAACTACAAACTTAACAAACCTTTTGTCAGACTTGCAAACCTATTCAGTTTCATAGCGCCTTCGGCGCTATATTTATATAGTACCCCTGCCACAACAGCTGACCACTGATTTTACGACATACTTTGTATTCTTTTTTTAGCTCACCTATGCACGAAGTGCAAGGTGAGCTATTGTGATCACATTTTGTCCGGCGTCCGTCCGTCGTGCATCGTCAACATTTGAGCTTGTTAACACCCTACGGGTTACATTTTGCATCCAATCTTCATGAAAGTTTATCAGAACGTTCATTTCCATAAAATCTTGGACAAGTTCGAAACTGGGCCATATGAGGTCAAAAACTAGGTCACTAGGTCAAATTGAAGGGAAATATTGTTAACACTCTGGAGGCCACATTTTCAACTTGAGCATGTTGAAACTTTATCAGAATGTTTGTCTTGATGATATGTAGGTCAAGTTCAAATATGGGTCATATTGGGTCAGAAACTAGGTCACTAGGCCAAATTGAGGGAAAATCTTGTTAACTCTGTAGAAGCTGCATGTTTTGCTTCAGCTGCTTGTAATTTGTTCAGAATGTTTAGCTGAATGATATCTAGGCCAAGTTGAAGGAAAATCTTGTTTACACTTTGGATGCCGCATTATTTGCTTCAGCAGCTTGAAATTTGGTCAGAATGTTTGTCTTAAAGATATCTAGTTCAAATTCAAATATGGGTCATATTGGATCAGAAACTAGGTCACTAGGCCAAATTGAGGGAAAATCTTGTTTACACTTTGGATGCCGCATTATTTGCTTCAGCAGCTTGAAATTTGGTCAGAATGTTTGTCTTAAAAATATCTAGTTCTAGTTCAAATATGGGTCATATTGGATCAGAAACTAGGTCACTAGGCCAAATTGAGGGAAAGTCTTGTTAACTCTATAGAAGCCGCATGTTTTGCTTCAGCGGCTTGGAATTTGGTCAGAATGTTAAGCTGAATGATATATAGGCCAAGTTCGAATATGGGTAATGCCGGGTTAAAAACTAGGTCACTAGGCCAAATTGAAGAAAAATCTTGTTAACAGTTTGGATGCCGCATTTTTTGCTTCAGCAGCTTGAAATTTGGTCAGAACGTTTTTCTAAATGATATCTAGGCCAAGTTTGGATATGGGTCATGCCGGGTTAAAAACTAGGTCACTAGGCCAAATTGAAGGGTAATCTTGTTAACACTCTGGATACTGCATTTTAAATTTCAGCACGATAAAACTTTATCAGAACGTTTTTCTTGATGATATGTAGGCCAAGTTTGAATATGGGTCATGCTGGGTCAAAGACTAGGTCACTAGATCAAATTGAAGGAAAATCTTGTGAACACTTTGGATGCCGCATTTTTTGCTTCAGCAGCTTGAAATTTGGTCCGAATGTTTGTCTGAATTATATCTAGGTTAAGTTCAAATATGGGTCATATTGGATCAGAAACTAGGTCAATAAAGGAAATTATTGTTCAAACTCCGGAGGCTGCATTTTTACATTGACCAAGTTGAAACTTTGTCAGAATGTTGTCTTGATGATATCTAGTCTATGTTGGAATATGGGTCATATCAGGTAAAAAAATATAGATAGGCCAAATGAAGGAAAATATTGTTAACACTGTGGAGGTTGCATCAGAATAATTGTCTTGATGTGTTTTGCATTGCAGTACATTGTATAATTAAGGTGAGCGATCCAGGGCCATCATCGCCCTCTTGTTTTCAAAATATATTTGATGATGTGTTCACTACGATGTATTTGACATACGTTTTAGTGTGTTTACAATCGGTTTCTAATTAAATCTGAATTATAATATTCGATTGAAAAGGTCGGAGAATTCCCAACAAACGAAAACCAGAACGCGTCAACAAAACATGGCGACCACAAGGAACTCGAAATTACTATTGAACCTCCGGCAAAATTAAGTACCCAACCCACAACAGCTGACCACTAATTTTGCAACATATTTTTATTCATTTTCTCATAATATATTTGATGTTCGCTACTATGAATCTTGAAATACGTTTGTGTGCGTTTAAAATGTGTTTTTCATTATTTTTTAATTATAATTCAATTAAAAAGTTAGAACAATTCTCAGTTAATGACAACCAAAACACGTCAACAATAAAAATGACAAACCCCGTGGAAATTGAATATATTGAACCTTCGGCCAAATATGTCAGCTGTTTTGGAAAGATTCGGATTTCCGAAAGGACTCAAGGGAGACTTTCCATTGCTCACTATCAAAATTGGTAGACATGAAATCGGGTAACAATTAGTTAAACGCTACATTAAATTCAAAATAACCTCTCTTGTAAAATCAAAGTTCTTGAAGTAAATAAGTTTATATTCTTTTGGGGACAAAAAGTCAAATACGTTATTACGTTTTATATTGTTCTAGTTGGATTTTATTTGTCAGAAGAGTAACAAGACTTATTAGTCAATCATTATATTTTCTTAAATCTGAATTATGATTTCTTTTGTGGTTACATGTTTTTAAATACATGACAGTATTCGTGAATAAATATTCGTATTCGTTACCCTGTATTCGTGATACGTATCGTTTTCGCTACCTAGTGTATTCTTTACAGCCATAATGGCAACCGAAAGAAAAAAACTAGTGAAAACTTAAAAACCTTCTTCTCCAAAACTGTTAAGCCGATTTTCACTATAAACATGTTCATTGTGTGACCTGACCCTGTATAGGATTCCTCTTCGTCGAGAATGTTTGGCCGATTTTCAAATACTTTTGTAGAATTGTTCATTGGGTGACCTTCTTTCCTTCAGGCCATGTTGATTGATCGAACAACATGGCCGCCAAGGGGCGGGGCTAATGGAAAATCTTGAAAAATCTTCTCCTTCGAAAGTGTCTGGCCGATATTCAAATAATTTTGTAGAAATGTTCATTGGGTGACCTTCTATTAGATTCCTTCAAACCCCGTTGATTGGTTGAAAAACATTGCCACCAGGGGGGGAGGGGATGTTAGCCTTTAATTGGCTCTAGTGAAAACTTGAAAAATCTTCTCCTTCCAAACTATTTGACCGATTTTCAAATCATTTTGCAGAAATGTTCCTTGGGTGACACTTTGCAAGATTCTTTCGAGCCACTGTAATTTGTAAAAAGAAAACATGGCCACTAGGGAGCTCGGCTGTTTGGAGATTTAATTTTTGCCTAATTGCAGTGGAGCCATAATTGCTCTCTATGGCCTCTTTTTCTAATAACAGTTTAACCAAACTTCACATGAAAATTCTTTTGGTGGTCTTCTTTAAAATGTGAATGAAATAAAAATAGTATAAGAACTCTGTGTTGTGTGACATAGGTTACGGTCATAATGATACACTGTCAAAAGAACTCAGGTAAGCAATATAGTGGCACATCGCACACTGCTTGCCAAAGCAATGTAATGCTTTAATTAATTATATCAATGCTTTCATAATTCATTTAGCTAGTCATTCACGATTATGTCACAGACATGATAGGTCACTTAAGTGAATTAAATATTTATAAATTAAAAGGCTCTTTCATAATTCATGAACCTACACTTTTAAGAAAAGCATAAATGTCAAAGATGACTAAACATAATGGGTCACATCATTGCTTTGATATGTAAGCGTCCTGCCTTGAGGTAGATTACTATAATACTTACAAAGGAATTAGGTAAAATTAAATTTGAATCATGAAGCATGAAACGTACATTCATGCCACCTTGATGGATATTGCTGTTGCGTTTAATATGTTTGTGGTGCATATGATGTATTGTGGAATAATTAATACATAACTATTATAGAAAGCATATATACAATGTATTCCAGGGAGGTACTCGAACGATATGTTGTATTATTAGCTCCTGCAATGGTTTAGTCTGTTAAATTTTGGCTTCAAACGACTTATACTCTGTAACCACTAGGCAGATTGTTTGGAAAGATTTAGCTAGCATCCTTTCATTGTCCTTGCTGTAATTTCTTCAAAACGTTTTGATCCATGAGGAAATCTAGATAAATTGCTACCTGAGAGAAAAAAAATTAAAATCTTCTCCAAACCTATTTTGTCAATTTTTAACTGAAATGGTCCAAGGTTGATCCTCTACCAGATTCCTTTGAGCCATGTTGATTTGTATAGAAAAGTGCTTCCAGAGTTGTGGCTATTTTACCCTTCATGCCTTAAAATTTAAAACATCTTCTTAGAACATACTCGCTCAATTTTATAACTATGTCACCGGCTCAGTGGTGTCATGGTGCGGGAGGTCACAGGTTCAGTCCCCTGCAGGGTCATACCAATGACCTTAACGATTGAAGTAATGGCTGCCCTCCTTGGCGCCTATGGTTACGGGGTTAGCATTACGACTGACTGGCTGGTGTCAGGATAAATGGACCAATAAAACTGGTAATTAACCCAGGAAACGCTGTGATATAACTGAACAAAATGCTGAAAGCAGCGTAGAACACCCAACAATCAATCAATCAATCAATCAATTCTAACTAATTCAAAGAAATAATCCTACGTTAATCCTCTACCAGAATCCTTTATAGCATGTTAATTGGGGAAGGTACATGGCCACCAGGCAAGCTTCTGAAAATTATCTCCTAAGATACTGTATGTCTGTTATTGAAATACCATCACATAAATGTTTTGTAAACTTTCTATCGTTTTCCTTGAGACATATTATTTTGAAAAAAGACATGCAACAGAGATTAGGATTATTTTGCCTAATGGTAGTGGAGTGATACTGGCCCTCTTATGTATACAATTTTAAGCTCACCTTAGCACAAAGTTGTCATGGTGAGCTTTTGTAATGGGCCTGATGTCTGTCTTCCGACATACAGATGTGTGTCTTCAATAATTTATTTAATTGACATCTTCTCCTAAACTAGTGTTCTAAACCACTGTATGGATTTTGACTTAAATTTCAAGGAATGATCCTTAGGTGATCACCTTTCAAAGTTGTTCAAACAAATTAATTCCATGCAGAACTCTGGTTTGAAAATCATCTTGACTGATGGCATAAAGCTTATATATTTAGTGTGTAGCATTGTCTAGCGGTCCCCTCCACAGATTTGTTCAAATTATGCTACCGTGTTCAAAAATGGTCCCTCCCTGGGGGTCACCTGTTTTACATTAAGATATATAGGGAAAAGCTTTGAAAATCTTCTTAAGGCATAGAGCTCAAATGGTTGGTGTCTAGGTGCTAGGCCAGGTAGCGAGTTTGTGATGTTTGTATCACCGGTTTTAAAGAGCTAGGCCAGGAAGAGAGTAGTGTGTCATGTATGTATCACCAGTATAGCATGGTCTAGTGAACCTCTACCAAGATTGTTCAAATTATACCCCTGGGTCAAAATTGGCCCCGCACTGGGGGTCACTTGTTTTACAAAGAGATACATAGGGAAAACATAGGTTTTTTTTTCGCTCTGTGACAGTGAAGCTATACTGGTCCTCTAAGGCCTCTTGTATTAGCTTACTTGACCGCAAAATGAGTTATTAGTCCCCTACCCGTCGAAGACCGGCTTTGGGACTATAGGTTTGGTCGATTCCGTCTGTCTGTCTGTCAGTCCCACCAAACCTTGTCCGGCCCGCATCTTAACCATGCATCATAGGATTTGAAAGAAACTTGGCACAAACGTTCACCATGATGAGGCGGCGTGTCCTGCACAAGACCCAGGCCTGTTCCTCAAATGTCAAAGTCACACTTAGAGGTCAAAGGTCAAAATGAATACTGTTTGATAGGATTACCTTGTCCGGCCCGTATCTAAACCATCATCATAGGATTTCCAAGAAACTTGGCACAAACGTGCACCATGATGAGTCAGCGTGTCATGCACAAGACCCAGGCCTGTTCCTCAAATGTCAAGGTCACACTTAGAGGTCAAAGGTAATAATGAGTACTACTTGATAGGAATGTACCTTGTCCGGCCCGCATCTTAACCATCCATCATAGGATTTCCTAGAAACTTGGCACAAACGTGTCACGCTTTAGACCCAGGCCTGTACCTTAAATGACAAGGACCCACTAAGAGGTCAAATGTCAACAAGAGTACTGTTTGATAGGACTGTACCTTGTCCGGCCCGCATCTCAACCATGCATCATAGGTGAAGGTCACACTTAGAGGTCAAAGGTCCTAATGATACCGTTTTATAGGACTGTACCTTGTCCGGCTCACATCTCAACAGTCATAGGATTCCCAAATTACTGGGCACACATGTTCACCATGATGAGGCGATATATGGCACACAAAGGTCAAGGTCACACTTAGATGCCACAGGTCAAAATGGGCCTGTTTGATAGGACTGTACCTTGTCCGGCTCATATCTTAACCATGCATCATAGGATTCCCAAGTTACTGGGTGCACATGTTCACTATGATGAGGTGACATGTGGCACACAAGACACAGGCTTGTACCTCAAAGGTCAAGGTCACACCTAGATGTCAAGTTAACATTAACTTGTTATAGTTGGCATGACAAATCACATTACATAACTCAAGTGAGCGATCAAGGGCCATCATGCATGACCCTCTTGTTTATATATTTCAACATTATTCTGGAACAACTCTCAGAAGGAAAAGCCTATGATTCAATTAACCCTGGAACCAATTACCTTCCAAACTAAAATGAAAGTGTTGTAACATAACTTGAGCCATATCATACAAAAACTGACCCTTTGTCCACTGACGATCCGAATCAGTCTGCTCATCAGGATCTTCCCTGTACTCCGTCTTGTGAGCACGGAATCTGATAAATTGCTGTAGAAGAATAACATTTAAAATTAATATTATGATTTAAGTTAAATGCTCACAATGGTGATATAACTGTGACATGGCTCATTTCATGTTTGTTGAATTGCAGATCTACAAAAGGAGTTGGTCGATCATTACCGTCAGAATGGCTACTGTAAGACAACCATCACACCTTTAATAGATGATGAACAAGTCGAAATTGAACAACTATTTGTCGAGCCAATACTTAAGAGAGTCAAACATAATTCCTTTTCTAAAGCATCTGGCAATGAAAATGAAGAAAAAGATTCTAAAAGTACAAAATTATTGGAGGACATTTTCAGGGAAAAAAGAAGAAGAGTTTGTGTTTCTGGTAATGCGGGCCAAGGAAAGACAACTCTGTGTCAGAAGATTGTGTCATCCTGGTGTAGTAAAGTCCATGACAATAATGAACATGAACCTGACATCATCTACAAACAGCTCCTGAAACCATTTGATTATTTGTTCTACGTACATCTACGAAACCATTCAATAGCAGATGTTGTTGAAATGATTGAAACAGATATAGTAAGAAAAACTTCTCGTGGTGTGCTGAAAGAGGTCCTTGAAAATGAATCTGAAAAGTGTTTGATCATTCTTGATGGGCTGGATGAATGGATGCCATCAGAGGACTGTAAGCACAAAGTACCTTATATTGATGAAAAAGAAAAGTTTACTGTCCTGATAACATCAAGACCCTGGAAACTTGAGAAACTGCGACCAAATGAGTCGGAAATAGGACAAGAAGTTACACTTTGTAGGATAGATGAATACCGCATTATGAAAGGAATTGTCAACATCCTCAACAAAAAGTATAACAAGGGTAAAGACTGGAATGATTTCGAAAGGAATGAACAATATGAAAAGGGGAAACATCTAGCTGAAATCCCAATGATTTTAAAACAGATGGTGAGTATGTGGTATGATGGTGAAGAGTTTGGTAACACTCGTGTAGAAATCTATTGTAAAATGATGGAATATCTGTTCAAGGTGTTTTTTAAACGAGATGAAAAGAGAGGCAAAGATACATGTAAACCATTGTTGGAACCGCAAAAATCAACCAATGCAAAACTAGTAAATGTATTTAAAGGTTGCAGTGATTGTGAGAAGTACAGCGAACTCTTATACAAACTGTCAAAGTTGGCCTACCATACACTGTTTAATGAGGAAAAAGAAAGTTCTCTTGTTTTCCAGCATTCTGTCAATAATTTTAGTGAATTTTACAACTTGAAAGATAATGAGGTAAACTTTTGTCTATCTGTTGGCATACTCTCCGAGTCAAAAGTTAGCGGTAAAGCAATTTCACAGCTAAAGAAGTTGTCATTTCTACACAAGACATTTCAAGAGTTTCTTGCAGCCATATTTATTGCTTATGGAGGAGAAGACACACGTTTCCATTCAATGTTAGAGAGATTGATATCTTTGGATGACGTATTAGAAATGTCAGAAGTGTTGATATTCCTGAGTGGATTGAACCCAGATCTGATAGGGGATATGAGTCGTCGTGTAGCAATGTTAACAGATAAGGATGAAAGGGTTCTGCAGTATAGAAGTTCGTTTAGGAAAGAACGCAATTTTATAGCTCCAATTCATTACATAATCAGAGCTTGTATTGATGAAGTACCAAAAGACAAGAAGATGGACTGTAAAGTTGCGTTGAATGATTATATGAGCTACTCTGATCATGATGGGGACATAAAAATGATTCCTTACCTTGATTTAGAAAATGTCAAGTCTTTTCAACAACGTCATCTCCCTTTTAGGACAGAACTTAGAGGGCATGCTATTTCCAAGTTGTGTGTAGAAATAAACTCACAAAAAGATGTCTGTCATTTCACTAGTATTGTTGAGAGATGCGTCTTACCTCTACAATGTCTTAGCGTTAAAGGAACAAGTTATATGGATCTTGTTAGTTTAAATGATTTACTCATAGCTCTAAATAAATGTTGTCATTTAGCTTGTTTTAAATTATCAAATCTGAAACTAGCCCATTCAGAAATAAAGAATATAGAAGGATTCCTATCACATAAGACAGAGTTAAAGGAAATCATACTCGAGAGTATTACGTGTGCAACATGTGAACTGGGACACTGTAAGTATATGATAGATCTGTCACATCATAAACAGTTACAGTATTTGGAATTATGTTTCCTGGATGGAGATATTGTATTGAGTGATGAGGTTCCTCTAAAGCATTGTGAGATAATAGATGTTAAGTGTGAAGCGTCCATTATAAACAAACTGAAGTTGTCAGCAGCAAGTCTACAAGAGTTAGAAATATCGTCTACGAGAGACAATACCACAGCAACAGTACACAGTGTTGAGGAGGACAAACCCTCTCATTTATGTTTATATAAGGTAGTGATTGATGTCATACCGACTTTAAAGAACTTGAGAAAACTAGATTTGCAGTTTATAGACTTTAAAAATGGCATACTAAAAAGTTCTCCAGATATGACAAGTCTGAATTACGTGATTCTCAACAATTGTATAATGACATTACAGTGTTTAAAGAGTTTTATTGACAGTATACTCCAGATACAGATTAGAGTAGGGATGCATGACAAGATTAGAGTAGTGATGTATTTCGTTCGTATCTGTCCAAAAGGTGATCTGGCTACAGCAGTTGAATATATAAAAGACAGGTTTCTTGTAGTAAGTGCAGAATATGGTTCATTGGAACTAACTCGTAAAAATTATGAATGTTTTAGGATAGATCATGATTACACAGAAGATGATTCAATGTTTCTTAAGGGCTATTCCAGTTGAACATATGTCCCACCCCAGGACGGCAAAATAAAAAAATTCTGTAGGGGGAAGGTCTTTTTCTTAATTTGCTACTGTAGGGGGTGGTGAAAAGTCCAATTTCGCTTCTAAAGGGGGGCATCATTTTCTTTTTTGCCTCTGTCCGTATCTGCTCATTTATATTGACTGCAGAGATTCAGAATCATATTGGCGTCGGGCATCGGAAATATGACATCGCTAGAGTTAATATCCGCGAAGCCAACTGAAAAATATCATGTGCAGTAGACGCATTTTGATTCATAATAAACAAAAAGCGTTTTGTCGAGTTACGTACGCGCTTCATAGCAGTTACAATGCATTAAAGTATACTACATGTAAAGCGTCTAATGATCATTGATGTAAAACTTGATTTCATTGGCTGGCTCATTAAATATCAGCCAATCGTAGGGCCTCTTTTAAGAACCCTGATTAAACCCTTTCAAAATGTCGGAACGAAAACATTTTCGACAATCGCTTTTTTTTTTCGGAAAGATAACGCGTCGACAAGCATTAAAACGGAAAAAATAATCAAAATTCAGCCGATTAAGAACAAATGCCCAACTCCTCAATAAGTACTGTACCTGATTTGCCTGTCAAATCGTCTAGAGCGTTTCAAAATTTCTGGCTGAGCATATTTCAATGCAGAAAAACGGCTACAATTTGTGCACACAACATATAAAAAATGCATTGACAGACGGGACTTCCTATTTTCGGACCAGTACATTAAAGAGGCACGCAGACAGCAAAAACCATAAGGCCTCTGTGATTTGTGCAAATCTGCTGCCAAACTTTGAACAAGTTGTGATAAAGGCCAGCAGCGAAAATGAAAAGGCCATAATTTACAAGACACTCAAAACGTTTTTTGGTCTAAAAAAAAGAAGAGAATCCCCCCACATCATAAATATACAAGCCTACTTGAATTTTTAAACATTTTAGACTGTCCAGGTATATCACCTGTCACATAGTGGAAATGCTTCATTTTCCTCTGAAACCACAGTCAATTAGATGACTTTTTCTCTTCCCTCTTTACTTATGTTTAAATTTAGTTTAAAGTGAAAATTACAATAATTCACTCCAGCTTGACACTAAATAAGTTTAAAATACAAGCTAGACAGTCACCTGAAGAAGACTTTTGAAAACATTGTGGAAAAGAATAAATTGCTCATTTCTCCTTTTGCCACAATGTTTTCTTAACCTGTTAGTATATTAACTGTAATTCTAAAAGGTTTTCAATATTGCTGCAGATTTTTAATAGGTGTTCATCAGTAAGTGTAAGTTTGGAAAGCGCATCTAAAAGTGGCCTTTCTGGGTTTGAATTTTTAGCTCACCTGAGCTTTGCTCAAGGCGAGTTATTGTGATCGCCTTTTGTCCGGCAACTTTTTCTCCTCAGTAACCAGTGGGTCAATTGGGCTGAAACTTCACAGAAAGCATCCTCCCAATGGCCTCACCAGAATTCCTTCAAATTTTTGGGATCCATGCAGAATTCTGGTTTCCATGGCAACGAAATGAAAAAAACTTCAAAATTCTTCTTCTGCCAAACTGGTTGACAGATTTTCAAATCATTTTTTAGAAATGTTCCTTGGGTGACCCTCTATCAGATTCCTTGAAGCTGTGTTGATTGGTCAAAAAACATGGCCACCAGGGGGGCGGGGCTATTTTGACTTATATGACTAAGGTGAAAACTTAAAAAATCTTCTTCTCCAAAAATGTCTGGCCGATTTTCAAATTATTTTGTAGAAATGTTCCTTGGGTGACCTTCTATCATTTAACTCTAATTTGACTTATATGGCTATAGTGAAAACTTTAAAAATCTTCTCCTCCAAAGGTGTCAGGCCGATTTTTATACGACCGTTTCTTAATAACGGTACGTATTATGGTATGGTCATATATGTCCCTCCCTCCGTCCGTTCGGGTTTACCACACTTTTTTCCTACATACTTTGAGCTATTGAGCTGAAATTTTGTATAAGGCTTTGTAGTGATGTGTCACAGATCACGTACATATTTCCTGGGATTTTGTCAATTTTTGAATGAGTTATGCCCCTTTTTGGACTTAGAATATTTGTAAAAAAAAGTTCCTGACGGGCGTATTATGTACCACGGTACTCTTGTTTAATAATTTTGTAGAAATGTTCCTTGGGTGACCCTCCATCAGATATCTTGAAGCCATTTTGATTGGTCATAAAAAAATGGCCTCCAGGGAGCGGAGCTATTTTGCCTTATATGGATATAGTGGACCTTAAAAAATCTTCTCCTCCGAAAGTGTCTGATCTATTTTCAAAAGATTTACTAGAAATGTTCCTAGGGTGACCCTCTTAGATTTTTTCAAGCCAAGCCAAGGTAGGAAACTACCAGGGGGCAGGGCTTATATTGCTATAGTGAAAAGAAAAATCTGGTGAGCGATCCAGGGCCATCATGGCCCTCTTGTTTAAGTTTAGGACAAAATGGCCTGGTTTTTTTTTTACATTTAGGACAGCTGTCTTAAAAGACTGAGTTGCAATCTGAATCACTGTGACAGACAGACTGTCCGATGAAGAAAAACCGTTTTGTTTTAACCACATAATATATTTCTCAAACGTAGTGTACAGAATTCGTTTGAAGACAAATTTTCGAGATACGATCAAAACGGTATGGTACTGAAAATCGGAAAAAAGTTATTTTGTTTAATTGTTGAATAAAGCTATTTGTGACCCTACATTTGTTCATCTGACTGTCGACTGGGGCATCTGTGTTCCATGGACACATTTTCTTGTTCAAATTTAATTTGAAATATCTTAATGAAGGCCTTTGTGGCGTGGTTGGTAATATGCTAGGTTAGTAACCTGAAGGTTCCGAGTTCGAGGCCTCCGCCTCTGATTTATATGAGGAAACTGTCAGTTGTTTGAGTTTGGCTTAGTACTGGGTCTTCCAGGAACAGAGGGTATGGATAACTGACCGCCTTTAAATGACCAAAGATGTTGAAAATCAGTCTTAAACCTCAATACAAATTCATGTGTATTTTAATTCCTGTCAGAATCAACATCTTTACTTACGATGCAAGAGCAGAAACTTACTGTTGGACCATGAATACACTTATAGTAAGTCCTAATCAGAAGTCCGACAAAACTGCTATTGAGGGTTGAAATTTGCAACAAAAAATATAAACTTCTGAAGGGGGTCCGAATTTGCTCAGAAAATATTCTAAAGGGGGTTCTTTTCTAGTCAAATAAACTTCTGAAGGGGGTTGGTCAATTTTGAAAGTGCCTTCCTGGGGTGGGACATATGTTTTACTGGAATAGCCCTAACTTGTATCGTCATTGACTACTGACATACTAACTGTAACTTCTTTTTTCAATTTGACAACCTCGTCAAAAACAAGCAAAATCAATTCTGGTTGCTGTTATCACCCGCCAGAGAAATATAAACACAGTTTATATGTCTCTGCACCCGCTGAGGGCAGATTGGATATTGGTT
Source organism: Serripes groenlandicus (assembly GCA_031761405.1). NCBI lineage: Eukaryota > Metazoa > Mollusca > Bivalvia > Cardiida > Cardiidae > Serripes > Serripes groenlandicus. The sequence goes on from JASEVX010000014.1 coordinate 20,281,046, forward strand.
AGGTATGGCTGTAGCCATATTTATATGGCAAAGTTGGAGGGATTTGATTAACACTTCATGGAAATCTAACAATGCCACACTGCAAGTTTCAGTTTAAGGGTATTGCAGTATAACTGCAAAAGCCTTATGGGTCATTAGATTAGCTATCTAATTTGGCAAATTTATTTCCCTTTTAATACTTCGGTTTTAAGTTTAGCATGCAATAGTTAATAACGATATTAACCATTATCCTACATACACTACAACTGCAGCACATGACTTTGAAAACATCTATGCAAAAATATGGAATATTTCGTTTTGTGAAGATATAATTACATGAAAAATTAAAACATTTCGACAGAAGGAGAAATTGCTCTTTTTGAGCAATTTCTCCTTTTGACAAAATGTTTTCAAAAATTGTCTGCTGCAGAGTTGTCAGGAAGCGTCTATATGTGGGGAAGGGTTAATGTTGAACCCATGGCAACATATTTGGGATCATTATATCAGCACCGTTACCAAGACCATTAACTCAGATTTGTGTTAAACTGTAAAATGTCTGCCAGATAAAACGAATTTGATGGTATACCGGGAAATATACACATGATAAAGCTCTACATATCAATGTGCCCTAGTATGAACACGACGGTCATGGTAAATAAAACGTGCCCTATTATGTTGAATGAATGACATCACTTTAAATTTGATATCGTATATAATCTCTAGAAGCCATAGGTTTCATAACAAATAGCAGACTGTAGAACTGTTTGGTTTTGTTGTTGTGTGATTATAACCCAAACAAATTATTATCCCCTGATGGTATTTCGGTTTGGCATTTTTTCCGCCCGTCCATCTGTACAAGTTTCAGTAAGATTGCCTCTAAATACAACGTGGCAAGTTTCAGTAAGATTGCCTCATTAAATACTACACGTCAAGTTTCAGTAAGATTGCCTCTAAATGCAACGTGGCAAGTTTCTGAAAGACTGCCTCACGAACATTAAAGTAACGTCTCCTCAAACTTTTATTTAAAACAATGGTGGAAAAAGTAGATGCTGATCGAATTGACCAGTTTCTCATTTCGTACCATATTTCAACCTTTGTTTAAACCATATGCAAGTTCCCAAATGTTTCATTATCATATTCTTTTCAACACAGACAGTTCTTTAAATGTCATAACAGGTAAACAGTCAAACATGTGCTGCTTGAAAATGCAACATGATATTAACAGAATTGTCATTGGTCAGACCTAAAGTCAAAACAATATTGTCATTGTCGTATTGTAGATCTGATGTTTATCATATTGTAGATATACTGTTTATCATATTGTATATCTACTGTTTATCATATTGTATATCTAATGTTTATCATATTGTAGATTTAATGTTTATCATATATATAATGTTAATCATATTGTAGATCTAAATATCTAATGTTTGTCATATTGTAGATCTAATGTTTATCATGTTGTAGATCTAATGTTTATCCAGGGACACTATATTATATATTGTAATATAGTGTCCCTGGTTTATCATATTGTAGATCTAATGTTTATCATATTTTTAATGTTAAGTTAATTATAAGTCCTTTTGTGTATGGTTTATTGGGCGTGTCACTTCTGTTACTTTAGATAGCCCTTTCCCACATGGAGATATATGTTGATGCACTTTCAGCTGCCTATTTTTGACACAACGTTTTGAACTCTATTCCATAATTATCAAATAATTCATAGATTTTCCGTAATGTTGCCATTCTACTCTCCTGCGGAATGTTGGAAAATGGTTATCAAATAACTTGACGCTATTGGGATCATTCATAGAGCACCAGATCTGTGTGAACCAAGTCATGTGCAAAGAAAGACCTATTGAACATCCGTTAGATAAAGGGAATCACTTTTATTTAATATGTTTTTAGTGTAAATATGTGTGCATACTTTGTTTTTTCACTCTGCAGCAAATGTTGATGACATTGTGGCAAAAGAATGATCAATGTCTCGTTTTATCCCAATGTTTTCAACATCATTGAATAATTGGTTGTACGTTTTCCATTTATAACAAAATGTTTTCAAAGTCGTTTTCAGCAGATTTATAAGTATAGAAAACCACGTATGTTTTTCATTGATCCGACAAGAAATTTGGCAACTTGATTATATAATTCGAAAACACAAAATTAAAACTTGTCTAGGTTAAAATGTGTTGAATGATGGGTTCTTTTGTTGTGCCCTGCTGATGAGCGATCCTCTCAGATCGTCATAGGCAGGACATGTCAAAATAAAATGGATCTCGTCTTCAATTGAACCATTATTACAAATTTAACAGACCCTTTCCGATATGTTAAGCCTTGGAAATCTTCCAGTTTCTATTCTTATTGGTAAAATGCCAAATCTAAATTGTGCAGGGCGAGATCTTTCTAACTTAGACAGGTTTAAGATCAGATACTTTTCCAAACAATAATTATATAAATATTTATAACACATCAAGATTATTTAAATAATCATAATTAAATCATAATTAAATAATCAATCATTGAATAATTGTTTTGTTTTTTTCCCATTTGTCATGTCAGACTGTTTAGTACACTTAAACCATCAATTAACCGATAATGGGGTCGACTAAACTCTTAGAAAACTGGGGTTTGTCAATCTTGGCGTCGAAAACTCTGGCTACCAGTAGAAGACAGCGGTGAAGTGTTAGATGTTGGCCTTGTACCAAAGGTTCCATGATTGAATTCAGTGATAAGAGGGTTCTGCCTTTAGGGGATTTTTCCACACAAACTGCACGAGTACTGTTTAGTTCTCCAGAAAGCAGACATCGAGTGTACTTAATATAAGCTTGAGCATGTTTCACAATCGATGTAAAATAAATAAGTTCATCAGTTTTCAACTCTATTCCATAATTATCAAATAATTCATAGATTTTCCACAATTTTTGCCATTCTACTCTCCTGTGGATTTGAGGAATGTTGAAAAAGGATAAGATAACTTGAGGCTTAAGTGGGACCATTCATAGAGCACCAGATCTATGTGAGCCGAGTCATGTGTAAAGACCTTTTGAACATAACGGTAATGGAAGACAGCGGTGCAGTGTTAGATGTGGGCCTTGTACCAAAGGTTCCGTGATTAAATTGAGTGATGAGCTGGTTCTGCCTTTAGGGGATTTGTCCACACAAACAGCATGAGTACTGTTTATGTCTCCAGAAAGCAGACATCGAGTGTACTTAACCCTTTCCCTCATATAGACGCTTTCTGACGCCTCTGCAGCAGACGGCTTTTTGAAAACATAGCAACAAAAGAAGAAATTGCACAAAACGTGCAATTTCTCCTTTTGCCACAATGTTTTCCACTTTAAGTCCTATGTTATCCATTCAATTATTGAGATTTTTCAGTTTTTGACAAAATATGTTCAGTCGTCTGCTGCAGAATTGTCGTATGAGGGGAAAGGGTTAATATAAGCATGAGCATGTTTCACAATCAATGTAAATTGAATAAGTTCAAACTAACATCAGTTTACAACTCTATTCCATAATTATCAAATAAATCATAGATTTTCCACAATTTTTGCCACTCTACTCTCCTGTGGATTTGAGGAATGTTGAAAAAGGATAAGATAACTTGAGGCTTAAGTGGGACCATTCATAGAGCACCAGATCTATGTGAACCGAGTCATGTGTAAAGACCGTTTGAACATAAAGGTAGTATTTGCGACAAGTGTAGAATCATCAGTCTACGCATCCATGTTGTCTGATCTGTTTACCGATTAGTCATGGAAATAAAGCAGTATCAACTTGGATCAGATCAGTCTACGCATCCATGTTGTCCGATCCGTTTACCGATTAGTCATGGAAATAAAGCAGTATCAACTTGGATCAGATCAGTCTACACATCCATGTTATCTGATCCGTTTACCGATTAGTCATGGAAATAAAGCAGTATCAACCTGGATCCTTTAGCATTGATACACAGGCCAGTCGGTTTTCACACATGTAATTATTACCTTAAGGTTGGTTTTCCTGGAGCACCCACAGGCCAGTCGGTTTTCACACAAGTAATTATTACCTTAAGGTTGGACTCTGGAGACAAGCAAGGTTCACTTGTGTATGTTGCTGGTCTTGGTTTGATTGATTGGTGTTTAACGCCGTTTTTAACAATTGTTCAGTTATATCACGGCGGAAAGTTCCCTTCTCATGCAATTCCTGGTTATCTCACACCAGTACTCCACACAACAAATTTCCCAAGCAACCGGCTGCTTTTCTACATAGACCATTGGTGGAAGACGAATGACGCATTGACTTTTGTCAATCGTCGGAAAGAAAGTTGGCCGAACCGAGATTCGAACTCACAACCCCCTGGATTGACTGCCCGCGTTGCTACTGACTGAGCTACCGGGGCTCGGCTGCCGGTCTTGGGATATGTTCTTAGTTGACTGTCTGTCACCCTTTAAGAAAGCATCTGCATGAAGTGAAAACTCTTAAGAATTGGCTTTGGTAACATGAATGCTGATTGTCTGTATTCATTTGTGCAATGGTCAAGTGTTTCTTACCACCACGTACACAGAAAGTGGACATACCAGTTCCATTAAGCTTCGTCTGAATGAATCATCGGGTTGTCCCAGTCAAAAGACTACAACATTGTCAGAACAACATAATCAATAGCTAAACCCTAAAATGTGTAATCTGTGATATTTTCAAAGTCTGAGGGCAATAAATGTGAAGGAAAATCCTACCGTTACCAAATTCAGACTTAATCTGTATCTTGTCAGTATCTATACAATATCTATACAACTACCTATCTGGCATTGAAGTAACTGTTTGCCTTGCAAAGAAAAAAAATTGAAAACATAGGAATGTGAAACAAGAGCTGTCCTCCGACAGCACGCTTGACCTTACAACGCTTATTCACTTAGCACTAGCCGAGCCCCGGTAGCTCAATCAGTAGCGACGCGGGCTGTCAATCCAGGGGTTGTGAGTTTGAATCCCAGCTCGGCCAACATTCTTTCTGACGTTTGACAAAAGTAACTGTGACCTGCGTCATTTGTCTTTCACCAATGGGCTGTTAAACAGTCTATGTGGAAAAGTAGCCAGTTGCTTGGAAAGTATGTTGTGTGGAGTACTGGTGTGGGAAAACCAGGAAACGCAAGAGAAGGGGAACTGGTCGCCATGATATGATTGAAAAATTGTTGAAAACGGCGTTAAACCCCAATCAATCAATCACTTAAGCACTATTTCAGTATATTGCCTTTAAGTACTATTAAATCATATATACTCTATATGTAAAGGCAACTGAATAGATACATACATTTAAATATATGTAATTTAAAAATTCGAATTTCCTAAGTCAATCAAGGGCCATAACTCCATATTTAGGATACAATGGAGTTATGTAACCTAATTGTGTGATGGTCCTGAACAAATGTGTGAAGTATGCAGACAGATTTGAATGAAAGGTATTCGAGTTATAAATAAAAATGCCAGCTTGCCCTAAAACATTAACCAGACAACGACACCGGGGCGAGTAGTAAAGTTCAATTTTTCTTCGAAAAGTCGAGTTAAAATCAAAACTTTAACGTTGAGCTAAACGCAAATGTTAAAACTGACTGAGTCAAAAAATAGCAAAACCTTTAAAAAAGGTTTTTCCAAATGTTTGACACCAAAACCTGTTTGATATGTTGAAGAATTATATTTGATAAATGAATGATCACAATTAGAAAGGAATGTAACTAAAAGATATGAATTTATCTCAAATTCTCAAAACCAAACAAAAATCATGTTTTTTACCCCAAAAAGTCACACTCAGCATCTTCAACATACAATGTGAAGAAAGGTATTATATGTAATCATATTCCAAATATGACAGCCCTAACACAAGTACTTATTGAAAAAAAATAATAATGAAGATGCCAACTTGCGCTTAAACTTTTACCACCCCAAATCATGTTTTTGACCCCGAAAAGAAGGTCACACTCAGCATCTTTAGCATTCAATTTGAAGAAAGGTATAATATGTAATTATATTCCAAATATGACAGTCCTAGCACAAGAACTTGTTAAGAAAAAGTAAAGAAAAGATGAAAATTCCAACTTGGCCTAAAACTTTAACTACCCCAAATCATGTTTTTGACCCCAAAAAGAAGGTCACACTCAGCATCTTCAGCATTCAATGTGAAGAAACTTTAACCGTACGGAGACGCCAGTGGTAAGATTCTCATTATTCTTCGAATAGTCGAGCTAAAAATGAACAATAAAGGCCAAGATTAAGTTTCACAAATTTACAGCTAATCTTGGTCTACAATGCAAAAAATTCTTAAAATTGTGCAAATCATAGAAGAGAAAAAGTAATGTTGATAAGTTGCTTATAGCAGGATAAAGATTGATTTTAAATGAAGATAGACAACGATTTTTAAAGACCAATTGATTATTTGAACATGCATTTAAAACACAACTTGACAAGAAAACTTATTTGCTTGCCTTAATGTACAAAATTGAAACTTTATAAGTAAGCATTTAAACCTTATACAAATAAGATTTTAAAATCATAAAGGCGCACAATACACACTGTATATGAACATATAAAACTAGAAATACCACTTTTGGTAAATTCATACACCAACTCTGCAGTTATCAACGGAAGAGGCCAATAAATACTGTAGCCAACAGACCATCTGACAAAAAGGTGTTGGAACAAAAGATTCTCTTATAATAATCAATAAGAAGTAAGATACATGTAGTCCTTTTCCTGTAGTATTTCTGAATTCCCAACATATTGTAATATTTTCTAAGCTTGTGATGTCTTAATTAGATAATGGGTTTCAGAGGTTCTTTTCCTCATTTATCTACCAAGATGGTTCTAATGACTATTTCCAACAAAGGCTTTAGCGCAGATATAAAGATTTATGCATTTTAAAAACATCACGTAGAAAAAAAGTGCGGAAAACAAATATTCTAAGTCCAAAAAGGGGCATAACTCATTCAAAAATTGACGAAACCCCAGGAAATATGAACTTGATATGTGACACATCACTACAAAACCTTATACAAAATTTCAGCTCAATAGCTCAAAGTATGTAAGAAAGAAGTGCAGAAAACCCGAACGGACGGACAAACGGACGGAGGGATATGTCCATACCATAATACGTACCGTTTTTAAGAAACGGTCGTATAAAAAGTGGAAAACATTGTGGCAAAATGAGAAATTGCACATTTTGTGCAATTTCTTCTTTTGTCACTATGTTTTCAAAAGCCATCTGCTGCAGAGGCGTCCGAAAGCGTTTATATGAGGGAATGGGTTAAACAACAATTTTCCTTTTTTAGATATAACCCAATAGTTATACATGAACCAGAGAACCATGGTGGTCCTATATCGCTAATCTGATACAAGTGTAATAGAACTTAAAAGTATTCAATGATCATACTCTATACATATAAACATGCCAATGTTTTAAACAGATCCTATAATTTTGTATATAGAAAGAGAGCCCAATCCCAGGTGGCAATGTTTTAAACAGATCCTAATTTGTGCCAATTTATTTTCAAATTCGGGCCAGAACCATTGGACAATTTCTCTATTATTTAATTTTAATATATACATATAAGGAAATCAAGCCCTGCCCAATGACAGACAGATCAGAACAATTTTAACACTCTTGAAAGAATATCATCCGAGGATCATTTTTCCTAATTATTTACAAATCGGTTCTGACAGTACTTTTGGACAAAAAGATTTTTAAAATTTTGGCATTTTCCATCTTTCTGATGCCGCAGCAACTTAAGTTCTCCATATAATTTAATTATTTGAACAATTTAAAAAGAGGACCACCTACGAAGCATGTGCATTTAAATTGAAATTGGTCCATTGGTTTAGGAGGAAAATCTTGTAAGAAAATTTGAACGGGCAGATGGAAATGGACGTCGCACTTCATGTTCAGGTGAGCTAAACATCACATTAGCCATGTTCAATGAAAACAAACCATTATGTATCTTCATGTTCAGGTGAGCTAAATATCTCATTAGCCATGTTCAATGAAAACTAACCATTGTGTATACAGATATACATTGTTTTAAAAATGCCATAATATTTTTTTTGTTTGACTTGAGATCTTCTTATCCCTGGCACTCGTCTGTCAGGTGATGGAGGTTTGACAGGACTTTTCAAGCGTTCAGGCGAAAGCCTTTGGCTTAATCTAGATTTAACAATAGATTTTATTTCATTATTTCTTGCATCACTTATCTTTGCACCCTTTTTACTAAGTCGTGATTAAACGTCTTTTAGTTCCACTTCCTCGTCCATTTTTGACCTGAATTCTATCGGAGATTTCGCCCTAGGTACTTCAGGAACAGATTCACATGGAGATGGTGTCCGTTCTTGCCAAGAATTTTCTATAGTCGTATTGGAGACAGTCTTCGTGATTGCTGTGACATCCTCTCCTGTGGCGACAAGGACATTGAACCACCCCCGAGGTCTGCAGAATCTTCTTGTCGATTCATTTTCTTTTCCTTTAGCGCCATTCTGAGATCAATTCCGCTTATCAACTGTCAGGCATCTTGGACACGTTTATGTTTCTCCTTAGAGCCAGCAACAATAGTCAAGGCTCCAGTGATCTGTCTGTGTCTGAAAGATAAAATGTAAGATGAGTATCTAGTTAATAAAATAGAAGGATAATCTACTTTTACTTTCTGCTCAACAAAATATCTGAGAAAACACAGTTACAGGAGTCTTTGAAGGTACACATGTGTCACCTTTTAATATGTCAATAAGTGAATGTAATTTGAGGGTGAATATACTCATGTAAAGGTACACATGTGTCACCTTTCAATATGTCAATGAGTGAATGTAATTTAAGGGCGAATACACTCACATGTCTGAAAATTGCAGGGAGGAAGGTTACAAAAGAGGAAGAGTAGAAGAGGTAGCGTTTGCATATTATCAGGAGGTGTTTGGCAGTCAAAGGCAATAGCCAAATATTTGCTTCCCTACATTTCAAATAGTCTAGAGTTGAGTAGAGGTCAGTTTCTTAAGTACACTCTGTAATGTTTAAGCCTCTAGGAGCTTGACGATCGTGCATAGGCGTTTGTCATTTGCACTTTAGGGTCGGTGTGGAGTGTTCCCAGCCCTATGGCTGGTAGGTGCTAATTCTTTTTAGCTGCCAGAAAGGTGTTGGCCTTCTCTTTTGGGTTTTCCTCAACCACTTAGTGACCATTTTGCCACATTTAAAATGATGAATGTGTAAACAATCTGTACTATCTTGTTATTACATACTTTAATCAAATGTAGTTCAGACGAAAAACATACTGGGAAAAGAAGAAAGGTACTCATTTTCAACAAATCATTGTTTACCATCCGCGCTCTTAAAAGTTAAAGAGATGCCCAACGGTATCTGCAGCAGGAATAGGGTTAAAGTGAAATGTGTACATATAGCTTGATATCCCATGCAACAACCTCGGCAGAAAAAGAAGTGAATCAATATATGAACGTGCTCCAGGAAAACCAACCTTGCCATAATTATCACTGTAAATATTCCTCAGAGAAAATAAATTATTTAAAAACATCTCTATTCCACTCTTTAGGCCGAAACGTCATTAAAATAGTGGAATAGAAAGGTAATTATTACATATGTGCATAAGTACCTGCCTGTGCATTCATGCCTAGGATCCATATGTATATTGATATGCATGAGTCTTGAAACCTTTTATGACAAACAGTGTAGTTAGATCGGACTGTTTTGATGTGCTGGCTAATCTGAATCAACACTGGTCGCAAATGTCTTAAGTTTGGTTTTGGTAGAGCACTGCTCATAAATTATAAGATCTACACATAAGAGGTTGATGTAATGATTGTTTTACCCCTTAGCTTTCAGCACAATGTGTAAAAGACCACTCCAAATAATTTCGTTTATTGATGGTTTACGCCGTTTTGAAAGAATTTCAGTTATATCACAGCAACAGAACACGTATTCATTATCTCTAGGTAAAAACACAGTTCTAGGCTAGGAAATGTGCCTTGCCCTAATGCACTCCGCCCTGACAGCCCTCCTATAACAATCAATGCTGAAAATATCACTTTATTTCAAAATTAAAAAAAATTCTACCACATATTTCCCCGATACAGTGTTAACTAATCAAGGTATACAACTGAAAATATACTATGTAGGATTTTTAAAGGATTACTTTCGCTTCTAATTTATGCAAAGAATTCTATTTAATTTGGTTGCTTTCACTCTGCAGTCCCCCATCGTCATCATAGACTTATTCAGAGTTTCAGTGTTTAAGTAGCTATATACCAAGTAATAGTACTAACACCGATCAAACTAAGATTTGACCAGTTTACTAACTATGCATTAATCACTCATCTCATTGGTTGCTTTCACTCTGCAGTCCCCCATCGTCATCATAGACTTGTTCAGAGTTTCAGGGTTTAAGTAGCTATATACCAAGTAATAGTACTAACACCGATCAACCCAAGATTTGACCAGTTTACTAACTATGCATTAATTACTCGTCTCATTGGTTACTTTCAGATGCAGTCAAAATCCATAAAAGTCCGCCATTTTGTATGATATTTTATGCTTGATTCTAGATTTAGAAACAAGAGGGCCATGATGGCCCTGGATTTTTTTTCTTCACTTTAGCTATATAAGCCCCGCCCCCTGGAAGCCATAGTTTCCGACCAACCAACTTGGCTTGAAGGAATCTGATAGAGGGTCACACTAGGAACATTTCTACAAAATTATTTGAAAATCGGCCTGACACTTTCGGATGAGAAGATTTTTTAAGTTTTCAATATAGCCATAGGCAAAATAGCCCCGCCCACTGGCGGCCATGTTTTTTGACCAATCAACATGGCTTGAAGGAAACTAAAAGTGTGTAACTTAAGGAACATTTCTACAAAATTATTTGAAAATCGGCCTGACACTTTTGGAGAAGATGATTGTTTTTAAGTTTTCACTATAGCCATATAAGGCAAAATAGCCCCGCCCCTCTGGCGGCCATGTTTTTCGACCAATCAACTTGGCTTGAAGGAATCTGATAGAGGGTTATCCAAGGAACATTTTTCTTCAAAATTATTTGAAAATCGGCCCGACACTTTCGGATGAGAAGATTTTTTAAGTTTTCAATATAGCCATATAAGGCAAAATAGCCCTGGTGGCCATGTTTTTTCGACCAATCAACATGGCTTGAAGGAATCAGATAGAGGGTCATCCAAGGAACATTTCTACAAAATTATTTGATAAATAGGCTTGACACTTTCGGAGGAGAAGATTTTTTGAGTTTTCACTATAGCCATATAAGGCAAAATAGCCCCGCCACCCTGGCGGCCATGTTTTTCGACCAATCAACATGGCTTGAAGGAATCTCATAGAGGGTCATCCAAGGAACATTTCTACATAATTATTTGAAAATCTGCCAAACAGTTTGGGAGAAGAAGAATTTTGAAAAAAAATTCATTTCGTTGCCATGGACACAAGAATTTTGCATGGATCCCAAAAATTTGAAGGAAATCTGGTGAGGTCATTGAGAGGATGCTTTCTGTGAAGTTTCATCCAAATTGACCCACTGGTTACTGAGGAGAAGAAGTTGACGGACGCCGAACAAAAGGCGATCACAATAACTCACCTTGAGCAAAGCTCAGGTGAGCTAAAAATATATTAGTAATTACGCTGTGTGCACTTTTATCTCAAGCTCTATGTTTATAAATGAGAAATCCATAGAAAAACCAACGTTGAGAACTGAATTGCCACAAATTAAGACACAATTATTTGATCCACTAAACAGAATCCAAGTTATGACAAACTAATACAAAGCACAGAGGTAGTGGTCTCTAATTGTCTCCGAGGTAGGCAACGCAAAAATGATGGTGGCACAAATTGTCGGGTTTTGCATAAGGCAGTTAAAAAAAATCTTCTAACCTATTAGGCTCGTGTTCCTGTTCTAAATTGTCTGCTTAATCAATACCGCTGTCAGAGCCATACTTTTTGTCATTGGCGACTTCCACTGTATCCATTCTCATCTGATATGTGTCTCACAGGCAGATGACACAAACAGACAATCTTCTTTTTTTTTCCACAAATTGAACTCCAACATTGATTTTGAGACAGTCAAAAGCGTTGTGGAAAAAGGAAATATAAATATACAGTTTAACCTGTGTTTAAAGACCACCTATGGAAAGAGAACAATATTGTCTTTGTTCACAGGTGGTCTTTAACTGTAGGGTCATTTATGCTGAGAATGAGTAATTGAAAAATTAAAAGCGTGGCTGCTTTAGACAGGGAATTGTTATACAAAGTTGGTCTTTAGGACAGGTTTGACTGTATTTGAGGAAACACCTTTCCCAAAAATGTGTCTACAGAAGAAAAATCAACTGAAATTCAATAATATAGAGTAAGTGTAACGCTTGTTCTCAAAGTCACAACTTATAGCAACTATACTGAAAAGATGATGTATGGATATGATAAATAGCTATTGAGGAATTGACATATAATGAGAGAATCTATACCTTTTATTTGATTTTTCTTAGTTGTGTTGATACCAAACTTCTCAGTTTTAGAATACAAATCCAGTTCTTCCATTTCTACAAGTGTGATGGTATCTGAAAATAAATCGTCCCCATAACATATCTGTAACAGACCTTGGCTATTTATCTATTTATTGAGAATACTTCTATTCTATTCTATACCCTTCCTAAACGGGTACCTTCATTTATTATCTCAAAGCCCTTTCCTTTATATTGATGACTTTTAACACCTTTGCAGTAGACAAGCTTGAAAAACATCATGGGAAAAAGAGAAATTGCTCAAAATCAACCACTTTTTCCTTTTCCCATAATGTTAACATTTCAATTCTAGATCACAATTTATTCAATTTTGGTGTGATGTTGCATATAACCTTGAGCAAAATTAACGAAACAAAAGATTATCAAAATCAATAACATAGGATCATATTTGTAAACTGTAAAACAGGTTTTATTCACGCTAGATTAATTTTCGCGAATTCATAATAAACTGCGAAAAATGTCTGGATTTTTAAACATTGGAAAATATGCAACTTTGATGATTAAAAGTATGTTATATGATACACAAACCAGTTAAGCATTATAGAAGAGTTTTTCACACACAGCCTTTTGTTAATAATGCTGTTTGAACAATTATGCTAATAAATGCCAGTACTAGTATTAATTTTCGATAAAATTCTTTTGTTATATTGTCTCTATTTCATAGCTAAAGCCGGCTAATGATAACAGGTATATATTATGAAGTACCTTTCATTCATAGTGCATTTGACCAGTCCAATGACGATATTGTACCATTTCCTGTTTTGGGCGAAGAAGATGTCGCAAGTTCATGAATACGTGTTTTACAGTATCATCTTCATTAACTCTGTCCCACATACATATGCTTTCTGACGTCTTTACAGTAGTCAACTTTTCTCCTTTTGCCAAAATGTTTTCAATTTTATTCAACAATTGTTCTCTCATTTAAAACTATTTTCCATTTTTTCAAATTCAACATATGGTTAAACAAGAGTTGTGGGAGGACAATATAGCTCGCCTATCAGGGCCTACTTCAGAACAGTTATAGCATTAGGTAAAGTCACACAGTATCACCTATTGCAAGATAATCACAAAAGGGGCACAAAATCCATTCCAGAGTTATGGGACTTGACATACAGGGTCATATAATGACCCTGAATAATTGTGTGAAGTTTCAAAGCAACAGCATACACAGTGTCTGAGAAAAGGCCTTGCACGCAAAGGTTTGACCAAACTTTTAAGTCCAAAAAGGGGCACAATTCAATCAAAATCCATTCAAGAGTTATGGGACTTGACATACAAGGTCACCTAATGACCCTGAATAAGTGTGTGAAGTTTCAAAGCAACAGCATACACAGTGTCTGAGAAAAGGCCTTGCACGCAAAGGTTTGACCAAGCTGGCAATGCGTACGCCAACGCAGACGCCAACGTGATTACATAAGCTCCCCTATTTCTTTGAATAGAGCTAAAAATGAGATACAGCAAGAAAAAAGGCTTATCTAAACAGAGGTTTAGGTAGATCTTCCCTGAAACTTAATCTTACATAAACACCATATGATCCTATTTCTATAAGTCTGGACTACCTTTAATAAATGAAATGTTTTTAATTTGTAGTATTTGGCTTTTCATGTGTCTGTTTGTATGTTGTTTGACACGTCTTTCAACAATTGTTAAGTTTTATCATTATGAGCAAATTTCCACTTTTATCAAAATGCTTTCAAAAGTCTTCTGCTGCAGAGGCGTCAAAATGCATCCACATGTGGGAAAGGGTTATAGATTATTTTGAAACACAGTGTCTATTAAGATCATATAGCTATCATGCACTCTCAGATCGTTATCTATTCTTCATAAAATATCCCTCAAGGATGGCCTCTCCTGGAACATGGCGTATATGTTACCTGATTTCTGTCCCCGATTTTCGATGGGCGACCCACAGGGAGACTAAATTTTCTTCCAGCTGCTCATTGTCTTGGTAGTTACGCATTTTTCTCTTCCTGAAATATGTTGACAAACAGTCAAATTATAATAAAATCAATGTAACTAATTTTAGAACTCAGTAATTACAAGGCTTATCGCAGGACAGCATTGCCACAAGATTATAAATCCAAAACATTTTGTTAACAAATTGTAAACAGTCACAAACAACCGTTTCAACATAAGCTGGTCCACAGGAAATAATAAGTAGAATCATTGACCATTTCAAAAATCGTCTCTATGCAGCCTGATCTGGTTCTACAATGTTCACTTATAAGTTCTAGAAGGTTTCAATCGACTTCTGACAAATTAGCCGTCTCGCGAGAACACCAACATTGTTGACTCTGCATCGACCTGAATCAGCCTAAGCATGCCGCGCAGGCTAACACCGACAGACACTTTTCGCCTCCTGTGGATTCTGCTTCAGGAAGCATTTCTCTATACCTCTATCCCCCTGAGATGGAATGTGTTGGCCAAGATTAGCCTGTGCAGGTTGATCTGGGTCGATATATTACGCAGAGACCATAATGTTGGTTTTCTCATGGGATGGCTCAAACAGTGTATATCTGCATGAGATTAAATAGATGTGCAAGCGGATCATTATCGAACCCTGTACCAAGTAAGCCAAGGTTGGTTTTCCTGACCACCTCTCAAATATTCTTTAATTTAGAGAGATTTTACATGTTTATGCCTTGATTCTTTCAAAGTTCTCTGTTGCAGATTTATTGAACATTGAGAAATGGCTTTTTTAAAAGAGGTGAGAGGTAATATTGAGAAGAAACCTGAGACCATCTGCATCTCGTACCAAAGGTCCCGGGTTCGAAATCCCTTGATGACCGGGTTTCTGCCTTTGTAATTCTTCTACATAAACCGAGAAAGTTCTGGTTATATTTCCAGGAAGCAGAAATTGAGTGGGATTAATATAAGCTTAAAGCTTGTTTCATAATCAATGTAAAATAAACAAGTTAATGGAGTATTGCAAGCAATGCAAAAGTCCTCTACTAGACGAGGATAGCCCATTGTGTATTGTATGTTCATTTTTGGACACATCATCTTGTTAGGAAGACTTATTGTGTGAAGTAATACCAAAATCGATTCAAGCACGTGGAAGATACAGCCTGGTCAAAAAATTGCGATCGGACAATCCTTGAGCCCAAACTGTGACCTTGACCTTGGGAGGTGGCTGGGTGCATCACACATCACATTATTTTGGAGAAATATTGTGTAAAGTAGTATCAAAATTCATTCAAGCGTGTGAAAGTTACAGCCCGGACACGAAATTATGATGGGACAAAGTTTGAGCCCAAACTGTGACCTTGAGCTTGGAAGTAGCTGGCTTGGTGAAGGACATGACACATCATCTTGTTATGTTGAATAATTGGGTGAAGTAATGTCAAAATCCATTCAAGCATGTGGACGATACAGCCTGGAAAAGAAATTTCGGACGGACGAACGGACTGATGGACACAAGCAAACCTGTAGTCCCCAAACAGGTCTCTGACCTGTAGGGGACTTATAAGTTAAAATATAAGGAAGTGTTTACGGATAAAGTAATACTTACAGTGAATCACTGATCAGACCTTTAAAAACCTGAAAATAAATAGTTTTAACAAGTTGAAGATGACAGAAAGTAAATATTTAACAAACAAGAAGGCCATGATGGCCCTGGATCGCTCACCTGATTTTGTTTTATTTCACTTTAGCCATATAAGCGCCACCTCCTGGCGGCCATAGTTTTCGACCAGTCAACATGGATTGTAGGCATCTGATAGAGGGTCACCCTAGGAACATTTCTACAAAATTATTTGAAAATCGACCAGACACTTTCGGAGAAGAAGATTTTTCAAGTTTACACTATATCCATATAAGGCAAAATAGCCCTTCCCCTTGGCGGCCATGTTTTTTGACCAATCAACATGGCTTGAAGGAATCTGAGAGAGGGTCAACTTAAGGAACATTTCTAAAAAAATATTTGAAAATCCGCCTGACACTTTCGGAGGAGAATATTTTTTAAGTTTTTACAATAGCCATATAAGGCAAAATAGACATGCCCCCTGGTGACCATATTTTTAAGTTTTCACTATAGCCAAATAAGGCAAAACAGCCCTCACCCTGGTGGCCATGTTTTTAAGTTTTCACTATAGCCAAATAAGGCAAAACAGCCCTCACCCTGGTGACCATGTTTTTAAGTTTTCACTATAGCCAAATAAGGCAAAACAGCCCTCACCCTGGTGGCCATGTTTTTTGACCAATAAACATGGCTTGAAAGAATCTGATAGAGTCATCCAAGGATTGATTGATTGGGGTTTAACGCCGTTTTTAACAATTTCTCAGTTATATCACGGCGGCCAGTTCACCTACTCATGCATTTCCTGGTTTTCTCACACCAGTACTCCACACAACAATCTTCCCAAGCAACTGGCTGCTTTTCCACATAGACGTAGCCCATTGGTGGAAGACGAATGACACATGTCGCATTGACTTTTGTCAATCGTCAGAAAGAAAGTTGGCCGAGCTGGGATTCAAACTCACAACCCCTGGATTGACAGCCCGCGTCGTTACCGACTGAGCTACCGGGGCTCGGCCTGAATTATAGTAAATTAGATGCAAATAACAAGAGCGCCAAATGTCACAAAATACGTCTGTCCTGTTTTTTTAAGACCAAGTTTAGTGATAATTTGTTGTACATCAGCCAAACTTAGAGAGCAGACACTGTTAGTACAGAGGGACATAATTGTGTAGTGACTAAGATAACGTTGTAAGTTATCAAAGGTAATTTCTATAATTTAAGGGCGATAAATCTTGATTGTCTAAAGCGATATGGCTAGTTATCAAACTTGTCCGAGATATTATCCCAATACACATTCTGACCAAATTTGGTGATGATTGGAAAAAGGCTTCTAAAGTTATTGAGCTGACAACATACTGGACGCGCCCGCCCGCCAGCCCGCCCGTACGCCGCAGGTAAAACTATAATACGATTCGTATTTTCAAAAGGCATTTGTAAAATATTTACAAATCAGACATTGGATTCAATTGCATGGATGTATAGGCAAACATTTGTCACAAGCACTATAAAGATTCCTGGATTATGGCTAAAATATAGCAGTGCTTCAACCCAATTGGACGACTTGAGAGTGATCCTATTTAAAACTTTAGAATAATATATATCTAACAATGGTCTTAATATGGAAGAAATCTATCAACATTATGTTATTACAAGTCTTTAAAGACTTCAACCAAATCATGAACTTAATACATTCTGGCTAAACATGAACAATGACCATAGTCTAAGCTGAATAATTCCAAAGCATTCAGTAAAGATCCGTTTTTTAGCATCCTTAAATGCACTCAAAAAGTCATTGTATGCTCAATTTAATGAATAAAAAATTTTTAGGCACGCCCTTTGACATTTTCCACTATTATTAAGGCAAACCTTCTGACCAAGTTTCAACAAGCTCAAGTTAAAAAAAGCGGCTTTCAAATGTTAACAAAATTTTCTTTTAATCTTGTTTTTTAACTCTGCATGAACCAGTTTCAAGAATTTTCCAAAGTTTGACATGTATGTTCTGATAAACTTTCATGAAGATTAGATGCAAAGTGTCGACAAAGCAATTGTTGATGATGAACGGACAACATACAACAGGTGATCACAACAGTTATAGCACTTACATAATGGTTGACAAAGCAATTGTTGATGATGAACGGACAACATACAACAGGTGATCACAACAGTTATAACACTTACATAACGCGTCACAAGTAGTGACATGCTTAGGCTGATCCGGGTCGATACTTTACGCAGTCCACAATGTTGGTTTTCTCGTGAGACGGCTCATATGATGATGTCGTGTCATTTTATAAGTTTTCTCATCCTTGTTTATTGCTATAAATCCATATAGTATTTGTAATATCGAGGTATTCAAACCTCTAAAATTAGGATTCCCATATTTCAGGTATTACTTGCTTCTTTTTTCAGTTCCTGGTATTTTAATATCCGCTGAAAAGGAAATCATGTTCTGAAGTGGTCCAAGATGGTACGTGGAACACATCTGTTTCCGTCAGGTAGACATGTCAGGTAACTTTGACAAACAATTAATCCTTTCCTACATAAAACAAATCTGCAGAAGATGACCTCAAAAATATCTAGGCAAAAAGATGGCTAATCTCTTTGAATTAAAGTATCACTACTGAATACAGTAGAAAGCATTGTGGTAGAAGGATAAATTCCTCAATAAGAGAAATTTATCCTTTTTGTTACAATGTTTTCAAAAATTGTCTGATGCAATTGCCTCAGAATGCATATGTAAGTGGGAAAGGATTCAGTCAAAGAGTGATGGACAGACAGATGGAACGGTGATCCCTATGTGTCTTTCCCAAAGTACAGACAGGCAATACAAGAGTTTTACAATTAATATAAATAATGGAATTGCTTTAACCGCTAGTAGGAAAGGATTCAGTCAAAGAGTGATGGACAGACAGATGGAACGGTGATCCATAAGTGTCTTTCCCAAAGTACAGACAGGCAATACAAGAGTTTTACAATTACTACAAATAATGGAATTGCTTCAACCGCGAGTAAGAAAGGATTCAGTCAAAGAGTGATGGACAGACAGATGGAACGGTGATCCATAATTGTCTTTCCCAAAGTACAGACAGGCAATACAAGAGTTTTACAATTACTACAAATAATGGAATTGCTTCAACCGCGAGTAAGAAAGGATTCAGTCAAAGAGTGATGGACAGACAGATGGAACGGTGATCCATAAGTGTCTTTCCCAAAGTACAGACAGGCAATACAAGAGTTTTACAATTACTACAAATAATGGAATTGCTTCAACCGCGAGTAAGAAAGGATTCAGTCAAAGAGTGATGGACAGACAGATGGAACGGTGATCCATAAGTGTCTTTCCCAAAGTACAGACAGGCAATACAAGAGTTTTACAATTACTACAAATAATGGAATTGCTTCAACCGCGAGTAGGAAAGGATTCAGTCAAAGAGTGATGGACAGACAGATGGAATGGTGATCCCTAAGTGTTTTTCCCAAAGTACAGACAGGCAATACAAGAGTTTTACAATTACTACAAATAATGGAATTGCTTCAACCGCGAGTAAGAAAGGATTCAGTCAAAGAGTGATGGACAGACAGATGGAACGGTGATCCCTATGTGTTTTTCCCAAAGTACAGACAGGCAATACAAGAGTTTTACATCTAATACAAATAATGGAATTGCTTCAACCGCGAGTAGGAAAGGATTCAGTCCAAGTGCAATAAACAGACAGACATGATGGAAAGACGATCCCAGGCAACACTAAAATAATACAAACTCAAGTCTGTTCGCGCAAACTGAAGATCCCTGACAAGGTTTAGATTGGGAAAGTTTGAAATTTAAAACTATCACTAACATTCAAGTGTTTGTAATTATTGACATGGAAAATAATTCATCAACACTTTCTATTGATTTCTTATATTGTGTAATAACAGTCGAATTTGTCTTAAGCAGCCACCCAGAGGAGAGTCAAAATTTGGCTGCTGAACACAGGTGACTGCTCTGTACAAGTCAAATAAAGAAGAAAATGTTGTTTTGGAAAATCTTCAAGTGGCTTCTGAACAGAGGTGACACAAGTTTTACTGTATGTCAAATTATCAAGAGGAAACATTATGCTATTCATAAGCAACAGTGAATTTGAGAACTGCTAGTAAAAACAAACCTTTGGTAGCAAATCTCATAAAAATATGTTTTTCTTGTTCATTGTTCGGAACAGCGAGTCGCCATTTACCAGGTCATTCTATTTCTGGATCCAGCTGGCGATGTTTTATGACTGTATCTATATCAGGCTCACTCTCCGTTATCTCCCCTTCGTCGATTCCTTCTTCCATCTTCTCCTGTTAATTATAATATTGATTAATCCATTATAACTATGCAACAGGAAAAATGAAGTGTGTTTTCACATGTGTAACACTGTTTTTAATAATGTTCCTACAAGTCAATGCTATTTGATTCAAATATGTTTTGTTTATCAGAAGTTGCGTTAAAGCCTTTGTGACTGTTTCACAACCAGTGCTGATCCACATTAGACTGCATGGATAAGCAGGGTGATCTGGCTGTATACTTGACAAATGTAGTACAATTTCAGAAAGAAATTAAAGCGAGTGTTTGCAGGAGCACAAGTGTTACAATATTTCAATCAACAAAGTGAAGGCATGACAGCAAGACATACAGAGGTCAGCCAATTAAGAGATTCAAGGAATTCTCAAACAGGAATTCAGGTACATGTATATCTAGACAAAAGTATGTTATAAATGATTGCTGTATACATGGTTTAATGGTTAATATTATTTCTGTAATATCACATCATGGTGGCCAGTGGACCTTCAAATTCATTTGTGCACACATACTTTCCAGGCAACTGGCTACCTTCCCACATAGAAGACGTAAAACACCAAACAATCAATCAATCAATAAGATTGATGTTAGTAACAATACACTTCATCAGACAGGATTTTGAGGGAATATACAAAATATTCAAGACAGGATTTGGGGGGAAATTACAAAATATTCAAAGGTTCTTGTATTAGTTACGACACACAGTACTAAGACCTAAAATGCCACTAACCATCCTCTTACCTCATATTATTTGTCTGAACTGTTTAACCCTTTCCCACATATAGACGCTTTCTGAAGCCTCAGCAGCAGACGACATTTGAAAAGATTGTGACCAAAGAAGAAATTGCTCAAAACTGTTTTAAGTAAGTATACCCTCATTTATAGGCATTTTCTATATTTTAGACCACATGTTTCCAAAGTTGTCTGCTGCAGATTTGTTGTAAGTGCGAAAGGGTTATAAGATATAAAAACGAGAGTGCCATGAGGCCATGGATCTCTCATCTGAGAATGTGCTCTTTATGACAAGATCAATATTTCCAGGTCACTCAATTGCTCTGATCAATGCATCAATTACTCTGATCAATGCATCAATTACTCTGATCAATGCATCTTAATGCTTGCCCATTTAACCCTTTCCCACATACAGATGCCTCTGAAGCAGATAACTTTTGAAAACATTGTGGCAAAAGGAAATATTGATTATAATGAGCAATTTCTATTTTTGCCACAATGTTTTTAATTCTAAATAATAATTAAACTTTTATTTTAAGAGATTTTTTACTCTTTTGCCAATATGTTTTGAAAGTCAACTGCTGCAGAGATGATGTATGTTGGGAACAAATCTGCAGCAGACGACTTTGAAAACATAGTGACAAAAACCCAAATAATCTCCATAAAAGATAACTTTATTATTAAATAGAGTTGAAAACATTGTGGCAAAATGTGAAATTGCTTATATTGAGCAATTTCTCCTTTTGTCACAATGTTTTCAAAAGTCGTCTGCTGCAAATGCGTCTACAAGTGGGAAAGGGTTAAAGCATATCTGAATTCTAACTGCAACAGGTCCTAATCCCTAGGGGCCAACAAAAAAATTGTCAAAATATCTTGACATTAGACAAGCACTTTAATATGTTCGTCATTTTAATCATTTTCTGATGCCGCCACTGGTTTGTTTTTCAACAAATCCAAATGGCTTAAGTAATTTTTGTACAAAGTCGTCATGGGATTTCTGCAAACTTACGTTGGAAACTTTGAGAGAGAAAAAAAATAAAAATTGTTACATTTTATCCCTTTTCTGATGCTATTCAGTAGCCGGAGGGTAATCCAAGCAACATTTCTGCTAAATTGGAATATTTTTATTAATTTAAAAATAGTTAATTATAATATTGGCAGACGTTCAATTTTATAAGTTAGCAGACAACTTTTTTCCTTATTTGGTCTTGTGTATATTTTCTTAGTTGGTCAGACACATTTGACGATTTAAACATTCTAACCAATTAGTAATCTGATTGATGTCTTTGATGTCATTGGTTAAAATTAAAATATGTTCATGCATGACAAATCGTGGGCAACACGAATCACAGTTTGAAAAGTTATTGACAAGAGCTCTTCTAATTTGATTAATTTGTCAAAAAAAATAAATATTTGTAAGTCTCAAGTTGTTAAGAGAGACGCGTATAGACCTCAACTGTGGTCTTTTTGTTATATATATTGGACAATTAATTTAATTAGATATTGAATAACAAAGAAGTATTAAGTATGAGGACTGACTAAAAGCAGAATACTTCAGTTGCTGTTAGTTGCAACTTTGAAAATGGGACCGAAAAATAAAGGTCGGGCGGGAAAAGGGCTAGAAAGAGAACAGATTAGCGATGACGAACAGGTTAGCCAACTTAGAGAACTCGGCGTCAACCAACTCAAGATATCGCCTCATGCAGAATTTTCCCTTCAGGGAGCCTCAGGAGAAATGGAACAACAACAACCAGAACCGGTGTATAGGCAAGTTTCTCCTCATAAAGTGTTATTGACAGAGGAAGACTATGCTGACGAAATGGAGAACAGGAGAAAGGAGCTAGAGCAGCAAAGAAGCAGAGTGCGGCAGAGTAACAACATTTTAATTTCAAAGGACACTTTTGTCGATGAAGGTGAGGAATCGGGGGCTAGACCTAAGGTTTTGTCCCAGAAAAGAACGTGTTTGGATGGCGCAAAGGTGATGACAATTGATGACCTGCGTAGAGATGACCAAATAAAGTACTTGGTTAAGAATGAATCAAAAAAACTTGGGTTGCGTGAGTTTTTGGTTGGTGACTCTTCTTCTGAAAGTGAAAATGAGTCTTCAGTTTCAAACAATTCATGCCTATCTGAAGTAAAGAAAGGACATAAACATATAATTAAGAAAAGTGGTAAGCAAGTGTCCGGTATTAATGCCACAGCATCTGACAGGGTAAAGTACCCACAACGTTGGCCTCATGCACATTTGCAATTTGAGTATGTAAATAAGCAAATGAAATTTGAAGATTTGGACTTTAAACTTTTTGTAGCGGGTGAGTTAGAGATTATTGCTTGTGAAGATGTTTCTGCAGTTGAGAAAGCTGGCCGTCTCGAGTTGTTGAGGAAAATCGCATACTACTAAGGAACTTATGAGTTTGCTGGCTTGAAATCTTTTTACGCAGCTTGGTTGCGGGAAATTGAACTGGGTAAAAAGAAGTGGGCAGACGATTCTCAACATATTGAGACGGCAATTCTGTCAAAGTATGTTTTGAAGAATAGGGCTGTGTCAAATTTTAAGAAAGATACCTCTCGCATTTTGAATGATAGCACTGAAGAAAGGGTATGGTTTTGCTCTGAATTTCAGAGAAATACATGTCTACACAAAATAATCACCTGTGTGTAATTAAAGGTAAACAGAGGTTGGCCATACACATTTGCGCATGTTGGTTAAAGGACAGGAAGAAACTTGAACATCCTGAAAGTTCGTCTTGCTGTCCACATTTGCCAAATTGACTTAAATCTGGTTTAGATATAAACACAGTCAAGGAGCAAATAACCAAAAATGAAAGAAAATCTTTAGTTGATATTTTTCTACCTAAATTTCTTTTCTTTGATAAGAAAAATAATAAAGATACTAGTACTGCTGTAATATCTCAAAAATTAGATTTGAGAAAACATATTTGCAATCATTCAAATAAATGTGAAATTTGTAAGGTTACCAAAAACAATATAAAAATTGACAACATTGAGCAATTTTTAAACACTCATTACTTAGTTAAAAACTCTGGAAAATTTAATTTTGAATATTGCAAGATTCAGGTTAATGACAGATTTAACATGCAGTATCTTTGATCATTGCTAACAGATTATAAGGATGATCAAATTTGTGATTTATTAGAATTTGGATTCCCAATTGGATATTTGGGCAGTGAAGATGATTTTCCAGAAGTAAATCAAAAGTCGCTATGGAAATTTAGAAATCATAAAGGAGCTTTGGAATTTTCTGATATGCTAACATATTTGACAAATCGGGTATAAAAATATCCCCACTAAACTCTTTACCCAAACAAGATGCGTTTGTGAAACACTGATGCCCCCCAATGGCAACATCTAGGTCAAAGGTCAAGGTCGCAAGGTATACACATGTGAAATATGGTAGCATTACCTGTTATTGTTCAAAAGTAGTGGGGAAGGTTAAAAAAAAAATTGAGAATGGCAACATCTAGGTCAAAGGTAAAGGTCGCAAGGTCAAAAATGTTGGTACTGACAGAAAGGTCATGTCACAAGGAATACACATGTGAAATATGGTAGCCGTATCTGTTATGGTTCAAAAGTAATGGCCAAGGTTAAAGTTTTTTTCGAGAATGGCAACATCTAGGTCAAAGGTCAAGGTCGCAAGGTCAAAAATGTTGGTACTGACATGTGAAATATGGTAGCCATACCTGTTATGGTTCAAAAGTAATGGCCAAAGTTAAAGTTTTTTTCGAGAATGGCAACATCTAGGTCAAGGTCAAGGTCGCAAGGTACTGACAGAAAGGTCATGTCACAAGGAATACACATGTGAAATATGGTAGCCGTATCTGTTATGGTTCAAAAGTAATGGCCAAGGTTAAAGTTTTTTTCGAGAATGGCAACATCTAGGTCAAAGGTCAAGGTCGCAAGGTCAAAAATGTTGGTACTGACAGAAAGGTCATGTCACAAGGAATACACATGTGAAATATGGTAACCGTACCTGTTATGGTTCAAAAGAAATGGCCAAGGTTAAAGTTTTTTTTGAGTATGGCAACATCTAGGTCAAAGGTCAAGGTCGCAAGGTCAAAAATGTTGGTACTGACAGAAAGGTCATGTCACAAGGAATACACATGTGAAATATGGTAGCCGTATCTGTTATGGTTCAAAAGTAATGGCCAAGGTTAAAGTTTTTTTCGAGAATGGCAACATCTAGGTCAAAGGTCAAGGTCGCAAGGTCATGTCACAAGGAATACACATGTGAAATATGGTAACCGTACCTGTTATGGTTCAAAAGAAATGGCCAAGGTTAAAGTTTTTTTTTAGTATGGCAACATCTAGGTCAAAGGTCAAGGTCGCAAGGTCAAAAATGTTGGTACTGACAGAAAGGTCATGTCACAAGCAATACACATGTGAAATATGGTAGCCGTATCTGTTATGGTTCAAAAGTAATGGCCAAGGTTAAAGTTTTTTTCGAGAATGGCAACCTCTAGGTCAAAGGTCAAGGTCGCAAGGTCAAAAATGTTGGTACTGACAGAAAGGTCATGTCACAAGGAATACACATGTGAAATATGGTAGCCGTACCTGTTATGGTTCAAAAGTAATGGCCAAGGTTAAAGTTTTTTTTGTGCAGACAGACAGACAGACCAACAGACAGACCAACAGACAGACCAACAGACAGGCCAAAAACTATATGCCCCCCGAATCGGAGATTCCGTGGGGGCATAAAAAGATACTGTAGAAAGAAGAGTAACTAGAATTGTTTTGACAAAAACATATGTCTCCCCCTCAAATATCTGTCAAAATCTCTCAAAACATTCCAACCTATAAAGCAGACAAACAAAAATTTGACCAAGTTGGACAGTACTCAATTTTTAATTACTAATGTTTTGTCTTGACCTGGTACAAAGTGGACATGATTTCAAATGGTTTACAGAAACACATATTTTTACTGCAGCTGTAACATTCAAGACTGAAGTATTCTTCAAAACAGTTAACAACTGTTGCTAAACATAAGCAAGCCGTCTTGGAGATATTGAGTGGACAGGAAATAAAGCCTAAAACCTTTGAGCTTCAAGCGTGACCTTGACCTTGAACCGGTATGGTCGAGACGCGGGTTCTGCATGTCGCCTTGATGAGGTGAACATGTGACCCAAGTTTCATGAAAATTCTTTAAGCTGTTTTGGAGATATGGAGCGGCACAAAATAAAGCCTCAAACCTTTGACCTTCAAGCGTGACCTTGACCTTGACCCAGTATGTTCGAGACGCGGGTTCTGCACGTCGCCTTGATGAGGTGAACATGTGACCAAATTTTCATGAAAATCCTTCAAGCCGTCTTGGGAGATATTGACTGGACACGAAATAAAGCCTAAAACCTTTGACCTTCAAACGTGACCTTGACCTTTAACCGGTATGGTTGAGACGCGGGTTCTGCACGTCGCCTTGATGAGGTGAACATGTGACCCAAGTTTCATGAAAATCCTTTAAGGAGATATGGAGCGGACACAAAATAAAGCCTCAAACATTTGACCTTCAAGCGTGACCTTGACCTTGACCCAGTATGGTCGAGACGCGGGTTCTGCACGTCGCCTTGACGAGGTGAACATCTGACCCAAGTTTCATGAAAATCCTTCAAGCCGTCTTGGAGATATTGAGTGGACACGAAATAAAGCCTAAAACCTTCGACCTTCAAGCGAGAACTTGACCTTGAACCGGTATGGTCGAGACGCGGGTTCTGCACGTCGCCTTGATGAGGTGAACATGTGACCCACGTATCATAAAAATCCTTTAAGGAGATATGGAGTGGACACAAAATAAAGCCTCAAACCTTTGACCTTCAAGCGTGACCTTGACCCAGTATGGTCGAGACGCGGGTTCTGCACGTCGCCTTGATAAGGTGAACATCTGATCCAAGTTTCATGAAAATACTTCAAACCGTCTTGGAGATATGGAGTTGACACAAAATAAAGCCTCAAACCTTTGACCTTCAAACGTGACCTTGACCTTGACCCGGTATGGTCGAGACGCGGGTTATGCACGTCGCCTTGATGAGGTGAACATGTGACCCAAGTTTCATGAAAATCTTTCAAGCCGTCTTGGAGATATGGAGCGGACACGAAATAAAGCCTCAAACCTTTGACCTTCAAGCGTGACCTTGACCTTGACCCTATATTGTCGAGACACGGGTTCTGCACGTCGCCTTGATGAGGTGAACATGTGACCAAAGTTTCATTAAAATCCTTCAAGCCGTTTTGGAGATATGGAGCGGACACGAAAAACAGGCTCAAACCTTTGACCTTCAAGTCTGACCTTGACATTGAACCTGTATGGTCGGGACATGGGTTCTGCACATCGCCTTCATGAGGTGAACATCTGACACAAGTTTCATGAAAATCCTTCAAGCCGTCTTGGAGATATGGAGCGGACACGATTTCGGACAGACAGACAGACAGACGCCCAGGACAAAAACAATATATCTCCCCTGTATACAGGGGGAGACATAATTCTGGATCTTAGTTTACCAAAAGGCAGTTCTGTGAATGATCATATAAGTAAAGATGTTTATTTAGGGGAGAAAGTAGACCTAGTTTATCCTTAAGTAGATGATTTTATTCAGATTATTAAACAAAAAGGTAAAGGCTGTTTATTGTTTAAAACTGACTTAAGGAGGGCATATAGGCAATTACCAGTTTGTCCATCATCTTACAATTTAATTGCTTTTATCTGGAAGAAACACATTTTCTGTGATACAGTTTTGAGTATGGGTAGTCGGTCATCTGCGATGTGTTGTCAACGGTTTACTAATGCTCTATCATTTATAATGTTTAAATTCGGAATTGATGTTTTGAATTTTTTGGATGATTTGGCTTTAGCCGAGAACAAGAAAAATGCACATTTTGCATTCTACACCTTACAGAAAGTATTAGAAAAATGTGGTATTGAAAAAGCAAAGAGTAAAGCTTCACCTCCATCTAATATCATGTCCTTTTTAGGAATTTTATTCAATACTATCACAATGACAATGGAAATAACACCTGAAAGATTGTTAGAATTGAAAGTATTAATATCATTTTGGCTTAGTAAAGAAACGGCTACTTTGAAAGAAGTTCAATCATTATTAGGAAAGCTCAATTTCATGGCTGCATGTTTTAGACCTGGTAGGATATTTGTGTCTAGAATGATACAATGGTTAAAAGTGTTATATAAAGAAGATAAAAGGTCACATTTAATTCCAAAATTTGTCAAAAAAGACATTTTGTGGTGGAATACCTTTTTCCCTCGCTACAATGGTATTTCTATGATGTTGTACGAGGAGTGGTGTCATCCAGATGAAACTTTTTCATCAGATGCATGTTTAACAGGATGTGGTGGTTTTAGTAATGGAAAGTTTTTTCATTCAGAATTTCCAATATATTTTAAAAATAGGAAATATTGTATTAATGTTCTAGAAATGTTGTCAGTTGTGGTTTGCCTTAAGCTGTGGGGCAAGTTTTTTAAG
Organism: Serripes groenlandicus; assembly: GCA_031761405.1. Lineage (NCBI taxonomy): Eukaryota > Metazoa > Mollusca > Bivalvia > Cardiida > Cardiidae > Serripes > Serripes groenlandicus. Next base: position 20,309,619 of record JASEVX010000014.1, read on the forward strand.
GGAAAAAGAATACAGATATTTTGTGACAATGAAGCAGTGTGTCAAGTGTTAAATTCAGGCAGATCTCATAATGAAATTTTACAGTCAGGACTTAGGGAGGTTGCATTCTTATCTGCGGAATATGAATTTCAAATTAGAGTAGTACATATAATTAGTGGAATTTCTAATAGAACTGCAGATCATTTATCTAGATGGAATTCGAGTCAAAAGCATATAGATGTGTTTTATATGCTCACCAAACAATTTAAGTTACAAGAATTTCAGACGTCTACTGAGGTATTTGAATTCACTAATAATTGGTAGCATTTGTACATAATTTGTGTTTCAGAGTATCAGATGACAGATTTAAGAAAGGATCTTAAGAGTTCTAGAAGATCTGCATATGCCGTTGGTACTTTAAAGAACCTGAAAATTCAATGGGAGGCTTATTTGATGTTTTGTATTTTCTTTGGTCTACAGAAACTACCATCTACCTCAAACACTTTAAGTCTTTTTGCTCAATTTTTAAGCAGAAGTTTCAAAGCTGTTCAATCAATTAAAAATTACATAAGCGGGGTTAAAACTATGCACTTATTATTAGGATATCCAGTCGATAAAATAATAATTTTATTGTAAATCTTACTATTACTGGGATAGCCAGACAGAATCCACATTATATTAAACAAGCACTCCCCATAACTCCAGATATTTTGCTGAAAATGGTAAAATATTTAGATTTATCATTAACAAGTAACTGGATTGCAAGCAATACCATAGTCCCCTACTGGTTTGCACTAAGTCCAAAAAGGGGCATAACTCATTAAAAAATTGACGAAATCCCAGGAAACGCGAACTTGATCTGTGACACATGATTACAAAGGCATATACAAAATTTCAGCTCAATACCTCAAAGCATGTAGAAAAAAAAGTGCGGAAAACGAATATTCTAAGTCCAAAAAGGGGCATAACTCATTAAAAAATTGACGAAATCCCAGGAAACGCAATCTTGATCTGTGACACATGATTACAAAGGCATATACAAAATTTCAGCTCAATACCTCAAAGCATGTAGAAAAAAAGTGCGGAAAACGAATATTCTAAGTCCAAAAAGGGGCATAACTCATTAAAAAATTGACGAAATCCCAGGAAACGCGAACTTGATCTGTGACACATGATTACAAAGGCATATACAAAATTTCAGCTCAATACCTCAAAGCATGTAGAAAAAAAGTGCGGAAAACTGATTTGCCGGACTGACTGACTGACTGACTGACTGACAGATGGACTGACGGACGGAGTGCAAACCTAATAGTCCCCTTCGGCAAGCCGGTAGGGGACTAATAAGTGACAGGGTTTACTGGTGTTTATTTTTATTTGCGTTCTTTCTTTTTGCTCGGAAATCAAATTTAGTTCCTAATATTAAGAAGGATATCAAAGAAGGTAAATGTTAATAAAAAGAATGGAATGTTGGTAGTTGAGATACAGTGGTCAAAAACCATTCAATTAGGTGAGAGAAAATTATTAATACCTTTAATACCTATCCCAGGATCTGTTTTGTGTCCAGTAATGTCTTATAAAAAGATGTGTGAAAAAGTTCCAGTTATTGACAATAAACCTTTATTGAGTCTGTCAAGAAATAACTATATAACATACTCAAAATTTCAAATAAAATTGAGACATCTTATAGAGAAAATCAATTTAGATCCACAATTATTCTCCACTCATAGTTTTAGAAGGGGAGGTGCAACCTTTGCTTTTAAATCAGGGGTTCCCTCTGAATTAATCCAGTTACATGGAGATTGAAGGTCCGATGCATATAAAAACTTTTTAACTTTCAATCTAGAAGATAAGCTACAAGTTGCTGAGAAAATGAAAGAAAGCATTTTACGTAACACATAAATAGGTGAAGATTATGATAAGTGAACTGTACAGTTGTTTATTGGAAGGTTATGGCTTAAATACAAAGTGGCTTAAGTACAAAGTTGCGGTTTAGCATACATTTCCATTATTGTATATTAAGTTATGTATAGTTACTCAGGTTTTATTTATTGATTTTGTAAATTTGTTTTTGTATCTGTAAGCATTGCTGGTTTTGCATGTATGTTTCAGATATCTATTTGCCAAGGGAGGTGGTGTAGTAGTTAGTTTTCAACAAAGTGTTTAGATTTGTTGGACTAGCTTGCCTGCTTCTGTTGTATGCATGTGAAACTGAGTTATGTTGATTAGATTTAACTTATGGTGCAAGGGAAGGAACTCCTACATAATGTTAAAGGATATTTGGTAGGAGTTTTTTCCCTTGGCAAACAGTCATTAGATGTTAAGATGAATTATATTATCAAAATTCTTATTACAGAATTGAGAAAGGTCACTATTATAAGTGATTCCATGGCCAAGTATGTTTCTGGCATCGAGGGTTGTATCGTTCAAGCCTTTCGAGGAGACACAATTGCCAGATTAACTCAAAGGCTTCAACGTCAGGAAGCAGAATTAGAGAAATTTCAATATGTGATTTTTCATGTGGGAACAAATGACATTGGAAACAGAGCTTCTAAGAGAGAAATGTTGTCCGATTTTGGAAATTTAATAGGAGTGTGCAGGAAAATAAAACCTTCAATAAACATTTGTATTTCCGCAATTATACCTAGACCGATAGATCATTCAGTCACTGATTTAGTTATAAGGGAAGTGAATTCCTACTTGAATAAAGAAATGAGCAAAGATATGCAGTTCAAAATTTTATGCACATACAAACCCTTTACGCATTGTGGGAGAGTTAAAAAGGAGCTTTTTGCAAAGAGAGACGGGGGTTACATCTCAATACAGAAGGAAATAATAGATTGAAACATTTCTTTCTTCAAGTTATTTCACATCTGTGAATTATTAGAAAATTATTTTTAAATGTGCATTCTTGTACAAAGTATGTTTAATTATGATAGGGGCAAATGTATATTACTTATTCTTGTATTTGTACAGGAATTGAAAGATTAACATGAATCCAGGGGTAGATGCAAGTAAGGATTGTTAAACTATTGCTTATGCTTGCTTCACTTATTACATCCATTCTCTATAGTAGAGGAGAATGGATAACATTTGTGATTTGAAATTAATCTGCATTATTGCTTCAGCTTAATCCTTTGTTTTTCTGTTTGTTTGTTGTTTTTTTTTTTTTTTTATTGAGGTTTTTGTTGTTTGTTTTTGTTTTGGCCGGTGGGTTGGCCGCTCGTTGGTAAAATCAATGTTTGATTATTACTTATAACAATTAGTTGTCTTGAGGATTGAAAGAAATAAATCCATTCTTTGTACAATTATGTGAAAGGCTTCTTCAATTGTAGTAAAAACAAATTATAATTATATTTTCAAATATCTTCATTTTTATTTTTCTCCTATGTTTAAAGAAAAGAATAATTGGAATATTTTTATTAATTTAAAAATAGTTAATTATGATATTGGCAGACGTTCAATTTTATAAGTTAGCAGACAACATTTTTCCTTATTTGGTCTTGTTTAAACATTCTAACCACAGTTTGAAAAGTAATTGACAAGAGAGGAAGCCTCTTCTAATTTGATTAACCACCCACCCACCCTACAACTTTTGTTACTTTCTTATATGAATAGTTTTTATAGCATTTGTTTCATGTTTGGTGTACATTATGTCATAGTTCATCATTTAGATTATTAGATTTTGAAGAGTTAGAATAAAACTTCATGTATCACCTATGCTTTCCTGTTAATCAATGTTATAGATTTGAATTCGAGATTGATCAAAAGAATAATATTGGCTGACAGGCGGTTCGTTGGTAAAATCAATGTTTGATCATTACTTATAACAATTAGTTGTCTTGAGGATTGAAAGAAATAAATCCATTGTTTGTACAATTATGTGAAAGGCTTCTTCAATTGTAGTAAGAACAAATTATAATTATATTTTCAAATATCTTCATTTTTATTTTTCCCCTTCTATGTTTAAAGAAAAGAATTATTATCTTAAAAATAGTCACCGACTTTCCGAGTAGAAGAATTATTTTAAGTGTTGTCATTTTCCCCCTTTCTGTATTTGCAGGAACCAAAGTCACCATTTTAACTTTATTCTTTGAACATTTGTTTATAGAGGACCACCAAAGAAACATGCCTGTGAAGTTTAACCCCTTGCAGGAACCAAAGTCATCATTTTAATTTTATTCTTTGAACAGTTTTTTTTAGAGGACCACCAAAGAAGCATGCCTGTGAAGTTTAACCCCAATTGACCCAGTGGTTTAAAAGGACAAAATTTAATGGTGATCAAATATGTGAACTAAAATTACAAAAATAGAATGACAATTCTGAAATTGATCAGAATAATAGTAGAGAAAGAAAGGACTAATTGCATGTTTAGAGCAATCTTTCATTTCGCAGTAATGTTATTTAAACACATGTACACCAGAAAGATTAACAGGGGGTTATATGAGGGAATGGGCCGAATCGTGTCAATGCCCTTCCACCCTTTAACCCTTTCCCACATACAACAAATCTATGGCAGACAACTTTGATAATGTCGCCTTTGAAACTATAAATGAATTATATTGAAAAGTTGAACAAATTGTGGCAAAAGAAGAAATTGCTCATTATGAGCAATGTCTCCTTTTGACACAATGTTTTCAAATTTCATCTGTGGCAGCAGTGTCGGACACCTGCAGTTGTTGACTCAGCTACGCTCAAAATGTGTACAAGTGGGAAAGGGTTAAAACAGTCTAAACCATTACTTCACATGACTGTTCAAAGGTCGTCTGCTTTACATTGATAAGACAAACAATTTTAACAATCTAGAAAACTGAAAGATTTACACTTTATATCATTATAATTCTTAAATCATAAATTTTTCAACCATTTGGTCTTTATCAAGATTTAAAACAAGAGGGCCATGATGTCCCTGGATCGATCACCTATGCATTATGCTTTGTATTGTGGTCAGGTAAGCTAATAAATACAAGAGGTCCAATGTCAAGTATAGCTCCATTTGAGACCAGGCAAAATAACCTAACCAATGTTGTGTGTCTTTTGTCAAATTAATAGGAAATAAAGAAACTGAATAATTTGAACATTTTTTGTAGAGGGCCCCTAGACAATGCTTCACACGAAAAATCTGAGCTCTAGGCCTTTTGGTTTCAGCCAAGAAATGTTCAAAGTTTTTCCCTATATATGTGAAAAGGGTGATCCCCGGGATGTGGTAATTTTTTACCCCATAGGCATAATTTGAACAATATTGGTAGAAGACCACAAAACAATGCTACACACCATATATTTAAAACCTAGACCTTTGGGTTTAAGCCAAGAAATGTTCAAAGTTTTTCCCTATATATCTCTATGTAAACAAGAGACCACATATGGAACATTCCTGTAAAGTTATTTTTTAACCAGTCCATTGGTTTAGAAGGAGAAGTCATTTGTAGGAAATTGTTAACAGACATACGTACATATGACGCCAGACGGTGAGTGATCACAAAAGACCACCTCGCACTTCATGCTTAGGTGAGCTAACAAGAGGGCCAAGATGGCCCTAAATCAATCATCTGAATTATAGTTGATTGATTGATTGATGTTTAACACCGTTTTTAACAATTTCTCAGTTATATCACGGCGGCCAGTTCACCTACTCATGCATTTCCTGGTTTTCTCACACCAGTACTCCACAAAACAATCTTCCCAAGCAACTGGCTGCTTTTCCACATAGACTTAGCCCAGTGGTGGAAGACTAATGACGCATGTCTCATTGACTTTTGTCAATCGTCGGAAAGAAAGTTGGCCGAGCCGGGATTCAAACTCACAACCCCTGGATTGACAGCCGGCGTCGCTACCGACTGAGCTAAAGGGGCTCGGCCTGAATTATAGTAAATAAGAAGCAAATATTTAACTGCAAATATCTGTGAAAATTTAATCAGGAGTTAAAATGAAACTGCAAGGAGTGGATACTCAGTTATAGAAATAGTTTATCAGTAAAAGCAAGTTGTATCTTGAAATCTAACAAGAACTTTAATAAGAATGGAATTATAAAGTTTTGTAATTTTGCACCTTTCCTGATCAATGCGGCTTTGCTGCCCTGTTTGTCAACGAAATCAATATGGCTTGGACAGAGTCACTCAAAGAACATTTCTGACAAATTATGTTGGAATCTGACAAATGGATTATGGAGATGGAGGTTTTTAAAGTTTGGGTATTTTTCACAATTTCTGATGCCTTAGCAACAAAAGTTCTACACAGAATGTAAGTCTTTGAACAATTTTGAAAGAGAACCATCAAAGGAACATTCCTGTGAAGTAACGTTGAAATTAGTCGAGTGGAATGGTAGTTGTCATTTGTAGCTAAAAGTTCAATTTACCCCTTTTGCGATGACGTGAAGTTACTATGATTTTGTAACCAATCAATACAGCTTGAAAAAATTAAGTAGAGGATCACTGAAGTAAGACACCTATTCAAATTTCTGAATATCAAACAAGGACTTAATAAAAAAAATGGAATTTCCAAATTTGGTCTTTTGCCCCTTTTCTGATGCCTCCTGCCTGCCTTGTTTTTCAACCAAACAGTATGCCTTGAACAATCTTTGTAGAGGGTCACCCAAGGAACATTTCTACTGAACTATATTGGAATCTGACATGCAGATTCAGAGGAGAAGATTTTTAAAGTTTGGACATTTTGCCCCTTTTCTGATGCCGCAGCAACCAAAGTTCTCAATGGAATTTAAATCTCGAACAAATTTGAAAGAGGGCCACCAAAGGAACATTCCTGTGAAGTTTGGATGAAATTGGTCCTGTGGTTTAGGAAATGATATTTAAAAGCTAAAAGTTAACGAGACGTTTTTGCCCCTTTTCTGATGCCTCTTGACTGCCATGTTTTTCAACCAAACAGTATGCCTTGAACAATCTTTGTAGAAGGTCACCAAAGGAACATTTCTACTAAACTATATTGGAAGCCGACATGCAGATTCAGAGGAGAAGATTTTTAAAGTTTGGACATTTTGCCCCCTTTCTGATGCCACAGCAACCAAAGTTCTTAATGGAATTTAAATCTTTGAAGGCCACCAAAGGAACATTCCTGTGAAGTTTGGATGAAATTGGTCATGTGGTTCAGGAGGAGATGATGTTTAAAGCTAAAAGTTTACGACGGACGACGGACAAAAAGTGATCAGAATATCTCACCTTGAGGTGATCTAAAAATACAACGGAAATTTAAGTGCAGTCCATTCTTGTGTCAAAGAGATCAAAAATGTTTTACTGACTTTCTTTCCTTTGGAAAACCTAATATACAAAGTTTGAAAGATTTATATTGATAAAGAATTGAAAATATTGCAATATAAGGTGAAATTGCTAAAATTTCACTAGCAATTTCACCTTTTAATTGCAATGTTTTCAAAAGTCATGTTCAATTGCAGGGGTCAAATGTTGTTTGTGTGATGTAATGGCTTTATGATCTATACCTCTCATCCTTCGAGTTTTGGTTCAGTTTCAGATTTCTTTTCTTCTGTCAGATCCAAATTATCATTTGCTTCCATCTCTTCTTCTTGTCTTTCATCATTAAATTGTACTGGTCCCTTTTTTACTCTCTGGTTCTAAATAAAAGAGTGACATAAATAGATGTTATTTTTTCCATTGTGATTTAATTTCACTGTAAACAAATGTTCAATTATACCACTGGTAGTAATGACTGCCCTCCTTCGTGCTGAGGGATGCGTGGTTAGCATTACGACTGACTGTTGTCAGGATGTATGGATCAGTAGTACTTGTAACCTAGGAAATGGTTAGCATTACGACCGACTGTTGTCAGGATATATGGATCAGTAGTACTTGTAACCTAGGAAATGGTTAGCATTATGACTGATTGTTGTCAGGATATATGGATCAGTAGTACTTGTAACCTAGGAAATGCCGTGATAAAACTGAAAAATTGTTGATAGTGGCGTAAAGCATCAAACAATCAATCAACTATACCACAGTGACCAATAATCCAGTCCTTTGCATTTTCTTGTATATGCCCTAGAAAACAGTTTGCAGACAAACAGAGAAATCTGTATGAGCGGAGAGGTTAACTCATTCCCTCATATAGACGCTTTCTGACCCCTCTGCTGCAGACGGCATCAAAAGAAGAAATTGCTCAAAACAAGCAATTTCTCCTTTTGTCACCATGTTTTCAACTCTATTAAGTTATTGTTCTTTCATTTAACGAGGTTTTCTATGCTTTTGCTTAGACGTTTTCGTCTGCTGCAAATTTGTTGTATGTGGGAAGGGGTTAAGACACAACAATCTTACCATCCTTAACCTCTTTTTTGTCAGTTCCATTGTTGTCTGGTCTTTTTGGTTTTTAGCCCAAGTCTTCCTTGACTGTTTCATGACTTCTGCTCAATTTCAGCATGGCTTTAGAGGCAGTTAGTCTGTCTTCCCATATAACATTACCTGTACAGGGTAAATTTGTTTTTAATTTGTGTCTACATTATTTTAAGCGAATATTTCTAAAGCAGGCAATTTTGAAAAAAAATACAATCCACTTTGTTGACAAACCGTATGCTGCTAAAAAGCTGCAATCGGTAGCATAACCCCTCGTTTCCTACATATTTAAGTATTTGCTAATTATGATATATGAAAAGCAAAAATGCAGATTTAGATAAGACTGCATGATAATGCAGGCTCCTCGCTGATCTACATTATTTGAAATTTTAGTTTAATGCTGTGCATAACAAGAATCACAAATGCTGTTACGCACATACAACAAATTTGCAGCAGATGATAAGTTAGATCTGACAGAAGAAAAGACACCTGAAAACAGCTAAGAAACAACTTGAAACATCTCTGTAAATGAAAGTTTGATAATTGAATAGAGTTGAAAACATTGTGGCAAAGAAGAAATTGCTCATTATGACCAATTCCTCCATTTACAACAATGTTTTCACAACATTCTCAGACTCCAGAAACTCAAGGATGAATTTCCAATTCAGCAGGTGTATGTCGCAGTCCAAACTTGTACACATTTTGAGAAAGTACAAGTTAGCTCAGTCAGTAGAGTACTCGCCCTTAAGTACTCGCCTTAAGGGCGAGAGGTTCTGGGTTCGAGCCCTGGACTTACTGCATGTATTTCACTCCCTATGACATTAAGCATCATACAAAATCTACCCCTTAACCCTTTCCCACATAAAACAAATATGTAGCAGGCGATTTTGACAAAAATGTGGAAAATCTCTGTAAATGAAAGTATAATAGTTGAATGGAGATGGAAACATTTTATGGCAATGGGGAAATTACTCATAATGTTTTCAAAAGTCGTCTGCTGCAAAGGCATCAGTATGAAGAAAGGGTTAAGAAAGAAAGCAACTTCTGAGTTGAACAGAGTTGTAAACATTTCACATAGCATTAGGAGAAATTACTCATAATGAGCAATTTCTCCTTTTGCCACAATATTTTTAAAAATCGTCTGCTGCAAATGCATCTGCATATAAGAGCGAGTTAAACAGATTATAACACACCGGCTGGCCCTGAAACACTCTAATTTTAAGGATGTTCTCTGTTCTGTTAAGATGACTAGTGTGAATGGTCAATGTTGAAGAATGCATCTGCATATAATAGCGAGTTAAACAGATCATAACACACCGGCTGGCCATGAAACTTAATTACCCTCTAAATCTAAGGATGTTCCTTATCATAACACACCAGCTGGCCCTAAAACTTAATTACCTCTAAATCTAAGGATGTTCCTTATCATAACTTAATTACACTCTAAAGGATGTTCCTTATCATAACACATCGGCTGGCCATGAAACTTAATTACCCTCTAAATCTAAGGATGTTCCTTATCATAACACACCGGCTGGCCATGAAACTTAATTACCCTCTAAATCTAAGAATGTTCCTTATCATAACACACCGGCTGGCCATGAAACTTAATTACACTCTAATTCTAAGAATGTTCCTTATCATAACACACCAGCTGGCCCTGAAACACTCTAATTCTAAGAATGTTCTCTGTTCTGTAAAGATCACTAGTGTGAATGGTCAATGTTGAAGAATGCATTTGCATATCAGAACGAGTTAAACAGATCATAACACACCGGCTGGCCATGAAACTTAATTACACTCTAATTCTAAGAATGTTCTCTATTCTGTAAAGATCACTAGTGTGAATGGTCAATGTTGAAGAATGCATTTGCCTTTACCAATCAGTTACTTAAGCTGTTGATTTTATGATTTTTAGCATTTTCTCCTTTTGCCACAGAGTTTTCATTTGTCTAAATTTATGCGTATACATGTGCTAAAGGGTTAAAATCTCATCCAACTCACATTCATTCATTGTCTATCCATTCTACACTAGCCGCTCCAAGTTCTTTGAAGTGTTTGAACACATCCGCAGTACTTATGTTGTCCACTCCTCGTAAATGAATGGCATCAAGTCGTATACCTCTCTCGTTTGTGCGTTTTAATTCATCTATGTTCAGTCCCAAGCTAAATTTAGAAAGAAACAAGAGGACATCGTCCTGTATCACTGTTCTGACTCATAAGTCTTTTTCTCCTTCTTTCTCAAGGGATGTGAGTTCAAACCCCAGCTTGGCCATCATTCCTTCAGACGCTTGACAAATGTCAATTTGACAAGTGTCATACGTCGACCACCAATAGGCTAACCTGTTAATTTATGTGGTAAGGCAGCCGGTTGTTTTGAAAGTGTGTAATATGGAATACTGGTGTTAGAACGCCAGGAACCACAGGAGTAGGTTAACTGACCACCATGATATGACTAATTTTGTTTGATGACTGCGCTAAAACCCAATCAATCAATAAATCACAAAAAGTTTGGTAGGACCAATTTTAGTATCTACGACTTCTGCTCAAGTCTGAAGAGGATACACTAACCACTACTTAACCCTTTCCCTCATATAGACGCTTTCTGACGCCTCTGCAGCAGACGGCTTTTTAAAAACATAGTGACAAAAGAAGAAATTGCCCAAAACGAGCAATTTCTCCTTTTGACACAATGTTTTCCACTTTTAGTCATAGGTTATCCATTCAATTATAGAGATTTTCCATTATTTGACAAAATATGTTCAAAGTCGTCTGCTGCAGAATTGTCGTATGAGGGAAAGGGTTAAAGTAGTAGAAGGACATGGACTGGTCAACAACAAAACATGTAATGAGAATGATTCCAATCAATCAATAAATCACAAAAAGTGTGGTAGGACCAATTTTAGTATCTACGACTTCTGCTCAAGAGGATGCACTAACTTAAAGTAGTAGAGGGACATGGACTGGTCAACAACAAAACATGTAATGAGAATGATTCCAATCAAGTTGTTTATACACACATTGGTCTTACCTTTTATATTATTCCTCAACAATAGGCGAGACATAATCGGGAAAAGACCACTTTTATTCTCCTTATAAATCTAGATCTCTGCAAAGAGATAAGAAAAACAAATAAAGATATTTAAGCATTAGGAATTATTTCCAGATAGATCAATTTCTTCTTTTGCCACAATGTTTTCAACTTTGTTTCAATAATTATATCTTCATTTGTGGAGATTATCCATATTATGCAGATTTTTTGTATGTGAGAAAGGGTTAAAGCTTAACCCTTTTCCACATGTAACAACTGCAGCAGATGACTTTGAAAACATATCTTATTTCTTTTAAGAAACTCCCTTTAAATGAAGCTACAATAATGGAATAGAATTGAAAACATGGTGAATGTTTCGAGCAATTTCTTCTTTTGTCACCATGTTTTCAAAAGGCCGTCTGCTGCAGAGGCGTCAGAAAGCGTCTATATGAGAGAATTTTTGTTTGGAGTTTTACGCCGCTTTCAACAGCTTTGGTCATATCACGGCGGTCACCTACCCATGTTTTCCTGGCTTTCCCACACCAGTACTTACACAACATTCTTTCGAAGCCACTGACTACTTTCTCACATAGATCAGAGGTGAGAGGCAATGGAAAACATCGCCCGAAAGAATGTCGCCGCAACCGGGTATCGAACCCGTGACCTCCAGATCACAAGTCAGATACGCTACCAATTGAGCTACCCGGCCGGGTTCTATATGAGAGAAAGGGTTAATTCCCAAACCTTTAGCTGTTCTAGCATGACATGGATCAAATTATATAACTCAATTATTCTCGAGTTTCGTAAATAACATGTCAAAGGATGACTGTTCACATAGATCTATAGTAATGATCATTATTTACATGATCTGAATCTTAACCCTTTCCCTCATACAACAATTCTGCAGCAGACGACTTTGAACATATTTTGTCAAAAAATAGAAAATCTCTATAATTGAATGGATAACCTATGACTTAAAGTGGAAAACATTGTGGCAAAAGGAGATAATGCTGGTTTTGAGCAATTTCTTCTATTGTAGCTACGTTTTCAAAAAGCCGTCTGCTGCAGAGGCGTCAGAAAGCGTCTATATAAGGGAAAGGGTTAACTAGCGTAATTATAATATGCATGGTGACAGGTGTCCGAATATGGACAAACTAAATAACACAAAATGATAGCGGTGGTGATGTCAACATAAAGCCCAACGTGACCAACATTTTGAAAAGACAAATGTGTAGTGTATACCGGGACCTTCACAGAGTTTAGCCAACACGGGTCATCCCACCAGGCACTAACTGGTTGCTTAACTTTGAGAAAACGCCAACCACTCATCTACAATCTTTGCCGTAGAAGGATTCTGGATTCATCTAACTACAAGTTTATCTTACATTAATATATGAATGATTAATATGCCTTAAATTATGTAATATATACTTAGAAGTTGAATACCCTGTTGGTACAAATCATATAAATAAATAATATTATTTAACCCTTTCCCACTTATAGCCACAATTTGAGGCCTCTGCAGCAGCTACTTTTAACCCTTTCCCTCATACGACAATTCTGCAGCAGACGACTTTGAACACATTTTGTCAAAACATAGAAAATCTCCATAATTGAATGGATAACCTATGACAAAAAGTGGAAAACACTGTGGCAAAAGGAGAAATTGCACGTTCTGTGCAATTTCTTCTTTTGTCACTATGTTTTCAAAAAGCCGTCTGCTGCAGAGGCGTCAGAAAGCGTCTATATGAGGGAAAGGGTTAAAACCAATTAGGAATAGTAAAATGAAAGGTAAATTAAACCCCTGTTGTCCTCAGAATTAAATATTTGTATTGCTGTAAATCTTCCAATTATTTATTAACTGCATAAAATTGATAATTATCATTGATAATTATCATTTATAAATGATTTATTTGATAAATATCAATATTTATCTTTTTTTATTTGACACACATAAAAAGGAAAATAAAATTATAAGTGAAGTGATGAAAAATACATGATATACTTTTATTTTACTATAATACTAAAATTGTCTAAATTTATTTGTTGTCTTGAATGATAATCTGCCAATAAACACCTTCAACTCAATAATATATTATACAACACTATATAATCGATCACTAAGAAGAAACCTCTAGCCCTATTTAATCTTTAACGGTGCATGTTAGAAGAACTGGTAGAGTAAGTCTATTATCGGCCAGCGCGCAGTATCGGACACTAACAGAAAAGGTCTTAAATCCCATGTTAAATGCTCGTTTTTGATATCGTCATCGTCATCCATTTAATTTTAAAATCGGTCATTCTAGTGTCCTTTTACCTGTCTGTGATGTGGTAAATATACGTCATATTAGTCGTCAGTCTGTAGTGATTTCACATCTTTTATATCACACGCCGTTCAGGTCAAAAAGTCAGCACATTTAAGGTAAGGCATAAGAACTATTCAAAATTGCATATTTACCCGTGTTTAGCATGCGACAAGCAGTTTTGTGTTTCAAATAAATAATTATTTATCATCTAATACATCATTTTTGTATTATGAAATCACAAATTGGTGAAATCACAGTGTACGATAATACCTGCATCATCTTGCCTACTATTTTGAAAGTAGGGAAATACCGGACATCTTATTTTCACCATTTGTCAAGTGGCATTTTAATTAATTTCAATTCAAGGCTGTCTGTTTAAATTGCCGAAAGCATTCTTTGAAATAAGCTCTTCCCACACCCAACACAGCTGCAGCAGACAACTTTGAAACCATGTAGGCAAATATAAATCTCTATAAATGAAAAGTATAATTATCAAATTGTGAACTGATACTCTATGCATCTAGTTAATTTTAAGCGCATTTGTAAAAGTATTAATTTTTTATGGGCAACTAAGGAAGGACAAACAGTGGGAGGTTGTTGGTTCGATATCTGATCGGACCATACCAAAGACTTTGGATTGGTATAAATGGCTCCTGTTCTAAGCGCTCCGGCGTCAGCATAAACTTACACTGACAACCGGAAAAAGATAGGCTACGGTACTTACATGTGTTGAAAGTGGTGTTGAATCCATTCAACAACCCTAAATTTAGGAAGGTACATGTTTTAGCCAGACCATTTTCAAAGTGTTTTTGTTTTCTTTTAATAAAATTACCAATGTATTTCAAAGAAGAGACATCAGTCAGATGGGCAATAGCAAATTTAATGAATTAATTGCGATCAAACTGCTTCATTAAATGTTTGAAGGAGAATTTGTTTTGACTTGTGCATGCCATATAAGTTAACCATTGTGAAATATGTGTAAGACAACTCATTGGTGCGAAATACCTCTCTAGAAATCCTGGGAAAATGGGGTATTGGTCTGAGGAAGCCCTTAAGGGACATGGACTATTAGACAGAAGAAATCAACAATTCCAAGTTGATCATATCTGTATTCCAAAGTAAAATTTGTACCCTAAATGTTCAAAGATCTCAATGTAGCAGACAACTGTTTAAAAACATTGTGACAAATACAGGAGTTGCTCGTAAAAATGAGCATATTTTCCTTTTATGAGAATGTTTTCAATTTATTCAATAATTATAATTTCATTAATATATTGAGATAATTTTCATATTTTTGTTTACACCCAAGTTATCTGCTGTAGATGCTGTCTGTAAGAAAGAATTTATTTATTAAACAATATGGTTTAAAATTATGAAAATCAAAAGATCATGTAACAGATAATGAAATTACTTATGGGGTAATTAAAATTAAAATACCCAATTGCTTTTGTCAAATACTCAATTACGGGTCCCTAGTAATAGACTAACCGAAATCGACCTATAGTAGCGTGGTTTTTGTTATATATACTAAACAATGAAGTAGTAATAGTATACCTTTATATGATTTTTAACGAAATCGACTTCTCAATGTCCAAAATTCCAAAACAGACTGTTAGAACGCTAACAGTGTAGTATGCGATCTGAAAAAATATGAAAGTCACTTGATTACTCCAATTCTCGGTAATCTCCTTATCGATTGTACCTATTATTACATCATCACAATATATAAAGGTGTGAAAGAATGCTTCCGTTTATGGTATCCGCTACTTTGGATGGATGGGGTAATACTCAATTAACGTTGTTATTATAGGATAGATCTGTCACATCACAAACAGTTACAGTATTTGAATATATTGAAACTTGATGGAAACATTGTATTAAGTAATGTGGTTTCTCTAGAGCATTGTGAGATAAAATGTGTTAAGTGTGATGTGTTCATAATAAAAAGCTTGGAAGTCATTAGCAAGTCTACAAGAGTTTTAAAAGCATATTGAGTGATACTTCACTGTATCGTAAAAGAGACAATACCTCAACAATAGTACACAGTTTGGAGGAGGACAATCCCTCACAATTATGTGTGTATAAGGTACTGATACTGGCTTTAAAGAACTTGCATGAGAGAACTACAATTGGGCTTTATAGACTTTAAAAAATACATACTCTAGTTTTCTCCAGATATGACAAGTCCGAAGAACGTGGCTCTCTTTAATTGTACAATGACATTACAGTGCTTACAGGGTTTTATCGACAGTATTCCCCAGACACAGCCTAAAGTATGGATGTTTCGAATTGATATCTGTCCAAAAGATAATCTGTCTACAGTAGTTAAATACATTACAGACAGATATCTTGTTATGCGTTTTGCGCTGAGGACAGAGTAGTGGTTAGGCATCGCCTGTCCGTCTGTAGCCATATATATTGTAATAACTAGCACAGTCGTATCCGAATACAAGTGTATCCGGGTATATGCACACTGACACTTACTTGATTTTCCTCTCGAAACAGCCCGATTTCTATATTCGCTGGTATCGTGACATGGATTTTGATATGTACGACTGATCTAGTCTCCATTTTATGATTCTAGTTAAGTAATTACCTCAGAATTTCAATCGCAAGCATTGCTTACATCTGTTTACATTTTAGACTTGTGGCGCCAAGTATTTGGGACAGACTAAAACGCA
This sequence comes from Serripes groenlandicus, assembly GCA_031761405.1. NCBI lineage: Eukaryota > Metazoa > Mollusca > Bivalvia > Cardiida > Cardiidae > Serripes > Serripes groenlandicus. The sequence goes on from JASEVX010000014.1 coordinate 20,325,907, forward strand.
TTGTATGTGTATTCCCCGGCCATATCGATAAAATTACACCTTAAAAACCCGGCCGTCACGGAAACTGTACAATCTTACTAAATATATCAAGGAAGCTATGTTAATTAGAAAAAATACCCTTGATGATATTGCTGTTTCTTAATGTATATTAACATTGAATTGTTTGTATTTGTATGTAATTTTATGTATTAATGTATTATGTCTGTCTTTGCCATATCATTAAAGGCAAAAAATATTGCTGATTGCCAATAAATATGAAAACAAATGAAATGATTATCGCTTGTAATAACACCTTGCTAATCTGTTTGTGTACGGCACAGGTACATTGCATATTATGTACGGTAGCGTTCGATAACAATTTAAGTTTGATGTGTTCTCTTTATTGATTATTGTTTGTTGTTATAAAGTCGATTTTTGTTAATAATGTTAAATTAAGCCAGAAACATAATAATACAATATCTCTTTTCTTCTTCTTTTTTTTTTGACAGAATAATTAGAATGCGACAGTTTAAACAAATTTGAGTCAGAGGGGCCGTCAAACTGTACAATTATATATTCTTCAGAAAAAAGCACTATAACATTTATCAATTTATGAAGACGTATATGTCACAAAATCATTTATTGATTAAAAATATTTTTACAGTTTTCTAAAAGTTAGGACAAAAGCATTAATTTGACATCAGATTTATTAGAATCTAATAAGGAAAAAAGATTTTAGTAGAGGGGGCCGTCAAACGGTACAATTCAATATTCTGCAGAAAATATGCTTAAAATTTATCAATATATGAAGACGTATATGTCACAAAATCATTTATTGATTAAAAATATTTTTACAGTTTTCTAAAGGTTAGGACAAAAGCATTAATTTGACATCAGATTTATTAGAATCTAATAAGGAAAAAAGATTTTAGTAGAGGGGGCCGTCAAACGGTACAATTCAATATTCTGCAGAAAATATGCTTAAAATTTATCAATATATGAAGACGTATATGTCACAAAATCATTTGTTGATAACAAATATTTTTCATTTTTTCAAAGGTTATAACAATAGCATTAATTTAACATCAATTTTATTAAAATCAAATATGAAATAAAGCTTTTAATAGGGGGGCCCGTGTTGGCCGGAAATTATATGACGCGAAATATCAAACAATAAAAACACTTATGTTTATCAAACGATATTTCTAAAAGTAATTAAGTGTTTTTTTATGTTTTATATATTACATGGAAGCTAGAAATGTCAGCTTCAATTTGACACAAAATTTGATAAAATCAACTATGAAATAAAGATTTCAATAAGGGGGCCGTGTTGGCCGGAAATTATATGACACGAAATATTAAACAATAAAAACACTTATGTTTATGAAACGATATTTCTAAAAGTGATTAAGTTTTTTTTTATGTTTTATATGTTTTATTGAAGCTAGAAATGTCAGCTTTAATTTAACACCATGTTTATGAGAATCAAATATGAAATAAATATTTTAGTAGGGGGGGCCGGGTTTTAAGGTGTAATTTTATCGATATGGCCGGGGAATACACATTGCCTAAAACGCAGACGGAAGACGCAGACAAATGGAATATAGAGCAAAACGCAGACCGGTATTGAAAAAAAGCAGACCACCAATCAGAAGCGGTTATTTATTGGGGGTGTGTCTCAAATACCTCTGATTAAGACATAGCGGTTTACAGTTAGATGTTTCTGTCCTTAATTCGATTGTTTGAATAACAAAATATATTTAATTTGAACTAATTTAATAAGGCCAATCATGATTATCCATATTTCGTTTCTCATTAATTAAAATCTGATTACTGATATTAAAAGCTGTTATGGCTTTGAAGATGTTTTATTTTCCACACTTATGCAAACTGAAAAAAAACATTGTTCCAAAAGTATATTATCTATTAGCAATTGGATGTCAAATCTTTCCATTTCTTCAGACCTGTGTTTGAATGATAGTTTACTATATATTGTTTTAAAATTTTGATAACATTTGGATCATATATAAAAGTGTTATTGTGACTGTAGTTTTGTAACTTGCAAACATTAAAAAGAACTTATAGTCGATATCTGACCGTTTGTGTCTTGTGTTCATTAACCTTTGTGTGAAATATAAAAATGGCAGTTGTCATAGGTCACATGTCGTCAAACCAAGTACTTGTCAGAATATTTACCGAAGGACATTTATATATAGTGTGTTTGCCTTTCCTGGCTATAGAATTCGTCAGTTTTTAACTGACGATGTTCTCTGTGATGTTGTTCCATACTTTTCGGTGAGTACTTAAATTGTTTTATAAATCTAAAAAATATATGAAATTATTCAATATTTTAACATTTACCATGAATACAACTGAATAATTAAATGACAGAAGAACTATTGCCAGAAATATAGAAATTGCAGTTATTCCTACTTTTATTGCAAAACTTCTTTCTAACTTCATATTGTATTAATATATATATAAATATATATATATATATACATATCATAAACATTGTCCGTGACCACGACTTAATAATTACATAAAAGTCGAAATAATGCAGGGGCGTAAAATGTCCTCCTTTTCTAGCAATGTTTCCTTATGAAATTGCCTACAACGAATTTGATTGGATATCTCCCTTTTCTTGATTGACCGTCTGCGTTATTAAACTATTGCAGCCTGCATGCTATGTGATACTATATTTAGAAAAGGCAGACCACCAATCACAATAAAAAATCTGGCCTTACACTTCAATATGTTAGATCAGATATTTAATTAAGAATAGGCAGACATACAATCAAATCGTAGTATCGTATTTTGAAAATTCCAAACTGATTTGGCTCTTTTATGGTTTTTACCTGTTTTACCTGATATATATATATATTGAAGTTATGACTTTCTTTCTTCCAATTATTCTTGTTCCATTCCGACTCATTAGGGAAATAGTTGAGTTTATATGTGAAACTATAACTGAGTATTGATACTTTGAGAAGAAATATTGGAGGAAATATAAAAATTGCAGTTAATTTGTACGTTTCTAGCAATGTTTCTATTTCAATGTATCCTATTCCAAACCACTTTTGTAGTTGTTTAACCTTCCACCTTTGTTCACAATCAAAACATTGCTATAGAAAATATTGCAATTCGATCTGCTTTTAATCGACTTTACCTGTGTATAATTTAAAATTATTATATCGAATTTGATTGGATGTCTGTAGAGAAGATACTATATTTAGAAATGGCAGACCCCCAATCAAGATATTTGAGACACACCCCCAATACTTGGCGGTCTGGTTTTTGCAAATACCGGTCTGCGTTTTCCCTCTATATTCTATTTGTCTGCACAGTCCGTTCGATTACGCTTTTCGATCTGCTTTCAATCGACTTTACCTGTGTATAATTTAAAATTATTATATTGGATTTGATTGGATGTCTGTAACATGATATGTGAAATAGAAATAATGTAGGAAATGTAATATTTCAGATAATTTCCCTTAACTTGCAATGTTTCTATGTCAAATCGAATTAAGGACCAAAACATATTGTATTCATATATAAACAGTGTCCTTGACTTTAACCTAAAAATGATATGTGAAAAAGAAATAATGTAGAAAATGTAAATATTTCAGATAAGTTCTCCATTTCTTGCAATGTTTCTATGTCAAACATTTGTCTGCGTAGAAATCAAATCGATACTGACTGTGAGATTGACCATAAGTAACAATTATTCTTTAATTTGTAGGTAGTTGTTGTTATGGTTTGTGCGAATGACATAACCTCGAAGTCTCCAGAAGCAGTAGTTAATGACATAGAGTATTTGTGCTATGAAATCCGTCAAGCATCACCAAGCTGCACTGTTGTTATTTCGGAAGTCTTACCGAGAGCACATAATCCCTACCCTGGTAACCAGCTGAGACTTAATTACCAAGAGCGTTGGAACGAAGAAGCAGGAATCGTAAACTACAACATCCATGAACTGTCGAACTGACGACAGCCAAATTACCAACTAACTAACCTCCAGCCAACAACGGCCAACAACGGCCAAAAACACCTAACATATCAACTATCGACTATCAACACCAAAATGACAAACTAACTAACCGAACCACAAGCGACAAGAAGCTCACCACATTTACATATAATTATAAAATATTTCATTGTTCAGCTCATAAACCGAAGGTCATATGAGTTTTAAAATGGCATCTCTAAATACTTACCGAACTGAAAACATCTGAGAAGTATATCGAAGTAAGAGATGTGTTATTAATGTCCTACTTTTCTTATATTGTTTTGTAATTTGTTTGAAAAAGAATTGAATAAAGAATAATTGTCTATAGCTCTATGTTCGAAGGCCTCACGAGCTTATTAATACGATGGTGGTTTTCACATGTTGCACTCCGATTGCTCTCGAGTTTGATTTCCCTTAACTCTGTCTTATGTGATAGGAGTCCCCCTATATTCTCTATATCTGAATGAGTTAGATACAGACTTGATAATTCAAAACAAGTTAAATGTCAAACTTTATTTAGAGCTATGAGTAAATCATTTAAACTTACAAAATCCATACCAATGGTTCCTTCAACGCTAAGATATTGTAGAGGTAAGACGCATCTCTCAACAATACTAGTTAAATGCCAGACATGTTCTTGTGAGTTTATGTCCACACACAACTTGACCATACCATGTCCACTAAGTTCTGTCCAAACAAAGCATCTTTTTTTTTTAAAAGACATGACAATTTACCTCTAAATCAAGGTAGGGAATCCCTTTTCTTCCCACTTACTGCTCATACATGTATATGCAGAGATATCATTCAACACAACTTTACAGTCCATCTTCTTGTCTTTTAGTACTTCATCAATACAAGCTCTGAGTATGTCCTCAACTCTATATGTGAAAACATTCTCTTTGCAAAACGAACTTCTATCCTGCAGAACCCTTTCATCCTTATCTGTTATCGGTGCTACAAACTCATATACCCTAGCACATCCGGCTTCAATCTACTCAGGAATATTAACATTTGTGACATTTTTAATACATCATCTAAAGACATTAATGTCTTTAACATTGAATGGAAATATGCGTCTTCTCCTCTATAAGCAATAAATATGGCTGCAAGAAACTCTTGAACTGTCTTGTGTAGAAAATGACAACTTCTTTAGCTGTGAATTTGCTTTACAACTACATTTTAACTAAGAAAGTATTCCGACAGATAGAAAAAAATTAACATCATTTTCTGTCAACTTGTATAATTCCCTTAATTCAGTGAGAGAATGCAGGACAACAAGAGAACTTTAGTTTACCTCTTTAAACAGTGTATGGAAGGCCAATACTGACAGTTTGGATAAGAGTTTGCTGTACTCCTTACAATGGCAGCAACATTTAAATACATTTACTAGTTTAGCATTAGTTGTTGCTTGTGGTTTCACCAATGTTTTACATGTATGTATGTTTGCCTCCTTCTTAATCTCGTTTGAATGCCACATGGAACAGATAATCCAACATTTTACTGTAGATTTCCACACAAGTGTTACCAAACTCTTCATCATCATACCACATTACACAAACCATCTGTGTTAAAATGATAGGGATCTTAGCTAGATGTTTCAGTGTAAGTTTATGCTGACGCCGGAGCGCTTAGAACAGGAGCCATTTATACCAATCTAAAGTCTTTCGTATGGTCCGATCAGATATCGACCCAACAACCTCCAACTGTTTGTCCTTCCTTATTTGCTCAAAAAAATAATTACAAATGCGCTTAAAGTTAGCTATATGTATAGAGTATCAGTTCACAATTTGATAATTATACTCTTCATTTATAGAGATTTATATTTGCCTACATGGTTTCAAAGTTGTCTGCTGCAGCTTTGTTGGGTATGGGAAGAGCTTATTTCAAAGAATGCTTACGGCAATTTAAATAGACAGTCTTTAATTGAAAATAATTGAAATGCCACTTGACACATGGTGAAAATAAGATGTCCGATATTTCCCTACTATTAAAATAGTAGGCAAAATGATGCAGGTATTATCGTACACTGTTATTTCACCAATTTGTGATGAAATTGTTATTTAATAATACAAAAATGATGCAATAGATGATAAATATTTTTTTATTTTGAAACATAAAACCGCTCGTCGCATGCTAAACACGGGTAAATATGCAATTTTGAATAGAGCTTACGCCGTACATAAAATGTGCTGACTTTTCAAAAGAACGCCGTGTGATATAAAGGATGTACGTGTGACTTTACTACAGACTGACTACTCATATGACGTATATTTACTGCATCACAGACGGGTAAAGGGTTAGTAAAAGGACACTAAAATGACCGATTTTAAATGGACGACGACGATATCAAAAACAAACATTTTACATAGGGTTTTAGTGTTAGTGTCCGATACTGCTCGCTGTCCAATAATAGACGAACTCAATCTACCAGTTCTTCTAACATGTACGGTTAAAGAGTAAATAGGGTTAGAGGTTTCTTCTTACTCTTAGAGATCGATTATATAGTGTTGTTAATATATTTAGAGTTGAAGATGTTTATTGGAAGATTATCATTCAAGACAAAAATAAATTTAGACAACTTTAGTATTTTAGAATTTTTTTAATAAAGGATATGATGCATTTTTATCACTTCACTTATAATCTTATTTTCCTTATTTTGTGTGTAATATAAAAATAGATACATATTGATACAAGAACACATTTAACGATGTCAAATAAATCATAATTGATAATTATCAATTTTATGCAGTTTATAAACAATTGAAATATTTTCAGCAATAAAAATATTTTCTTATTAGGACGACAAGGGCTTTCATTTTACTTTTCCTAATTGGTTCAAAAGTAGCTGCTGCAGAGACCTTCTTCAACTTCTAAGTATATATTACATAATTTAAGGCATATTAATCATTCATATATTAAAGTTAGACAATTTTGTATAGTTAGATGAAACCTTCAGAATCCTTCTACGGCGACGATTGTAGATGAGTGGTTGTCGTTTTCTCGAAATTAAGCAACCAGTAAGTGCCTGGTGAGGCGACCCGTGTTGGCTAAACTATGTGAAGGTCCCGTTACACTACACATTAGTCGTTACAAAATGTTGGCAGCGTTGGGTAATGTGTTGACATCATCACTGCTATAATTCTGTGTAATTTAGTTTTTCGTGTTCGATGGGCACAATTCTTCCCCTGGAAAGATTTCAATTATATTTAAAAAATAATGATGGAATGTCTGGCATTCTTTTTGATGTTTGTCTTTCGAATTTTTAGTACTTTTCGACATCATAATTGTTTTCAGTGTTATATTTTATTGTCATAAACGATTAATACAATGCAATTATATTCACGGATAATGTATCGTCGATTTTCAGTAGTTACCAAGTCGTTTAAAATTACCGCCAATTAATCCTGTTTGTTGACACACAAAGCGTCCTCTAAGCTACTTTTACTTCTCTTTGTCTTCAATTAGTAACGTTATGGGATACTCTTGATCACGTCTCTTTATAATTATGAATGACCTGAAAGGAAATATCGATATCGTGTTACTGCCTTGGTCATGGTAAATTCTACATTCTGGAATGTGGGACAAACGAAGATCGTATCAAAGCATATATATCCGCGATCAGACTCTGTCTTCAATGGTATCACCACGACAGGAAATTGATATGGCAAGTAGAATTTTAATCATACGATCAAAATGAATGCAATTTCTATCAAAGATTGGTTTAATTAAAATCTTAGACACATGCAATATGCGGTGAAGTTAGGAATTCATGTTCAGATCGGTAGTGACCGCATCTGTGGTGTAGTGGAAGAGCGGAGTTGCGGAACGTCGCTGGTTCGATAACTAGGGTCATACTAAAACGTTTAAAATGGTAATTATGTCTTTACCTCCTTTGCGCTCAGGAGTGTTAGGTTAACTGTACGATTGACTCGCTTGTTATCAGGATAAATAGACCAGTATAACTGGTAACTTATCCTAAAAACGCCGTGATATAACTGATTTGTTTTAAAGTGGCGTAAAAGACTATGCAAACAAACTGTTGGTCACCCAGTCATCTACGGTTTCTGGAAATTTCTGAGCAGTTGATATGGCATGGTTTTCGGCGGGGAATTGGAACCGGGCGTTCCGTGTTTGGTCCCCAGTTGCGGCAATTATGGTAGAGTGCCCTTTTGCAAGTCACCTTTCCTAACCTAGTACTGGTTTATTTATGCAGGAGTCATGAATAAGTGAACTGTCGCAGTGATATAACTGAATAAGTGTTGAAAACAACGGCGTAAAACCCAAATGAAATTAATCATGTATATATTAAAATACAAATTCAGAAATATACGAATACTTACACTATCATAGACAGGGCTATGAAAGCATAGGAGGCGGATACGAGGTAGACGAATCCAGTCATTATAGATAACGTGGCGGCGTAGATTGAATAGGTTGTCAATGCACCAAGCAATATACAAAACGTCTCTACTGAACCCATACAGGCAAAAAGGGTACCTGCGAACAAAAACGAGACATTTAAACGGAAACTCTTGAAACAAATTAACCGCGTAATGCTAAATAGTTCATTGACGAAATCGATGGCACGGTGGCATCATATAAGGGGGCGTGGTGGTCAATCCTGGTATCAGATCAGGTGGCTAGCTGTTGCGCATGTCTTCTCTGTTTACATATTTATCAAAGACTAACCCTTACTCAGGTGGATTTTCCCACCGTGAGGACCAATAAGAAAATATGTGACCATTAATTAATTGAAAGTATGATACCTACGTTAATTGCAATATAGTGCCTATGCCTAAGGCATAATAAATACGTATAATCGCTCTACTTCTACTGGATTATATAGAACCCAATCTTACCTTGAAGATCCGGGCCGGTCATTTCAGACATCAGACCTCGAATTATTGGCATTGGCAGTGACCCCATAAATCCGATAACTGGGACTGAAAATAACAACATTTACGTTTGATCTATACAGAAAGAACTCTTATCGATTTATTTTAAAATTTGAATTCTTACAATGAGGTAGTATAATCGTAATAGAAATAATGTTCCTGCTATTAAGGTGTCTTCTTGGTTTAGATACAATACAATACATGCCTTAAACAATCAATATGCTTAAAACCAAAAATACAAACAAAGACATTTTTTAAAATAGGACATTTTTATTTTTAAATCCTACCGATTGAGTTAATTGTATGAAATGCAGACACTTTTCTCGAATAATTACATCTGGAGGATGAGAATAACTCAATACAAACCCATAAAGAAAACCATAGATGATTTTGTAAAGGCTTCCACAATCCACGCCGCCATTATGGACGCCACACCGATGGCCGCCACAACGTCCTCATCCACACACTTCTTCAGTCCATAGGCCGCCAATAACCCAACGGTTGTAGCGAGTCCCGTTTTCAGGGCCGCATACCAACCTATCGTCGTGGAGGACCAACAAAATGGACTTCCCAGCTGGTATAGCGTGTCAATACTGCTGTACTCTGGGATACATGTAAACATGAAGGCGAGGAGAAGTAATGTATATCTAACGGATTTCATCTTCTGGTTCGGTTGGAAATAAAGTGCCCGGATATTTGTCAATGTCCTTTGTACTGTTCTACATGAAATTGTCTTATCTTGAGTAACACCCTGATGGTCAGTGTTACATGATGCACTTTTGTCTGTAAGAGACCCTTGATTCAAATCGTTTTTTGATACTAATGTTTCTGGAAGACCTACAACCGCAATTAGTTCACCAATGAGTGTTACCAGAGCACCTGTTAGGGCTGGATAGAAAAATCCCGTCTCTTTAATAAAGTATCCCACGGTAAAATTAGAGGCTGTTATTGAAAGATCGAGTACCACTTTGAATAATACAATAAATAGTGTACGTTGGGTGCCGGCTGTTGTAAGGTCCGATATGTATGAACACGACAGGGCGACGAGAGTCGTAAAGGAACCAGTTATTCCTTCTATAGCATTTGCAATGGTGAAGAAGGAAAAATCTAGTTTCAGTATAATGATGACGGAGTTTGCGATAATTCGCATTAGAATTCCAGTGAGGTTGAAAATCAGGAGGCGCTTTCGTCCAATTATATCCGAATATGACACGAGAATCAGATTAGAAAATATGGCGGGAACGTAATTGGAAAGAGCCAAATATATTGACCAATGAGCGCTTTCGATCTGCACTTGATCGTTGATGGTGCGTTCATTTATATCTTCGAAGCATGTTCCGTTGCTCATCGATTCATTTATCCCATGGGTCGCTTTGATTGCATTTTGAATGTACTCCGGAATGATATATGAAGTCATTTGACCACCGACAATGTAACAGAATATAACAGGAGCGATGGCCCATCGTTTATAATACAGTTGCGAATGCCGCTTGTTTTCCAGTAGACTGTACTGCGTATGTTCTCCATATTCCTGTTGAGTTTCCATCTAAAACAGGTTGAGGAAAAAAATATTCGTTAAACAGTTGACAATAATGGCAGAGGACTAGATAAGGAGGAGTCAATAGATCTTTCTTATATGATATCTCTCTTAGCTCTCATTAAAACCTATGTTGTGGGTACTCAAATGAATCGTCTCACCGACACGATTCTTTTGAGTACCCACAGCATAGGTTTTGGAGGTCAAATAAGGATTTTGGAGCATGAAAAACGCTCCTTATGTAAAGATTAACACGAAGTATAAAGCCATGTGTTATGCTATACAATTGAATAAGCCAATTGCACATGGTATGCTGAGACTGATTTTCGACATAAAGCACAATGAGTGTAATTGTGATTGATCGAGTATTAACAACACGTGTATATATATCATGAACTACAATGGAAGACTCGACCGGTGAACGAGTACAGCAGCCCTGTGTTCCATAGTCACAAAACTCAAAACCTGTTTTGCGAAACCTATATAGGTTTTGTCGATATACCGTTCCTTAGTCGGTTAACCAAACATGTTCTACCTGTTTTCCATTCATAAAACAGGTAGGTTTCGTTCCGTTTGATAGGCATAGCTTAAACGTGTTTACGTTGTGTTTACTATGGAACACAGGGCAGGTAGGTTTCGTTCCGTTTGATAGGCATAGCTTAAACGTGTTTACGTTGTGTTTACTATGAAACACAGGGCTGATCTCTCACAGACGCCTTAACCACTAAATGCTACAATAAAAGCGTCTATGAGAGTGTGTGAATTCTCTTAGGTGGCAGGGGACACATTCGGATTTGGCCCCTGTCGATATTTCATATATTTGTTGTGCTTGAAAATGAACTGATTTCTTAACTATATAACACTATATGACATTGATTTCTTTATTGACTTCTATCAATTGATGCATACAAAAAAAATGTGGAGAAAATACGAACATTGGGAATATGCTAGCTCATATCATGTTGAAGAGCTTTCCAAGGGGAGGTCAATCTCAATATCATTTGAGACTGTTGTGTGACGAAAATTCAGGTATTTCAAATAAGTTTTTCTACTAGAAGAATACTGATGACATAGTATTTTGCATACATTTCCTGGTTATGCATTGCTTGATTATTAAGTACATATGCTTCAATTTTCTTTTGCATGTTTCCAGGAAGTAAGGACATGATTAGAAAATCTGCCAAAATAGTGTCATTTTAGCCCTCATTTTGGGTAGGTGGGATAGAATACACAGGGTTTGAAATTGTGTTCAGTTCTGTCGAGTTGCTAAAATGTTACATGATTTTGAAAAATTGTTATATGCCATATATTGAGATATAGTTTTGACATTGTGATGGATGCTGATTTGGAGAATTTCTCAAATAACATTTATTGGTCCGGACAAACTGAAAAGTTGCAAATTTAGGGGTCCCCTGCCACCTTACACGTACTGATCTCCAACAGACGCTTTAACCACTAAATGATACAATAAAAGCGTCTATGAGAGTGTGTGAATTCTCTTACGGTCAAAGGGAAGTAAATCATTTTCCATAGGCGACCATTATAGCATTATGGGTTATGGTTCGTTACTAGCAAATGAATTAACACATATACCTATATCAAACTAAAGTTCATTCTTAGAACTACCAAAAAAGCAGCAAAAGAAACACATGTTCACCGTTTGTTGACAGAGCTAGGAGGTCAAATCAAGGGTGGCCCTTATCCCGCACTGAATTTTACTATCAATTTCAGAAAATACAGCATGTTCTGAAAATGGCTATTAGAATGTCAACATAGCTAAAAGCAAACACTATTTTGGTTATAAATCAGTCAGAGGTTATTCAACTTTATGAAAATCACTTTCAACTTTCAACAAAATCATTATTGTCCAATGGGAGCCAACCTCAGTCTTATATATTCATCTGAAATTCCCTCGACAAAATTGTCTGCCCGGCAAGGCGATCCGATTTACTTCCCTTTGACCTAAATTACACGTACTGATCTCCGGCAGACGCTTTAACCACGAAATGCTACAATTAAAGCGTGTATGAGAGTGTGTGAATTCTCTTTCACGTACTGATCTCCAACAGACGCTTTAACCACGAAATGCTACAATTAAAGCGTATATGAGAGTGTGTGTGAATTCTCTTTCACGTACTGATCTCCAACAGACGCTTTAACCACGAAATGCTACAATTAAAGCGTATATGAGAGTGTGTGTGAATTCTCTTTCACGTACTGAAGTTAAAACTATACTGGGAAACCCGACCGGGGATCAAACCCTGATTTCCCGCTCCAAATCCAGACGCTTTAACCACTAAATCTACATCACGGAAACGGTGTATATATCACGATATCGTTCCGATATCACATGGGCGACGATATTATAAGACCACAACGTATGCCATTTTGTCTGATGTTACATACGTATTAAGCGGACAATGAAGGCTTGTATGATAGTGTGTGTGTAAATTGTGTATGTACAGGCTTGTCATTGTCGTCGCTGTTTGCTTCAAGTCCCTATTTTGTCGGAGGCGGCTCAATAACTAAATACCAAATATGGAAGTTAACCCTTTCCCACCTGAAGACGCATTTTCTCCTTTGGCTTCAATGTTTTCAACTTTATTTAACAATTAAGCTATCGTTTACGGAGTTTTTTCATGTTTTAGTCACGATGTTTTCAAAATAGTCTGCCGCAGATTTGTTGTATGTGGGAAAGGGTTAAACTGATTAAAAGTATGTAATCAACACAATGACTCGACTGACCAAGTGACCTAAATGGTAATGTCCTTAAGTATACCAGTCTATGAAAAGATGATGATAAAAACAATATTTAACTCAGCCGACATATAGATCCGGATACGAGACACAGTTTAAAACTGGTTCCCCCGTAAACCTTCTGTACAAGTGCCAGTGACCTTCCAAACTGTTGAACTCGACCTCATCGAGTTGGGAAACCAAGGACTGGGTTATGTAATTCGGTTATTCCTTTAATTAGAATAAAATACATGTACATGTACACGTAATGTAATGATATTATAGAGACAAATGCTCAGTTAGTCCTTTAATTAGAATAAAATACATGTACATGTAATGTAATGTAAGTATAGAGACCAATTGCTCTGATTGAGTATAAGCTTTTTAACTTCTATATGCCAATTTGATAGTGTACACTATATCATGTACACTCATCTGACAGGTGCCGATATAGTCAATATAGTATACATATTAAGAATTATTTAAGATACAAGGGAGTCCGGGTACGAAACCCTAGCTCTTTCCGAAAAGACCATTGGTTCTTTAACGTGCTGAGTGTATAGCATCGATACACGCGAGGCACTTTTTCTTGGGAAGGAATAGTACTAGACCTCTAGTTGAGTGGGAGACACTACAAGCATCTCAGATTACCCGGAGCGGGATTTGAACCCAATACAACTGGATTGACAGTACAGCGTGTTAACCACTAGACCTTCGGGCCAGTCAAAACAATTATATATGAGCAGTGGTCTGCGAGAACTTAAAACGGCTGCGATCAGTGTAGATCAAGATCAGGCTGCAAATCCGCCGATAAGTCAAATTAGGTTGCAGGAAACAGTAACTTCCGATAAACTTAAGAGTCGATATCGAGGGCTTGGCTTGAAACGGTTGTAACTAAAATTGGTATTTTTTTACCAAGGTTAATCACCTCGCCATAAACTCTTTATAAGCGTTAAATCATTTTTCTTTGTAAACAATGGAAATTTAGGTGCCATTGCTCGTTCTGAGCAATGGCACCTAAATTTGCATTGTTTACAAAGGGGTCAAAATTGCCCCTAAACCAGGGTTTTCAAAATAGGTTTTTAGCTACGCCAAGCCCTCGATATGCTTTGATTAAAATGTTCATACCACTTTTAGAATACATGTATATGTTTCATGTATAGACTAGATATATATACGTTTTATTTGTTTTATTGGGGCTTTACGCCGTTTTCAACATTATTTCAGTTATATCACGGCGACAGTTCAATTATTCATGATCCCTGGGTAAACAGACCAGTACTAGGCTAGAAAATGTGCCTTGCCCAAAGGCACTCCACCTTGACCGTAGGCTGGGGATCGAACCCGGGACACCCGGATTCCTTATATATACGTTTTATACAGGGGATCGAAAACATTGCAGGAAAAGGGGAAAATACTTCCAAGAGTGTTCGGCGAACATCAGATATCGCCTTTTCGGGGGCTTGATAGTAGATATTCACCATTTCCCACATGCTGATTAATGTTGATATATCCACAGCTGACGTTTTTGAAAGAATTATGGAAAAGGGAGAAATTGTTAAGACAAACAAATACGTACTTTTAGAGTTCAACGTTCTATCCAGACAATGGTGCGTCCGTCCGTCTGTACGTTATCTTAAGTAATGCACAATAGTCTCCCGAAATCCCATCCATCCGGCCCCACAAAGAATTATGGAAAAGGGAGAAATTGTGAAGACAAACAAATACGTACTTTTAGAGTTCAATGTTCTATCCAGACAATGGTGCGTCCGTCCGTCTGTACGTTATCTTAAATAATGTACAATAGTCTCCCGAAATACCATCCACCCGGCCCCACAACCGCAATGTAATGTATTAGATCCATGCACATGAATGAATAATTGATAACATATGATAACATAAAGTGGACGTTCATTATTTGAGCCGTCCCGTGAGAAAACCAACAGTCTGCGTAAAATATCGACCCGGATCAGCCTAAGCATGCCGCGCAGGCGAACCCGGACAGACACTTTTCGCCTCCCGGGTATTTTCTGTTTCAGGAATCATTACTCTATGCTTCTATCCCCCTAAGACGGAATGTGTCGGCCCGGATTAGCCTGCGCGCACTGCGCAGGCTAATCTGGGTCGATACATTACGCAGATGCCATAATGTTGTTGTTTTTTCTCGTGGAACGGCTTATTTATAAAAAGCAATCACTTTATATGTCCGTGTTTAATGCTGTCTTTTTAATAAATACAGTAAGTTATTATCAGTGTGTGATTAACTCATGCGTGTGTAACTGTAATGTGTATTCATTCACTTGCATATATCCAGAGGACTAGATAAGAGGGAGTGAACAGATCTTTTCCCAACAATATTTCTCTTATTACTCAACCAAATCATACGTTGTGGGTACTCAAAAGAATCGTCTGACTGAGACGATTCTTTTGGTCACCCACAACATAGGGTTTGAATGTCAAATAAGGATGTTAGAACATGGAAAATATCCGTTATCTAGAGCTCTGAATTATACACTGCCTACGGCATACTGTAGTTACAAAGTAAACTACGTTACATGCTTACCCATTTCCCATCTGCGTTATGACGCCTCTGCTGAAGGCAGCATTTGAAAACAGTTTGACAAAATAAGACATTTCTGAGGGTGATCAATTTCTCCCTTTGCACAATGTTTTTTTTTAGTTTTATTAAATAAGTATACTTTTTAATACGGAGTTGTTCTGTATTTTTTCCGAGATGTTTTCAAAGTCGGCTTTTTCATAGGTTTGACTATAGATATGATTTTAAAGTCGTCTGCTGCAGAATGGTTGTTAGAGGGAAAAGGGTTGAAGTGATTTTTCATATGCTTGTCTATAGATATGATTTTAAAGTCGTCTGCTGCAGAATGGTTGTTAGAGGGGAAAGGGTTGAAGTGATTTTTCATATGTTTGTCTATAGATATGATTTTAAAGTCGTCTGCTGCAGAATGGTTGTTAGAGGGGAAAGGGTTGAAGTGATTTTTCATATGTTTGTCTATAGATATGATTTTAAAGTCGTCTGCTGCAGAATTGTTGTATGTGGGAAAGGGTTGAAGTGATTTTTCATATGTTTGCTGAGATGTTTCAAACGTCGTCTGCTTCAGATTTGTTGTATGTTGAAACGGATTACACACCAAACGCTGTAGGACTACTATAAATACTGTTAAATCAATTTACTGAAAGCTCTCCCCACCATCCAATAAATAAATTATTTTTAAATACCGACCGTCACCAACATTTTGTACATAAATATTTTTATAGACCCTTTATAGGCGCGGTTTGTTGTTAACAAGAAATATTTTTTAATCCTTATTTCCTTTTTTTTTTTTTTAAAGTGGCGGTTGGTATTCCAGATACTTAAATATTATTGTAAATACTATGTTTATGATTTTACCTAATCAACTATGAACAATTATAATGTATTACTACTAACTAATTCCCATCGCAGGACTGCAATACAACATTTACTAAGTCTCCCATGCAATATATCCTAAAGGTTGAAAAACTCTAATATTATTCGCAGCCAAAAAAGGTTATGATAATGTTATTGATTAGCGACCCACTTACTAGATCCTATCTTTAGGCAATCATGCATTGGGAATCGAATTGAACGTCAACCAACAAATGGGCACCAATGAACAGACTCAGGGTCGCATTGAAATCTGGACCATTCGAATTCTACCTTATGGTAGAATATCTGAATGAGCTAATATCAATGCGATCAGGAAAAGCACACTCCTAAAACTAGTCTGTCTGGAAATATAACATTGTACTCTGTTGACTTTCAATCCGAATAGTTAGATTTTTTATGTGTTTATTATTTGTTTTTATCACTAGAAATAGAATAGAGAAACTATAGCTCTGAAAAACAAACAGACAATCAATCGTATAAAAACATTGTTCTAAAATATAGTCTGTAATATATATATTTATCTATTTTATCATTTCAAACACAATTGCAGATATAGTCTGCAATTTATATATATTTAGAAATAGTCAAATAACAATCAATAAAAGAGACACAATAAATATATGAATAATCTGCAAAAAAAAAATAGTCCGTCTGCTAATTGAAATCAAATTAAATATTGAAATAAAGGATAGCTGCTCGCCAAATGGCATTATTGCCGAGCGCGAGGGTAAACCACGTCATAAATCATCATCATCGAATCATAAACCGTGAAATGCGCGCCTCCTCAGTTTTAATTACGTGTGTGTATGGTATTTTACGCTGCTTTCAACAATATTCCTTAAGGAGCGAAAGACATTACTACCATTTCAAAAGTATTTGTTGTGACCCTGTCGGGGATCAAACACGTGATCCCCGCACATAAGGCGGACGCTCTATATCACTACACTGCAGCGGCAGTCAGTAATACAGAAGTATCGACATAACTTCTTCGATCACTGATAGCTCAGTCAGTTAACGGCAATAGAGGGCCGCGAGTTCGAACACACAGTCAGGCCCGATTACAGGAAACGCAAGTAATCTAAACTGGTTTCCGTGATAGAACTGAAATACCATTTAACCCTTCCCTCATTCGACAATTCTGCAGCAGACGACTTTAACCCTTCCCTCATTCGACAATTCTGCAGCAGACGACTTTAACCCTTCCCTCAATCGACAATTCTGCAGCAGACGACTTTAACCCTTCCCTCAATCGACAATTCTGCAGCAGACGACTTTAACCCTTCCCTCAATCGACAATTCTGCAGCAGACGACTTTAACCCTTCCCTCATTCGACAATTCTGCAGCAGACGACTTTAACCCTTCCCTCAATCGACAATTCTGCAGCAGACGACTTTAACCCTTTCCTCATTCGACAATTCTGCAGCAGACGACTTTAACCCTTCCCTCATTCGACAATTATGCAGCAGACGACTTTAATCCTTCCCTCATTCGACAATTCTGAAGCAGACGACTTTAACCCTTCCCTCATTCGACAATTCTGCAGCAGACGACTTTAACCCTTTACCTCATTCAACAATTCTGCAGCAGACGACTTAAACCCTTTCCCTCATTCGACAATTCTGCAGCAGACGACTTTAACCCTACCCTCATTCGACAATTCTGTAGCAGACGACTTTAACCCTCTCATTCGACAATTCTGCAAAAGACGACTTTAACCCTCTCATTCGACAATTCTGCAGCAGACGACTTTAACCCTTTCATTCATTCGACAATTCTGCAGCAGACGACTTTAACCCTTTCCCTCATTCGATAGTTCTACAGCAGACGACTTTGAACGTTTTTTCACACAAAGAATACTGCTCGTTTGGAACAAATCGTCTGCTGCAGAATTGTCGTATGAGGGAAAGGGTTAAGTCTCCAGGAGGCAGACATCGAGCGTTATTATTGTAATATAAGCTTAAAGCTTGTTTCGCAATCGATGTAAAATAAATAAGTTTAAACTTAACCCTTTCCCTCATACGACAATTCTGCAGCAGACGACTTTGAACATGTTTTGTAAAAAGATAGAAAATCTCTATAATTGAATGGATAACCTATGACTAAAAGTGGAAAACATTGTGGCAAAAGAAGAAATTGCACGTTTTGTGCAACTTCTTCTTTTGTCACTATTTTTTCAAAAAGCCGTCTGCTCTAGAGGCGTCAGAAAGCGTCTTTATGTGGGATAAAGGGTTAACTGGAATCGACAAATTAATCTACACATTTTCGAATGCTTTGATTTTTGTTATATTAATATTTAACGCCGTTTTCAATATTACTTCAGTTATTTCACGGCGACAGTTCACTTATTCATGATCCCTGGGTAAACAAACCAGTAATAGGCTAGGAAATGTGCCTTGTCCAAGGGCACTCAACCAAGACCGTCGTATATGGGAAAGGGTTAGCGCCGTTTTCAATATTATTTCAGTTATTTCACGGCGACGGTTCACTTGTTTATGATCCCTGGATAACACACCAGGAATATAGGCTTGGAAATGTGCCTTGCCCAAATTAGATTTAACCCTTTCCTACATGCAGACACAATTTCTGACGCCTGTTCAGCAGACGACCTTTTATAGCGAGATCGACGAACGGTTCTCAAATAATTGCGTAAAAATTAACTGACTTCCGGTTACAATTTAGACGCGTTACCAGTCACAATAATTCTTTTCATTTCTTTCGTCTAAAGATATTTTTGGATATTTACATGACTTACTTAGTGAAATACTTAGTTAAGTAAAGTAAACATACTTAATTTGACGTTGGTGGAATACAAATAACTTTAAAACTTAGTTTAGTCAAAATACTTAATTTAAGGTTTTAAGTTAAGTAAACGTTGGTGGAATCGGGGACACCATTTCTGACGCCTGTGCAGCAGACGATCTTTTATAGCGGGACCGGCGTACCGGGGTTCGATCACCGATCGCGACGGTCATGGTGAAGTGCCCTTTTTTTTTCTTCGAATTTGACTTCGTATTCTGGGTAAAGTGTCAACACTGACGGACCATTGTGGATCAGCCGATTTACGTTCCATGCAATCTAAAAAGCCAGAAGAGAAGGTACTACTGCCATTTTTAGCTCGTCTGTTTTTCGAAGTAACTAAACTTTAACCTTACCTCATAACTTAAAGACCGTTCAAACTTTTTCAAATAAAACTTGGTATATATGTTTCTAGGAATAATACGCATGTCTATACAAAGTTACATAACTCTGGCTTTAATAATTATTCAGTAATAGCCATTTTCGACTAAGAAAAAAGCAGACGAGAGTTGGCTTTAGCCTGCGATCCTCTTGTTAAAGCATATGGTATGACCTATGACCCGACTGGGTATCGAAACCTGGAACTCTCGACGCTTTAACCCATACACGAACACGTTGGTGTTGACGATTTCAGATCATTAGAAACAGCTTCTCCTTTTGCCTCAATGAATTCAAAAGCCATCCTGCCGATGCGAAAAATGCGTCTGTACATTACATCTACCCAAAAAGAAGATGAGCTACATATAGAAAGTTACAAGTCCAACAAATGCAGCAAAAACAGTTGCACGGTGGAGCGAAACAAAATTTGGACGAAATATATTCGATTCTCTTATTCCATTTATGAACGCATATTGACACATGTGAAGTAGACGTCATTTAAAAACATTGTGGCAACAGGAGAAATGACGCATAATGAGCAATTTCATCTGCTGTTGCAATGGTTTCATTTCTATTTGATTGTTAAACTCTCATTTATAGAAATTTCAATTTAGATCTATTTGCAAAGATGTTTCCAAAACCGTCTATTGTCGAGTTAATTAATACATGTAGTACTTAAAGTATTGAAGATGATGAGCTATAAAGAACTGCGAGACATCTTTAAGAAAATTGGGAGCCAAGTAATCAAAATCAACTATTTTCTACGAAGTTGTGAATGTTTTTCAAAAGGAGACGGACAGACATAGATAATTAATCAGAACAGATCACATAATAGAACATGGAGACATTGCTTATCGAGAGCTATCTTCTCTTTTGCCTCAATGTTTGCAATATTCATCTGCTGCAGGGGCATCTACATGTGGGAAAAGGGTGATATTTTCCCACTAAATAACAACCAAACAAGAGGCAACAGCCTAACAATCTATAAAAGATTCAGCCGTACAAATATAAGGAAATACCACTTCTCTCAACGCGATGTTGACTCATGGAACAATTGGAGGACATAGTAACTGCCAGCAGTGTTAATAGTTTGAAAAATAAGTTAAATGTATACTGGAAATATCTTCCAATGAAACATACACCATATTATGATGGACCGGAAGCGGGAAGCAATAACATAATTAAGACGGATCAAAGAGGCAGTAGCCTATAAAGATCTCAACACCAAGGTAAACATTATTATTTACTGTAACATTATAAGAATTAAACATAAAATAAGATTCATAAAACGTTCAACACATTTCTTAAAAATAGCATCATTTTTCAAAATAAATTCAGCCACGACTTATTAAGTCTTTATCTATTTATAGAATTAAACAATATACCCTACACGATTAACATATTTATAAATATATTGGAAATATTCATATAGCGCATGCGGCATTTCTTGGTCGCTTTCGTTACCCTACATCTTAATATTAAGGTCCAGTAGGTGTTTATAATATTATATCTTCGCAATTACGAGAATTAATTAAAACAATACTTGAAATATTGGAAATATGTATATATATCATTTTAAATTAACTATAATTAAGTCTCTTTACAATCAATTGTAACTGTTTTTTGACCATGGCATTTACATTAAGTTAATCGTGATAATAACTTCTCTTTTCATCGTCAACTATGGTTAAAAGTTCAACCACATATAACGCGGTACGTGATCGCACCTCGCAATAAACACAAACAAGCTCATACGTATATCTTTATTGCAATGAATCTATTTACTGGATGACAGATCGGTTACAATCATTGAAATCAAACAGGTCGAAGGTCCACAACTCATCGAGTTATTGAGAGTCCACTGAATTTAAATACTATTACTTTTATATACTAGTACATGTAGTTGCCATTATTTATCCTTGGTGTTTAAAAAGTTGTCTCCTGCAGATTTGTCGTATTTTGTAAAGGGTTTTGAGATAACCCAGGAACAAAACAGAAAATGTTGTTAAATAACAGAATAACTTTTATAATTATGATAATAATAATAATAATATATTTAGTTAACCTTTTCCCAAAAACGACATATATGCAGCAGACGACTTTAAAAGATATCTACACACACATATATCAGAATTCTACTAAGAAATTCACTTAATAAATAAATGCCATTTAAGACTACAAAGCGCCGTGTCCTATAAAATAAAATAAAATAAAAAAAATAAAAATAAACAAAAAACAAGAAAGTTTCAAACGCCAAAATGCGATGAACTTTACAGAAGAACTTCAGGCTGACTCTTTTTTTAATGGTGTGTGTGTGTAACAGAACATGCAACATGTAGAAAAAATGTTTCCATTTTAGGAACAGTTACTTACCATATTTAGTTATAGTAGATGTAAACTGTAACAAAATAATTGAGTTTCAACCGTTTTTCTAGTTTTAGTAACATCGACCTTGACATTGACCCTATGGGCCCCAAACGCAATCCTATGAAAGGTCTCCATACTCTTTCTGCATATCAAGTTTGGTCACAATATGTCAACCGTTTCCAAAGATATTTAGTTTCAACCGGTTTTTTATTAGTAGTAACAATGACCTTGACCCTAGGGGCACCCACACTGCAATCTCATGAAAGGTCTCCACAAACTCTTTCTACATACCAAGTTTGGTTACATGTCAACATTAACTTAAGAGGTTTATTTATTCTTTTTTCTTTGTATCAGCAACCTTGAACTTGACCATATGGACCCTAAATCAATCCCATGACTGGTCTCCATGAACTCTTTCTACATACCAGGTTTGATTACAATATGTCAACCGTAACTAAAGATATTCAGTTTCAAAGGTTTTTCTATTTTTAGTAACAGTGGCCTTGACCTTGACCATAGAGACCCTAACGCAATCCTATGAAAGGTCTCCATAAACTCTTTCTACATACCAAGTTTAGTTACACTATTCCAACAGTAATTAAAGATATTCAGTTTCAATCGTGTTTCTATGTTTAGCAACATCGAGCTTGACCTTGATCCTAGGGGCCCCAAACGCAATCCCATGAAAGGTCTCAACAAACTCTTTCTCCATAACAAGTTTGGTTAAAATATGTCACCCGTAACTACAGATATTCAGTTTCGATCGTTTTTCTATTTTTAGTAACAGTGACCTTAACCTTGAACTTAGGGGGCAAAACGCAATACCATGAAAAGACTCCATAAACTATTTATACATACCAAGTTTGGTTAAAATAGGTCACCCGTAACTAAAGATATTCAGTTTCGATCGCTTTTCTATTTTTAGTAACAGTGACCTTGATCTTAAACTTAGAGGTCTCAAACGCAATACCATGCGAGGACTCCATAAATTCTTTTTACATACCAAGTTTGGTTACATTTTATCAACCGTAACTAAAGATATTCAGTTTCAACCGTTTTTCTATTTTTAGTAACATCGATCTTGATAATGACCCTAGGTGCCATAATCGCAATCCCAAGAAAGGTCTCAATAAACTCTTTCTACATACCAAGTTTGGTTAAAATATATCAATCGTAACTAAAGATATTCTGTAACAAAGATGAGTTTGGAGCTGCCCTAAAGATTATAGAACAACGACATCATCATTCTAATAACCAGGTTTCAACTACGTTGAAGTCAATGCGACATGCGTCATTCGTCTTCCACCAATGGGCTAAGTCTATGTGGAAAAGCAGCCAGTTGCTTCGGAAGATTGTTGTGTGGAGTACTGGTGTGAGAAAACCAGGAAATGCATGAGTAGGTGAACTGGCCGTGATATAACTGAGAAATTGTTGAAAACGGCGTTAAACCCCAATCAATCAATCAATCAATTAACTACGTTGAAACCGTGGTTAATAAGAAAACAAAATACTTAAAATTAACATGTTACACTTAACGAAAAACAAAACGGAGTGAGTGACCCTGAGTTGAGTGGAGAAGCGGTTTATTACATCGTAATGGCAATCTCTGTTTCTCAGAAGCATATATCTCTTTATAAAGCGGATAAGTCTAGTGCATTAAAGTCTACTAAAACATTGCCTTCTTCAAATACACAGCCATTGTGCCATTGTCATGGTGTAGTGAAGCTCACATAATTCGTTTTCAGTAGTAAACATCTCTTAATCGTTTCCCACATACGACAATTCTGCAGCAGACGACTTTGAACATATTTTGACAACAGATAGAAAATCTCTATAACTGAAAGGATAACCTATGACTAAAAGTGGAAAACATTGTGGCAATAGGGGAAATTGCCCGTATTGAGCAATTTCTTCTTCTGTCACTTTGTTATCAAAACCGCATGCAGTAGATGCGTCGGAAAGCGTCTATATGAGGGAAAGGGTTAAAGGGTTAGTCCTGTGCATTAACTCTTTCACTGCCGAATTTCAGAAAGTCGACTCTTCCATGTTTAAAATTGGACCGTTCCATTTTCGCCCAACAGGAAATTAGGTAAAATCAAATGTCTAAGTGGCAAACAATGCATATTTCAGGAGAGACAGCTCGTTAAGAGCTGTCTCACCTGAATCTGCATTGTTTGCAAAAATCTTTAATTGCCTTAGGCAGCAAAAGGGTAAACGTCATTTTATACATTGTCATTGCCTTCTTAAACTGAAACTACTAGAGTTCGTTCGTCACGAGTGCATCTATTCTCTATCATAAGTCTAATACTTATACGCCATTGACGTTCTCAACTGGATGTCCTAAAGCCCCAAACGTCCTCAAATCTCTTAAATGGTTTAATCCGGTATATGGAGATCAATAGATGGGTCATTCTCAAAATATGTAGCAATTTGCAAAAATAAAAAGACAAAATTAATATATGATATTTTATGATTTTGTTTTATCCAATTGATTAAACTAGAAAAGACAAAATAAGAGTTAAAATATGACATCTCAACTCCATCTAATATTGATGTTGTAGGGATAAATGATAACGAGGTCAAAGTCACCTGTCCATGGTGTTACCATTTACAACTTGAGACAAAGGCAGCTTTATTTGTTTTTTTCTGCATTTCTACAATTAGAACCATCCAGCTACTATATTTTGTTATACTTAATAAATAAGGCAAGTTTTATTTGCATCCTTTCTAAAATTAAACTAATACAAAGTAATGGAGATTGGAAACATCATGGACGGTAAAGTAACAGCAAGGACATCGTCCTTGAATCTTAGCTTTATATAATAAATTGATGCGTATACAACTTATTAATGAACCAAAAAAGCTATTGTGATCCTTACTGGGTTTGTAAGTTTACTACACCACCAAGGCGGTCTTAATAATATGGAAATTAAATTATAGTACAAATATAAGTTACCTCTATTAGTATGATATTTCTATGCATTGTCCATGGTGTTACCATAAAAAATAACATTATAAGAATATTAATATAGTATAAAACAATTAATCACATTTTGTGTTTTTACAAGCATTATGGGAAAACTAATTACTCTGTTATTATATAAACAAAATGACAGAAAACACTTTTACTCAATATGCGCATTTAGGTTGATTGTCTATACTGTAAGTAGTTAATGTCCCTGGTGTTACCACAATAAAATAAAGTGTAGGTTAATCTTATATAAATTTTAAATTAACCTTTAGAGTGTAAGTATAACATTGAAAATATCAGAGTAATAATGATTTAACATGTTAATCTTGATGGCTTACACCACTATATCATTGCAAACATTTAGGGTGCTGATATATCCCTGCTGTTACTGTTCATTGTCCCCTGTGTTACTACGATGTATGAATCTTAACATTTAAATAAACCTTATATAAAAATCAATGTATTCCCTTTCCATGTCAGTATTACATAATACTAGTACCCTGTTCATTATATAAATCAGATGGCATATACCATTATCTAGATACAAACAGTCAATTGGCTTAAATGTCCATGCTGTAACTTTATTATGTCCCTCATGTTACTTTGTTTTAAGGTAACAGCATGGACGGTAACAGCAGGGATGATTGCACACACTTTTGGGTTTTGTGTAGAAATGGGCTCTTCCTTCAACCTAAATATTACATGGTATTTTATATGGTCTGTTAATTGTAGGAATGGACAAATGTTGTTTTGAAACCTAACATGTTTTCTGTAAAAATAAATGGTAACATCATGGACAAATATAAAAGGTACTGCACTAGGTGTACTTAACTCATAAATGTTAAAATTCTTCAGCTTAAATTGTATCTGTTGCACATGACACCATTGAAGAAATAGGATGAATAACTAGTAGGGAGTACCTCCAAAATGTTCTATAATCCTAAGGGAGCTGTTATTATTTTATTTTGGGGCACTGGTAGCGGCAGGGACATCAATTTATGGACAAAGAAACCCAAGTTTCTCAATTAGAAAATAATAATTTTCGAACAAAACTGAATTATTTATATTATCTCCGAACATATATTTACCAAAAACCACACAGAAATTGTGCTGTAATTTAAATAAACGGTAGTAATATAATGAGTTAAAAATCAGATTCAGTGTTTTGGACACTGATTTCAGACAACTTCATTCAGGGGGGGGGGGGGGGGGGGGGGGGGGGGGGGGGGGGGTCTTGTAAAAATATGTTTTAACTTCAATAAACATATTTACTAATATATTTATTAGTAAGCAAAGGTATATTTTACATAACCTTGCATTAATTATTATGTTTTTTAAATTAAAAAGGAAATTATACTAGGTAAATAGACCCTGGACAGTAATTGCTACATTTTCTGAGAATGACCCAGATACGTCATCACTGACGTCATCAACTGGTACCAGCAGCGTTCGTTCTTCTTCCGGCGTACACCTCTTTACTATCATAAATGCTCTGCAGGAGAAAACAAAACAAAACACGAAATCATGAACAACCGTCATTAAATATACGTTAAATTTTGATGGTAGACATTTCCACATTAAAAGCAAGGTAACATAAGGAATGGACCTGAAAATCTCTGTATAAGTAAAGAATAAAGTTGGTAAAAAAGCAATTTCTCCTTTTGCAACAATGCTTTCAAAAGACGTCTGCTGCAGATGAGCCCTTACACTTGGTATTTTGAATCAATACACGAATACGGAAGTAAACTATATTCGGAGTCGGAAAGATTAAACCCGTTTTGCCCACAAAAAAAGGCTATCTATATATATAACACTTTGCTTGCTACACCATGTGAAAAGGACGCAGCCATTATTGTCGTATGCCCCACCTAATAATGTAATGGTAGGGGCCGGTAACTGCAGACAGGTACATATTCTGAGTTATGTGGGGACATTGGTTTACTTAGACTGAGGGAAGAGTTTTACTTACACAATATGTACGAGAGCAATCAAGGCGAACAAGGCCGACACCAGGAACACAAATCCGTTCATGATTTTCAGCGTGGCGGAATAAATAATATTACCGGAGAGATTACCAACTAAGGTACATATAGTTTCCACAGCTCCAATACTCGCAAACAAAGCACCTAGAAAAGACACACAAACTGATCAAATTAGACGAATGAACCCCTCCCTGTGAAAAGGGAGAAGATGCTGATCTGGTTCTACAATTCATAGATCCGAGATCGTATTTTTAAGCCACACCCATCGTACTGCGTCACAAACAAACACAACTACCTGGTTCTCATGCATCGCGTTCGGCAGTCGAGTGTACCGATGGAAAATATAGATTTTCTTTGATTGGCCAAGACTGCATTTAATTTGCATAACGGATCTTTGTATAGTTACCAATACGCTGAGCTTTCTTAATTAGTCCCTCTAAGGAACACGTTGGCTTTTGAGAACAGTGTAGATTTTATATGCAGTACTGATGCTTGATTGGAAATAAAAGCCTTCTCGTGAATTCGGCTTGCCCGGTTGATTTGTGAATACTAGAAACAACCAAATTAACTGACCTTGTAGGACTGGGCTGGTCATGTGGATGACCTTTGGTTGGAAGCTTTATGCTATAATATTTAATTTTCACTCTTAAGTGAAAGATAAGTATTGCCTGGTTCACTTGCAAATAATATGGCCAAACGTGGCCAACATTCTGAAAAGACAAATGTGTAGTGTACAGGGACCTCCACAGAGTTTAGCCAACATGGGTCACCTCACCAGGCACTTACTGGTTGCTTAACTTTGAGAAAAACGCCAATCACTCATCTACAATCATCGCTGTAGAAGGATTCTGGAGGTTTCATCTAATTACAAGTTTGTCTAACTTTAATATATGAATGATTACTATGCCTTAAATTATGTAATATATACTTAGAAGTTGAATACCCTGTTGGTACAAATCATATAAAAACATATTATTTAACCCTTTCCAACTTATATGCACTATTTGAGGCCTCTGCAGCAGCTACTTTTAAAACCAATTAGGAAAAGTAAAATGAAAGGTAAATTAAACCCTTAAATTAAATATATTTTTTAATGCTGAAAATCTTCAAATTGTTTATAAACTGCATAACATTGATAATTATCATTTATGATTTATTTGACATCGTTGAATGTGTTCTTATATCAATATTTATCCCTTTTTGTATGACACACAAAAAAAGGAAAATAAAATTATAAGTGAAGTGATAAAAAAACATGATACATGTATGCTTTTATTTAACTAAAATTCTAAGATTGTCTTAATTGATTTGTTGTCTTGAATGATAATCTGCGAATAAACATCTTCAACTCTAAATATATTATACAACACTCTATCATCGATCACTAAGAGTAAGAAGAAACCTCTACCCCTATTTACTCTTTAACCGTACATGTTAGAAGAACTGGAAGAGTTAAGATCTCAATGTAGCAGACAACTATTAAAAAACATTGTGACAAATAAAGGAGTTGCTCATAAAAATGAGCATATTTTCCTTTTAACAGAACGCTTTCAATTTATTCAATCATTATAATTTCATTAATACATTGTGAATATTGAGATAATTTCCATATTTTTGTTAACACCCTTTGAAAGTTGTCTGTAAGAAAGAATTTATTTATTAAACGATGTGATTTTATGAAAATCAAAAGATCGTGTAAGAGATATTGAACAACTCAATTGAAATTACTGATGGGGTAATGAAAATTAAAATACCCAATTGCTTTTGTCAAATACTCAACTACTTTGGATGCATGGGTAATTACATGCAACACTTATCTGTAGCACTGGTCAAAACCTTAAAACGTTTTGCCGCCGCCTTCTAAAAAGTCTAAACAATGAGAGATCAAGCTATCCTACAACAAAAAACTTATAGAATGCTGTTGAATGTTTCATAAAAAGTAATATAATTATACATGTTTGTATTATTTTGTCTGGAATCCCTCATTTTGTATTGGGCACCCATATTTAAGAAGTTGGGGTTCCTACTGAATACCTACCAGCAAACGAAGGTTAGTGTCTACCCCTGGTCGTCTTACCTCTAAAGTGTTTTCGCATTGAAGGAACCATTGGTATGGATTGTGTTAGTTTAAATGATTTACTCAGAGATCTAAATAAAGTTTATCATTTAACTTGTTTTGAATTATCAAGTCTGTATTTAAGAACTCATTCCGATATAGAGAATCTAGGGGTATTCCTATCACATAAGACAGAGTTAAGGGAAATCAAGCTTGAGGGCATTCGGAGTGCAACCTGTGAACGGGGACGTTGTAATTATAGGATAGATCTGTTACATCCCAAACAGTTACAGTATTTGAATATATCTAAACTGGATGGAGATATCGTATTGAGTAATGAGGTTTCTCTAGAGCATTGTGAGATTAAATGTGTTGAGTGCAGCGCTGGGTGAGTGAGATGTGTTCATTATACAATTCTTGAAGTCATCAGCAAGTCTACAAGAGTTAAGCATATTGAGTGATACTTCACTGCATCGTAAAAGAGACAATTCCTCAACAGCAGTACACAGTGTGGAGGAGGACAATACCTCACAAATATGTTTATATAACTATAGGGTACTGATTGATGTCATACCGGCTTTAAGGCACTTGCGAGAACTACAATTGGGCTTTATATACTTTAAAAAAGACTACTCAGATATGAAAAGTCTGAAGAACGTGGCTCTCTTTAATTCTACATTGACATTACAGTGCTTACAGGGTTTTATTGACAGTCTACCCCAAGACACATAAAGTATGGATGTTTCGAGTTGATATCCATCCAAAAGATAGTCTGCAGCAGTAAAATACATTACAGACAGATATCTTGTTATGCGTTTTGGTAAATCAATGAAACACATTAAGGGAAATGGTGACCACACAGACAATGATGAAGATCATTCAATAACTCTTTAGTTTTCCATCAGACCACATCAGTGACTACTGACATACTAAAGTTCTGTAACTTCTTGTCTCAATTTTACAACCTTATCAAAAACAAGCAAACTCAGTTCTAATATTTGTTATTACCCGCTGAAGGCATATTGAATATTAGTTAGGCATCGCCTGTCTGTCTGTAGCCATATATATTGTAATAACCTGCACAGTCGTATCCGAATATAAAAGTATATCCGGGCATATATATTTTTTATTCGGACACTTACTTGATTTTCCTCTCGAAACAGCCCGATTTTCCATATTCGCTGGCATCGTTACATGTATTATGATATGTACGACTGATCTAGTCTCCATTTTATGATTCTCGTTCAGTAATTAACCTCAGAATTTGAATCGCCAGCATTACTGACGTCTTTTTATAATTTAGACTGGTGGCGCCATGTATTTACCGGTTATGGCGTATGAATTTACTTTTCAGCCATATTTAGGATATTAACTTAATTATGCATTGTATTAAGAATATTACATTATTACTTATATTGAAAGTATTTAAGAAATGTGTTTTTTAGCTGTGAATAATATTTTACTCACAGCTATTTACCGATGATGGCGAGGAACTATTTGTTCGTTTATTTTGCGGAATGCTGGGCCGGATGCGGGCGCACTCGATTCGTCATCTAAGGTGTTTTCTAAGTATGTTGAAGTAAATAATTACTCCTTATCTATCATGGTTTCAGATTCTGTCCTTATGGCATAGTTATTTTATATTGTTGTTTTCTTCGGCTGTTAAATTCGACCGAAGCACTCATTCAGAATTGCCAGTATGCTGGCATTTGAAAGAGCGCCTCTGATTGGATTGCAGCCCGCCAGCATCCTTACAAGCATACAATGGCTATAAAAGGCGCAACGCACCGGCCTCTTCACCAGTCGTCAAGTTTTAAACCGCCATATGAATCAAGACAACATGAATCATCAAAAAGAAACATCGGGCTTCGTCATCCCAAAAGGTTATAAACATAAGTATTTGATATGAAAAAGACAAAGCCTCGTCACGAGCACATCGCCTATATTGGGTCTAAGCTGTAGGTATATGACTACCATGATTAAGGAATATGTTACAAGCTGTCGGAACTGGGACTGTTATTGTACACTATCCCTACTTTATCTTTTGGTGCCTAAAAGTAGGAAAGGGTTAATGTGGCACTTCTTCTTTGAAATCAACAGACCTTAACCAGACACTTGTGCTATTATTTTGAGCCCCCACAACATAGAGTTGTTATAGTCGACGTCAACCTTATGAAAATGTAATAAGTACAGTGCAACCTGTTTCTAAAGACCACCCATGGGCATAGAACAATATCGTCTTTGTTTACAGGTGGTCTTCATTTAACATTAAGTGATTTTATAGCTTTCACACTAAACGTTTGTTGTTCAGACCAGCAGTAGAATTAAACGCAGTTCTTCACATGTTATAATTTTATTTCTCATAGGTAGTATTAGTTTCCAATTTCAACAGTTTCAACACTCAACTATGGGTCAAGAGCTTCGCTTTTCTATATGATTTAATTTGTAAGACTAATTTGAATTTGAAACTGGAGGCTTTTATAGTCTTTTGAACTTGTTATGAAAACATAACAACTTCCTCGCTATGCAATCTCGTGATTTCATTCGTAATGCGACATACGCAATCGCGGAAAATACAAAACGTACGCAAACGCGCCAAATAGAATACAGATAGCAAATAAATGACCAATTCGCGTAAAAAACATACAAAACGAACAATACCTGAATTTAAGGAATATCCACAAATTAGCCATGAATACAACAATGATGGAAAGAAAATATTACTGGGGAACAATACGAATAAACAAAGGGAAATCACACCCGTGGTTTATTTAAACTAAAGGTGGTTTAGTCCACTTAAACTAACTCAAACATAAACAACCTATTTCATTCAGTTGCAGGGTTATTTATGCAGAAAATGAGTTATTGGGAAATTAAAAGTGTAGCGCTACAGAAAGCGAATTGCTTTACAAAGGTGATCTTTAGCACAGGTTCCACTGTACATGCCTTTTTTGTCTTTTTAACGCCACCTACCGTATTTCAGTTATGTTTTTGGCATTCTTAAGTAAATTACTAGTACTACCATTATTATCCACCCTGTCACTAATACATAAGTCATATTGCTATCCCAAGACCGCCGAGCAGGGAAGGCATAACTGCCATTTTTAAAGTATTTGGTATGATCGACCCTATCCACCAGCTACTGAGGCAGCTATCCAACCACTACAACACAGAGACAGGAGGGTGCAAGTACTACCGACTTAGGATCGAACCCTGCTAATGAGGCATCAGTCCAACCACTACAACACAGAGACAGGCAAGGGACCATTACCACTATTTTTAAAGTATTTGGTATGACCTGACTCAGGATCTAACCATTAAGACCTGCTTATGAGGCATCATTCAAACCACTACATAACAAAGACAGACAGGGTGTCATTACCGCCATTTTTAAAGTACTAAGTATGAACTAGTGATCGAACTCTAAAACCCGCCAATGAGACAGCATTCCAACCACTCCAACACAGAGACAGTCAGGTTGCCATTACTACCCTTTTCTAAAGTACTAAGTATGACCTGACTAGTGATCGAACCCTAGAAACCCGCCAATGAGACAGCATTCCAACCACTCCAACACAGAGACAGGCAAGGTGCCATTACTACCCTTTTTAAAGTACATGTACATAATGCACAAAAATGCCGAAACATATATTCGTTAAGAGACCACTTACAGTATTTCCCTTTGATGGTCTCTTAAAACAGGTTTGACTGTATTAGGTAAGACCCATCCATGTATTTAAATCCAAAGCAAACACTCTAACCATATTACAGCATGGAGATTGACAGGGTGGTTCAGACACAAGAAACAGTATACCTGATATTCTCATGTGACGATATATTTTCTGTTGATGGAAACCTCTGGACTTCGCCCGTATCTGCGTGGCAAATTCATGTTTTCTTTCCTGGAATGCATCTTCAGTGGCAAACACAACTCGTGGAAATCTTATAAACAATTGTGTTCCGGAAAACCAGAAATATTAACTTGTTTGTTTTATTGGTGTTTGAAACTGTTACTAGTATAGATGACTTTAAACCATTCCCACGTACATTTATAACGAATTTGCAACAGACAACTTGAAATGACAACCCTCTATTTCAGCTTGAAGTTAGGTTGTGTGGAAGAAGAGCCAGAAAGACTAGATCGCTTGTTGCATGTATGGCCCTTCTAACAATCAGCGGACAATACTGGCTTCGTTACGACTGTGTGTATATATGAACAGGTTTACTGAAGTCTTCACTGTACGCATATGAAACAAGATTCGAATTCTACAACTTATATGTATGGGCATTCTAACCGTCAGAGGACAATGAAGGCTTCCTTACCTCTGTGTATGCATGTAGGCTTTGTTACGACTGTATGTATGCACATACTTACCGGAGTCTTCACCAGACGCAGATGATACAAGATTCGAATACTATAACTTACATGTATGGTTCTTCTAACCGACAGCGTCGTTTTATTTGAATATGCTAAGAAATAAAGATATTGGCTTAAGTTCTTTCCCATATACAAACAATCTACAGCAGATGTATTTGAAAATATTTAGTCAAAAATATGGATATTCTCTGAAAATGAAAGAACAATTACAAAGTTAAAAACAATGTGGCGAAAGGAGAAATTGCTTGTTTTGAGCAATTCTCCTTTAGTAACATTTTTTCAATAGTCGTCTGCTGCCGCGCTGAGTCATTATGAGTCTGTATATTGGAAAGGGTTAACTGCTGTTCTTGATATGCCATTTTATGCTCGTCCAAATCGGAAGCACCTGCTTGTACAGACGAGACTGCAATCTCTTCAAATGAAAGGATGAACATTGCCGAAAGAATGTGAAAAATTATGCTAATGAAAGAAGAATTTATCGTGGAAAATTTCCATCTTTGCATACACCTTAAATTGCAAATACTGAGATGAACTATTATTATATTCATATACACTTCGACGAATTTCTAATTGGCCACCTAGTTTTTATCATATATAAGGAAAAGATGTTGGAGAAAAAAAATACAAATAACCAAATATAAGTTCAATACAATTTATTCCTAATATGCAAAACAAAACTTCATTGAAAATTTGATCACGGGAACAAACTTAACAGAGAGGGATAACATGGACACCCTTAAAACAAAAACTGCAAGATCAAATCACGTCGTTGTTGATTTTGTTTTAATCCTTTGTATGTCCACCTGCTGCGGCAATTACAGCAAGGCACCTTGTCCTCATTGATATAATGTATGTGTGAATATACTGTTGTGGAATGGCCGCCCACATCTGATGAATAACACGCGTTATCTCCCTGAGATTTGGCTGCAGCGGCTGGGCACTCACCTTGCGCTTCAATAGGTCCCACACGTGCTCGATCGGATTTAAATCCGGACATTTTGCAGGCCATTTGATAGAAAAAAAAAACATGTATCTTTCAATATTTTGCACTAAATAACAAATAATAAAACATATTGCAACTTTTATAACGACGCATAACATACCTGTCTGATGGAAGTTCCGGCACGAATCATTCCGACGGCTTGAGCGCATTCTGCAATGCTCATTCTCGCCATATTTAATGTTTTTCATAAAAGACAATCCACGAAGAATACATTCCTACCAAATACGACAAATACCATGCCGAGCACGAGAAACGCGAGCACATTTACTATTTTCTTACCTACCGTTGCGCATGGATGATTTTGTACATGAATACGTGTTTTCATTCTGTAAATCGATAGTTCGGTGTGTACAATACAAAAATAACCAAACTTTAGATTTATTGATTAAATATGTCTCATAATGTCATATTTTACATGGTGGCCAATTAGAAATTCATCGAAGTGTAGAAAGTTGATCCGTATGTATATAAGTTGTGTACATAATATTAAATATTATGCTAGATCATTTGATATTGTATCTAAAGTGCCTATTGTATTTAATTTGTTGTTTGAAAATTAAATAAGTATTACTTAAATTTGCCAGTTATTTAACTTTGTTTGTTTCTATATTCAATCTATTCTGAATTATTATGCATATGCAATTTACGAGGAAGTGTGTGTGTGTGTGTGGGGGGGGGGGGGGGGGGGGGGTGAACCGTTCATCAAAACCTCCAAACCCTCCTAGTGGACTTGACAATGACTTCCCCGACAATGTTATAAGGGATGGGTATTGTTCTTGGACTTGTTGGTCATTTTCGGTCATTTAGGGATGATCTACTTTAAAAAGACACAGTAGTAAAATAATTGGGGTTAACATTCTAGTTCTTTTTTTCAGAAGCTACTACCATGGGTAATCTGACTATAGTTGTACATGGAATCATAAGGGGATATCAGCTGACTGTATATAGAAAGGCTAACCGAAGTCCTCGCGGTTCTCAAAGAGTCCATGAGTAAAGGTACAAGTTTACTTTTGTAAACAATGAAGTATTTAATCTAGGATTCGAAAACAATGCGGGAACTTTATCGGAAAATTGATTTGTTTAGCCAAAATTGAGGCATTCTCCTTCTTTGACTTCGTAATAAAATCCCCCCCTTCCATACAAATTAAGGGACGAATATTCAAAACAGTGTGATAATTAGCACTTTACCCCCTCCTAGATTAGACAATTAGCTACATTGAAAGTAGATTCAGATCTGCACTGTTCACAAATTACTTACATGAGCTTCTTAGCCGCTTTCGTAGATTCTGATAAGACGGGGCATATGTTCGAGGCTGATCTGAACCGTCACTGTTTAGAAATACCAATTCGCAGCTTTTCGTACAGGCTTATTATGTTTTTCAACAATTAGTCGTATACATAAGCTTACTTGAAGTTTCTATAGAACAGTTATAACCAGCACAGATTCATAATAGGCTGTATCTTTGTACAGGCTGAATAGGTTAACCTCCAGGTAGAACCCTCCTAGTGGACTTGACAATGACTTCCCAGACAATGTTATAAGGGATGGGTATTGTTCTTGGACTTGTTGGTCATTTTCGGTCATTTAGGGATGATCTACCTTAAAAAGACACAGTAGTAAAATAATTGGGGTTAACATTCTAGTTCTTTTTTTCAGAAGCTACTACCATGGGTAATCTGACTATAGTTGTACCTGGAATCATAAGGGGATATCAGCTGACTGTATATAGAAAGGCTAACCGAAGTCCTCGCGGTTCTCAAAGAGTCCATGAGTAAAGGTACAAGTTTCCTTTTTTAAACAATGAAGTATTTAATCTAGGATTCGAAAACAATGCGGGAACTTTATAGGAAAATTGATTTGTTTAGCCAAAATTGAGGCATTCTCCTTCTTTGACTTCGTAATAAAATCCCCCCTTCCATACACATTAAGGTACGAATATTCAAAACAGTGTGATAATTAGCACTTTACCCCCTCCTAGATTAGACAATTAGCTACATTGAAAGTAGATCCAGATCTGCACTGTTCACATATTACTTACATGAGCTTCTTAGAAGCTTTCGTAGATTCTGATAAGACGGGGCATATGTTCGAGGCTGATCTGAACCGTCACTGTTTAGAAATACCAATTCGCAGCTTTTCGTACAGGCTTATTATGTTTTTTCAACAATTAGTCGTATACATAAGCTTACTTGAAGTTTCTATTATAACCAGCACAGATTCATATCAGGCTGTATCTTTGCACAGGCTGAATAGGATATTCCCCAGTTAGTCGTATACATAAGTTTACTTGAAGTTTCTATAGAACAGTTATAACCAGCACAGATTCATATCAGGCTGTATCTTTGTACAGGCTGAATAGGATATTCCCCAGTTAGTCGTATACATAAGCTTACTTGAAGTTTCTATAGAACAGTTATAAGCAGCAGAG
This sequence comes from Serripes groenlandicus, assembly GCA_031761405.1. Lineage (NCBI taxonomy): Eukaryota > Metazoa > Mollusca > Bivalvia > Cardiida > Cardiidae > Serripes > Serripes groenlandicus. Next base: position 20,362,851 of record JASEVX010000014.1, read on the forward strand.
ATTCATATCAAGCTATACCTTTGTACAGGCTGAATATAATATTCACCCGTTAGTCGTTTACATAAGTTTACTTGAAGTCTCTACAGAACAGTTAAGTCGGATTATAAAATGATACAAAATGTACTTGGCCTTCCTTTAATTTTAGAAAATCCTAGGATGACGGTTTTTTGCGTGACGTGGCCCAAAAATGCGGCTTCAAGATTGTTAACAAGATTTTCCTTCAATTTAGCCTAGTGACCTAGTTTTTGACCCGACATAACCCATATTGAAACTTGACCTATATATCACTAAGCCAAAATTTTCGACATAGTTTCAACATGCTCAAACTAAAAATGTGGCTTCCAGAGTGTTAACAAGATTTTCCGTCAATTTGGCCTAGTGACCTAGTTTTTAACCCGACATGACCCAGTTTAAACCTGGCCTAGATATCATCAAGACAAAGTTTCAACATGCTGAAGGTTTTCCTTCAATTTGGCCTAGTGACCTAGATTTTGACCCGGAATGATTCAGTTTCGAACTTGGCCTAGATTTGATCGACATATATGTTCTGATAAACTTTCATGAAGATTGGATGCTAAATGTTGCCTCTAGAGTGTTAACAAGCAAATGTTGACGACGGACGACGAACGACGAACGACGGACGACGGACAAAAGGCGATCACAAAAACTCACCTTGAGCACTCCGGACAATTTTAGTCTCGACCAGAGCTCGAACTCGGTACCCATTGTCCCGGAGGCGCCAGTGTACCATGTCGCTACAAAAGCTAGCTCTGTAATGAGATAGTATAAGTGTTTCCCTATACAAACACATTGCTACATAAATTATACATGTAGTTAATATATTGGACAGACAACTCTACTAAAACTTTACCTGTATGAAACTGCATTTGTTGCACTTGGATCACTTCTGGCAAAAATAGGATGTTATGCCTACCCCTATTTCAGCATGACAATTATTATTACTTCAATTTGCCAGTTGTGTAAACTTGTTTGTTTCTATATTTAATCTCTTCTGAATGATTATGCAATTTATGAGGAAGTGTGCGTATGTGTGTTACCGCTATCCAATCATAACTAGGTCATTTTTACATTTCGCCGACAGAACACCTAAACATAGAGCCAAACAACCTAAAAATAAATTTCGGACGTGTCTGGCAACTTTTATTTGTCACGGAGCCTGCCGAATATAGAGAATGTTTCCCTCACTCGAATCATATTTACGCATCTTACTATTTAACTTTTCAAATTACACTGATTTCATACCCTAGTTAACGTACTAAATGGTAACAAAACAAAAATGGGCTTTCCTATCCTTAGTTAAGCTACGCTTAAATTTTATATTCCATGAAGGTAGGAAATGACGTCACATATTTTTCCTGTCTACTAGAAAATCTCTTTTAGATCATATATCTGACTTAAACAACATGCAGCTAATAGAAAGAGAGCCATTTTAAACTATTGTAACATAACAGAGAGGCTGCTACTTATCCAATCTCTTGAGCACAACGAAAATCATATGTTTGATAGAAAATTGACTGTCCTTCCTCAGAAACACTAATAAACTAAACATAATCACTCAACAAACGAGGGATAATTCGACCTTCCTAAACATTCTTGTTCAAATCGTTAAATGGTTATCTCCCGTTGTAAATATTATAGAGAAGAGGACTACAATTTTATATATTCTTAAGCCTAGTTTAGATGTCATTCCTAGGTGGCGAAATGTCGTGGTTATTACACCCTAGGATGGACATATCAGCTTAAATTATCAGCGACAATTACCGTGATTTCGCGGCCAAAGAATGACAACTTAACTAGGTTTAAGAATATCAAAAAGTGTAGTCCTCTCTCCTCTATAATACATATAACGGGAGATAACCATTGCAAGATTTTAATAAGAATCTTAAGGAAGGTCAAATTACCCCCCGTTTGTTTAGTGATTATATTAAGATTATTAGTGTTTCTGAGGACAGTCAATTTTCTATCAAACGTATGATTTTCATTCTGATTAAGATATTGGATTAGTAGCAGCCTCTCTGATATGTTACAATATGTTAAAATGGCCTTCTTTCTATTAGCTACATGTTGTTTAAATCAGATATATGATCTAAAAGAGATGTTCTAGCAGACAGGACAAATATGTGACGTCATTTCCAAACTTTGTGGAATGTCAAATTTAAGTGTAGCTTAACTCATGATAGGAGAGCCTTTTTTTGTGTTTTTCCCCGTTTAGTACCTTTACTAGGGTATAAAATCAGTGTAATTTGAAAACCTTTTTATTTAAAAATTGAAAAGTAAGAAGTGTTAAATTGATTTGAGTGAGGGAAACGGTCTATATGTTCGGCATGCTCCGTGACGAAAAATGTGTCCGGACCCTTCCAAAGTTTAGTTTTAGGTCGTCTGGCTCTATTTTTATGTCGCCTGTCTGCAAAATGTAAACATGACCTAATCATGCTTGGATAGCGGTCGTTGTCATTTTATCAAACAATTCATATATTATGTGAAAAGCCTGATTGCACGTATTGGAGAAAAGCGGGTTATATAACTGCTGTGACCACGTCAGGCAATAACCATCATCTATATATGTAACATACTAAATAATATGGGACTAACATCATACAGTAAATACTTATAACACAACGGATGTACTGGATGTAAGTATTCAAATATCATTCTGTACCTCGGACAAAGAAGTTTAGCATTTAAGAACAGGTCCAATTGATAGTTGAAATATACTGGATCATCCCTTACCTTAACTGCAGGCTGCATATTGTTATACAAAAGTAAGGATTCAATGTTCGACATCCATTTCCTACTGGATAAAGTGGTAGAAGAACAAGACTCGAGTTACAGCTTAATCGAATGCTCTTAAGCATAGCCCAAACATGTTTTGGAGTACTGCATACTTGAATGATTGACTGTACTTTTTTCAGATTTACATAGCCTTTTCATATTACGGCAACATGACTTCATTTCGACAAATCATGTTATTAATAAAATCATTGTTATCGTGTGAAGCACGAAACCTTTTTCACAGTAAAAATGTCCTAAAACTCAACAAAAGTTCCTAGAACAAATCTCGATCGGCTGGTATAGCGCAGGTTTTCCGTCATAATAAGGGATTTGTACTTCAGTACTTCTTTCTCGAATTTAAAACATGGACAGATAATAGCTGGAAACGACGTCGCTGATAAGTTAAGATAATATGTCAATCCTCGGGTGTAAAACCACGACAATCCATCTCTTTGAATTACCGTGATTTCGCGTCCCAGGAATGACAACTTAACTAGACTTATTAAGAATATTAAAAAGTGCAGTCCTCTCTCCTCTATAATATATACAACGGGAGATAACCATTGCCAGATTTTAAGAAGAATGATTAGGAAGGTGAAATTACCCCCCTGTTTGTTTAGTGATTATATTTAGAGTGTTTCTGAGGACAGTCAATTTTCTATCAAATGTATGATTTTCATTCTGCTTAAGATATTGAATTAATAGCAGCCTCTCTGTTATGTTACAATAGGTTAAAATGGCCTTCTTTCTCTTCTTATCAGATATATGATCAAAAAGAGATGTTCTAGCAGACAGGAAAAATATGTGACGTCATTTCCAACTTTTGTGGAATGTCAAATTTAAGTGTAGCTTAACTCAAGATAGGAGAGCCCTTTTTTGTTTTTTCCCGTTTAGTACCTTTACTAGGGTATAAAATCAGTGTAATTTGAAAACTTTTTTTTTTAAAAAAATGAATAGTAAGAAGTGTTAGATTTATTTGAGTGAGGGAAACGGTCTCTATGTTCGGCAAGCTCCGTGATGAAAAATGTGTCCGGACCCTTCCGAAGTTTATTTTTAGGTCGTCTGGCTCTATTTTTATGTCGCCTGTCTGGGAAATGTAAACATGACATAATTATGCTTGGATAGCGGTCGTTGTCAATTCATCAAACAATTTATATATTATGTGAAAAGCCTTATTGCACGTATTGGAGAAAAGAGGGTTATATAACTGCTGTAACCACGTCACGCAAAAACCGTCATCTAAATATTATATTTAACATACTAAATAATACGGGACTGACATCATACCGTAATTACTTATCAAACACCGGATGTACCGGATGTAAGTATCAAAATATCATTCTTTACTTCGGACAAATACGTTTTAGCATAATAAGGGTTTTGTACTTCAGTACTTCTTTCCCTAATTTAACATATGGACAGATAATAGCTTGAAACGACGTCGCTGCTAAGTTAAGATAATATGTCAATCCTCGGGTCTAAAACCACGACAATCCATCTCTTTGAATTACCGAGATTTCGCGTCGCAGGAATGACAACTTAACTAGGCTTAAGAATATACAAAAGTGTAGTCCTCTCTCCTCTATAATATATACAACGGGAGATAACCATTGCAAGATTTTAAACAGAATGTTTAGGAAGGTGAAATTACCCCCCGTTTGTTTAGTGATTATATTTATATTATTAGTGTTTCTGAGGACAGTCAATTTTCTATCAAACGTATGATTTTCGTTCTGCTAAAGATATTGGATTAGTAGCAGCCCCTCTGTTATGTAACAATAGGTTTAAATGGCTCTCTTTCTATTAGCTACATGTTGATTAAATCAGATATATGATCTAAAAGAGATGTTTTAGCAGACAGGAAAAATATGTGACGTCATTTCCAACCTTTGTGGAATGTCAAATTTAGGTGTAGCTTAACTCAGGATAGGAGAGCCCATTTTCGTTTTTTCCCGTTTAGTACCTTTACTAGGGTTTAAAATTAGTGTCATTTGAAAACCTTTTTGTTTTTAGAAAATTGAATAGTAAGAAGTGTTAGATTGATTTGAGTGAGGGAAACGGTCTCTATGTTCGGCAGGCTCCGTGAAGAAAAATGTTTCCGGACCCTTCCGAAGTTTATTTTTAGGTCGTATGGCTCTATTTTTATGTCGCCTGTCTGCGAAATGTAAGCATGACCTAATTATGCTTGGATAGCGGTCGTTGTAAATTCATCAAACAATTCATATATTATGGGAAAAACCCTATTGCACATATTGGAGAAAAGAGGGTTATATAACTGCTGTGACCACGTCAGGCAAAAACCGTCATCTAAATATTATATTTAACATACTAAATAATATGGGGCCTACATCATACATTTAATACTTATAAAACACCGGATGTACCGGATGTAAGTATCAAAATATCATTCTTTACTTCGGACATATACGTTTTAGCATTTAAGAACAGGTCCAATTGATCGTTGAAATATACTGAATTATCGCTTACCTGAACTGCAGGCTGCATAATATTATAAAAAAGTAAGGATTCAATGTACGACATCCAGTTTCTACTAGATAAAGTGGTAGAAGAACAAGAGTCGAGTTACAGCTGAATCGAATGCTCTTAAGCATAGCCCAAACATGTTTTGGAGTACTGCATACTTGAATGATTGACTGTATGTTTTTCTGATTTACATAGCCTTTTTATATTACGGCAACATGACTTCCGTTTGACAAACCATGTTAATGATAAAATCATTGTTATCAACGAAACCTTCTTAACCGTAAAAATGTCCTAAAACTGTAAAACCACGACAATCCGTCTCTTTGAATTACCGTGATTTCGCGTCCCAGGAATGAAAACTTAACTAGGCTTAAGAATATAAAAAGTGTAGTCCTCTCTCCTCTATAAATATATACAACGGGAGATAACCATTGCAAGATTTTAAGCAGAATGTTTAGGAAGGTGAAATTACCCCCCCCCCCGTTTGTTTAGTGATTATATTTAGATTATTAGTGATTCTGAGCACAGTCAATTTTCTATCAAACGTATGATTTTCGTTCTGCTAAATATATTGGATTAGTAGCAGCCTCTCTGTTATGTTACAATAGGTTAAAATGGCTCTCTTTCTATTAGCTACATGTTGTTTAAATCAGATATATGATCCTAATGAGATATTCTAGCAGACAGGAAAAATGTGACGTCATTTCCAACCTTCGTGGAATGGAAAATTTAATTGTAGCTTAAATAGTGATAGGAGAGCCTTTTTTTGTGTATTTTCCCCATTCGAGTACCTTTACTAGAGTATGAAAACAGTGTAATTTGAAAAAAAAAAAAAAAAAAAAAATTAAATAGTAAGAAGTGTAAAACTTGATTTGAGTGAGGGAAACGGTCTCTATGTTCGGCATGCTCCGTGGGCCATGTCACGCAAAAACCATCATCCTAGGATTGCTTAAAATTAAAGGAAGGCCAAGTACAGTTTGCATCCTTTTATAGTCGGACTTAACTGTTCTGTAGAGGCTTAAAGTCAACTTATGTATACGACTAACAGGAGAATAACCTAATCAGCCTGTACAAAGGTACAGCTTGATATGAATCTTTGCTGGTTATAACTGCTCTATAGATATTTCAAGTACACTTATGTATACGACTAACTGGGAAATGTCCAAATCAACCTGTACAAAGGTACAGCCTGCACAACCTTCAGGTGCAATTTGACATGAAGCGGTTCACACATAGACAGACAGACACACAACCCCACTACATGACATAATACCTGAACATGACTATAGTGCTTTCAAGTGATTATAGAGGAAAAATAAACGCATTTTAAGGTAAAATTGACATACAGAAACGTATCTGGGGGTCCAAAACGTATGAATTCTTACTTTGAAATTACACCTGCAAACCTCTACAATGTCACGGGATCAACCTGACGCACAACGGAAACCGACGACATGCACCACACTACCAGTTCTAAACACACATGCGCCGTGTCTAGCGATGTTGGCTCTTAATGCATCTGCACAGTCTCACCAGTGTCTTCACTGTTGGCCAAAATGTTATATAGACATTAAACCTTTCCAACATACAACACATCTGTAGTGAGCAATGTTTCCTTTTGTCAAAATGTTTTCAAAAGTCCTTTACTGAAGAGGCTTCAGATAAATCGGAAGAATGAGTCCACGCCGAAGTGAGTGTCAATAAGGCCCCAAGTCGCCTGACGCGGTTCATATTAAAGTAGAATTAAACTGCGTGTGCCTAGGCACGAGACAAATCTGTTTTAAATTATTATTATAACTGTGACGTTCGGTAATCAGGATCAACCTTAGAAACGTCTCGTAAATTTAGCGTAGAGTCCGTCGATTGTCTGTTTTGAACGTGAACTGTCAGATCAAACTGTGCGTCTTCACAGGCTGATTTGAATCTTTGATGAGGATCGATGTGCTTTCTTTAGGATGGAGTTTTTGGACGGTGTTGTTCATTATATGCACTTTAAAAAAAATAAGCCTTTGTTAAGCACCGAAATGATTACAATGGGTTGTCCTTGGGGGCGTATTACACCTGTATCATTGTTTGTATTAATTGGAGATCTAATCAGCAGCAGACGACTTTGAAAACCTGTTGGAAAAATGTATGTAATTATAAAAAACAAAGACAACCCTCAATCATATTTGATTGAAGAAATAGTGGCAAAAGAAAAAATTGTTCCTCATTAGCATTTCTCCTTTTGCCACAATGTTTTAAAAAATCGTCTGCTACAGAGGCGTCAAAATAGGTCTATAAGTAAAGATTGTGTTTATCATAGTGTCGCCACTATTGAAAAGTCCAGACATTTCTGACTTATAAGACACTTTTTTTACCTGAACATTTTTACTGCCCGAGTCATATGTTTTTCAAGGCACCGCGCCAACAGGCTTTTGGTACAAAGATGTAAGTAGCCGGCGGCTACCAAACCGGCCATACCACTGGGATTCGAACCTTCGACCTGCCACTCTCGAATCGAATGTCTTAACCAGTAGGCTATCGAATCGGAAGGAGGGAAAGGGTTATGTGAAAAAATTATGCAAACGGAGGTTACATGATGGTGGATCTCACAAACCTCTTTTCAGCCCACCGATTTCCGAACGTCCTTGACATTCTACATTTGGTGTAAAAACCCACCCGCCTGCCAAGGAAATAAACACATTATAGTGTAATCCAATCTCTATGATATGTCATCTACCTGCTATGGCCGATTTTTCAGGGAGCTAAACACACATGCGCCGTGTTTAGCGATGTTGGCTATTAATGCATCTGCACAGTCTGACCAGTGTCTTCACTGTTCGCTAACATGTTATATAGACATTAAACTTTTCCCACATACAAGACATTTATAGTGAGCAATTTTCCCTTTTGTCAAAATGTTTTCAAAAGTCCTTTGCTGAAGAGGCTTCAGAAAAAAATAATTCCACGTCGGAGTGTCAATAAGGCCCCAAGTCGCTTTACGCGGTTCATATTAAAGTAGAAATAGACTATGTGTGCCTAGGCACGAGAAAATATGTTATAAATTATTATTATAACTGTGACGTCTGGTAATCAGGATCAATCTTTGAAACTTCTAGTAAATTTAGCGTAGCGTCCGTCGATTGTCTGTTTTGAACATGAACTGCCTGATCGAACTGTGGGTCTTCACAGGCTGATTTGAACCTTTGTTGAGGATCGATGTGTGTTCGTTAGGATGGAGTGTTTTGACGATGGTGTGAATTATATGCACTTTAAAATAATTAAGCCTTTGTTAAGCACCGAAATGATTTTCAATGGGTTGACGTTGGGGGCGTATAAAACCCGTATCATTATTTGTATTAACTGGACATCTTTTCGTAAAAACGTTTATTTTAGGTAGGTTCATTGAAAAGAAAAATATTTTAACTTTTTCCCACTTACAACTAATCAGCCCCTCCGGACATTATCCCCTTCGTAAAAAAGTGCATAGGCGGACATTAGCCCCTTAACATGCGGCGTTATCCGCTTCACCTAATTGATGAACGCGGACATTATCCCCTTCAAATAATTGATGAAAGCGGACAATTATCCCCTTCGTATACGGACATTATTCCCTTCACAGGATTGCTAAAAGCGGACATTATCCCCTTCGATATTAATAAAGAACATCTATTTAATCTGTACTGGATTAACCCTTTTTTCTTTCCCATATCCCAGATACGCAAGACGACATTGACTACATCAAGGCAATAGTATGGAAATTCCCTACTCTAATTAGTGACAAAAGTAAAATAGTTTGTGAGTAAAGTAGATATTGGTAGTTTTGAGCAATAACTCCTTCTATCTCAATATATTCAGAGGTCCTCTGCTGAAAGCGTTTTGAGGTTTTATTCTCGCAAAGAAATTTATCGAATCGTAAAGACGAAGACATGAGAGAGAACAACAACATAGTTACATTGTTTTGACCCAATATGACCCCTATTCACACCGGGCCTAGATATCATTAAGATAAACATTTTTAAGAAATGTCAATTTGACCAATTTGTTTTTGTCTGGACGTGACCCATATTCAAACTTGGCTTACATATAATCAAGACAATCATTCTGAAAAATGTCATTATTTTCAAATTAAAAATGCAGCATCAGGAGTGTTAACAAGATGTTCCTTCGATTTGACTTACTGACCTAGTTTTTGACCCAATATCATCCATATTTAAACTTGATCTAGCTCTCATTTAGACAAACATTCTGACACAATTTCAACCTGCTCTAGCAAAAAATGGACATGACCCATAATCGAACTTGACCTATATATCATCAAGACAAACATTCTGATTAAGTTTCATGCTCAAGTTAAAAATGCGGCCTCCTGAGTGTTAACAATATTTTCCTACAATTTGAACTAGTGACCTAGTTGTTGACCTCATATGGCCCAGTTTCAAACTTGTCCAATATTTGATGAAGATCGGATGCAAAATGTAACCTGTATAGTGTTAATAAGTCAATTGTTGACGACGCACGACGAACTGACGCCGGACAAAATGTGATCACAATAGCTCACATTGAGCACTTCGTACACAGGTGAGCTAAAAGCAGGGAAAATGATCCGAATCGTCCTTTTCCTCAATGTTAAAATAAGATATAAAGGATACACAACTCTGACAAAACGACATGATAACCGACTAAACTACAGCCATTATTGGCTATACATGTGTAATGGACATCCGCGCCCGTTAACAATGTATATATCGTGTGGGCTGCATAGATATATCAAGGATCTACCATACATTGTCATTCTATCCTTAATGCGTGTGTATTACGCGGCATATTAAAGTAATCTAGATTGTATTATGTTGTGAATATAAAGGGAACCATCTGGTATAAGATCGACAATTCCCATGTTCTTGCGTTTAAATCACTTGCTAAATGAAAATCACATTCTTGATAATCAGTACGTATTCTATTCTGGCTATACTCTCCTCCAATACTAATATTCCATTTGACTTATTTTTTCCTCTTTAATACGGACAACCCTCGGGTGATACATACGTTATATACAACATAAGATCAATACACATTTCAAATCAAGATGAGTTAATGTAGAGTTTAGTGCAATATGTTAAATCAGTATACAACTGTTTAATCAAACTATTATCAATCAATGTGATGGTTCCAGAGTATCCATGTCTACAGTATCGTACCGCCAAATAGTCCGCCACTAAAATAAAAAAAATGCACTTCCTTGGTGGGATATCAACCAGTAAATGGATTGTATTTGACATCTCTTACGCAATGGAAATAACTACAAAGAAATGTGCTGTTAACATATATGAATTACAGAATTGACAATGAAAACAAAATCTGTTTTTGCGCTATCAACAAATACATGTACACGTGATTTGTCTGTGAATCAAGTCGTAGCAGATTTTCGATTCCGACTCAAACATTATTTTTAAAGATAATGACGTCCCAGTGATTAAATATATACCAACAAGGAATCAAAACATTGAAATGAAAAGTAAATAATGGTTGATATAACTAATTTACATGCTTTATATTATATAAACTTAGACATGAGCTATTTTTATCAACAAATCGTTAGTCTGGTTCCCGACTGACTATGATATTCAGGAATACTTGGTGGGTACTCCAGACTAACAAGTCATATGTATGTAGAATATAAAATGAAATATATTAACTCAATCGAATGAAATAGGCAGGGTAGTGCGCCGGAAACGAGGGTTCGATTCCCGGTCTGGGCATTTTGTTTTTATTATTATAGAAAAATATATCGTCATATCAGTGGTGCAAACATTCTTTGACACCTCTGCAAGCAACTCCTTCAATAATTTAAAATAAATTCAAACAATTGTATTTATTTTTTTACCTATGCTTTGCGAACATGATTAGATGTTTGTATGATGTTTTACGTTGCTTTTAACAATATTTTAGTTATATCACGCCGTAGAAAATGTTATTTCTCATTGATAGTTAGAGACCTTCATTTGGTTTGGATATGTCATGTTTATCCGTTAATTGTATACACAAAATCACGACTAAAATCCATATCAACCAGTAGGTGTGATTAACAGGAACTGCCAAGATACATGTAGCAGATGCGCATAATTAAGTGACGTAATTTGTGTCAAAATTTAGTATATCGGTAGGGGTCCAGACGTTTCGTAACCTCTCCGTTTCGTAACAGAAAAAAGGGCGGTTTGGTGCCCGGAAAATGTTGGCTGTTTCGTAACTGATACTGTTTTGTACCCGAAAATAAATTGGTTGTTTCGTACCCGGAAATATATTAGCGTTTTGTACCCGAAAATAAATTGGCAGTTTAGTACCCAATATCGAATTGGTTACGCTCTACTTCTATCGGTAGACCACCATACTGTTTGTACAGTATTTTTCGTTCAATTTCTATATCAAATAATATATGGACATAGTTAGCCCCTTGCTGTCAGCACATTCAGTGCATTGATTGATAAAGTGTCTAACCTTGTCCTCCGTTTCGCTACAATGTTCGTTTTGACAACCACGCATATCAGGTTATAACGTCTTAACCACGCATATCCCACCCCCCTGATTATCAGTTTATTACGTCTAGAATGTGCCCCTCTAAAATGTCGATCTTAGAGATGAGGTTGTCGATTTAAGACTTCACCCCTCATTATATTTCCTAATAGCCTCATTTTCAATAAGAAGGCCAAGTCATGCTGAAACAAGTTCGACATTGACTTGACAAAGATGTATCAATTAGTATTTACATTTTATTCATTTATTGTCATTTCTAATAGTATTTAGGTCATATGAAAGTCGCCACTTCCCCTCGCCACTTTCTTGTTTCATATACAACTATTTACCTTACTACAAAGACATTAAGGAATCCGCATTGTCCTATTATTTAATTTAGATTTGCTAAGCATGTTCTTCTTTTATTATAACAATATAATATTGAGAGTATCTTAAATGGCACCATCTGACGAAAAATGCAACATCTATCAAAATGAAAGAGTAATTGACATCATGTAGAAAACACTGTGGAAAATGGGAATTTCTTAATAGTCATCTGCTTCAAATGAATTTAAAGTTATTTGCATTAGAGAAAGGGCCAAATGCTTCAGAGAGACATAAACATCAATTTGAACTGTAACTAAAAGGAATATTTTAGGGTCATATTCTTCAAAAACATCTAAGAAACAAATGTGAACTATCTTAAGTAGACGTTTACATGCAAGGTTGAAAACAAATAACAATAGGAAGATATACCATTATGTGTGAAGTATTCTTAATTACCTTATACTGCACAATACTACAATCTATATATCTACATTATTTCTGACAAAGACATTTGAACAAGTAAACAACTTTGCAATATCATGTTGCTTAATCCTTTTCCACATATGAACGCTTTCTGAGGCTTCTGCAACATTTTGATAAAACGTGAAATTGTTTATTGTGAGGAATTTCTCCATTTACCAGAATATTTTCAACTTCATTCACAACTCTTTCACTAAAGTTTTAAAAAGGATATGGTTTAAAGATAGTAACATTCATCAATACAGTCTGAAATCCTTTAAATGTTGTTTACTAGGCTGATTGTGACATATTCCTATCTATCGCTTGTCCATTTCTATACAATGAAGAAAGATAGTGTAATATTGTGGGGAAAAAAAAAATTTTGCTTAAATTTAAAAATGTCTTCTTTTCAGACTATAGTGTACATGTATATGGCTGTTGGCTCGAAATTATATATCCTTGACATTTTTAAAGTTACATGTTTCTCTATAGTCTGTGTTTCAAGTTGTAAACATTATTATCTGATTTAAGTTTGTACAATGAACTTTACAATACGTTCTGTCATGCAAGCGAAATTGTATACATCTTGACAAATATGTAGCCGATGACTTGAAGATATGATTTAAAAAGCGGTGGCTCCTTAAGATATGTAGATACTGAAGATAGCTGTTTGTTTCGGTCTAAGATCTCTATCTTGCAAACAATTGTTCTGTTTTGCCATGTTTATCCCATTTTCATAAACAACAATTCTGCAGCAGAGGACTTTGAAACCATCTTTGTAAAACTATGAGAAATCATTTTAAAAGAAAGATGATTTTTAATAAAGTTGAAAACATTGTGAAAAAGGAGAAATTACTCATAATGAGCAATGTCTCTTCTTTTCCCAAGTCGTTTTCTTAAGTTGTCTTCTGTAGATGCGTTTATAAGTGGGAATGCGTTAACCCTTTCACAAGTGCTGGTAAAGTTTGACACATCTGCAGGAGATGACTTTTGAAATTATTTTTATAATTAAACTTTTCACATTTTGTCCAAGATATTTTCAAGCTGTTTGTGGAAGTCTGTATAAAATCAAAGATAAACAGTGAAATATAAATGGACCAGAAATGATAATTTCATTCGTTTAAACATTTAGTTACTCAATAATCCTATGAAAAGTATGTAAAAAACACACCGCTTTACCCTTTCCCACAAACAAGGGCTTTTTGACGCCTCTGCAAAAGAGAGATTTTGTAAACATTGTAGCAAAAGGATAAATTTTTCCATTTACCGCAATTATTTCAATTCTATTTGACTATTACACTTACATTTCGGACGTTTTCCATAGTTTTTTGCTTATATATTTTTGATGTCGTCTGCTGCAGATTTGTTGTATGTTGGGAACGGTAAATGCTTTATGCTTAAAGGTTCTGTCTTATTTAAATTGGTAAGAGATGTCAATTATTCTGATATTTCTATTATTTTGAAATTTTACTTTCTTGTTAAACAAACTTGGTAAATTTTGTTGCAAAATGCAGGTTGACAACTGCATCAATACTGATCTGAAATTAGTATTAAAGGGTTATTGCAAATTACAAAATTTAATTGTCATTGATAAACAAAAATAGTCATTTGTTCCTACTATTCTCAATTATCATTTAAAGGACTACTATGATTAATTCTTAACAGCATTTAGTGGATACTGGTTTTGGGAGGTTGCGGGTTCGATCACCAGCCAGGTCATACTAAAGACTTTATAAATAGAAGTATGGATTTCCTTCCTTGGTGCTCACTGTTGTGGCGTTAGCATAAAGACTAACTCTCTGGTGTCAAACAATTGAGTTAGTCGTAAGGCTATCTTCACAACCCTGAGCGCCTAAGAGGTTAAGCCATTACTACCTTTAGTATGATCAAACCCGTGACCTCCCACACCCGAAACGGACGCTCTACCAGGTACTACAACACGGAGGCGGCCATTGATCTTGTGGTGCACTGTTCGTTGTGCACTGATCGCCAAACAGTCGTAGAAGGTTTCAAGAACTTTTTGACAAAACTACACATTATATCAGATTGCAATCATGCGTTAATATATATTTATTTTAGCCTAATTTATTTCAAACTATCGTTAGTACGCTTTAGTTGATTTTCCTGTATTGCAATGACCCTCTTGCTCAAAAATGAGAAAGAGATTTTATGAAAAAGTTGTCATTGTCTAGAATTGAAAAAAGAAAGTAGTCTGAACTGACAATAAGAAAATAAAAGATGTTCAGCTCACCTGGAACGAAGTGCTCAGGGTGAGCTATAGTGATCACATTTTGTCTGTCGTCCGTCCGTCGTGCATCATCAACAATTGCCTCTACAGGCTGTATTTGGAATCCAATATTCTTGTAAGTCATCTCCATCAAATCTTGGACAAGTTCAAAAATGGGCCATATGAGGTCAAAAACTAGGTAGCTTGGTCAAATGTTGTCTGATAATTTATTCGAAATTGGGTCATGTCAGGTCAGGTCAAAAATCTGGCCACTATGCCAAATTGAAGAAAAAAAATCTTGTTATCTCTTTAGAGGCCGCAATGTTTGCTTCAGCAGCTTGATATTTTGTCAGAATGTCAAGTTCGAATATGGGTCATATTTGGTCAAAAACTTGGTCACCTTGTCAAATTGAAGTAAAATCCTATTAACACTGGAGTCTGCATTTTTAACTTGAAAATATTAAAGCTTTGTCAGAATGTTTGTCTTGATGATATGTAGGTCAAGTTTGAATATGGGTCACGTCCAGTCAAAAAAAAGGTCACTAGGTCAAATTGATGGAAAATCTTGTTAAAACTCTGTAGAGGCTGCACTTTTGTCTTCAGCAGCTTGAACATTTTTTAGAAAGTGTGTCCTAATGATATCTAGGTCAAGTTCGAATATGGGTCATATTGACTCTAAAACAAGGTCACTAGGTCAAATTGAAGGAAAATCATGTTAACATTTTAGAAGCTGCATATTTAACTTGAAAATATTAAAAATTTGTCAGAATGATTTCCTTGGTGATAGTGTAGGCAAAGTTTGAATAGGGGTCATGTATTTTCAAAAACAAGGTCACAATGCCAAATTTAAGGGAAATCGTGTTGAAGGAATATCTTTTCAACACCATGGAGACTGCATTGTTTATTTCAGCATCATGACCCTCTTGTTTAGTTATATTAATTATACATGTACATACATCTTATAGTTCTTTCTGTTTTCTTATCCCTTTTGCAACAAATCTGCAGAAAACCACTTTGAAAACATTTTGGATTTATTTTGGAAAATGTCTTAATAGGAAAGTGTAATTATTTGATAGAGTAAAAGGGGAAATTGCTCATCATGAACAATATGTCCTTTTGTAACAATGTTTACAAAATGTGTCTTCTGCAGAGGCGGCAGAAAGCATCAACTTCTATACAAGGATCAACCCTTTATCACAAACAGTTTACTTCTGAAGTATCCGATGAAATAAACACAGAAATTTCTCATGATGATTTTTTTAAATTTTCCAACTAAGATTTGCATTAAATCTCAGAATTGCACTTTCTTCAATTAAGATTTATCATGCTTTATCCCAGACTATGACATTTTAGTAATCTCCTTCAAATTCCTTGTATGTAAAACTGGGTTAATACATGCTTCTGTTATGCCATTTTATCAGAAATGTTAGTTTATTTTTCAAAGTTTTGTGTGTTGAACTTTCTTTCACAATATCTACAACAAATAAAGTTAAGATGTGACCTTTAATGTTACACTTTTATTTATTTAAAGATAATTTCAAGCCGAAGGCTCATGGTGTTCCATTGTGATCACTCACTGTCGAGCGTACGACAAACGGTCAAATATTCTTCTCTGAAACAATTGCTTATGCGATATTAACCAAACTTGACATGAATGTTACTTTGGTGAACCTAATCTAAAATTGTTCACACATTTATATTCTACATAAAAATCGGGTTGCTTCAGAATGGGGTGGAAATCGCAAAACTTTAAAATTGTTCCCCTGTGAAACCGCTTGTTAGAATTGCAAGATAATTCGGTTGAAATGTTCTTTGGCCCTCTACAAAATCGTTGATGTCATATTGATTCGCTGAAAGGGGTAGTCGCCATGGGACATCAAAAAAGGGCTGAAATGATTGTCTGTATTAGGGAAAGGTATAAGCTGAAATGTGACCCCCTACAATATTTGTTCCAGCCTTATTATATGGACCGGTTTAAAAACGTAGTCGCCAGGTGACATCAGCAAAGGGCTGAAATGATCAAATTACCCTACGTATGCTGTTTGATTTTTGTTAACATTCATTTTAAGTGTTTTTTTCGTTAAGTCAAACGTATATGAGCTACGTCAAGCGAATTTTGTTCTTAATTCTTTATGTAACATATATCTAAATGTATATTCTGAAACACAGAGCTTGACGTGTAGCCTGTTTAAATACAGCCATAGCACACGCCCTGAAACGGACTATTTCAATACATGTTCCACTCTCAAACAAATAGCATTGCATAAACTCTAATTTCTAATGGTTTAATTGAACTGTTGTCAGAAGTAGAAAAGCATATTTTGATTTCGATATGTTTGTTTCTCGAATTCGAACAATGCGCAGTCAGGCATGTTTTACAAAAACATCAGGAACAGGACAGGTAGATCTTAGAAGCAAAGATATGAAGGATTGCCCGTACAATGGCCTAGGCACATAAAGAAATGTCGCTCTTGGCTGTATAGATTTAATAAAGATATTGTATGTAGTATTGTGAAAGACATATTCGAACCTCATTTGGGTATTTCTTAGTTTGAATATCAATTCTTTAAAAATACACAGTTATGCGTATCCATACATTTTCAAGTGTATTCATGACTTTGTGGGAGACAATCAAAATAACGATAGCATTGTTATTCATTCACTACCATTTATCCGACAATCTCGACACGTGACACGGCGTAGTATCTTCCTTGATTATCTGGACTGACTTTTCGCAATACCTGGCTACCACGAACCACAAATAAAGTTCATATGTATTAATATAGTTGTGCCTGTCCCATGTACAATACATCAGAACATTCCTGAACCAAAGGGACTTACAACGGGTATCCTCGAGAAGTCTCCATGTTAGCTAACTGCCTGGAGTAGATATTCGTCACTTTCTTTCGGTCATATTCAAATAAAACATTCTTATCAGGTTCTATGTATAGTCCAACTACACGACAAACTGTATCACCTTCCCTTGCTCTTATTCAATCTAGATGCACATGTCAAATCATTCAACGTCTGTCTAAAAATCTGCATATCATCCACGATCCTTTCCCCTCTCTCTTTTCCGCTTGTTTACGACAAGCAAAAAGCATAAAAAACGTTTGCCTGTTTCAACGTTATTGTGCTAATTGTATTAAGGTGAATCCCCGTGTAGTTCGGATACAAGTGCCTTCAATACTGTTTACAGAACTCATCACGTAGTGTCATGTTGCCATTGATATCCATGTGATTCGTCCGGTGTTGAACATATGAGCGTAGGTGCTCGGGTAATTGATTTCAAATTACAAGTTTTCAATTACCGTCTTGTTATTTGTAGCTCAAATTAACTTGTTTACATGATCTTCTGGTAACGATGCTTACAAAAATGGCATATGGATAAAAACAATGCGGGAAAATGACAACATTACAAACATTTCAAATCATTATTAAACCCAGAGGTATATTTAAATTCATTTTTACCTTTCTCCTTACGCAGGGTATATAGTAACTTTAGATGCTCTAACCATGACCTTATGATTGAGAGAGGTAGACGCCAATCGATTTCAAGAAATTACCGTTTTTGCCCTTTATGTCTTGATAAAAATATGTACATTATTGAAGATGAGTTTCACTTCTTTTACAAATGTCCTACATATGACGATTTAAGAGACATTTATTTTAACGTATCCTGGATAAACAACAAGACTTTACAAATGTTATGCAATATTAAATAAAAAATATCCAGTCTGAAGTATACAATACTGCAAAATACATTCAGAGCGCATTCAAACTAAGAAGTGAGACTCTTTCAATATCTTAATTATTTTTCCAGCTTCAAATGTCAGTGTTATAATGTATTTCATCACTCCCTGTTGTATATACTTATAAATTATGTTGTATAATGGGCCTGTGGCCTAAATTACGAAATAAAATATATATCTATCTATCTTTTAAGGTGGTAATAGGATTATCCATTCACAAACTATAGGAATTGTTTTTTCAATCAGTGTTTTGAATGACAATTTAGTTTTTTACTTAAAAAAAGACAAGAGACCACCAGTGTATAACAAAACAACTCTTTTAAACTGCAATAGTTTGACTTGTTTCTTTTTCGTTCATAAATTACAGGTGGTATAACAAGAAATAATCAAGTTATAATCACGTCTCCGGAAAGAATTTATGGATTGATTGATGTGTGTATGGTGGCATTTCAACAGTATTCCCTGGTTTTCTCGCACCATTACTCCAAGCAATTTGATACCTTCCCACTTAAACTTTAAGATTATAGATGTATCTGAAATAAAAAGGGTACATTGTTATGGAATATGTCAATGTATCGGGTATAGTTTTGTCTCTTTATCTCATGCAGACGCATCTGCATCAGACTTATTTTGCCTCTAATTGACTTCAGCTCTATTTAATTGTTGACTTTTCATTTTTAGAGATTTTCAAAAACTTGAAGCCGCTTTCAAACTTGTTCCATAGATGTGTTGTACGTGGGAAAGGGTTAAAAAACAAAATGAAATGAAGTTACTCAAATTCAACATCTGAGCACGCTTATCTAGATATGTACAAGTTCAGTTTTGAGACACGGTAGAAAATAAAGTGGGAAATGTGGATCTTGATACAAAGAGAAATATTCCAACATTGTGTAACATTACATAACACGAAAATATGCTCTGGAAACACGTAAGCATGATTTTGTATTCACATAGTACAGGAAAAATGCAAAGAGAGCTAAACCTTTACCTGCATGCAGCAGACGACTTTTGAAAACATTGTGGCTAAAATAGGAACTGCCCGTCAAGAGCATTTTTTCATTTGTGACAACGTTTCAAATCTCGTCTACTGCATGCAGGCAAATGTTTTATTGTTAAAGACCATTGTATTGAATTGAAGATTAAAATATCAAAAGCCATGGTTATCAGAGATAGTATTGTTTCGATCTACTGACGAACCATATGTATCTTAAACAAAAAGACACATGTTTTGAAAATTTGACACCCATTGATAATTAAAATATGTCATTTTAAACCCTCATCTAGCTGAATGACCACAATTAGTAAAATCTCTTTTTAACTTTTCTCGCATTTCTTCCGAATGTTATTTGCTAGCGTTTGACCCGATATTGATCTATATTGTTTACACTTGCAGGCTAGAGTTGCACACAGCACACACATACTGTTATATCTTGAGAACAGCATGGATATGGCTAAGCCTGGGTAATTGCTAAACTAAGCTGTTTATTGTTCTATGATTTTCAGTTGTGGTGATATTAAATTTATCTTCTAAATAAACGGATAACTATTTTCCGCATACAGACAAAATGTACCAAAGTTGTATCAAACGAATATAAAAACATGCTGGAAAACAGGATAATTCTCAACGTGTCACAGTGAAACATGTTGCTTTCCCACAATTGATTTGTAACTCTATAGCAAAATGAATTGTTCAATTTTGCTAGCTATTAAAATCCAGATATTCATCCCAAAATGAATTGGACGACTCTAGCAATCGTAGGTGACCGGGCCTTTAAAAAAGTTCGATGTCTGTACAATACATACGGAATATTACGTTGCAGGAGCGATGCGGTATCTTCGCTCGAGTAAAATATTGATTTTCCCACGCTTTGTGTTGTGTAATATGACTCATTTATCGCTCCTGTATACCTCAATGAAATTATTCCGCGCAATGTCTGACGTCATATAGCCGTATTTTATACGTGCACAATACAGAGTTTTAAACTGTCGTGTCTGAACTGCACATGACAATATGCATGTATTTGCGCCTGAAAATGCACAGGTGTATACTAAAATGAAATACAATAATTTGATTAAATAAAAATAATATATGTTTTTAGCAAAGAAAGAAAAATAACGGAGATATACATTTTTTTCCAGAAGAATTTACAAAATATATAATAACATAAGAGTTTATTGGGAAACTATTTTAGAATTGTCATGTTGATTTAAGTTTTGATAGAATTTTGATAGTAGAATGTTGATCAAAGCTAGACCATCACATCATTAGCAGTAATGTTAATTTTCTGCAAGTGTTTCCTATGTTTCGTTATTACGAATACATTTTAAGCTAATCTATTTATGATAATACCATTATTTAAGACATTAATGTAGCACATTTATGTATTCTTGACCAATTACAATAGTAGTTTTTCATGATATAAGGTGTACAATAATAAGCAATGATATTCTAATTAATTCCCTATATTCTTGGAATGTCCAAATAACTGCCTGATTCAATTGCTAAGTTGTGTCATGATACTCGGTATTAATCTACGGTTATACATCATCATTATATTCATCTACGGTTATACATCATCATGGTATTTATGTACGGTTAAACATCATCATCGTATTCATCTACGGTTAAACATCATCATCGTAATTATTTACGGTTCAACATCATCATCGTAGTTATCTACGGTTATACAGCATCATCGTATTCTTCTACGGTTATACATCATCATGGTATGTATCTACGGTTATACACCATCATGGTATGTATGTACGGTTAAACATCATCATCGTATTTATCTGCGGTTAAACATAATCGACGTAATCATCTACGGTTCAACATCATCATCGTATTTATCTACGGTTATACATCATCATGGTATGTATGTACGGTTAAACATCATCATCGTATTTATCTACGGTTAAACATCATCATCGTATGTATCTACGGCTATACAGCATCATCGTATTCTTCTACGGTTATACATCATCATGGTATGTATCTACGGTTATACACCATCATGGTATGTATGTACGGTTAAACATCATCATCGTATTTATCTGCGGTTAAACATAATCGACGTAATCATCTACGGTTCAACATCATCATCGTATTTATCTACGGTTATACATCATCATGGTATGTATGTACGGTTAAACATCATCATCGTATTTATCTACGGTTAAACATCATCGACGTAATTATCTACGGTTCAACATCATCATCGTATTTATCTACAGTAATACAAACATCATCGTATTAATTTACGGTTAAACATCATCATCGTATGTATCTACGGTTAAACATCATCATCGTATTTATCTACGGTTATACATCATCATCGTATTTATATACTGTTATACATCATCATCGTATTTATATATGGTTATACATATATCATCATTGTATTTATCTACGGTTATGCATCATCATTGTATTTATCTACGGTTATGCATCATCATTGTTTTTATCTACGGTTATACATCATCATCGTATCCATCTACGTTAAACATCACCATCGTATTTATCTATGGTTATACATATATCATCATCGTATTTATTTACGGTTATGCATCCTCATAGTATCTATCTACGGTTAAACATCATCATTTTATTTATCTACGGTTATGCATCATCATCGTATTTATCTACGGTTATACATCACTATCGTATGTATCTATGGTTATGCATCATCATTGTATTTATCTACGGTTATGCATCATCATTGTATTTATCTACGGTTAAGCATCAACTTCGTATTTATCTACGGTTATGCATCATCATTTTATTTATATACGGTTAACATCATCATCGTATCCATCTACGTTAAACATCACCATCGTATTTATCTATGGTTATACATATATCATCATCGTATTCATCTACGATTATGCATCATCATCGTATTTATCTACGATTATACATATATCATCATCGTATTCATCTACGGTTATGCATCATCATTGTATTTATCTACGGTTATGCATCATCATCGTATTTATCTACGATTATACATATATCATCATCGTATTCATCTACGATTATGCATCATCATCGTATTTATCTACGATTATACATATATCATCATCGTATTCATCTACGGTTATTCATCATCATTTTATTTATCTACGATTATGCATCATCATCGTATTTATCTACGATTATACATATATCATC
Source organism: Serripes groenlandicus (assembly GCA_031761405.1). NCBI lineage: Eukaryota > Metazoa > Mollusca > Bivalvia > Cardiida > Cardiidae > Serripes > Serripes groenlandicus. The sequence continues at coordinate 20,385,559 of JASEVX010000014.1, forward strand.
ATCGTATTCATCTACGGTTATGCATCATCATTGTATTTATCTACGGTTATGCATCATCATCGTATTTATCTACGATTATGCATCATCGTTTTATTTATCTACGGTTATGCATCATCATTGTATTCATCTACGTTAAACATCACCATCATATTTATCTACGAGTATACATCACCATCGTATTTATCTACGATTATACATATATCATCATCGTATTCATCTACGGTTAAACATCATCATCGTATTTCTGTACGGTTATACATCATCATCGTATTTATCTACGGTTATACTTCATCATCGTATTATCTACGGTTCAACTTCATCATCGTATTTATCTAAGGTTATACATCATCATCGCAGTTATGTACGGTTAAACATCATCATCGTATTTATCTACGGTTATACCTCCTTATCGTATTTATCTACGGTTAAACATCACCATCGCATTTCCATGTTAAAGTCATGTTTATATATACTATGAGAGTCAAGCTTACTTGAATTATCATTTTTTGCATATCATCATTGTTTACATATATCAATGAAATGTTGGTTAATAGTTCTGAAGTCAATAGAGTGAGCATTTTTGTCCATACAGAGTATTGTCATAGCGATTTCATCTAAGGAACTGTTATGTTTGATCCCGTTTGCGTTTAACGTATGTGTCAACAGCACATTGATGCAGGTCATCAATTTCGCCGGAAGACTGCATTAATTTATTTTTACCACACATTATAAAAACAACAAGAGTGGGATGCTGGCCCTACATCGCTCACCTGAATTATGCAATGTGATTTCTAGTTCAAAACACATCAAGACAATTATTCTGACAAAGATCCAAAATGCAACATTCAGAGTGTTAACAAGATTTTCCTTCATTTGGTCTAGTGACCTATATTTTGTTTACCCAATATGACCCATTTTTAGATTTTGCCTAGATATCATAAAGAGAAACGTTCTGACAGAATTTGAAAATGCTGAAGCAAAAGATGCGGCTTCTTCAGTGTTAACAAGACTTTCCTTCAATTTGACCTAGTGACCTAGTTTTTAAACAGACATGACCACTATTCGAACTTGGTCTACATATTATCAAGACAAACATTCTGATAAATTAGCAACATGCTCAAGTTAAAAATGCAGCATCCAGAGTGTTAACAAGATTTCCCAATATATTTGGCCTAGTGACCTAGTTTCTGACCTAATATAACCTATATTCAAACTTGACCTCGCATGACCCATATTCGGACTTGGCTTAGATATCATTAAGATAAACATTCCGATTAAATGTTAAGCTGCTGAAGCAAAAAAGGCGGCTTCTACAGTGTTAACAATATTTTCCTTCAATTTGGCCTAATGACTTAGGTTTTGAACAAGCATGACCATTATTCAAACTTGGCCTACATATCATCAAGACAAACATTCTTATAAAGTTTCAACATGCTCATGTTAAAAATGCTGCCTCCGGAGTGTTAACAAGACTTTCCTTCAATTTGGCAGTGTGACCTAGTTTTTGACCCGGCATGACCCATATTCAAACTTAGTCTAGATATCATTAAGATAAACATTCTGCCTTAATTTTAAGCTGAAGCGAAAAATGCGGCTTTTACAGTGTTAACAATATTTTCCTTCAATTTGGCCCAGTGACCTATTTTTTAAACAAACATGACCAATATTCAAACGTGGCCTACATATTATCAAGACAAAAATTCTGATAAAGTTTCAACATGCTCAAGTTAAAAATGCAGCCTCCAGAATGCTGACAAGATTTCCCTTCAATTTGAGCTAGTGACCTAATTTCTGATCCAATATTATTCATAATCGAACTTGACATATATATATCATTAAAACAAACATTCTGACAACATTGCGGCCTCTAGAGTGTTAACAAGATTGTCCTTCAACTTGACCTAGTGACCTACTTGTTGAGCCAACATGACCTTTATTCGATCTTGACCTACATATCATCAATACAAACATTCTGATTAAAGGTTCAACATGGTCGATTTAAAAATGTGGCATCCCGTGTTTTAACAAGTTTTCCCTTCAATTTGACCTTGTGACCTAGCTGTTGACCTCATATAGCCCAGTTTTTACATTGTCTAATATTTCATAGAGTTGAATGTTCTGATAAAGTTTCATGAAGATCGGAAGCAAAATGTAGCCTGTAGAGTGTTAACAAGGCAATTGTTGACGACGGACGACGGACGACGGGCAACGGACGACGCTCGACGCACGACGCACGACGCATGACGCACGAAGCACGACGGATGCCGGACAAACTGTGATCACAGGTAAACTATAAATGTACAATTGATTCATCGTGACATTTATTATTCTGAATATATACATGGTTCTTTTATTAAGGACTAATTTCAGGATTTTTGGAACTCCACATACAAATTATCGATTGTTTGGGTTTTAATTTTGGACGCTTTGGTGTTTTCTTTAAAAAACAAAACAAAAAGCAGACAATTTGGGATGCATATTCAATAAAAAGCCATTTAACCCCCTTTCTCAAAGAAATTTGTTTTGGCCTTAATGCAAACCCAACGAGGGACATTAGTAACTTACCCAGGAAACGTTTTATGTGTTTGTACGCGATTAAAACGGTTTTAAAAAACTTTCTGATTTACGGATTTTATATCATTTAATACTTTTCGTTAAAAACACCGGCTTTACCCTTTACGTTCTAGTCAAATCAAGACGTGTATGTGGGAAAACTGTATATGAGCTTAATCCTTTCTCGCATACACGGAAATATCTATAAGTATTGAAATCATTGCTCCAATATATTTGTGAATGATTTAATGTAATATAGATGTTTTTTGTTATTATGATCTGAAAATAATTTGTAATCATGTATGGACGAGAAACTTCTTGTTTAAGTCAAAAATAAAAGATGTGTTCTTTTCTGTGCATAAACATATACGATGGTATATCAGATTGATGTCAATATAATTAACATTATAAGGTGTTCTGTTAAACCAGATTCATGTTAATATAACATATATCATAAGGTGTTCTCACACATAGTATCAACATGTACGAATGTATCAACGGATTCCAATACATAAACATTTGTATGATAAACCAGATTAATGTCAATACAGCATGAATCATAAGGTATTCTGTTACACATATTATCAACAAATCCTAATGTACCAAATGTATCTAATACATAAACTTTAACTATATAACCCAGATTCGACTCAGTAAAACATATATCATAAGGTGTTTTTTCACACACAATATCATCAAGTTGTAATGTACTAATGGTATCCAATACATAAACATGTATGATGGTAAAGCAGATTCAAGTTAATATAATCTTCATTATATGTAACAAATATCAACACGTATTAATATACCGATGCTGTCCGATACATAAACATGTACGATTATAAAACAGGTTCGTTTAAACATAACATCAATTATAATGTGTTCTGTCACACACACTATCAACAGGTACTAATTTTCCAATGGTGTCTAATAAATTAACATGTACGATGCTTAACCAGATCTATGTCAATATAACATACATTATAAGGTGTTCTGTCACACACATGTCAACAAGTACCAATGTTACATTCGTGTGCAATACATAACTTTTGCGATAGTAATCCAGATTCATGTTAATATAACCTACATTCAAAGGTGTTCTGTAACACTAATATCAACAAGTACAAATGTACCAATGATACTATGGTAAACCAGATTCATGTCAATATAACATACATTACAAAGGTGTTCTATCACACATACTATGAATAAGTACGTATGTATCAATGCTATCCAATAAAAAACAATGTACTATGGTAAACCAGATTCATGTCAATATAACAAACACTACAAAGTGTTCTGTCACACACAATGTCAACAAGTAATAATTTGTACCAATGGTGTCCAATAAAATAAACATGAACGATGCTTAACCGAAATCAGGTCAATATAACAAACATATTATTATGTCACACATACTATGAACATATACTAATGTATCAATGTTATCCTCTACATAAACATTTAGTATGGTAAACCAGATTCATATCAATATAACAATAATTTATGATATGCAAAAAACAATATCAAATCATATTATTGTACCGATGGTGTCCAGAACATAAACATGTGCGATGTACCCAAATTCATGTGAACATTTTAAGTAAATATTTTAGCTTTTATAAAAACTAACCGATTAACAATTTTAACAGCGCTGAAGATCAGTGTTATTTCGAAAAGAAAAGCGTTTAAATGTCCCACTTGAACTGTTGGCGAGTCCAATTAATGTCTGTAACAGCTTATCTCTTAAAAGACAAAGCGGTGTGTACGTTTACGTGTATTCGAATAGCATCATTAAGACGTGAGTAAGTACTTATACTACGGATACGGTCAAGTTTTTACCAGGCTACACTCTGCACATCAAAACATTAGTGTATTGACGTTTTGAGCAACATTATACTTAATATATGTCCATAACAAGCGAGTAGGCAGGTACGTATATGAAGACAATTTGCAACATTTCTTTGCATTATTTGCTTCAACAAAAATATGTATTATGCGAGAAATTAAATGATGTTAAACGTAGACATTTATTTTGTATATATTTGTATTTTAACACTTTCCCACATGCTCCAAATATGCCATAGAAAGTTTAATTATTAAAAAAAGTCGAAAACAATGTGACAACAGATAAATTGCTCGCCATTATGAGCAATGCGTTGTTTTTCCACAATATTTTCTAAAGCGGGCTGCAGCAGATGTGTTTAAACTTAAAATGCGTCTGCATGTAGAAAGGGCAAAACCGTGGGCCGCAAAAGCAAGAAATATGTTAGCAAACAATGGTCAAGTGATTTGAGGGAAAACAAGGTTATTACTTTATATAAAGAAATTAAGCCTGACTTCGAATACGAGCACTATTTAGATTTGATACGTTTGAAATCAGACAGAAAAGTGATCGTGCAAATTCGCCTATCTGCTCATGATCTACACATACAGACTGGTCGATATGGGACAGGCAGGGTGGAGAAAAACCAAAGACTTTGTAACATATGTAATAATGGCGATATAGAAGATGAATTTCATTTCATTATTACATGTAGTGTATTTAAAGTAATTAGGAAAATATATGTAAGTAACCATTTCATTGATAGACCTAGTGTACAAATATTGTGTGAATTGTTATGTTCTACGGACAAGTCAACGATTAATAAAATGATGAGTTATATTAAATGCGCACTTGTGATAAGAAGAAACCACTTATATACATGACATGTTTATTATACTCTCTTGCACTTATAAATTATGTTTACTAATAAATATTGTATAATGAGCAATATTAATATTATTATCAGTATTAGTCTTGGTTTTTATATGTGTGTGTATGTATACATGTACGTATATGTGTGTGTATGTATGTATGTACATGTTTATATATTTGTGAATGATTTAATGTAATATAGATGTTTTTTTGTTATTATGACCTGAAAATAATTTGTAATCATGTATGGACGAGAAACTTCTTGTTTAAGTCAAAAATAAAAGTTGTGTTCTGTTCTGTGCATAAACATATACGATGGTATATAAGATTGATGTTTGCTTGGGAAGTTTGTTGTGTGGAGTACTGGTGTGCGAAAACCAGGAAATGCATGAGTAGGTGAACTGGCCGCCGTGATATAACTGAGAAATTGTTAAAAACGGCGTTAAACCCCAATCAATCAATCAATCAATCAGATTGATGTCAATATAATTAACATTATAAGTTGTTCTGTTAAACCAGATTCATGTTAATATAACATATATTATAAGGAGTTCTCACACATAATATCAACATGTACGAATGTATCAATACATGAACATTTTCTATGATAAACCAGATTATTAATGTCAATACAGCATGCATTATAATGTATTCTGTTACACATATTATCAACAAATCCTAATGTACCAAAGGTATCTAATGCATAAACTTAAATATATAACCCAGATTCGAGTTAATATAACATATATCATAAGGTGTTTTATCACACACAATATCATCAAGTTGTAATGTACCAATGGTATCCAATACATAAACATTTACAATGGTAAGTTAGATTCATGTCAATATAACATATACATTATAAGGTTTTCTGTCACACACGATATCAACAAGTACTAATGTACAATGGTATCCAATACATAAACATGTATGATGGTAAAGCAGATTCATGTTAATATAACCTTCATTTTATGTAACAAATATCAACACGTATTAATGTACCAATGGTGTCCGATACATAAACATGTACGATTGTAAAACAGGTTCGTGTAAACATAACATCAATTATAATGTGTTCTGTCACACACACTATCAACAGGTACTAATTTTCCAATGGTGTCCAATAAATTAACATGTACGATGCTTAACCAGATATATGTCAATATAACATACATTATAAGGTGTTCTGTCACACACATGTCAACAAGTACCAATGTTCCATTGTTGTCCAATACATAAACATATGCGATAGTTATCCAGAATCATGTTAATATAACCTACATTCAACGGTGTTCTGTAACACTAATATCAACAAGTACAAATGTACCAATGATATCAAATACATCAACATGTACTATGGTAAACCAGATTCATGTCAATATAACATACATTACAAAGGTGTTCTGTCACACATACTATGACTAAGTACGTATGTATCAATGTCAACAAGTAATAATTTGTACCAATGATGTCCAAATTCATGTGAATATTTTAAGTAAATGTGTTAGCTTTTATAAAACCTAACCAATTAATTTTTTTTAACAGAGCTGAAGATCAGTGTTATTTCGAAAAGAAAAGCGTTTAAATGTCCCACTTGAACTGTTGGCGAGTCCAATTAATGTGTGTAACAGCTTATCTCTTAAAAGACAAATCGGTGTTTACGTTTACGGGTATTCGAATATCATCATTAAGACGTGAGTTAGTACCTTTAATACGGTCAGTTATTTACCAGGACTACAATCCGCACATCAAAATGTTAGTCTATTGACGTTGTGAGCAACATTATACTTAATATATGTCCATAACAAGCAAGTAGGCAAGTACGTATATGAAGACAATTTGCAACATTTCTTTGCATTATTTGCTTCAACAAAATTATATATTATGCGAGAAATAAAATGTTGTTAAACGTGGACATTTATTTTGTATATATTTTTATTTTAATACTTTCCCACATGCTCCAAAAATGCCATAGAAAGTGTAATTATTAAAAAAAGTCGAAAACAATGTGACAACAGATAAATTGCTCGCCATTATGAGCAATGCGTTGTTTTTCCACAATATTTTCTAAAGCGGGCTGCAGCAGATGTGTTTAAACTTAAAATGCGTCTGCATGTAGAAAGGGCAAAACCGTGTTTATTGATTGTTTACTATATGAGGGACCAGGCTAAGAATTATTAAATGGTTTTAGGGACCTTTTACTATTAGGTACATAGGTATCTCTACCCTTCTTATTGCTTATAGTTGAGAGTCAGTATATATATAATGACTAAATTAATGCCGTTAAAGTGTGTTTATCTAAAACACTTGTTCAAAGCAGCTACAAGAAACATCATACTATCATTTAGTTTTTCATCTATGGCCATGTTCTAGGACATTTGAAGTCATAAATATTTATTCGTCGCAAAGGTTGATTATTACAAACAGTTTTTTTAAACAAGAGAGTGACTTCAAAATGGCAATTTGTGTTTGCCCAACTGAAACTTTCTATATATTTATCTACCACATAGGGATTATAAAAAGAGATACAAGATTTGACATAAAAATATGCTTCATAGAATTCAAGCATACAAGTTAATATACAATAGCAAAACAAATCGTTAATTTGCAAAGTCCTTTTTAGAATCGATATGAAACACGATATGAAAGAATAAGGTTTGCAATAAATGTGAAGACAGGTAAGATAAAATAACTCAACTAATAAATGAATTACATGTATACGATCACGGATACGTACCCCTTTTCCACATGCAGTAATTCTGTAGCAGACGATTTTGAAAACACATATGCCAAAATTAGAAAAAAGTTCTTGAACTACATTATATGTTTGACTTGGGAGTTGCTTTTTATGGGAAGTTTCGTCCTTTGTCAAAAAGTTTCAAAGGTCGTCTGAAACATGTATATTATACATGCTAAAAGGGTAAGACAATACGAAAACATGGTTAATTGCCCGTGTGATTCAAGATAAGAAATAATCTCACACTATCCTGAATTGAATATCCAAACACTTGAAAGATATGATTACTGATATTCGAAACTTACTGTCTTTGAACAAATAAAGTGTCTATCGAACCATAACTCACAAAAGGTGTCCCAGACAAATAAGTTGAAATTGACCACTACATTTTCAATCTATCCGCTTCACTAAGAGTTGACCATTGACTCTGAAGATGGTTATGTCTAATATTCATAACCAATGTGCTTTTCTCAACATATACAGAACTGAGAAGCGTTTCAACCCTTTCCCACAATAACAGACGACTCTGCTCGAAACGACCAATTTCTCCTTTTGCAACAGTGTTTTCAACTTTTTAAGTAATTTTACATTCATAATTAAAGTATTTTCGTGTTTTTGCCTAAATTATTCCATAGTCGTCTATTGCAAATATGTTGGTGCCGCCAAGATCAGACTCATTGGGCAGACTGAGAGTAAACAATGGATATACAGATCCGGGTGGACCAATTGTGTAGAGTCAAAATGGTATGAGATTGATATGGATATATTGGCTAATGGAACATTTGCATAAATAGCGTTGTAAAAATACACGAGATTATAACAAGTTCATAATACTATATGTTTGATGTAACCGTATTGTTTCATTTGTGAGATGTAAATATGTAATATTTAATACTAACGCTTGTTGAACGTATTTACTGTTACACAACGAAGTGCAACCTATTAGAGACACACAGAAACGGGCCAGACAGATATAACGTTACACATATTGTTTTTACCATGCACCGATAAACGTTTTACAATTATCAATAAGATATAATCTTATTCTTTGGCCATTATTTTACATTTACAAGGTGTATTTCAACAATGAAATGTTTGTACACTGTTTCGTGAGTTTCCTGATGTCTATTAATGTATCCTGAAAGGACCGATAAATCCGAAGATATAAACCATTCAAATAGTATGAGAAAAAATATGAATACGTAAGCCTTAATTACAATCATTCGCTTACATAGTATAAAACATAATTGTTCTTTATTATCTGATGGTGATGTATTTGTATGGACTGAGTATTGCGACTTAAGGTTGTACAAAAAACACATGTAAGGAGATGCAGGTTTCCTCCTTAAGCAATATAGTTTGCAGAGAAACCAATTGGAGTCTAAAATAGATACGTTTAACCAGAACAATATTAAGTAAACATGTAGAATGACAACGAAACCGTTAAGATTTTAATTTTGCCTATCTTGGTCCATGGTGTCTGGTCTATTAATACAGATAAATTCTGCATTTAACTGTGGCTATTGTAATCATACTAGACGTTCACATAACATAAATGTTATTCTTATCAACATGATTTAAATTCGTCAGCATAATATTATGTTAGTTTTTTGCGATGTATGCAAAATTTGACTTGGTTAAATACAAACTCTGGTTTACTGTATTCGTTACTACTAGTAAATTTTGTATATTGAAGGGGTCGCCATTAAGCTTCTAAAGGAAGCCGATTTACGTTTGGTATTACATAAATTATAGATATTCCGATACATTAATATTATATAATAAACTCCTCTGTATTATATATATATATTTTTTAATGTTTTTATCTTTAACTTCAACAATATTTAACGTATTTAATCGTGTGACATTTACATGTACTTCATCCTGACAAAAGTCCATCATCATCACTTCTATCCCCGGATAACTGACAGCAAAAGAGGGAAATCATTATATACCAGTTCATTTAGTATATTAAAGTGACTTTGTGTTATCAAAGGGGTTAACAAAATAAAAGTGATTTTTTTGTTATCATAGAGATAAGATAAGTATATGTAACTACCGCTTATACAACGTTATCACATGGGCGGCATACATTTCAATGGGTACGTTATAGGTCAAGCGAATCCCCCCCCCCCCCCCCCCCCCTACACACACACCTCAAGACAATCCATACGCTTAACTGACGTTTGTTTAAAGTATGATTTACGCGCATAGGTAATTGAGATTAAGCATTTAGGCTAATATATCAATAGTACCTTCTTATTCCAAACTGGTTGGCAGATCTTTTTCATATAAGTGTACATAAATTGTCCGTGTTTGCCCCTTGCCAGATTCTGTCAAGCCATGTTTATTGGTAAAAAAGGGCGGGAATGTTTTGCATTGTTGGCCATATTGAAAACTTTTTTTTTCGTAGAAATGTTCCATGGATGACTCTCTATCAGATTCCGTCAAGTCATGTTTATTGGTAAAAAAAGGGCGGAGCTGTTTTGCATTGTTGGCCATAGTGAAAACCTTTTGATCGTAGAAATGTTCCATGGGTGACCCTCTATCAAATTCTGTCAAGTCATGTTTATTGGTAAAAAAGGGCGGGGCTATTTTGCATTGTTAGCCATAGTGAAAAAATATTTTTCGTAGAAATGTTTCATTGATGACCCTCTAAAAATGGGCGGGACTATTTTGCATTGCTGGCCATAGTGAAATCTTTTTTTTCGTAGAAATGTTCCATGGATGACCCTCTATCAGATTACGTCAAGCCATGTTTATTGGTAAAAAAAGGCGGGGCTATTTTGCATTGTTAGCCATAGTGAAAACTTTTTGTTCGTAGAAATGTTCCTTGTATGACTCTCTATCAGATTCCTTCAAGTCATGTTGATTGGTCAGAAAACATGGTCGCCTGGGGGCGCAGGGACTGTTTTGGTTTACATGATGAAAACTTTTACAATCTCCTACTCCGACAACATTTGATCGATTTGCAAATAATTGTTAGACACATTTCTTGGGTGACCCTCTACCAAATCCTTATAAGCCATATTGATTGGTCAAAAGACATGGCCATCAGAGAGTGGGGCTCCTCAGAAGGTAAAAATCTGATTTTGAATTACGAACCTGTTTAAAAATGTCAGTATCAGCTTCTTCAAGTCATATCAATTTTTCAAAAGACAGACAACTTGTGAGAAGATGCATTTATGTCTCTATTATAATATACTAGGCAGAAGTGTTATTGGTATGGTTTAAGCCCTTAGAACTATTTAACAAAAACAAAAAATTGTCCTTTTACCACAATCCGCGTTTCCAAAAATGTTAAAATTATGATAATAAAACAACTGGTCTACTGTGTTGGAGATTTTCTTAACTTTGTAAATTTCCGACTCGTTTATGAATAGTAATAGTTAGCTCTGTTACTCTATCTCAGATTTACCATCAAAGTAACACATCACCCAATGCAAGACCCAGTGAATCCGCAGCTAGGTTGATCTAGCCAAATACATATTAATGAACTAAAATACTTATGTACATCTTACGTGCATGTATGGGTGATGTTGTAAAAGTGATTACATGGGAGATATTTGAGAATTTGAACCTACGCGCCAAGTGTAAGTATTGACAGGGTGTACACAACTAGGCCGTGTTGCTAAAAAGGGGGAATATTCACTTTTAAGTAATACATGACCTCTCCGTGTGTATACTGGCCGTTCTATGGGAACACATGTTGTCTGGTCTCTAAACCAAACAGTTTTCATCCGATCTTCGCCAGACTTCATGCACATGATTGTGGGAATAATGTCTAGGCGACGTTAGATAACCAGCCGAATAGCATAAGGCCATTTTGTATTTGTCTGCAGATTTCGTTGACTGGTATTTGGCTGTGTAATTAACCGACTGGTATCGTCTGCATTATTCACTGACTATCATTTATGTGCAGGTATTCACTGACTTGTATTTGTCTGAAGTATTCACTGACTGGTATTTATCAGCAATATTCTCTGATTGGTATTTGTCTGCAGTATTTACTGACTGGTGCTTGTGTATAGTATTCGCTGATTGGTGTTTGTCTACACTATTTACTAAATGGTGCTTGTCCAAAGTATTCACTGATTAGTGCTTGTCTACAACATTCCCTGACTGGTATGTGTCAGCATTTTCACTAACTGGTATTTGTATTTACTGAATGGTATGTGTCTGTAGTATTTACTGACTTGTGCTTGTCTACAGTATTCACTGGCTGGTGGTTGTCTACAGTATTCACTGACTAGCGTCTGTCGGCAATATTCACTTACTGGTGCTTGTCTACACTATTCACGGACTGGGACTTGTCTACAGTGTTCACTGAATGGTGTTTGTGTAAAGTATTTAATGACTGGTACTTGTCTGCAATATTCACGGACTGATATTTTGTCTGCAATATTCACTGACTATTACTTGTCTGCAGTATTCACTGACTGGTGCTTGCGTGCAGTATTCACTGACTGGCGCTTGTCTACAACATTCACTGACTGGTGCTTGTCTGCAGTATTCACTGACTGGTGCTTGTTTACATAATTCACTGACTGGTGCTTGTCTACAATATTCACTGACTGTTACTTGTCAACAGTATTCCCTGACTGGTGCTTGTGTGCAGTATTTACTGACTGGTGCTTGTCTACAGTATTCACTGATCGGTGTTTGTCTGCAGTATTTTCTGACTGGCATAGTTTTGCAGTATTCCTTGACTGGTGTTTTCTGCATTATTCACTGACTAATGTGTGTCTGCAATACTCATAGACTATTGCTTGTCTGCACTATTCTCTGATGGGTATTTGTTAACAGTATTCACGGACTGGTGTTTACATGCATTATTTACCGATTGGTGTAAACGCATACCAGGTCCAACATCTATATCTGCGTTACAAACAGAAGTACATGGCAGCGAATATTGCACATCATATGTTTAGCATCAGAACAAGAAAAATACTAGCCAGTAGTATGCATCTGTAATTGTGTCTTTGTGAAACACGCCTTGTTTATCTTTTGGCGATCATAAATTTAAAAATAAAGAGCAGAAATTAGGAAACATTCAAGCTTTCATTAAAATCTCATGTTTTCGTATGTTTGTATGCTAGAAAAAAACTATATAGTAATGTCACGGACGTATTTGTGTGCATTTCTTTGATCATTAGTGTTGAAAGAAACTATATTGAAATTTTCTAACTCATATAATATAGTGGTTTTCACGAGCGCCGTCCTGCTGACTCAATTAATCACTTACCAATTCTCTATCGAATACAATTGTTAAATACTCTTTTCTTCAGAAGGAATCTATATTGTCGTAAACATTTTATATACCATATGTATCTTTAATTGCCATGAAAAAGAATATTTTATGTAAACAAATTACTTTGTAAATAAAATAGGCCCAAACTAGATAGATATACTTTATAAATAAAGTATCGATAAATTTGTTGCAACCATACAGTGAGCGAGGTTTTCATTTGATTGGATTTTTTCAATCACTTTGAATGTTTCAATCAGCGTGAACAATTCTATTCCGCTCTTGAAACTTTCGGATATAGTTCAAATCACGCTCACGCTAACGCTCCACTCACGATCAAATCAGAGTGTATTTTTCATGCTGGTCTTAACTGTATGTGATTAAACTATCATTCAAACCATCAGCAAATTCCTATGAAAAGGTGTGTGGTAAAGGATGTATTCAATCTTAAACAAACATTTTTTTTTTTGCAGAGCAGACGATCCTAACATACCATATCGGGTTACTTCTAAGTATTGCACTGCATATTTGAACATTTAATCATTACCTTATAAGGTAATATCCGCATATCCTTTCTAAGTAGTGTAGGGTATCTAAGCGTGATTGTTGTTGTTTTTAGACAGCATAGTTGTTTTGGTCCGTCATAACGGTTTTGACTTCAATACAGTTCAGACGTATATTGCCTATTAAATTGGGGAAAAGAGACGTGCGCAAGACGGATATAAGATTGTATTAGTGGCCTTCGATAATTCGGTAAGTTATAACTTTGTAGTTTTTCATCTCAAAGTTCTGTAAACATTTAGTTTAAACATTATACTGTTTTCCTCGTTTATCCAATGATACAGAACCTAACAGACTAACTATTTAAAAAAAATATATCATTTTTGTTGGCGGGGGTGGGGAGGGTGCAGTTTTGCAAACCGTGATATATAGAAATGTAATGAAATGTATAGAGAGTAATTGATAAAAGTGACCTCTAATTAATAAAAAGGATTAGCTTAAGTTAAACTGCTCCCGTTGTTGAAATATGAAATGAAAACAATATAGAACTGAAAAGGCAGAGAACCTTTAGGACAATGTTACATTTGAAATTGCAACTCATCTTTTCATGTATTTGTAAATATATACACTTGGATTAGCAGTTAACTGTTTTGCGACTTAACTTTTCACCACGTTGTAAATATAAATATATATATTATGTTTTATCTTTAAAAGGTAACGTTAAAAATATTTAGGGACAGAAAATAACTTGATGTTTAAAAGCTTCTTTCGAATAGTATACATGTTTTTTTTTTCCTGTTTTCTTTTTTTCAGTCTTTTATAGGTTTTGTATCATTATTATTATTTCATTAAATAAATATTAATAATACAGGAAATTTAGTGTCAGATATTAATTTGGTACTTGAAATCTATTTAAAAGACCTGGAAGGCTTCTTCAATATAGTATATTTTTGTTTTCACTCTTTTTTTATTTCTGTTGTTGTATGTTTTGGTTTTTTTTGGCGTTTATTGTATAGTATTGTATTTTAAACCCATGTACATTTGAACTGACGAGAAACATTTTTTAATCACGTCAAATAATAAATTAATTGACAATTGATTTTTTTGTTATGTTCATGCAAAATATATGCGCATATCATAAGACAAAATGTAATTACGTTGATTGAAATTGGTATTTTTCATGTTGTTAACGTATAAAATCCAAGAAAAAAATAATTAATCATGAAAAGAAATAAAAATATTGCAATTGTTGATTTTTGTCCAGTTTCCTGCAATCAGAGCAAAATAAATGATGCTTGGCATTTGATGCATTTTATCTCGTTACCTTTTGTCCGATTACCAATTAGGGTAGTCACCGAACTTGCGACATCTGCAGTTAACTGTTAAAGAGATGCTAAATGTAATAGTGCGTTCTCACTTTCCACGCATGTTTAAATATATACAATTGGAAATGCAGTTAACTGTTAAGGAAATGTTTCAGTTTATATTGCGACTTCACTTGTCACGTATTGGTAAAACATCTTACGGTAAATGTACTTTTATTGAAAGGATTCTATGTAAATGACTTTCAAAAAATATTTCTTCAACTTTTGTTCACGGGAAAAGGTACCCATTGGCATTTCTGAGCATTGTGAGTTTGGTTCGCCTTAACACATTAATTGAATCTATACAATTTGACAGAAACTTCTATTATTCTTGTGATTTAAAGAAATATCCTGGAAAAAGTTGTAGTGCGGAGAACTTTTCTAATTTTTTTGCACATGTACTATGTAATATTTTTGTCACAATGTTTTAAACTTTATTCAATATCTAAACTTTCACTTGCAGACATTTGTCACATTTTTTCGAGATGTTTTTAATAACAATACATATACAGTTGCAAAACAAGATTTTCTTCTACCTTTCCCACATATAGACATTTTCTGACGCTTCTGCATCAGAAGACTTGAAAATAGTGGACAAAGGAGAAATTATCTTTTCGTCCTAATGTTTTTTACTCTATTCAAAAACTAGACTTTCAATAACAAATACATATACAGTTGCAAAAAAGGTATTTACTTAAGATCATTTCTGATGCCTCTGCAGCAGACGATTTTTGATAATATAGTGGGAAAAGGAGAAATTGTTCATTATGAGAAATTTCTCCTTTTGACACAATGTTTGCAACTTTATTCAATCACTAGACTTTCATATGAGGACTTTTGTAATATTTGTTTCCAGGTTTTCTCAATAACAATACATAAACAGTTGCACAAAACCATATGCTTGACCCTTTCTCACATATAGACGTTTTCTGATGCCTCTGCAGCAGACAACTTTTGAAATGATAGTTGAAAACTGAAGAAATTCTCCTTTATTCACAATGCTTTTAATTTATTCATTACCAATACATATACAGTTGAAAATAATATATTCTTGAACTCTTTTCACATATAGACGCTTTCTGCCGTCTCTGCATCCAACGACCTTTGTTAATAAAGTTGAAAAAGATATTTATGTTTCATTGTCTCCAGTAGATACTAATGAACATATTACCCTAAATCCACACATTATACATTTCAATATCTTCTGACAGGGGGCCGGTAACCGGACTAGTATGGGAAAATGAGAAAACGTAAAATGTGTTTGAAGTTGAAATTGGGCATTTTAGAATAAAAATGCCTTAAATTTAATAAAATTCATAATAAACTTATATGAATATTATTTTTTTTCCATATCTGGGCGAAACAACCGCCGCAGAGATGAAAATGAAAAAGAAATTAACATACATAGGAAGTAAACATATAAAATAATGTACAAAACAAAATTAGGAGGTGGAAAGGGTGGTTGGAGGTTAAAAAATAAAATTCCTTCTCGTAAATGTTTGAAACAAAGAAAATCTGCAAGCGGGGATGGAGGCAGATGATTAGTTGGTCTGATTCACCTGATACAGTATCTATTAATATGAAAATCACGTGACAGAGATAGAGCCAGTGATTGGCCGATACCCGTCACAATACCTACGCTCTGCAGGCCCCGTCACGTAACCGGGGCACGACCCATAGCGTAACCCAATCACGTGACAAGGACAGAGCTAGTGTTTGGTTAAAACCAGTCACATTACACAGACACCCTGCAAGCTATATCACGTGACAGATACATGCCCCAGAGCAACTGAATCAACCCCGCTTAGTGAACCCCGCTTAGTGTTAACCACTAAAGATTAAGGTGTGTCAACAATAACATAAATACTTTTATGTTGTTTTAAAATCCATTTATGTTTCATTGTCTCCAGTAGATACTAATGAACATATTACCCTATATCCACACATTATACATTTCAATATCTTCTGACAGGGGGCCGGTAACCGGACGAGTATGGGAAAATGAGAAAACGTAAAACGTGTTTGAAGTTGAAATTGGGCATTTTAGAATAAGATTGCCTTAAATTTAATAAAATTCATAATAAACTTATATGAATATTAAACATTTTTCCATATCTGGGCGAAACAACCGCAACAGTGAAACGGCCGCCAATCAATATATATGTATATGTATACATACAGTTACAAAGTAAGATATTTCCAACCTATACTATAGACGCTTTCTGACGCCTATGCAGCAGATGAATTATGAAAATATGGTGGAAAAAGAGAAATTGCTCATCATGAGCAATTTCTCCTTTTGTCACAATGTTTTCAACTCTATTCAATATCTATGAATATATATACATGTGTACAGTAACAAAGTAAATTATTTGCAACATATACTATAGACACTTTCTGACGTTATGCAGCAGTTGAATTTTGAAAATATGGTGGTAAAAGGAGAAATTGTTCACTATTAGCAAATTCTCCTTTTGGCACAGTATTCAACTGTATTCAATATCAATGAATATACATACATGTGCACAGTAACAACGTAAATTATTTCCAACATATACTATAGACACTTTCTGAAATATGGTGGTAAAACGAGAAATTGTTCACTGTAAGCAATTTCTCCTTTTGGCACAGTTTTCAACTGTATTAAACATCTATGTATATATATATATATATATATATATAACCCTGGATGCTGCATTAAGGAGACCGCATTATTTTTTCTGCATTAAGGAGACCATTTGTATATTTGTTAATATTTGGTCTACCCTTATAATTTTAACATTTTTTAGCACAGATGTAGACAGATAGTGTATATATGTGCTTAGTTTTCCTAAAAACATGTAGCCAAAAAATATACAAATCTGCTGGTCTCCTTAATATTTGTAACATAAAAACCATACTTTAAGGAGACCAATGTATATATTTCTATAATCTGAAACATGGTTTATGGAGACCGGAACATATATATTCACATATAACCCTGGACTCTGCATTAAGGAGACCGCATTATATTTACTGTATTAAGGAGACCATTTGTATATGTGTTATTACTTGGTCTATCTTTACGATTTAAACATTTTTAAGCACAGATGTAGACATGTGTATACATGAGATTTGTTTTCCTAAAAAAAGAATACACAGAATATATATAAATTGTCTTGTCTCCTAAATATTTTTAATATACAACCTACTTTAAGGAGACCAATGTATATATATTCCTATAATCTGAAACATGGTTATCGGAGACCAGTGCATACATATATAACCCTACAATCTGCATAAAGGAGACCAAATAATTACTTATTTTTTATTACTTAGTCTGTCCTTACGATTTTAACATGTTTTAGCAAAGATGAAGGCAGATAATGTATATATATGAAATATGTTTTCCTAAAAGTTTGGTTAATATCAGTCCATTGGTTTAGGGGGAGATGTCATTTGAAGATTAAAGTTCCTTTTACCACTTTTCAGATGCCACCTGGCAGCTATCTTTTCCAACAAATCAATATGGCTGAAACAAATTATGTACAGTTTCACTAAAGGAACATTTCTGTTAGACTATCTAGAAATCAGTCGAAAACTTGAATAAGAATGAAATTTTAAATTATTGTCGTTTTGCACCTTTTCTGATGACGTCTGGAAGCCATGTTTTTCAACGAGTCATTATGGCTTGAACACATAATGTAGAGTGTCACTTAATGACCATTTCTACCAAATTATCTTGGAATCAAACAAGTGGATTCAGAGAAGAAGAATTTTTAAGTTATAGCATTTTCTCCCTTTCTGAATCCACAGCAACCAAGTACTGCATAGAATTTATATCTCTGAACAACTTTGAAAGAGGACCCCAAAAGTAACATTCCTATTAAGTTAGGCTGAAATTAGTCCAGAGGATAAGGAGATGTAATTTGAACCTAAAAGTTAATTTTACCCCTTTTCTGATGCCACCTGTATGCAATGATTTTCAACCAAGCACTCTTACACTATAGTCCAGCTTAAAACAATATTTTAAATCTTTCTCAAATACAACAAATCTGCAGATGAAAACTATGAAAACATATTGGCAGAAACCTAAAAAATCTCCATGAATAAGGGTTAAATTATTAAATATATAAAGTTGAAAACTTTGTGGCAAAAGGAGAAATGTCTCATCATGAGCAATTTTTCCTATTGCCACAATGTTTTCAAAAGTTGTACGCTGCAAGGGCATCAGAAAGTGTCTATATTTGGGAAAGGGATAAGGAAAGCAATGTTTATATATATTTATATATTATGAAACATGGTTTATGAAGACCAGTACATATATATGAGCTGTTCCACACGAAAACCGACATTGTGGACTCTGCGTAAAGTATTGATCCGGATCAGCCTAAGCATGCCACACAGGCTAACCCAGACAGACACTTTTCGCCTCCTGGAGATTTTCTGTTTCAGGAATTCTTACTCTATACCTCTATTCCCCTGAGACGGAATGTATTGGTCCGGATTGATCTGGGTCAATACATTACGCCGAGTCCATAATGTTGGTTTTTCTCGTGGAATGGCTCATATGATATAACCCTGGACTATGCATTAAGGAGACCGCATCTTTTTTTTCTGTATTAAGGAGACCATTTGTATTCTAGTATTTTTATTACATGGTCTATCCCTATGATTTTAGAAAATTCAGCACAGATGCAGACAGGTAGTGCATTTATGATACTAGATTTCCCACTTTTCTATTATAAAGCCCTTAATGTTTTGAATACAATGAAACATATTTGAGGCCAAAGTAAATATATTCCTAAAATCTGAAACATTGTTAATGGCGACTACAATAAACAAAATTAGAACTAAAAAGTCTTCAGGAGACCAAACAGGGCCTCCATGGATATTCGGTTTTTCACCAAATTGATAAGAAGTCGGAGCCAAAGTTGTAGCCAACTTTGAAGTCAAATTTTTTGTTTTACATTGCAAAATTAATTATGCAGATTATACTTGAATGTTTTCTTAACAATGTTTTTAGCATCAAATTTGCTACTATTCACAGCTAGGTCCTCTGCTGTTATGGACTTAAACTTTTTACATAATATATTATACATGAAGTAAGTATACATGTATATGAGAAGAATAGCCTTCTGCTAAAAATATTGACTATCAGCGGTAATTGGGGTTTTAATGCATGTGCGAACAGTGAACCCTTAGGCAATATTATGCATCTTAAAAAGAGGGCAAAGATGGCCCTAATTTGATCACCCGAGTGATGGTATAGTAGCAAATATGTAACTTACTATCGGGGAAAATTTAATTAAGCTGGGTTGCCTAAGGAACATTTCTACCCAATTATCTTGACTGACAAGCTGATTAAGAAGAGAAGAACTTTAGAATTTTAGGCATTTGCCACAGCAACCAAAACTCAGAAAAGAACTTGAATCTTTGAACAATTTTTAAAAAGGATTACCAAGAAAAAAATCCTGTGAAGTTCGGTCGAAATTGGTCCTATGGATTGACACGTTTTGATGAAGGCGACCTAGGAAATTTGGTTGAAATTGGACCAGAAGTTTCAGAGAAAAAGATTTGAACAGATGACGTGTGACATACGTAGTTCAGACGGTGAGTGATCAAAAAAGATCACCTTCAGCCTTCAGCTCAGGTGATCTAAAAACCAAGATTTGTAGCCCTATTTTTTTTATACCAAATTACCTTCATTCATTCATGTTAGGGAGAGTCACAAAGACCCTTAATGGCTTGTTGCGGCTCACATATGTACTGGTATGCCCCTAAAGCTTGGATCATATTATAGTTATCACGACGTGAAACTATGTCTGTACATCTATTTTTGTAACTGAATATTATGCCACATCCTAGTGTGAATCTCTCCCCCTTCTTCATACTCCCCTCCCCAAACATATACTCACATTTCTTTGTCAATGCAATACTTTTGAATACATTAAACATTCCTTATTACATGTGAAATGAGAAACTAATGCTTAATACTTTTCAAGTTTTAATAAACGTTATTTTAAAACTATCACAGCACAAACGATCGTCATAATGACCCAAAAATCGTTCACTTCAGCAACAAACAACAATTGTAGTGGTTCAGACAGAAATAGTTAGGGCTAACAGTTTAAATGTATGGCTTTGGAATATCAAAAAAGTCTAGATTGATGAAAAAATGTTAAGTTATCAATTCCTTCTGGGGCGTTATCTTTGATCATTCAATAGTTTCTAAGATATTTTGGAAAATGCCACAAATTTAAAAAAAAAAAAAAATTGGGACATTCTGAATGAGGTATATGAAAGACTATTTTGAGAATTTAGCTCTGGTTCCAATTTTGCCTTGGGAATAGCTTGAATAATGTTGAAATTTTGCGACAATATTTGAAATTTGACTATTGGTCCGAGTGGAGAAAAGTTTTCACAAGCAGCCATGATGGAAGAGGGTCACATAAAAAACATGCAAATAAAGACATTGACTTCAAACTAGAATTAAGAACTTGACACTATCATTTTTGTAGAAGTGCAAAGTCTTCTTAAGTCTTGTTGAAGCACATTTCTATTAAAATTTGATATGGAATTTGGCAAACAAGTTTTAAATAGGACAACACAAGAACAAATCCTGTGAAACTTGGTTTAGATAGGCTCAGTGGTACACAAAACTCATACATTTATTTCGGTGTTGTGTATTTTTCATCAATTGTTCAGTTATATCATGATAATTGACACTTTATTCATCCTTCATGGATATCGAACTAGGATTTTGGACTCTTACCAAAATTTCCCATTCAAATTTATAATTCTGGCGCTCTGACTTCCACACAACAAAGGACATTAGACTATCACAATAGGTCATCTTGAGCACTTTGTGATCTGGCATATTAACAAGAGGGCCAGAACCGCTCCAGTCATTAGGCAAAAATAAACTCACTATTGCCATAAAATGAACAACAGCTCCACCCCTGACGGCCATGTTTTTTTACCAATCAACATGCCTTGAAGGAATCTCATACAGGTTCATCAAAGGAACATTTCCACAAAACGATTTGAAAGTTGGCTTCATACTTTTGGAGATATTTTTAAAGTTTTCATTTCATTCATATAAGGCAAAACAGCACAACTTCCTTGCTGCCCTATTTTGTTGACCAATCAATATGGCTTGAAGGAATCTGTTAGAAGGTCACCCAAGGAACACTTGGACAAAATCATTTGAAAATCAGCTTTATACTTTTTGAGAAGAATATTTCTAAAGTTTTCACTATAGCCTTATAAGACGAACAACCCCGCCCTATGGCGACCTTGTTTTTGACCAATCATCAAGGCTTGAATGAATCAGAGGGTCACATAATTATATGAAAATCGGCCAACAAGTTTTGGAGGAGAAGATTTTCTTTCAGCCAGTGAAGCTAACAAGAGGGCCAACCACAGTCAATCACAATAACGTTGTGGTCATGTATGCTATTATCACCAAAACACACATTCTGACAAAATTTCAACATACTCAAATAAAAAATACGTCTTCTAGAGTGTCTTCAATTTGGCCTAGTAACCTAGTTTTTTTACAGGATATGACCCATATTGAACTTGGCCTAGATATTGTCAAAACAAACATTCTGATAAAGAATCATGCTCCTAAAGCAAAAGATACACTGCTTACAAGATGTTTTTCAAATTTGGCCAAGTGACTTAGTTTTTGACTCGACTTGACCTATAGGGGAACATAGCTTTGATATCATCAAAACACACATTCAAACAAAGATTCAACATGCTCAAATTAAAAATGCTGCATTTAGAGTGTTAACAAGATTTTCCTTTTTTACCAGACATGACCCATATTCAAACATGGCCTAGGTAGCATCAAGACAAATATTCTGACAATGTTTCAAGCTGCTGAAGCAAAAAATGTGGTCTCTTGAGTGTTAACAAGGTTTACTTTCTATTTGGCCTAATGACCTAGTTTATGACCAAACATGACCTATATTTGACCTAAGCCTAGATATCATCAAGACAAACATTCTGACAAAGTTTCAACATGCTCAAGCTAAAAATGCGGCTTCCAGAGTGTTAACAAGATTTTCCTTCAATTTTGCCTAGTGCTCTAGTTTTTGACCCAAATGACCCATATTCGAACGACGGACGATCACAAAAACTCACCTTAAGCACTTTGTGCTCTGGTGAGCTAAAAACTGCATCACTTGGCCAAATTTAAGAAACATCTTATATACTCTTTTGCACTGGTTTATCAAATTACTTGTTAATGTGTTATTTACAGATCAATGTTTTATCAATCAACACATACTGTACACACCATAAAAGGTCGGTCTGAATGGCACACACTATTCTATGATAAGTTGGTTTAAAAATGAATCTGGTCAAGCTTTCGACTAAGACTTGAGCGTGCTGTCTTCCTGTCTTTAAATAATTCTCCTCTTGTCGTTTTATACTGTTTATTTATTGTCAGATGCTTAATTGATAGAATCTATTTTGTTCTGTCTTAGAAAAGCCATGATAGCCTCTTTGTCTGAAAAAGAAAAAAAAACAAAATAAATTGTTTTAACAATTCTTACTAAAGCTTAAGCCCCTTAACCTACAAACAACAAATATACGTTTAACATACAAATACTTATATAATCAAGAATGATGCTCTGCTGACACAATGCATTTACTAAATTAGTTAAAGAGTATTCTGATGGCTCTGCAAGGACAGAGCTAATTATATATAAACAAGAGGGCCATGATGGCCCTGATTTGCTCATCAAAACATCCATTCTTACAAAGTTTCAACATGTTCAACTTAACAAATGGGCAAAAATGGCCCTAAATCGATCACCTTAATGATAGTATAGTAGCAAATGCTACTTCTAATAAAGGTGAAAACTTGATCGAGAATGGGAATGAACTGCAAATGAAACAGCTTATCAGTAAAGGACATTTGTAATAATGCTTTTAAATCTTTAAACAATTTTAAAGATGACCAACACAGGAACATTTCTTTTAAGTTTGGTTGATATTGGTCCATTAGTTCAAGGAAGATGTTGTCTGAAGGTAAAACTCCTTTAACCCCTTTTCTGATGCCATCTGGCAGCTATCTTTTTCAATCAATCAATATGGCTTGAACAATTTATGTTCAGTGTCACTAAAGGAACATTTTTGCTAAACTATCTTAAAATAAAACAAGAACTTTAATAAGAATGGAATCTTAAAGTTTTGCCATTTTGCCCCTTTTCTGATGCCATCAGGTGGCCATGTTTTTTAACCAATCAATTTGGCTTGATTTTTTTTTTGTAGAGGGTCACTCAAGGAACAGTTCTACCAATCTTGGAATCAGATACGCTGATTCAGAGAAGAAGAATTTTTAAAAAATGGCATTATTTTCCCTTTCTGATGCCGCAGCAACCAAAGTTCTTTAAAGAATTTATATCTTTGAACAACTTTGAAAGAAGATTCCCAGAGTAACATTCCTATTAAGTTTGGCTGAAATTGGTCCAACGGACAAGGAGGAGATGTCATTTGAAGCTTAAAGTTACTTTTACCCCTTTTCTGATGCCACCTGTATGTTATGTCTTTCAACCAAGCGGTACTGCTTGGAACAATTATGTAGAGGCTTACAAAAGGAACATTTTTTCACATTTATCTTGAAATCAGGCAAGCACTTTCATCAAAATCTGACTTAAAAACTAGAATGGAGTGCTCCGCGGAGCACGTGTGTCACCTGCACCTGCTCACTGAAAGTGTGACGAAAAAGTGTGACGGACAGACAGACGCCGGACAAAAAAAAATAAATCCCTAAGTGCCTACCATGCTACGCAGGGTTACACAAAAATTGTCATTTTGTCCCTCTTCTGATGACGCCTATCAGCCATGTTTTTTAACCAATCGATATGGCTTGAACAATTTGTGTAGAGGGTCGTTCACCCAAGGAACATTTCTGCCTAATTATATTGGAATCTGAAAGCAGATTCAGAAAAGAAGAATTTTAAAGTTCTCCATGGAATAAAAATCTTTGAGCAATTTTGAAAGTGGACCACCAAAGGAACATTCCTGTGCAGTTTGGTTGACATTGATCTTGTGGTTTAGGAGATGATGTTTAAAGCTAAAAGTTAGCGACAGACGAGGGACAGAGGGTGATCAGAATAGATGACCTTGAGCCTTTGGCTCAGGTGATCTAAAAATACATATTCCAGAATGTTGACAAATTTAAATTTGTCCTTGTGACCTAGTTTTTTACCCAACATGACCAATATAATATCAAGACAAACATTCTGACAATGTTTAAATGCTGCAGCAAAAAATGCAGTCACTAGAGTGTAAACAAGATTGTTCTCAAATTTGGCCTAGTGACCTGTTTTTTACCAGACATAACCTATATTTAAACTAAGTCTAGATAAAATCTAGACTAACATTCTGATATGTTTCAACATGCTCAAATTAAAAATGCGGTATTCAGAGTGTAAACAAGATTTTCCTTCAATTTGGTCTAGTGACCTAGCTTTTGACCTGACATGACCCATATTTGATCTTGGCCTATATATCACCAAGACAATTATTCTGACAAAGTTTCAACATACTAAGAACAAGAGGGCCATAATGGCCCTATATCGCTCACCTGATTTAATAGAACTTCAATAGTTTTCAAAGTTTTTACCTTACTATATAGATACATATAAGGAAAACAAGCAATCCCCCAGGTGGCCATGTTTTTCAACGGATCAAAATAAATTGAACAACCTTGGCAGAGGGTCATACAAGGAACATTTGTGCCAAATTATTTTCAAATCGGGCCAGTGATTTAGTACAAGTAGATTTCTTTTAAGTTTTCACTATATTACATATATAAGGAAAACAAGCTCTGCCCCCTGACGGCCATGTTTTTCATCAGATCGGAATAATTTCAAAAATCTTGGTAGAGGGTCACCAAAGGAACATTTGTTTTTATTTTTTAAATCGAGCAGGTACTTTTGGACAAGAAGATTTTTAAAGTTTTTACAATGCACATATAAGGAAAATAAGCCACACCCCTGGCGGCCATGTTACAGATCGGATTAATTTAAACAACCTTGGTAGAAGGTCCCCCAAGGAACATTTGTGCCAAATTATCTTTAAATCTGGCAGGTACTTCTGGAGAAGAAGATATTTAAAGATTTTACAATTCACATAAATATTAAGAGGAAAACAAGCTCAATCCCCTGGCGGTCATGTTTAACTTGGCGGTCCTGAATAACTTGAACAATCTTGTTAAAAGGTGCCCCAAGGATCATATGTGCAAAATAATTTTCAAATCGTGCCAGTTCTTTTGGACAAGAAGATTTTCAAAAGTTTGGAAATTTTCCCCTTTTCTGAATCCGCAGCAACCAAAGATCTACTTGGAGATTAAATTCTTTGAACAACTTTAAAAGGGGACCTCCTAAGAAACATTCCTGTTATTTTGAAACCCGTCCATTGGTTAGGTAGGAGAAGTTATTTATGGGAAATTGTTAACAGACGTTCGTGCAAATGACGACGACGCCTGATGGTGAGTGATCACAAAAGCTCACCTCGCACTTAGGCTCATATATAAAATATACACATATAACCCTGTACTCTGCATCAAGGGGATTGCATCATTTTTTAAAGCATTAAGGAGACCATTTGTATATTTGTTATTATTTAGGATTTTAACATTTTTAAGCACAGATGTGGACAGATAGTGTATATATGAGATTTGTTTTCCTAAAAACATAATACACACATTATATATATAAATTATTTTCTTGTTTTAATATAAAACCTACTTGAAGGAGACCAATGTATATATATTTACATAATCTGAAACACGGTTTATGGAGACCAGTGCATACATATACAACCCCACACTGCATAAAGGAGACCATTTGTATATGTGTTATTACTTGTTATCACATAAATACCCTTATTTTCAAGTTGAGAACAAAACGCGGAACAACGATATCCAACATGTGTGATAACAAAAACACGTCATACACGCGACTACTGATGACGTCATTTTGACCTTTATCTTTATTATGTTTATTGTTAAGTTGTTAAATTTTACACATTGAAAAATGCAATAATACGTTATTTTGAATAAATAACGAGTCTTAATTGTTTAAAACATTGTTGTTTTTTTTCCTTCTTATTCAAAAATGATGAGGACTACTTTTTTATGCGGTGAATCACAAGTTCTTATGAAGAATATGTTATTCGGTCTTTGTTTTGATGTTGTCAATATTTTTCATTTAAAACACACTGTTTAGGTGATAAAAAGAATCCATCACTCATTTTTCTTTGGAGAAGATTTCTTAAATTCGTCTCGAAAAAGAGAGTTATTAACCTCGCCAAGAGGCTCGGTTAATAACCGTCTTTTTCTAGACTCATTTAAGAAATCTTGATCTCCAAAGAAAACTCATGATGGATCCTATATGTCTATCTTTGCGATTTTTAACATTTTTAAGCACATATGTAGACAGATAGTGTATAGGATCTATGAGATTTGTTTTACAAAAAAAAAAAATACACAAAATATATATATATAAATTTTCTGGTCTCCTTAATATTTTTAATATAAAACCTACTTTAAGGAGACCAATGTATATATATTCCTATAATCTGAAACATGGTTTATGGAGACCAGTGCATACATATACAACCCTACACACTGCATAAAGGAGACCATTTGTATATGTGTTATTACTTGGTCTATCTTTGCGATTTTTAACATGTTTAAGCACATAATATTATGTAGACAGATAGTGTATAGGATCTGTGAGATTTGTTTTACAAAAAAAAAAATACACAAAATATATATATAAATTTTCTGGTCTCCTTAATATTTTTAATATAAAACCTACTTTAAGGAGACCAATGTATATATATTCCTATAATCTGAAACATGGTTTATGGAGACAAATATCACAAATCTGAAGACGACAACTTTGAAAACATATAGGCAAAAACATGAAAAATATCCATGAATACAGGTTTAAATATTAAATATGAAGAGTTGGAAACTTTGTGGTGAAAGGAGAAATAGATTATCATGAGCAATTTCTCCTACTGCCACAATGTTTCCAAAAGTAGTATGCTGCATGGGCATCAGGAAGTGTCTATATGTGGGAAAGGCATAATGCGACCAATGTGTATATATTCCTATAATATGAAACATGGTTTATGGAGACCAGGACATATACATAAATATAACCCTGGACTATGTATTAAGGAGACCGCATATTAATTTCTGTATTAAGGAGACCATTTGAAAACTAGTATATATTTGAGACAGTTGTCTACAGACATTCATTTTAGAGTCAACAAACTACACAATAAATAAATGGTTTCTCATGGTTACTAAGTTCCATACAAGAGGGCCATGATGGCCCTAGATCACTCGCCTTAATTATACAATGTACTGCAATGCAAAACACATCAAGACAATTATTCTGAATGCAACCTCCACAGTGTTAACAAGATTTTCCTTCATTTGGTCTAGTGATCTATATTTTTTTTTACCTGATATGACCCATATTCCAACATGGACTAGATATCATCAAGACAACATTCTGACAAAGTTTCAACTTGCTCGAAGTAAAAATGCGGCCTCCAGAGTTTGAACAATATTTTCCTGTATTGACCTTGTTTTTGACCCAATATCGCCCATATTCGAACTTGACCTAGATATAATTCAGACAAAAATTCTGACAAAATTTCAAGCTGCTGAAGCAAAAAATGCGGTATCCAAAGTCTTAACAAGATTTTCCTTCAATTTGGCCTAGTGACCTAGTTTTTGACCCATATTTGAACTTGGCTTAGATATCATTTAAATAAACATTCTCATCAAATGTCAAGCTGCTGTATCAAAAAATGCGTCTTCTACAGAGTTACCTAGTTTCTGACCATACTCGAACTTGATCTAGATATCTTTAAGACAACCATTCTGACAAAATTTCAAACTTGTGAAGCAAATAATGCGGCATCTAGAGTGTTAACAAGATTTTCCTTCAATTTGACCTAGTGACCTACTTTTTGACTCAACATGACCCATGTTCGAACTTGACTTACATATCATGAAGACAAACATTCTGATAAAGTTTCATCATGCTCAAGTTAAAAATGCAGTATCCAGAGTGTTAACAAGATTTCCCTTCAATTTTGCGTAGTGACCATGTTTTTAACCCTGCATGACCCATATTCAAACTTGGCCTAGATGTTATTTGATAAACATTCCGACCAAATTTCAAGCAGCTGTATCCAAAAAGGCGGCTTCTAAAGAGTTAACAAAATTTTCCTTCAATTTGACCTAGTGACCTACTTTTTGACCCAACATGACCCATGTTTGAACTTGACCTACATATCATCAAGACAAACATTCTGATAAAGATTCAACATACTCAAGTTAAAATTTGGCCTCTAGAGGGTTAACAAGATAACCCTTCAATTTGGCCTAGTGACCTAGTTTTTGACCCGACATGATCTATATCCAAACTTGGCCTAGATATTATTCAGCTCAACATTCTGACTAAATTTCAAGCTGCTGAAGCAAACAATGCGGCTTCTACAGTGTTAACACGATTTCCCTTCAATTTGACCTAGTGACCTAGATACTGACCCAATATGACCCATATTCAAACTTGACCTAGAAATGTTTAAGACAAACATTCTGACAAAATTTCAAACTTCTGAAGCAAAGATTGCGGCCTTTGGAGTGTTAACAAGATTTTCCTTCAATTTGACCTAGTGACCTACTTTTTGACCCGACATAGCCCATGTTCGAACTTGACTTACATATCATCAAGACAAACATTCTGATAAAGTTTCAACATGCTCAAGTTGAAAATGTGGCCTCCACAGTGTTAACAAGATTTCCCTTCAATTTTACCTACATGTAGTGACCTAGTTTTTTACCTCACATGGCCCTGTTTCGCACTTGTCCAAGATTTGATGGAGATGAATGTTCTGATAAACTTTCATGAAGATCGGATGCAAAAATGTAGCCTCTAGAGTGTTAACAAGCTCAAATGTTGACGGACGCCGGACAAAATGTGATCACAATAGCTCACCTTGCACTACGTGCATAGGTGAGCTAAAAACACAGGCAGCTCTGCCGAAACAAATAGTTCTAAGCAGAGTAATTTTCACGCCAAACTGATGATGTGATCAAAGAACTTAAAGCACTATTTGGACAGTTGTGTTGGTATTTGTAGTTACGGTCAGACAGGCGGTTGCATGTGCATGTACACAAGAGATGTTTGTCAATATGAATGCCTTCATTTACTAATGAGGTTAAGTCACTTTGAAAAAGCAGTTTAATCTTAGAATGCCCATGGGTTTTTGAATTGAATATGTCAATAACATTCAGACCAGATACCATTATAACCACTGCCAGGTTTACAATGCTCGTGTGAGGTTGATAATCACACACAGAAATTAGCCAGCATAATAATATAGAATTAAGTGTGAAAATCTGCAGGATGTAACATAACTGATGGTCATTAAAGGTAGTAAAAGACAATTTACAAAGTTTTCTTTGAAATTATTAATAAACACAATCCTTCAATTTGGCTTGTGACCTAGTTTTTGACCTCCAATGCATCAATTTCAAACTTGACCTAGCTCTTTCATCAAGACAAACATTCTGACTAAGTTTCAAGCTGCTGGAGCAAAGAATGCGGTCTGTAGATTGTTAACAAGATTTTCATTCAATTTGGTCTACTGACCTAGTTTATGACCAGACATGACTTATATTTAATTTTAGCCTAGATACATCTTCTGACAAAGTTTCAACTACATGCTAAAGATAAAAGTGCTGCCTCCAACAATATTTTCCTTCAAATTGACCTTGTGACCTAGTTTTTGACCTCATATGACACAGTTTTGAACTTGGCCTAGAGATCATCAAGACAACCATTCTAACAGTTTCAAGCTGCCGGAGCAAAAAATTATGTCTCTAAAGTGTTAATAAGATTTTCCTTCAATTTGATCTTTTTTTTACCTATCATGACCCAGTTTCAAACTTAGTCAAGATTTGATTGAGATGTATGTTATGATAAACTTTCATGAAGATTTGATGTAAAATATAGCCTCTAGAGAGTTAACAAGGCAATTGTTGACGAGACTTGAAGCACAGACACAATGTGATCACAAAAGCTCACCTTGAGCACTTCCTGCATATGTGAGCTAAAAGTAGCAAACAAGAGTTATTTTCCTTGTATTGTACCATTCTCCTGATCAGTGCGTATAAATAGTTGAAATCAAAACCAAAACAAAGTTATTACTGATTGATGCATAGCATGAAGGTCAAATTGACAGATAGAGTTGTCTCTCTGCCTTACATTCCCAGCTACACACAAAAAATGTTGGATGTATCTTATGAAGCGAAAAAAGCATTAGATATCAAAAAGACTTCAAGTTGTACCTGGTACCTACTTGTCAAACAGCCGTTGTTTATTCCTCTTTACATTTATTGAAATGTCTTCTAAACAATTCTGTATCTTTGTCTGACCATTTAACTACAAAAGATTAAGTCAAATAAAATAACATTTTTACAGCCACAGAACTTGTACTGATGTATGTGTCGTGATTCTCCAAATATTATGGAAATGCAAAGCAAATAAAAACCATACTTTAACCCTTTCTCAAAAATCACAAATCTGAAGAAGACTAATTTGAAAACATATAGGCAAAAACATGAAAAATCTCAATGAAAAAGGGTTTAATTATTAAATATGAGGAGTCGAAAACTTTGTGGCGAAAGGTGAAATAGATTATAATTCATGAGCAATTTCTCCTATTGCCACAATGTTTCCAAAAGTAGTATGCTGCATGGGCATCAGAAAGTGTCTATATGTGGGAAAGGCATAAGGAGACCAATGTGTATATATTCCTATAATATGAAACATGGTTTATGGAGACCAGTACATATATAATATAACCCTGGACTATGTATTAAGGAGACCGCATAATTTTTTCTGTATTAAGGAGACCATTTGAAAACTAGTATATTTGAGACAGTTGTCGACAGACATTCGTTCCAGAGTCAACAAACTACACAAATAATAATGGTTTCTCACGGTTACTAAGTTCCATAAAACACAGGCAGCTCCGCCGAAACAAATAGTTCTAAGCAGAGTAATTTTCACAAATAAAAACCATACTTTAACCCTTTCTCAAATATCACAAATCTGAAGAAGACTAATTTGAAAACATATAGGCAAAAGCAGGAAAAATCTCAATGAAAAAGGGTTTAATTATTAAATATGAGGAGTTGAAAACATTGTGGCGAAAGGTGAAATAGATTATAATGAGCAATTTCTCCTATTGCCACAATGTTTCCAAAAGTAGTATGCTGCATGGGCATCAGAAAGTGTCTATACATGTGGGAAAGGCATAAGGAGACCAATGTGTATATATTCCTATAATATGAAACATGGTTTATGGAGACCAGTACATATATATAATGTAACCTTGGACTTGTATTAAGGAGACCGCATAATTTTTTCTGTATTAAGGAGACCATTTGAATACTAGTATATTTGAGACAGTTGTCGACAGACATTCGTTCCAGAGTCAACAAACTACACAATAAATAATGATTTCTCACGGTTACTAAGTTCCATAAAACACAGGCAGCTCCGCCGAAACAAATAGTTCTAAGCAGAGTAATT
Source organism: Serripes groenlandicus (assembly GCA_031761405.1). Taxonomy (NCBI): domain Eukaryota; kingdom Metazoa; phylum Mollusca; class Bivalvia; order Cardiida; family Cardiidae; genus Serripes; species Serripes groenlandicus. The sequence goes on from JASEVX010000014.1 coordinate 20,418,293, forward strand.
TTCACGCCAAACTGATGATGTGATCAAAGAACTTAAAGCACTATTTGGACAGTTGTGTTGGTATTTGTAGTTACGGCCAGACAGGCGGTTGCATGTGCATGTACACAAGAGATGTTTGTCAATATGAATGCCTTCATTTACTAATGAGGTTAAGTCACTTTGAAAAAGCAGTTTAATCTTAGAATGCCCATGGGTTTTTGAATTGAATATGTCAATGACATTCAGACCAGATACCATTATAACCACTGCCAGGTTTACAATGCTCGTGTGAGGTTGATAATCACACACAGAAATTAGCCAGCATAATAATATAGAATTAAGTGTGAAAATCTGCAGGATGTAACATAACTGATGGTCATTAAAGGTAGTAAAAGACAATTTACAAAGTTTTCTTTGAAATTATTAATAAACACAATCCTTCAATTTGGCTTGTGACCTAGTTTTTGACTTCCAATGCATCAATTTCAAACTTGACCTAGCTCTTTCATCAAGACAAACATTCTGACTAAGTTTCAAGCTGCTGGAGCAAAGAATGCGGTCTGTAGAGTGTTAACAAGATTTTCATTCAATTTGGTCTACTGACCTAGTTTATGACCAGACATGACTTATATTTAATTTTAGCCTAGATACATCTTCTGACAAAGTTTCAACTACATGCTAAAGATAAAAGTGCTGCCTCCAACAATATTTTCTTTCAAATTGACCTTGTGACCTAGTTTTTGACCTCATATGACACAGTTTTGAACTTGGCCTAGAGATCATCAAGACAACCATTCTAACAGTTTCAAGCTGCCGGAGCAAAAAATTATGTCTCTAAAGTGTTAATAAGATTTTCCTTCAATTTGATCTTTTTTTTACCTATCATGACCCAGTTTCAAACTTAGTCAAGATTTGATTGAGATGTATGTTATGATAAACTTTCATGAAGATTTGATGTAAAATATAGCCTCTAGAGAGTTAACAAGGCAATTGTTGACGAGACTTGAAGCACAGACACAATGTGATCACAAAAGCTCACCTTGAGCACTTCCTGCATATGTGAGCTAAAAGTAGCAAACAAGAGTTATTTTCCTTGTATTGTACCATTCTCCTGATCAGTGCGTATAAATAGTTGAAATCAAAACCAAAACAAAGTTATTACTAATTGATGCATAGCATGAAGGTCAAATTGACAGATAGAGTTGTCTCTCTGCCTTACATTCCCAGCTACACACAAAAAATGTTGGATGTATCTTATGAAGCGAAAAAAGCATTAGATATCAAAAAGACTTCAAGTTGTACCTGGTACCTACTTGTCAAACAGCCGTTGTTTATTCCTCTTTACATGTATTGAAATGTCTTCTAAACAATTCTGTATCTTTGTCTGACCATTTAACTACAAAAGATTAAGTCAAATAAAATAACATTTTTACAGCCACAGAACTTGTACTGATGTATGTGTCGTGATTCTCCAAATATTATGGAAATGCAAAGCAAATAAAAACCATACTTTAACCCTTTCTCAAAAATCACAAATCTGAAGAAGACTAATTTGAAAACATATAGGCAAAAACATGAAAAATCTCAATGAAAAAGGGTTTAATTATTAAATATGAGGAGTCGAAAACTTTGTGGCGAAAGGTGAAATAGATTATAATTCATGAGCAATTTCTCCTATTGCCACAATGTTTCCAAAAGTAGTATGCTGCATGGGCATCAGAAAGTGTCTATATGTGGGAAAGGCATAAGGAGACCAATGTGTATATATTCCTATAATATGAAACATGGTTTATGGAGACCAGTACATATATAATATAACCCTGGACTATGTATTAAGGAGACCGCATATTTTTTTCTGTATTAAGGAGACCATTTGAAAACTAGTATATTTGAGACAGTTGTCGACAGACATTCGTTCCAGAGTCAACAACAGTCAAATGAAATAACATTTTTAACAGCCACAGAACTTGTATTGATGTTTGTGTCGTGATTCTCTAAATATTATGGAAATGCAAAGCAAATGATCTAAGTGAATTATTTTCTAGATCTCAATCTATCTAAAATTAGAATGAATTCAGTCTTTATTTGAAACATTAGGGCAATGATGATCCTTAATAGCTCACATGAGTTATGCAAATCACATAGTCAATCAAAATATCTCATTTTGCAGTCAGGTAGGCTATGCCAGAAAGTTAACAAGATATCCCCTCAATTTTGCATAGTAACCTTGTTTTTGAAACAACATGACCCATGTTAAAACTTTGCCTAGATATCATCAAGACAATTATTTTGACAAAATTTCAACATGCTCACATTTAAAATACACTTCCAGAGTGACCTAGTTATTGACCCTACATTACCCATATTAAAACTTGGCATAGATATTACCAGGACAAACATTCTGACAAAGTTTCTAGCTGCTGAAGCAAAAAAGCACTATCTAGAGTGTTTAAAAGATTTTTTCTCAAATGTGGTCTAGTGACCTAGTATTTGACTGGAGATAATTTATATTCAAAACAAGAGATGTTTGTCAAACATTATACACCATATATACATTGAGCACCATGTTGTCAGGAATATTTGGACGATTTTTGACCCAATGACCTCAAAATCAATAGAGGTCATCTACTGGTCATCATCTACTGGTCACCCTCAGCCTCCATGTCAAGTTTGAGGGCCATGGGTGCAGCCAATGTCAAGTTATCACTTAGACAAGCTTTTTGTGTTCCTTGACCTTGACCTTGGACCCAATGACCATAACATCAATATATGGGGTCATCTACTGGTCAACACCATCTTCCATGTCAAATTTGAGGGCCATGTTGTGCAGGCAATGTCGAGTTATCACTCGGAAAAGCTTTTCAGGTTCAAGGTCAGTGACCTTGACCTTTGACCCAATGACTTTAAAATCCATAGGGGTCATCTACTGGTCACCCCCAGCCTCCATGTCAAGTTTGAGGGCCATGGATGCAGGCAATGTTGAGTTATGACTCAGACAAGCTTTTCAGGTTCATGGTCACTGTAACCTTGACCTTTGACCCAATGACCTAAAAATCAATAGGGGTCATCTACTGGTCTGGCCAAGCCTCCATATCAAGTTTAAGGACCATGGGTGCAGACAATGTCAAGTTATCACTCGGACAAGCTTTTCAGGTTCAAGGTCACTGTGACCTTGACCTTTGACCTGAAAATCAATAGGGGTCATCTACTGGTCACTCCCAGCCTCCATGTCAAGTTTGAGGGCCATGGGTGAAGGCAATGTTGAGTTATCACTCGGACAAGATTTTCGAGTTCAAGGTCGATGACTGAGACCTTGACCTTTGAAATGATGACCTCAAAATCAATGGGGTTCGTCTACTGGTCATCCCCAACCTCCAAGTAAAGTTTGAGGACTATATGTCCAGGCATTGTTGAGTTATCACTCGGAAACTTTGGTCTACCGAAGGACCGACCGACATGTGCAAAGCAATGATACCCCTCTTCTTCGAAGGGGGCATAATTAGCATAGATATCTTCCAGACAATAATTCTGACAAAGTCTCAATATGCTCAAATTAGAAATGTGGATTTTAGGGTGTTAAAAATATTTTCCTTCAATTTGACCTTGTGACCTAGGTTTTGACACAACAGTACACATATTCAAACTTGTTCTAGATATTATGAAGACAAACATTCTGACAAAATTTCAATATGCTGAAGCAAAAACTAGTCTCTATATTGTTAACAAGATTGTTCTTCAATTTGGCCTTGTGACCTAATTTTTGACTGGACATGACCTATATATATATTCAATTTGACCTTGTGACCTAACTTTTGACCTCACATGATCCAGTTTCAAACTTTGCCAAGATTTGATGGTGATGTATGTTCTGATACACTGTCATGAAGATTGGATGTAAAATGCTGTACTGTAGAGTGTTAACAAGGCAATTGTTGATTACAAAAAACAGACAAAATGTGATCACAACAGCTCACCTTGAGCACTTTTTGCACCTGTAGGTGAGCTAAAAAAAAAACTATTTTCAAAACGATTTCTTTAAGATTAACATGAAATAAAATGATTACATGTAGATGTTGTATCTGAAAATATTTGATGGTTCCACACATCGTTTTATTTTTAAAAACTTGATTAATATTCTAGCCTACTTGCATTATTTAAACATCTTTACAAATGTGCGAATTACACGAACAACAAACTATCAAATACAATATAAAATCCAAAATACCAAAACAGACATTTTCAACAATTATACACTAAAATACGTCATTTTATAATAATTTGGTTGCATAAATTAGTTGACATAAAAACAATGAATTACATATTTTGTAATCTTTGATGTATATGGGTGTTTCATGTAACCCAGGAATCATATTATCTACCATAAATAGTGATTGCCCCTCTTTTCACAATGTTTAGGATATACATCCAATGAAACAACATTAATCATTAGTTAAGTTTTGTTCTTGGACGAATGGGGTCATTTTAGTCTCGCCGCGACAAAGTATCGAAATAGAGACTTAGGTGTTATCAAAAGGTAAAATTATCAATTTGTTGAGGGCTGCAAGCAAAGAAGGTATAGCAAAGATAAAATTTGAGCAAATAAGGTTGCCTCATACCTTTATCTTGAGCATGTTAATCTCATCCAATGAACTTCAGTGGAATTAAAGGCACATTCTCATCTGAAATATGGTAAAATTGATAAATGCCGATACATCATCAATAGAAGTGAGCGAAAGTCAATAAGAATGGTTATGTAAACATGACACAATTGGGAATTCTGCATGATTTTAAAGACTTTTGCCATTGGAAATTGGTCAGGATATCTGACCCATAGGATGCGTAGATAAGGGCCTACCAGCACTGTTGAAAAGCTAATCAGAATAGCTCATACTATTCTGAAAATAGTTTTAAAGGTATCAGAAACTATTTGATGAGGACTGAGTTGAAAGAAAATCTAACAAGCAGTATAAGTTGAGTGAATAAGGTTACTTCATACACGTATATATCTTGAGTATCTAATAATCTTTTATGAACTGTGACAGGTCTAAAGACATGTTCTTCTCTGAAAAATGGTAAACGAATAGTGAACATGAACAAGAGGGCCAAGATGGCCCTAAATCGATCACCTAAATGATAGTAAATTAGCAGCAAATATTTAACTGCAAATATCTGTGAAAATTTGATAAAGAGTTCAAATGAAACTGCAAGGAGTGGACACTTAATTAGGTAGAGAAATAGTTCATCAGTAAAAGCCATTTGTATCTTGAAATCTAACAAGAACTTTAATAAGAATGGAATTATAAATTTTGTCATTTTGCACCTTTCCTGATGCCGCTTTGCTGCCCTGTTTGTCAACGAAATCAATATGGCTTGAACAGTTTTTGTAGAGTCACTCAAAGAACATTTCTGCCAAATTATCTTGGAATCTGACAAATGGATTATGGAGAGAGATGTTTTTAAAGTTTGGGCATTTTTCTCAATTTCTGATGCCGCAGCAACCAAAGTTCTACACAGAATGTAAGTCTTTGAACAATTTTGAAAGAGTACCATCAAAGGAACATTCCTGTGAAGTTACGTTGAAATTGGTCATGTGGAATGGTAGGAGTTGTCATTTGTAGCTAAAAGTTTAATTTACCCCTTTTGTGATGACGCGAGGTTGCTATGATTTTTTAACCAATCAATACGGCTTGAACAAATTAAGAAGAGGATCACTTAATATCAGACAAGGAATTTAAAAAAATTGGAATTTCCAAATTTTGTCATTTTGCCCCTTTTCTGATGCCTCCTGATTGCCATGTTTTCAAGCAAACAGTATGCCTTGAACAGTCTTTGTAGAGGGTCACCCAAGGAACATTTCTACCAAACTATATTGGAATCTGACATGCAGATTCAGAGGAGAAGACTTTTAAAGTTAGGACATTTTGCCCCCTTTCTGATGCCGCAGCAACCAAAGTTCTTAATGGAATTTAAATCTTTGAACAATTTTGAAAGAGAGCCACCAAAGGAACATTCCTGTGAAGTTTGGATGAAATTAGTCCTGTGGTGTAGGAGGAGATGATGTTTAAAGCTAAAAGTTAACGCCGGACGAAAAGTGATCAGAATAGCTCACCTTGAGCCTCTGGCTCTAGGTGATCTAAAAATATACTCAACTTGACATCAATGTTTTTTTCAATAAGCCTTTTTTTTTCTAACCAAATTATTAGCATCAGTCATTTTGTTGTTAACAAAATACTGAAATCGTTTTTAAAATCTAAAAATAGCATTTGACTATATATTGACATTAAGGTACATTTCCTATTTTACAGCCCGAGACATCACTGAGATGACATTTGGTTTTTAATTATTCAACATATTTTGCTGTATAAATTAATGACAAAGTGCCTTATGCGTACAAGAGAGAAAAAAAAAATTCCTTTCGAAAAAAGCGTAGTTTTGTGTTTTTACGTCATGGTAAGGCATTCGGAACAAAACATGGCACACCAAGCCGACCGATCGTAGAAAATAGCTGGAGATAAAAAACAAGAGGCCCAAGAGGGCCATATCGCTCCACGGCCATTAGGCAAAAATTAAATCACCAAGCAGCCCCACCCCCTGATGGCCATGTTTTTGACCAATCAACATGGCTTGAAGGAATCTGATAGAGGGTCGCCCTTGGAACATTTCTACAAAATTATTTCAAAATCAGCCTGAAACTTTCGGAGGAGAAGATTTTTTAAGTTTTAACTAAAGCCATATAAGGCAAAATAGCCCCGCCCCCTGGCGGCCATAGTTTTTGACCAATCAACATGGCTTGAAGGAATCTGATAGAGGGTCTTCCAAGGAACATTTCCACAAAATTATTTGACAATTGGCCAAACACTTTTGAAGGAGAAGATTTTTTAAGTTTTCACTATAGCCATATAAGGCAAAATAGCCCCGCCCCCTGGCGGCCATGTTTTTCGACTAATCAACTTGGCTTGTAGGAATCTGATAGAGGGTCACCCAAGGAACATTTCTACAAAATTATTTGAAAATCAGCCTGACATTTTCGGAGTAGAAGATTTTCACTTTAGCCGTATAAGGCAAAATAGCCCCGCCCTCTGGCGGCCATGTTTTTTGGCCAATCAACATGGCTTGAAGGAATCTGATAGAGGGTCTCCCAAGGAACATTTCTACAAAAAAAATTGAAAATTGGCCAAACACTTTCGGAGGAGAAGATTTTTTAAGTTTTCACTATAGCCATATAAGGCAAAATAACCCCGCCCCCTGGCAGCCATAGTTTTCGACAAATCAACATGGCTTGAAGGAATCTGATAGAGGGTCTTCCAGGGAACATTTCCACAACATTATTTGACAATTGGCCAAACTCTTTTGAAGGAGAAGATTTTTTAAGTTTTCACTATAGCCATATAAGGCAAAATAGCCCCGCCCCGCCCCCTGGCGGCCATGTTTTTCAACTAATCAACTTGGCTTGTATGAATCTGATAGAGGGTCACCCAAGGAACATTTCTACAAAATTATTTGAAAATTGGCTTGACATTTTCAGAGTAGAAGATTTTTTTAAGTTTTCACTTTAGCCATATAAGGCAAAATAGCCCCGCCCTCTGGCGGCCATGTTTTTCGACCAATCAACATGGCTTGAAGGAATCTGATAGGGGGTCTCCCAAGGAACATTTCTACAAAAAAAATTGAAAATTGGCCGAACACTTTCGGAGGAGAAGATTTTTTAAGTTTTCACTATAGCCATATAAGGCAAAATAACCCCGACCCCTGGCAGCCATGTTTTTCGACCAATCAACATTTCTTGAAGGAATCTGATAGAGGGTCACCCAAGGAATATTTCTACAAAATTATTTGAAAATCGGCCCGACACTTTCGGAGAAGAAGATTTTTTAAGTTTTCACTATTTTTTTCTTTTGGTTGCCATGGAAACCAGAATTCTGGATGGATAAAAAAAAAATGAAGGAATTTAGGAAAGGACATTGAGAGGATGCTTCCTATAAAGTTTCAACCAAATTGGCCAAGTGGTTAGGGAGGAGAAGTTGTTTAAAGGAAAAGTTAACGCATGCACGCACGACGGACAATTCGCCATGACATAAGCTCGCCAGTGGAGCTAAAAATCAGCGCGCAAATCCTGAATACAGAATACTTACCATGTTTTATAGCTGTAAAATAAGTAATATATAATTGCCCTATGATAATAGTGCATTCAAATGATATGACACTTCTTAAAAATGGAAAAAACATCTGATTTACGAGTTTTTACTCAGCCCTATATCTCGCTAATAATTCCATTAACTCTAATGCAATTTGGTACATAAATTGCTATGATAACCTTCATTTAACTTGCCCCCAGTCACTGCGTTACGGTCATGGTCGAGTGCTCTTAGGCAAGGCAAATTTCCTAGCCTGGTTTATTTACCCAGGGATCATGAATAAGAGAACTTTTGCAGTGATATAACTGAAATAATGTTGAAATGGCAAAAAAACACACTTAAATTCCCCTAAGCACCAGCAATGCTGAAAAAAGTAAATGATTTTATCAATTGCTCACCAAATGCAATGTCCTATTCTCATCAGGTTCTGTCTCTTCAAGACACCAAGTTGAAACTATTTTGTCAATAAGGCCATTTTTGTTCAAAACCAGCTTTGTAAAAAACTCAGCCCTTCATCTGGCATAAATTTCATTATCTAGAAAGAAACATTATACAAATAATAATGAAAGCTCATAATACAATGTTACTGACTTAGAACTGTCTTGGTTACAAAAGATATATGCTAAAAACAATAGATGTATGATAATTAACCCTTAACCCTTTCCCTCATGCAGAGGCCTCTGCAGCAAACGACTTTTGAAAATGAAAAATTTCTCCTTTTGCCACAATGTTTTCAGCTTTAAATATTCAATAGAAATACCAACATTGAAAAAGATTTATTTAAATTTTCCCTAATTTTCTTTTTAAATTGACTCATATATTTGTTAATAAATTTAACATTGTGTTTATAACATAACTTACTGCAGAATACTTTACTTACTGGGGTTGGAAATGATTTTGGGGTTTAATGTTGTTATCAACAATTTTTCAGTCATATCAACATGGCCAGTTCGACTACACATGTGTTTCTTGGCTTTCTCATATCAGAACTCCATAACTCTTTTGAAGCAACAGGTTGCTTTTCCATATAGACCGAGATCATTAGTTGAAGACAAATGATGCATGTCACATTGACTTTTGTAAAATGTCAGAAAGAATGTTGGCCAAGCTAGGGTTCAAACTCAGAACCCCTGCATTGCTAGCCTGCATAGCTACCGGGGCTCAGCTGTGTTTCAAATGAAAGCACTGAAAGAAAGTTTGATAGGTAGCCAAGCCATTTCAATGACTTTTGTTGGTGGCTGATAAAAATGACTTTTGTAACGTTAAAGTAAATGAAGCAATATTCAACGTCAATAAGTTCTCCTTTTTACCATTATATTTTCAACTTTATTCAAAAATAATCATTCACTTACAGAGATTTTCCATATATTTGCGTCCATATTTTTTTAGCTGCAATTTTTGTTGTAATTGTGGAAAAAGGTTTTAATTTTATAATGTGGTAAATGCACATGATTAATGACAGAAGACCAAGCAATCTATTTGAGATATAAGGAGGGGGATTGTGCTTATTCTCACACACTGTTTTGAATATTCCCCTCTAAATGTATATGGAAGGGGGATTTTTTTTACAAAGACAAAGAAGAAAAAATGCTTCAATTTGTTAATAAAATCAATTTCCAAATATAATTCCCCCCTTGTTTTCCAATCCTTGATTGGACACTGAGCCCAAATAAAAGAATCTAGCAACTTATTTATTTTATTTGACCCCTTTACGACATCTAGACACTTTCTGATGCGACTGCAGCAGATGATTTTGAAAACATTGTGGCAAAAAGAGGAATTGCTCATAATGAGCAATTTATCCTTTTGCCACATTATTTTCAACTCTTTTAAATTATCATAGCCTCAGGTTTACCATATTCTTAACCAGAATGATGTTTTCTAAGCCGTCTGCTGCGGATTAGTCATTATGTGGGAAAGGGTTAAAAGTGTTAGGTAGAAACTGAAAACTGAAAGAATTATATTATTGATAAAGGAGCAATCTCTTCTTTTTGTAAGGGTTTGCTTCTTTTGCTGCAATGTTTTTAACAGACAAAATTATGAACAGGACAGAAATTCAAACACAGCTAGGACTTCCTGTTTCAAACAGCACATACTGCAACCAAGACTTAGTGTAAACAAGACATTTCACAACACAAGTAGATTTTTGTCAAACATCATTAACATAAATTTATAGAGCCTTGAAAGCATTGAGTTTTGTTAAATACAATACTGTTACTGTATGTCTGAACTGATTATATAACCGATGTCAAATCGTTGAGGCAAAGCGATTGTAACAGATAATCCATTGGTAAAACTGGTATTGATTGCCCATCAATAGAATTTAGGTGATTTTATTATTGGTAAATATAAACATGCGAGTCTTTGGAAACTGAATAGAACATGCTCACTGTCAAACACCTTCTCCAGATGAACAATTTGAAGCTTGAGAAGTTCAGTCCCTGCAGTCTTGTTGCAGTGTAAAAGGCTTGCACCTTCCTTATGACGCTGGATGATTATTTTGGCAGTAAATTTAAATACAGGCATGCTGACGAGAACCTAAAGCACCAAGTAAATGGTCAGGTTAAGCTTTAGATTGACTGATTGAGATTTAACGCCGTTTGCCAAATAATTTCAGTTATCACAGGGGTAAGTTGACCTCTCCATGTATTTCCTAACTTTTTCACACCAATCTTTCCAAATAACTGACTGCTTTTCCACATAAACTGTCAGTCTACTGGTGGAAGAAGGATGACGCTTGTAGCATTGACTTTGATCAAAGGCAGGCAAAAATACTGGTCAAGCTTGGCTTCGAGGTCACTACAGCCTACTGGAATCAGTCAACTTCGTATTCATTTAAAATCAACTGTATATAATATTTTTGCATGCCCTATTCCCATCTATCTTTGTGCTTCTTATTCGCATTTTCGGCTTTAAAATCAGGAAAAAAGTCAGGACCAGAACAAAGAAAATGATCAACTATGAGATAAATATCTTACCTTTGATTTTTAAAATATCCAGAGATTCATAAACACTTCCCAAACTCTCCAAATATTTTGTTGACTACTGTACAAAACAGTGAAAAGTGTAGTCGCCATTTTCCTATGAAATGTGCTTTTTTTCAATTTGGGCCAGGTCGCTTATATCCTAGCTAAAAATAAATGCAATGAATAATACGTCACACATGATCATGTGACTGTCTCAGTGAAGAAATGGGGGAAAAGTGAATAGTTAATCTTTCAAAGGAATCAGACAATTAAATGTTAATTTTGAAACAAGTATTTGTGATAACACGATATTTGTAGAACTGTTTATACACAAAATATCATTGCATGAATACATGTATCAAAATAATTGCAAGTTTATGTCTAAATATCTGTTTTTGCCCAATATTGTGTTGCAACATTGACTTTCTTCATAATGTTTATTCTTCTGGCTCATGTTTTTATAGAAAAATAATTTTGATCATAATTTTGCTGCCAGATTGCAGACGATGTAAGTTATATTTGAACCACAACATACTCGCCTATTGAAGACTTGATTGTTTTTAGTCCTACATTAAAAGACATCACATTATATGCGCTCATTTTGTTTATATTCTGCAGAATAAGGTTGCCAAATAAATGACAGATGATAAAATGAGCAAGCCAAAGTCTAAATTATTTGGACTAGATTTTGTGTTTATGCTGCTTTCAACAAATTTCCAGTTAAATATCACAGAGTTGCCTGGGTTAGGTACCAGTACATCTTGTACATTTATCCAGAGACCTAAATATAATCATTTGTAATGCTAAGCGTCAAGGAGGGCAGCCATTACCATGTTTAAAGTCAAGACTATTGAAAGAAGCAGGCTTGTTTGATAGTCCTTCAAAGAAAGAAGTCGCATATGTTTTTTTCATTTTTTATTATCCAGCATATGCCTGCCATATAAATAACAGATGATAAAACGAGCAAGCGAAAGTCTAAATTATCAAGATTTCCGAATCATGGAATGACTGCATTTTCAATTAGAATAGTGGCAGTTGAATGCACTTTAAATTGCTCTAAATTCAATTATGTTTGGATGATTAGGAAATTCATCACATGAATATTCGTTTAATGTGTGCTAAAATAATATATTAATAATATAATAAATAAAAGTCGGTCCATACCTTTTAAGCTTTACGTTGAAACGGCCGCCATCTTGGACAAGTATAAAACCACCGTTATTTCAAATTCGAATTCTAGACGTTGCGTCAGAAATGAAGATCTACGTTCTCGGTTTGGCATAGAGTGAAAATATGCGAATTCTTTATTTATCGACAAAAAAGAATGAATTTATCAGGATTTATTCCAATGAAATAAATTAAGTTGATAATGTTACAAAAGTAGTTATATATAGTCATTTTTATGAAATAAATCCAATTTAAGGTGGTCTCCTTAATGCCTATTTTTATACCTATTGAAATATACAGTACTCATTTTATAAAGTCATTTTTTTTATCACAATAGTATGTGATGTAGAAATTTAATGTTAGTAACTTAGAAAATCGTTAATGTACTTCACATTAAAAGTAATTTTGAAATGTGAAATTTATCTGTTGTTTGATTTTTGTCCTTGTAAAATATTAAGGAGACCGGGTTTGGTCTCCTTAATCCACCGGTCTCCTTAATGCCTATTTTTAGATACGCATGGTCTCCTTAATGCATATTCCATATATATATATATATGTATGTATATATATATATGTGTGTGTGTGTATATATATATATATATGTGTGTAATCATTTCAAACGCCAATATCAGTGTTATGTTTGTTGGTATATATATCTGAATATGTGTGACAAGCGTGTGGTACGCTGACGGATGTTGTATTATTTGTTATACATGTTGTTATGGGTCGATGGCCTTAAATCAATAAACTATTTGTCAAACTATTTGTCATTGTCATTGTCATTGTCATGTCATTGTCAGTCAAGTGTAGTGCACAATAACGATAGCACACCTTCTGTTAGAGTTACCAAATGATTGCAATCATTCCAATATGCCTATTTTCAGAGTTACCCTTTTGTTTCATGTTGTCTTGTTCAGCAAATTTCTCACTTATTTTTAAATGTATTGATTTAAAACTTAACGTATTGATAGCTTGTTTTCAGCAAATGTACAGGTGTAAAGCGCACACTGATTATATATCTAGCATGCGTGTTCATCCCACGTGTTGTACCTTTCCAACCATTGTATACACCCGTTGATAGAGGGGCCGTACTATGGCAACACCTACGATTTTAGCCCATTGGTGGATGACGCTTGTCACAGTGACTTTTGTCAAACATCGGAAAAAATATTTGCCGAGCTGGGGTTCGAGCTCACACTACTGGATTGAACCCGCATCGCAACTGACTCAGCTACCGGGGCTTGGCATATAAAGACCAGACCGCCCCGGTCTCGCAGATATATGGAGTCGTCTTTGCGGCGTTATATTGGTTTGTTTGTGAAATCTGTATTGTAGTATTTGATTTGAGATGTCAATCTGAAATACGAACCGTCTATGGCACATATATCGCATGTTGAATAAAATTTGTATCTAATGTATACTCTGGGATTAATCTTTTGTATTATTTACCAATTTTAGTTAAACAGCTTATTGAAAAGTGAATATATTTCCTTTTCCTTTGTTAAAAGAAGAAATGCTGGAAAAAGAAAGATATTCTAACATTGTAAAAAAATATTCGATTTCTTCTTTTCAGATAGTGCCTTACGCTCTTGACACATAATTATATCTTCAAAAGGTACACGTTTACTTTTCAACTTGTTAACAAAGATATCTCATTTACGTCTGTCAAATGACCTTTAAAATCCTTTCAGTCATGCAAGGTAAATTCCTTACATCATGACAAATTTGTAGCCGATGACTTATGTATGTTGATACTGAAGATAGCTGTTTGTTTCAGTTGATCTGTTTTGTCATGTTTTAACCCTTTTAACCCTTTCCTGGATTGAACCCGCATCGCAACTGACTCAGCTACAGGGGCTTGGCATATAAAGACCAGACCGCCCCGGTCTCGCAGATATATGGAGTCGTCTTTGCGGCGTTATATCGGTTTGTTTGTGAAATCTGTATTGTAGTATTTGATTTGAGATGTCAATCTGAAATACGAACCGTCTATGTCACATATATCGCATGTTGAATAAAATTTGTATCTAATGTATACTCTGGGATTAATCTTTTGTATTATTTACCAATTTTAGTTAAACAGCTTATTGAAAAGTGAATATATTTCCTTTTCCTTTGTTAAAAGAAGAAATGCTGGAAAAAGAAAGATATTCTAACATTTTAAAAAAATATTCGATTTCTTCTTTTCAGATAGTGCCTTACGCTCTTGACACATAATCATATCTTCAAAAGGTACACGTTTACTTTTCAACTTGTTAACAAAGATATCTCATTTACGTCTGTCAAATGACCTTTAAAATCCTTTCAGTCATGCAAGGTAAATTCCTTACATCATGACAAATTTGTAGCCGATGACTTATGTATGTTGATACTGAAGATAGCTGTTTGTTTCAGTTGATCTGTTTTGTCATGTTTTAACCCTTTTAACCCTTTCCCATATGTGGACAGTGTATCCATATATGCAAAACTATGATATATCTCTTAAATATGGAGATAGTTCACATTGTCAATGGAGTGTGGGAGACTATGTAAAGACAAATATATATAGTGAAAAGTATCAGTATAATTTCACTGTTTCAAAACATTGAGTTTCTCAATAATCTTTTGAAAAGTATGTTATAAACACATGTCTTTACCCTTTCCCCAAAACAGGGACTCTCTGACAACTCTGTAGAAGATGACTTTTGAAAACATATTTTAAATTCACTCATCGATCATTTTGTTTGTTAACATTATTGGTATCGTATCCTATATCTTTCTCGTTTCTTTTTAAATTGTCGTTTAACATTTATATACCATATTTGCCTTTAACTGCAATGAGAATCAATATTTGATGTAAACGAATGACTTTGTAAACAAACTAGGCCCAAACTAAATAAATACATTTCGTACATAAATTATAGATCAGTTTGATGCAGCCATTCGGTGAGCGAAGCTTTCATATGATGCGATGTGTTCAATA
Organism: Serripes groenlandicus; assembly: GCA_031761405.1. Taxonomy (NCBI): domain Eukaryota; kingdom Metazoa; phylum Mollusca; class Bivalvia; order Cardiida; family Cardiidae; genus Serripes; species Serripes groenlandicus. The sequence continues at coordinate 20,433,502 of JASEVX010000014.1, forward strand.
ATGTTTAATGTTTCGGTAAGCGTGTAAACTTCTATTCCGCGCCTGAAGCGTTCCGATCGTATTCAAATCACGCCCACGCTCAAATCACGATAAAAAAAGAGTGTCACATTTATGCTGGTCTTAACTGTGTGCGACTTAACTATTGTTAAAAAAAAACATCAGTAAAATCTAATGAGAAAGTTGGTAAAGTATGGATTCAAATTTAAACAAACTTAAACAATAGGTTTTTTGAGACGTTTTCAGAGCAGACGATCCTAACATACCACATCGGTTTACTTCTAATAATAGCACTACATATTTGTACAATGTTACAATTTATACTAATTTAACTCCATTTTCCATTAAGCAGACAATCCTAACATACCACATCGGTTTACTTCTAATAATAGCACTTCATATTTGTACAATGTTACAATTTATATTAATTTAACTTCATTTTCCATTAAGAAGTCACTCCTGCAGCAGACGAGTGTTGCAATCATTGAGACAAAAAAAAATAGCTATTGATTAGCAATTTCTCCATTGTTCACAATGTTTTGAAGTACATAGAAACGGTCCATGATGTGTTAACATCCTACAAGGTCAGTAATCCGTTTAATCACCTGAACAGAAGGGCTCGTGGTTATAGATTCTGATTAATTCTCATTTTAAAGAACAATCAAAACTTCGTAGAAATGTAAGTTATAATTTTGTTTAACATCCCTCTGATTTTCTTTAAATGCCTCGTGTTTGATTAATAGCTCGTGCTTGCATTATCAGGAAATCCTATGTTAATGCAACGGGTAAGACAGGCTGTTGTATATTTAAAGTAGAGTTTAAAACTGTAGTTTTACACCAAGCGTATGTAAAATCCGTGTTGTGTCAGTGTAAAATATGGACCTTCTCTCATCACGCCTTTACATCTGAGCTTTATGCGCAGTTGTTTCTCCTTTTGTCACATTGTTTTTAAAAGTCATCTGCCACAGAGACGCCAGTGTCCGTCTGTAAGTGGAATAGGATTAACAAAATTCCTACCGGAAACAAAAAAATAGAATAACTTTTACAATTATTAAACATATGCAAATGCATAGAATCGGCTAAATACCTTCATAACATTTTTTATAAAATATGCACATCTGCAAATGAATAGAATCAGATATAAACCTTCAAAATATTTTTTGCAATTTTTGCACATCTGCAAATGCATAGAATCAGATATATACCTTAATAACTTTTTACAATTTGTGCACATCTGCATGTTGTATGAAAATTTTGTTCATACATATTTGTTTAATACATGTTCTAAAAATAATTGTCAGTTATGCATACGTCGTGTGTATTATTCGTCAATTTTAAAAATATTGAAAAGAGTTGATAACAGTTTGCTCGTTATGCGCAGTTCTCTCAACTGTTGTCACATTGTTTTTAAAAGACATCTGCCATAGATGCATCCGTGTCCGTCTGTATGTGGAATAGGATTAACAAAAGGCCTACCGGAAACAAAAAAATAGAATAACTTTTTACAATTATTGAAAATATGCAAATGCATAGACTCGGATAAATACCATCATAACATTTTTTACAAAATGTGCACATCTGCAAAATGTATAAAATCAGATATAAACCTTCATAACATTTTTTTCAATTTTTGCACATCTGCAAATGCATTGACTCAGAAACCGGAAACAAAAAAAATAGAATAACTTTTTAAAATTATTCAACATAAGCAAATGCATAGGATCAGATAAATACCTTCATAACTTTTTTACAATTTGTGCACATCTGCAAATGCATAGAATCAGATATAAACTTTCATAACACTTTTTTTCAATTTGTGCACATCTGCAAATTCATAGAATCAGATATATACCTTAATAACATTTTTTATAACCGCTGGATTGATAGGCTGTCGTCTAGACCAATATGAGCCAAGCCTTGGTAGCTCAGTCGGTAGCGACGCGGGCTGTCAACCCAGGGGTTGTGAGTTCGAATCCCGGCTCGGCCAACATTCTTTCCGAGGGTTGACAAAAGTCAATGCGACATGCGTCATTCGTCTTCCACCAATGGGCTAAGTCTATGTGGAAAAGCAGCCAGTTGCTTGGGAAGATTATTGTGTGGAGTACTGGTGTGAGAAAACCAGGAAATGCATGAGTAGGTGAACTGGCCGCCGTGATATAACTGAGAAATTGTCAACAACGGTGTTAAACCCCAATCAATCTAGACCACTATGCCACGAACACATTGCTTTATTATGTTGTTCGCAAGTATTCATAACTCCTTTTTTTGCTATAACGTAATTTCATAATAATACCTGTCCACCCCATTGGCAATGTTTACATACGACCCGATAATGACAAGGAAAGACAATTTTATATATACTACATGTAATAATTAACCATACATCAGACGATTTTTGTAAACATCTATGCAAATAGATCGATATTGAAATTTCTATAATTTATAGTGTAAACATTTAATAGAGTTGAAACCGTTGAAGCAAAAGAAGATATTTCTTATCATAAGACATTTCTTCTTTTGCCAAAATGATTTAAAAAGACGTCTACTGTACCGCGTCACTGCGCAACCTTGTTTTGCTGCATTATACAGCAAGTTGATATATGTAGATTTGCATGCTTTAGTAAATTATCAAAATAAACAGCGGTGGTCATTCAGGCTTGAAATGGGATAGGAACATGAATACACCTCCATAAATAAATTTAAAACGAAAAGTGTGTGTGTGTGTGTGTGGGGGGGGTGTCTCTCTCTCTCTCTCTCTCTCTCTCTCTCTCTCTCTCTCTCTCTCTCTCTCTCTCTCTCTCTCTCTCTCTCTCTCTCTCTCTCTCTCTCTCTCTCTCTCTCTCTCTCTCTCTCTCTCTCTCTCTCTCTCTCTCTCTCTCTCTCTCTCTCTCTCTCTCTCTCTCTCTCTCTCTCTCTCTCTCTCTCTCTCTCTCTCTCTCTCTCTCTCTCTCTCTCTCTCTCTCTATCTCTCCCTTTCTCTCTCTTTGTCTAAGTATCTTTATATCCCTCTACCAATGTCTCTGTCTCACTGTCTGTCTGTCTGTCTGTCTGTCTCTCTATGTCTGTATGTGTCTGTTTGTCTATGTATGTCTATGTCTCTCTCTCTCTCTCTCTCTATGTCTATGTTTGTCTTTGTCTGTCTCTGTCTTTCTCCATCTCTCTATATATGTGTCTATGTCTCTGTACGTCTGTGTCTCTTATATATCTCTGTATGTCTCTCGATATTTATCTCTCTCTCTCTCTCTCTCTTTCTCTTTCTCTCTCTATATCTCCCCCTCTCTCTGTCTTTCTCTCCCCCTTTATGTTTATATTGTAAGAAAAATCAATAAGATAGTGCTTAAACTGAAAGAAAAAATCCCGAAAATCTATGGAACTCATGAGATATCCTTTACATATTATATACATACATACGGGAAAATAATCAAAGTACTGATGGTACTGCTAACGAATTATTAGTATTGTCTAATTATTGTTGGCTTTCATATTATCTTTAACAGAAACCTCTATCAATTAATTAATTATTTATTTATTCAATAAACGAGTGTTTCTGTGGTCCTGTAACCTAAGTGTTTTAGATCACCCAAGCCAAAGGCTCTAGATAATTTATTGGACTCATTCACTGTCCATAGTTCTCCTCAAAAATCACTGGCTGCAAGTTGATAAAACTTGGCATGGATGTTCCCAGCATGACCCCACTTTTACAGTTTTCAAATAATTCCATTCAGTCCACAACTTGTTGTCATGACGACAAAAAAGAAAAACTATTAAATGCCTCATGTCAGAAACTCCTGGCCCAGCCGGATTTCAAAATAATTTCTCTGAAATGTTCCTTGATTAAACCTCTCTCAGCCTCCGCAAAGTTTGCTCGAGTGGGTGCAATTTGTAAAACATACAGAAACTATTTGATACAATTGTATTTAACATTGACATTTTTCTCCATGTAATAAGGCAGAAACTTCAAAATGTTTCTGCTTACACCTGCTGTCAAATTTTCCTTTAAGTATTCATGTCTTAAATGTGTATACCGGTGAGCTCTTGCAGTCAGGTGAGCGATATAGGGCCAATAAGGTCCTGCTGTTTTCCAATTGCCAGTTTCATTATATTTACTATTTTTGATTCGATCTTTCAACTTCTTAACAATAAATTCATAAATATAAGCTGCAAACGGTTGTAACTACATCTTGAACAATTTGTAGTTACATCCGTCTTTCATCAAGCCGTCAAATTGTTTGTCGTGTGTAAAATAAAGCTTGAGGAGATTGATATATTAGCGATTTACGCAATCGGTTAAAGAAACCTGTTGCTATGTAGTCAGAGGAAAGATTTATGAAATTGCTCTCTAATTATTTAATCGCAAGTTCATTGTAGCAAGGTTGAATGTCTTTAACACTTACAATTAGTGTCGGTGGTTTCGCGCGGTTCTTTAAACAAACAAATTTGATACATTTTCGCATTGATTTTATCGAGTGATGACATTGTTATGCATTATTATGCAACCAACTATGCAAGGTAACCTGCAATGAACATGAAATTTGTGTTTGTGTTTTTGCAAAAGTTCTTATATCATATTTTTCAAAAAGGAGGTGGGGGGGGGGGGGGGGTGGTAAAAGTTTCATCAGACCGATTGAGATTTCAAAATTTCCGGAGCACTGATATATATTCATATATATTCATGTATTTACTTAAAAAAACGGGTCGATGACCGTCCAAAAAAAATGTGGCTCAATAAATGTGTGGGTTGAACACTGCACTACGTACACTTCATGTCTTTTGTAACACAGAGATGTTATTTGGATTATACGCCTACCTGTAACAGTTTATAACTCTTCATTTTAGGTATAATATATGACATTGAGTTTAAATTCATTTTAAATGTGTATAGGTTGCACTATGAATGATAGGTTTCGTCATTTTTAGCATTTTGACCTTGTTTCAAATTGAAAGTAGAGTGGGTTGAATTTGGTTGATTTACATGGAAACAGAAAGGGAATTTATGTTTTAATTCAATTCAATTCAATTCTTTATTTTGCAATCTAGGCCTCCGGCCCATAATACAAAAATATTTAACAAATGCAACATACATTATGCATTATATAATACAAAAGAAGTTGTCAAACATTGTCCATTATATCTCATGTGATATAAAACCATATACATACATACACTCGTATATTAATGAGTTAACAAAAAGGAGTGTAAAGAGTTGACGATCGATCGCAAGCCATGCGATACAATATATCATCTCATCCGATTTTGATAGTGTATTGTGACATTGATTTGATGAAGAACATGACGTTAAATACCGAATTAAGACTCCGTTTAAAACTGTTAGCTTACTTGCGGGTATATATTACCAAATAACGTCAACTATACCCTTTCCTATCGTATGCAAGCTACCAGTACTATTAGTCCATGTATCCTGACACCAGCAAGTCAGTCGCAATTCTAACCGAACAACCCTGATCGCTAAGGAGGGAAGACATTACTACCATTTTAAAAGTATTTGGTATAACCCGTCCGGTGATCGATCCCGCGACCGCCTTCGCCTGGGTGACGTTCTACTACTACACAATTGAGGCGGTCTGCAAAAATACGAGGACATTTAGGTATATTTAAACATTTTAAACATATCAAAGTTACAGGGCCGGTTAGAGGTTATGCCAGATTGACATTTGTGTGACTCTTGAAATTGTCTCTTACCAAATCTTACAGTGTAAAACAGGTTAGATGAGCCATATGAATACACGATATAGAGAAGCGATAATTGTATCGCGCGATTATACTGGATATAAAAACCGTGCTCGTTAGTATTCAAGTTCATAAGGTCAATTCGAGACGACACTTTATGAGGACTAGTCAGCTCCAATATACGTGCAGCGAATTATTTTGGTCATTTAAATGAGATTTTGATACAACTGGAAAAATAATCAGTAGTATTAAATTGTTGTTATATAAGTGATACCTGCACAAATAAGTATACAACAATTTAATACTACTGATCATTTTTCCAGTTGTACCAAGATCTCATTTAAATCAGACCAAAAAAATTCGCTGCACGTATATTGGAGTTAACTAGTCCTCATAAAGTGATACCTGCACAAATAAGTAAGGGTGCAAGTATGAGTGTGTGTGTGCAAATTTTCATAACAGTTTCCCGTTACGTGAACACGTCTATAATTGTAGAAACAAATCGGAGTAGAACGGCAAACAGTGTAAGTCTCATTTTTTCAATTTTTCTTTGTACGCTTTTTGGTTTTGACAAAATCCGTCGACATTTTTGAAAATGTAGGCACTACTGTTACTTGGTGAAAAAACAAGATCTTAAATCAATGTTTGTAGTTCTTCCATGTTCCATTTCTCTGAATTATCACTCTCTCCTTTTACATTGAACGAAACACTGATTGTTTCCGCATACACCTTAAGCCATTTGGTGAAAATCGAGTGACGCTGGTCGCATTAGCTTTTATCAAACATGAAACAAAATGTTGGTCGAGCTAAGGTTCGAACTTTTAAACTCTACAGTATAAACAAATGTAATTATTTACGCAGGCAATATAATAAACTATGGAAACAGTATAATAATGTGCCCACGCAATATAATAAAGTATAGACATAATATAATAATGTGCGCACACAATATATTAAAGTATTAACATTATGCAATTATGTTCGCACGCAATATAATTAAGTATGGATGTATTGTAATAATGTGCCCACACAATAAATTAAAGTATTGACATACTATATTAATATGAGCACACAATACAATATAATAGGAACATAATGTAATAATGTAAGCACGCAATATAGTAAAGTATTACAGTGTGACCTGTGTACAAAGACCACTCATGGATTGACAATTATCTGGTCTTTGTTCACAGGAGGTCTTTTTTGTTTGCATGGTTCATATATGCAAAACATCAGTAATTGATAAACTTAGAATGTGATTACTATTGAAAGGGAATTGCTAATCACAAGTTCGACTGTATAATCAGTTGTGCTCGGCTTTAACATCTATGATTAACATTGTTTGAATTCACATTAATGTGTTCGCTTGTCAGTGATATGCGATGCGCACATTATAAATCGATTGCTTGGTGTTCTACACCGCTTTCAACAATTTGTCAGTTATATCACCGTTTGTTCTGGGTAAGTTACCAGTACTTCATGTCCATGTGCATTGAAAATGAATGACCATGGGGATTACTGGTATATTGTGGGTGTACAACTTCACCTGGTTAGACAAATAAGTTAACTAAGAGCGCCAAGGGACGAACGCCAACGGTCGTCTGTTTTTTCTTAGGCTAAAACTAAATAATTATAAAAACCATTTGTACCAAGTCTCATTCATAAATGTTGAATATGTGTTTAGTTATGAGAAATGTTATAATTGTTGTATGAAGTCGAAAAAAGAGCATAACTGAATACTTATTAAAGCTATAGTTTTCGTAACTTGGTATAGACATGTATATTGTTTCAGGAGCATGTGTACCAAGTTTAATTTGACTAAGTGTAACTACTTCTGAGTTATGAGTTAAGGTTAAAGTTGTGTGTACGCAGAAGCAGAAAATGACGACGACGACGACGTCAAGGGTATAATAATAGCCCAACTTTATTTCTTCTGAAATCAGACGAGATAAACATGCGTAATAATGTTGTTGGTACTTATTTCTCTGACTTTGATCGTCATTTTAACGTTAAAATCTAGTGACTTTCTGCTTATTTAGCCAAAATAAATTAAGCAAAAAAAACGTACGTTTGAATTTTTAAAATATATGCGGTTTTGAAGCAATTTGTATTGGCGATTAAATGCGATGTGCTTGAATAAGGAAATATCAGTAAAGGGGTTCTTCTCCGTGGTGAACGATGTGTTAAAATGAAAACATAGTGAAGTAAGTGAAAATTTATCAAATCTGATTTGTGTTTTTACGTCTTATTGTTCGCTTCAGTGCCTCAGTTTACCGTTAATTCATTCGTGCAGTAATCTGTGCAGGATCTAATGGATTTTATGATCATTCAAAAAGTCATGGTTGAGGGAAATATAATATGCATAATATTCTTACTCATATATACATGTCAACGATGAACGGAAAACTTAAAGTTTCATAATTATAACACATGATGGTTTTCACGTTGCAAGTATATATTCGCGCGATAACCTGCGTAGGGTCTAATCTAATCGATGTAATGATCATGCAAAACGTCCTGGTTGGGGGATATATACTATGCAGTATCAGTGCATTAAGTGTTGTTCAGTTCGATAGGACTTATAACTATAAAGCTTTGAAGACATCAACATTATTCGTAATCATATATACATGTCAACGACAAACTGAAAACTTAACGTTTCATAATTATAACACATGATGGTTTTCGTATTGTCATCTAACAAAAGTTTAAAACTTCAAATTATTAATAAAACTTGGTCATGGATCGTCAACGTTCACGCATGTCAATTAAGAAGTCTTGGTTTAACGATCATGATTGGATTGCATGTGTTTTACGCTGTTTTCAACCGAGTTTCAGTTATATCACGACGTTTCCTTGGTAAGTTACCAGTTACCAGTACTACTGGTCCATTGCAAATACGCAACCCTGGGCACCAAGGAGGGCAGCCATTATTACCATTTTTTAAAAAAATATGTACGACCCGGCGGTTTTAATCCCACAACCTGTCGCACCCGAAGCGGAAGCTCGAACACTACACGATCGAGGCGGTACGTATTGATTGATCATGAACAGTGATATTCATTATTTTACAAAGTATACAGATGTATTAAAGTTTTGTGTTTAATTTCGAATGATTGTCTTAAGGATCGATGGTGGAAAGCGGAAATAGCATCGGATGACACGAAATGAATGTAGTTCGCAATCAACAGGTAGTAAGTACGCTGAATTTGAAACAGGGTGCATCGGATCACACGAAATGAAAGTAAAATGCAAAAAACAGGTAGTTAGCACGCGAATTTGAAACAGGATGCATCGGATGACACGAAACGAAAGGAATTTGCAATGAAAGGCTAGTTGGCACGCGGGATATGAAACAGTGTGTTCCTGGTTTGAACACTGCTACGAGTGGGCATTGTGTTGTGCCATTGTTGAGAATGAAGAACTCGCGAAACGGCAATTAAACCGGAATGGAACATTATACACCCGGGCAACACACAACATCGAATGGAAGACAGTGGTTCAGATGTAAACCGTCGGCCTCTCGTACCAAAGGTTCCGGGTTCGAGTCCCGTGATGAGCGAGTTCTGACTTTGGGATTTTTCCACACAAACGACGCGAGTACTGGTTAAGTCTTCATGACGCAGACATCGAGCGTGATTAATTTAAGCTGAAAGCTTGTTTCGCAATCCATGTAAAATAAATAAGCTTAAATTTAGTAACAACGAAACCTCATTAGAAACCTTATATGTAAAATGAGATTCTCATCACATAATTCAAAAATAGAACCTGGAAGATATAATCACACTTACAGAAATGAAAGATATTGTGATATTATGCCAACTACATGATATAGAAGATGATTATCTTGTTACTCTAAAGTATCGGTACTTCAATGAAATTCGATCAAAATAGGTAACCAAATATGTCTTTTCAAATCCAAGTATGTATACATGTATTTAAATACTGAACTCCAGTAATAAAAATACATTAATTAACCTTACATATTTAAAAGATAAACCATTTCCGAAGCGAAGGCAAATTGTTTATTTTATAACGTCGAATAGGGCAATTTATGTTTTACATATCCACGAACCTGTCTTACATCACAGGCGTCTGAATTTCTATTACAGCAAAAAAAATGCGAAAAATCACACAATACCTCGTTAAAATACTAAAGAAGTCTCTCTATATTGTCTATACGCATCATAATGATCGTAATGGTAAGTTGGGGAATCCCGCACGTGTTACTATAAATAGCCCCTCTATACGTCCATATAATGTAATAATAATGACAAGGTGTGCAACGGTGTTTTACCCCCTCGCTCGATTCGGGCTATAATTTCCACAGAAAAACGTCTAAAACGACCTGGTCCCAGGTAGAGACAGCTTCATAAATGATTTTTCTCGTGATCCGACACATCAATATTTGCCAACCGACAAATGCGCCGGCGTTTTTAAGCTTAATGTTCATTATATTTGGAAATTTGCAGTTGTCCTTACCGCCATGCGCTGACGTCACAATTTGTAGCATTCCGCAGCGACAGATTAATCCAACAACGATGTAAAACACGGTCTAAATAATATTTTTCATACTTCTTTCGAAAACGTACAAATAAATACCGTATTTTTTATGAATAATATTATTTTTGGAACAAAAATTATTAAATGCCAACCCCAACAAACATTGCTCAGGTACAATATTCTAAAAAAGCGCGTCATTTCGCGTTAAATATTCGCTGCTGAACGTGATTAGTGTGACGTCAGCGCATGGCGGTAAGGTTTCTACTAGTTTTGTGTTCAAATGGCCAATATACTACACAATGAATGTTTATGTACACATATAAACTATGTATATATAATGTCAATGTGTACCCTTTATTAGATATGCCAGATTTGTATCAATAGAAATCATCTGAAGAAACATACAGATACCGAGGATGGAAGACATAGTGGGAAAAGCAGGAATAGTTGAATAAGAGCGATTGCTTCTTTCCCTACAATAACTTCAAAAGAAAAGAAAATACTATGACAATAAAGGTCGATAAGGGGAAAAGGGTGAAAGGACTAAACTATGATTATCTTTTATTGTTATGTATATGTATATCGTTACTAAAAATATGTGTGGTTTTTTTATTTTTTATTATTTACAATATATACACAAGGACATGCAGACATATGGAAAATAAACAAAATACGTACATGTAAGCAGAGTGAATGTCAGGTTGGTAGCTTTGATAAGAGTTTTAGCCATTCACATGTTTAGCTTTAATGTTTTAGTCTTGATGAAATACCAATTTCCTCTCTACAACATAGAATTATAATATAAAGCGTTTATCAAAATTTACCATGACGATTTCATCTACTATCATGTAAGCATAAGTTCTATAAGAAATGAAATAAAAAACATTCCTCCCTCGATATTTTAATATCTAACCCTTTCCCAAATGCACACTAGGGTAGTTTTAGCGCCTTTTTTTAACAATCCATTGTTCAGTCATATCACGGCGGCCAGTTCACTTACTCATTTATTTCCAGGTTTACTCACACCAGTCCTTCACACAACATACTTTTCAAGCAACTGGCGACTCTTCAATATAGGCTGGTCACAGTGACATTTGTCAAACGTCGGAAAAGTGTTGGCCGAGCTTTGGTTTGAACTCACAATCCCTGGATTGACAGCCCGCGTCGCTACTGAGCTATCGGGGCTCGGCTAATGACTAAGGGAAGTTTACTGGTCATTTCACAAGATGAGGTCGGTGTAATCGGACTAAAGATCAGTAATGCATATATATTGCATACTATGAGTTGACAATAATATAAAAATGACAGTTGGTGTTTTCCTCTCATCTATTCACTATTTCAATTCATGTCAATATCTAATTATAGTTTTATTATTAAATATGTATCCTGGATTTAATCGTCCATACATGTCAGAACTTAGGCAACAAACAATTGCATGTAGATTTTTATTTAGATATCTCAATTATTAATATAAAAATCTTTGTTTTACTCGAGGCCATGAGAATATCAGTTTTGTTATCAAATTACGCAAACTACTTCCGTTGCAATGCTTATCTAGAGCCAAAAAATCCCTATAAACGCGTCTGGGCAAGTTGATGCAACCATTGATTATTGAGTTGATATAACAGTTGTTAAAATATTTATTCACGTTTTTAAACCTACTCATTTCCCTCCAAACTGCGACGTCAGATTGACGTTACTACCGTGTACTCAATTTGTTTATAATCTCCAAGAAATGTTGTTAGGAATTCGGGAACGCCTTGGTACAGTTAAATATATGAATACATATTGGTTTAAACTCAAAAGTATGATAGTAGCATCTTAGCTTTGATCTATTTGTATGTATGCATATATTTATTCAAGCTTTTATTATATTATTTGTTTGTTTTATTTTTAGATTTCATTGTTTTCTTCATTTTAATATTCATTATAACTATATTACATAAAGATCATCAAAAACCTTGACAGAAATAGTGATAATAATATATCATCATCACCATCATAATCATCACCATCGCTATAATACGACTTCCACTGCATGGCTGTGTATGCTATAATACGATTTCGACTGCATGGCTGTGTATTCTATAATACGTCGTTCTACATTTGTATGCCACATTTATTCCTTTGCAGGTAAATATAAAATCACGAAAGTTAAGGACATTGCGTGATTAACAATTACGTAGAAACAACATAAAAAACATAAAATAAAAATATGTACATGTAATCCATTACGACTCGAACTCAGGACCTTAGCATTACGCTCTTGTTAAACCGCTAACTTTGCCTTCGAACTGGTGGTGTGTCAGGATTTTACTTATAACCAAAACGGGCGCATATTGTTATGCTCATCCCTATTTTGGATAATAGAACAGTCCATGACCTTTCGTCATGGCTCACAGCTCGAATTGGATCTATACCTGAAATGTAATAATCTTCGCATGAATAAGTATCAACCCGTCACTCCCCATTGATTCACGAAATTTGTATATATGTTGCGTTACTGACAATTCGTCATGGCTCACTGCTCGAATTGAATCTATATATGAAATGTAATTATCTTCGCATGAATAAGTATCAACCTGTCACTACTCATCGATTCACCAAATTTGTATATGTTGCGTTACTGACAAATTATCACGATAGCACATATCGAAATTGTTGGAAATGTCATTCTCGCTATCTAGTAAAAATGCAAGTATTGTTTTGTTGTATTTTTAATATATTTACTATATAAATTGCAATATCGTAGCTACTTTGAATCTTTAAAGAGAAGCACAAAAATACAACCTACCATTATTTTCTAGGGGGTAATAGAAAGGGGGTACTTAAGATATTGAAATTTTAACAGATTGAAATTGATGATTATGATGAAAACATGTGGTGTGTTATCTTTTTTTTACCCTGCGTATATGGAAACCATTTGAGAAAAATCAAAAGTATAGTGGTTTATTCTTTCTGCAGGAGGGAGGGCATTTGTTTCTTTGGCTCGTTTAACAAAGTTATTGTATAAATCTCTCTCTTTCTGAGCAGTCATTAATGATCCCTTAAAGCATCTGCACTTTGAAGTTTTTCTTCTTCTGATATTGAGTCCATAACTCTTATTCTCAGCTTTTCGCATGAATGACAAACATCGTCTCTAGGTGTAGCATTTTTTACATGAGGAAGACACTTTTTCCATATGGCGAGGAACGTATTTTTACCGGCATTTCTTACAGCAGCTTCTTCACAGCTTTCTCTGTATAGTTTGTGTATATGTAGTTTTGTTATGCTACTGTGTAGAACGGTGGGTGCAGTATCATCTCGACCACGTGGCGCCGCAGGTTGTGGAATTCCATACTCTTCCGCGTAATTACTAATGAAAAGCACAACACATTAAACATCTTCAAAAGTAAGGGCATGTTTTGGCTTTTTCCCTTTGTTCCATGTTGCCTTAAGGCATGACCATGTGTGTTCATAGATTTTCTAAGAGATTCCAATGACCACCTTCCAATGTCATAACAAAGTGATCATTCAATATCTATATTTTGAAAGTAATATGTATTTTCTTTACTATAGCTATCTATAAATACTTTAAACAGTTCGATCTGCTCGGACATTAACATCCTTCATATTCTTTGCAAGCGGCCTTATATGAATTTTATGAAGATTCGTGTTCAAAGTCATTTTTGTTCTAAACAGCCCGCCATTTTTTTTTCTTGAAGATCGCCAAGGACAATCGTTGTATTTTCAATGTTTTCTTCGAAATAAATCATATTCATTTGATATGTGGGTTAACCCTTTCCCTCATATAGACGCTTTTTCTGACGCCTCTGCAGCAGACGGCTATTTGAAAACATAATGACAAAAGAAGAAATTGCCCAAAACGTGCAATTTCTCCTTTTGCCACAATGTTTTCCACTTTTAGTCATAGGTTATCCATTCAATTATAGAGATTTTCTATTTGTTGACAAAATATGTTCAAAGTCGTCTGCTGCAGAATTGTCGTATGAGGGAAAGGGTTAATAAAAGATACATAAGTAATCTTACCTCCAATTCAGAATCCATTACGAATGAAATCCAGTATTTGCATCTATTAAACACTGTCGAAACTTTGGAAATTAAATTCAAGATAAACCGACGTTGACGAAAAATGTGACGTCATAAAATTGGAAATTCCAAACGTCATACGTTATGTCACTAATACAGGTTTTGTCGTGGACTGGCTCATATATATATATAGTTTGACTGTAACATATATATATATATATATATATATATATATAGTTTGACTGTAACATAAATATATATATATAATTTAAAACAAAGAATTATATTACGTTTCAAATTTCCATTTGTTACTTATAGTTGAATTATACATTTATATTTCGACATAGAATATATAGGTCACAGTGTATATAAAAGAAAAAAATGTTTGGACCAGTGAGGCGAACCAAGGTCTTGTTGCTTCTTACACTGTTTGGCGCAATACTTCTGCTAACATCCATAGCGTCACTATATCACCTTCCTGTTATTGCCAGTCAGGAGAGGGCCGGCACTGGTACGCTGATACAGAATAGCAATCCGTTTTCCGATATGTCTTGTCCTTCTTTAGAGAAGGTAAGTTCGTTTTATCAACTCTTTCACTGCTGCATTTCACAAAGTTGACTCTTCCATGTTTAACATTCAAAAGACTCCATTTCTTATCCAACCGAAAAATTTGTAAAATTTAATGTCTAAGTGGCAAACAATGCAGATTTTAGGAGAGACAGCTTGTAACGAGATGTCTCACCTGCGAAAGGATTAAGTTGCATTTAAAGAATTATTTTGACGAAATCCTGTTTATTTTCGTCTACATACTCGGTTCTTAACGTAACCATTAGCCTCTTATTAATTTCAAAGTAAATATTTGAAATGATTATAACAAGGAATAATGGAGTTTCAATTACGAATCAAAACTAGCTGATGTTGCTTTTCTTTTAATACTATGTTCTTAATGTTCTTTACGTGAAGATTAGGCTCGATTTAATTTCAAGACAAATATTTGATATATTTGTTATCAAAGGAATCCATGAGAATCGAAAACATTATCATCGATTTAATTTCCAAACGAATATTCGAAATAATTTTGTCAAGGGATTGATGGACTATCGATAAATAATCAAAGCTAGGTTATGTTTCGTTACATACTCAGTTCTTACTGTAAACATTAGCCTCAATTTAATTTCCAAACGCATTTTTGAAGTAGTTTTGTCAAAGGATTGATGGAATTTCAATAGCTAATCAAAGCTTGGTTATGTTTCGATGAATACTCAGTTATTAATGTAAACATTAGTCTCGATTTAATTTCCAAGAGAATATTAAAATAGTTTTGTCAATAATGGATATTCTATGACTATTCAAAGCTAGGTTATGTTTCGTTGAATAATCAGTTATAAATGTCAACATTAGCTTCGATTTAATATCCAAACGAATATTTGAAATAGTTTTGTCAAGGGATTAATGGACTTTTAATAGCTAATCAAAGCTAGGTTATGTTTCGTTGAATACTCAGTTCTTAATGTAAACATAAGCCTCGATTTAATTTCAAAAATAATATTTGGAAATATTTTCAAGAATGGATTGATGGGCTTTCGATTACTAATCAAAGGTAAGTTATATTACTCTTCATAATCAGTTCTTAATGTGGTGAACATTATCCTCGATTTAATTTTCAAACGAATATTTTAAATAGTTTTGTCAAAGGATTGATGGACTTTCGATAGCTAATCAAAAGCTAGGTTATGTTTCGTTCAATCTCCGATATTAAAGTGAAATAAACCTCGATTTAATTTCAAAACGAATATTTGAAATACTTTAAACTAAGGATTGATGGACTTTCGATAACTTATCAAAGTTAAGTTATAATCCTCTTAATACTCATATTTTAATGTGAACATTATCCACGATTTAATTTTCAAACGAATATTTGAAATACTTTTAATAAAAGATAAATGGACTTTCAATTACTTATCAAAGCTAAGTTCTATTCCTCTTATCGCTCAGATTTTAATGTGAACATAATTCTCGATTTAATTTCCAAACGAATATCTAGAAAAAATGTTTAACAAAGTTTTCAAGGAGTTTTAATAACTACTATTTTTCACAAAGAATTCAAAGACTTTCTATAACTAATCAATGCTATTTTTTGTTTCTTTCAAATCTCAGTTCTTAAAGTGAAATAAGCCTCGATTTAATTTCAAAACGATTATCTAAAAATATGTTTAACTAAGGATTGGTTGACTTATAAATATTGATACTAGCTAAGTTATGTTCGTCTTAACACTCAGTTCTTAATGTGAAGATTTGTCTCGATTTAATTACAAAATTATTATTTGAAATAGTTTTAACAGGGGATTTATCGAGTTTCGATTAACTACCAAAGCTAGGTATTTATCCTCTTAACGCTCAGTTCTTAATGTGAACATTATGCTGGAATAAATTTCCAAACGATTATCTCAAAGACTTTAAACAAAATATCCAAGGACTTTTGAGTATTAATCAAAGCTAGCTTCTGTTCCTCTTAATATTCAGTGCTGAACCTAAGCATAATCATCGGTTTAATTTCCAGATATCTATTTGAAAATATTTGAAACGAATTGATGGAGTTCCAATTTCAAATCAAAGCTATGTTCTGTACCTCTTAACACTCAGTTGTTTATGTGAACATTAGCTTCGATTCGATTTCAAAACGAACATTTGAAAAACTTTCTACAAGTGATTGATGGACTGTTTAGTACTAGTCAAAGCTAGATACTGTTCCTCTTCATACTCAGTTCTAAATGTGAAGATAAGCCTCGATTTATATTCTAAACGAATATTTGAAAATCATTTATAAAAGTAATTCCTTAGAATTACTCTTATTGAAAGGAGGGCTAAGATGATTCATGAAAAGAGAACGTTTTGATTTAATGAATTTGCATCCTCGTTTTACGTCAGTTTATCCAACTGCGTAAACCAGCTCGGTTGTGTATTTGTAGCGCGTCTATTCTGACACCAGCCAGTCAGTTGTAAACCTTACCCCGTAATCCTGAGCGCCAATGAGGGCAACCCATTAGTTCCGTTGTAAAGGCTTTGGTATAACTCAGGCGGGGATCGAAACCGTAACCATCCGCATCGATGAGAACGCCCTACCACTACACCATTGAGTTAGTCTTCCCTCGGCTTGAACCCACCGTCTCAAAGATTATTTACATTTTAGGCACACATACAGACCAACTTGAGCAAACTTATTGACATACTAAAAGACAAAAACTCTCGCCATACATGCGCTTGGATCCGGCTACGAGTAACGCGGATGTGGCCACAATGGGAGAAGTCCATTCATAGTCTTTCAAAGAAACAGGACCTGTCAAACAGAAACCGTCGAAAGGTAGAATGCAAACACGAATCTATAAATAGTGTGTAGTAACTTGACTGATGTGGCTTGTTTGTGGACATGTATTAGGCTGTATCACTTAAAGCCCTCTCTGGTAATGTTAAAATACCCATTACATAAATATCATATGACACTACTAGTTTGGTTTCCAGTCTTACGCCCAAGTCGTTGTTATAACATGGAAACCAAACTATAAAAATGACGTCATTTTAAATGTTTGACGTCATAACGTTAATTATTTATGTGATAAATATAATTGCTCATTCGTGTTTGTTTAGTTTCCTATCATCACAGTAATCATGTTCACGCTTGGCGTATATTTTTAAATTTAACAAAATCCATTTTATTTTTGAAAAGCTGACTCGCCTGAATCTGTATTGTTTACAAACAATTGATATTGCCATTGGCGCTAAAATAGTTAAACGGTTAAGTTGTAGGATAGTACAAAACGAACAAATATATCTGAACAAGAAAACAATATATAGTAAAAAGGAAAAAAATACTCTTAATTTGACTCATCAGGGCAATGCTAATAATCATTACATGTATATATATTTCTTATTCGGTAACATCTGGGTCGATTTGTATCCTTATAAGAAACCATTCCTTAATTATCATATGTTCTTTAGGTAGTACTGTACCTTGGGTTACTGTCGAAGAAGATTAATTGGGGAATTGTCGAGACAATGTTCAAAGGTATTTTTTTGACAAAATATGCTTATAATTATTTTATTGATCCAAATGGCTATGTCATCTGTTTCAATACAGCAAATAACAATTTTGAGTAATTGATTGTTATGTGTTTAACGCCGCTTTCAACAATGTCTTAGTTATATAGGCTACTGGCGTTTCTTGGGTAAGATACCAGTACTACTACCTTATCATAACACCAATCAGTCAGTCGTAATGCTTATCGCCGCAACAAGGAGTGCTGCAATTACAAACATTTATAAAGTATTTGGTAATCAGACCTCCGCATCTTAGGCAGACTCTTTACCAATACACCACTGAGATCACATCAACAGTTCAATTATGCATGAACCTTCGGTAGAGCACCAAGTACCAGGCTATGAGTTTTACGAGCGGATATAGAACATTGTACTCTGAAATTCAAATTTTAAAGCCGTATTTAACTGTGTATGAGTTGATGTATATAACGGCGAATAGTTTGCATACTCGTGTGCGTCTTGTCTGTCTCGCATCAGTAAACCAAAACAGGTTCATCTGCGGAAACTTGCAATTTTCAAACATAGCCTATCTAGCCTATTGATAAAAGAATAATGACGCTAATCGAAATGATTTTTGTCAATCATTGTAATGCATGTATTTCCGAACTAAATTAAAAGTCAGGACACCTAAAATGAAAATCCTCATCAGACAGAGATGTCGAGATTCGATTGCCTGTCAATAGCAAAACACATTATGAGTATATCACCACTTCGGTGTTGTAATGGAAGAGCGTCCGCCTTGGGTCGCGGGTTCCATCTCCGGTAGATTTATACCAAATACTTTAAAAGAAATAGTAATTCGTTGGCACCAAGGGCTTGGGGTGAGCATCACGACTAACACGCTGTTGTAAGGATAAATGGACCAGTAGTGCTGGCAAATTACAGAGGCAGCGCCGTAGAACAACTTCAGAATTGTTGAAAGGGAAGTTTAACACCATAAAAAAACGAAAAAGAAAAACATCATATATTTAAAATTCGGAATGTGTACGGAACTGTTTCTTTAAATCATTTCGTGATGTTTCAACGACTCATTGTGCATTTACGAAAACAGGCTATACATATTTTAACATAATTGTAATTCTGATCACATTGCCTATTTGTTTCATTAGCTCAACTGATTTTCGAAGAAAAAAAGTCGAGTTATTGTGATACCCTTGGCATCGTCGTCGTCGTCGTCGTCTTAAAGCTTTAACATTACCTCACAACTCAACAATCATTCCACATATTCATATGAAACTTAAGACACACCTCCCTAGAGTAATTACGCATGTATATACAAAGTCACATAACTCTTGCTTTAATAACTATTCAATAATGACCCTTTTTGATCTCAGAAATTCATGTAAAACCTTTAACCTTGCCGATTGCTCAAAAACCGTTTAACATTTTAGAATGAAACTTGGAACACATGTTACTTTAGACAATACGCATGTTTATACCAATTCATATACATATTGCATCAGTCTTTACCTAATAATGCCCCTAATTCGACATAGTAAAACAGATGAGCGTTTGCTTCGCTCGTGGCGCTCTTGTTTAATATTATTTTATCGATCGGTCCTATGAGTCAATCACTATTATATCACAGATTAAAATATATCATATTTATAATATATTGTATGTAAAATGCCTGGAGGCCTTAAAAAATTAAAATATCATCATGTGTGTTAATTTGTGTCTTTAATTGACATTTTGTTATTCCAATGATATACATGAATGTAAGAATGGAAAACGAGATATTTGACATCTCATTTCTTGTTCATGTTGTGAGTGTCATGTTTGTAATATAGTATCTTGCTGCCGTATTGGTCTGAAACATTCCGGCCTAATATATAAAACTATACATTATATATATATTTTACAGGCGGTCCTTTAGGAGAACTGGTGGGGTGGTCAGATCTAATCGCCACACTTTACCTTCTCGGACACGATGTTAAGGTGGCGACCGAGTTCGAGGAGCTATCACAGTGAGTGTTGTATAACATGTTGTATACCTATTAAACAAGTCCTTCTTCTTCTCAGCAAGTTCTTTGACCAACCAAGTCGCGGGCATAGATGATATGTCACCTTAAATAGACACCAGTACAACGTTTGACCTTTATTTTAAACTTATTTATTTTACTTCACTTGCTTTCAGCTTATATTTACAACGCTAAACGTATGAGAGGTCGACGCTCCAATGCATGACTTTAGGCAACTTACCCGGAGCCTGTACCACTTGTATAGAGCCCGTAACATTATGTACAGTTGACTACCAACCCGAACAGTTTTAGCTTGATATTTCTAAAATTTGGTATGGACATGTCTAAATGCAAAGCTGGACAAGTCCGTTTAAAAAATGCTGGATTGAAGGGGTAAAGGTGAGCAAAGAATGTGGGAAAAGAGAGTGGGCAAAAAAGGTGGGGTAAAATGTGAGCAAAGAAATTGGGCAAAGAATGAGGGCAAAATATGAGGGCGAAACATGTGGGCAAAGACTGGAGAAACACGTGAATCGCTAGATGTTAATTTTCATACCAGGGCTCATATTCAAAAGTGTCGCCTTTCTTATCACGTTACTCAATTTTCTGATTTAATCTTAGAAGTCCTTTTTTCTTCAGGCATTTGTACATTCTTAATGGAACAGACAGTTTAGCTGAAACAAGCCCGTCGTGCAAGGAACCTGACAGAATTATTTATACTGACATAGTTGGGTTGATGCATATCAAAGAAGTTATGCACATACCAGAGCATCGCTATAAGTATGTCCCTTTCCTTGTGTAACATTTTCTTCAGAGATATCACCGCATTATGAGAGACGTGAACGCATATTCCAATGACGTCATATCATGTTGAAGTGACGTATCATTTGGGATGGGTTCAATTACTTAAAATGTAATTACTTATCTTATCAATTTCCTTCGATTTATTCTTTTCACAGAAACAATTACAATTAATTAATTTCATTTACTTTTATAAAGTAATTAATTATAGCTCAATTACTTTAATAATTAATTTAATTAATTAATTATTTAATTAATTTAATTAATTAATTATTTAATTAATTTAATTCTCAATATAATTAATATATATTTTGTTTTCAAACGCAGTTCAAACATAAATCACAGTAGGCCTATATATACAAACATGAAGATTTGAAGAGATTTACAAAAATAAGAGGCTTATATACAGTTCATGCTTTATCATTGTGGTTGCAAGTTTTATCAAGCTGTATTTTTATGAATTATGAAATCCTCAAACGTACTTGAACTCATGCTGATCTTTGTTGAATAAGTTTAAAATTGCATTCATTTTTAAGGGCAGAACTGAACACTTAATACAATTTGTATATACAATAGTTGTCAATTTGTGTACATCTTTACCAAATTAGCCTCGCTGGCCATCTATTAGACATGAATATGCTCTATAAATGTTTTGAGAAGTAACACTTATTGTAACTATCAAAACATGTGAAAAGATGTAATTGAAATGAAATTGATATGTTATTGAAATGTAATTGAAATGCAATTGAAAAGTAATTGCAATGACTGGTATTTTCATAAAAAAGTATTGATATACATTCAATTACTTGTAATTGAAAATAACGTCATTTAAAAGTATATTCATTTACAACTAATCACAATTACTGATACCAATTACTCCATTACTGGTATCTGTATCATATGAGCCGTCCCACTCTGGACTCTGAACAGACATTTTGCGCATCCAGTAAATTTTCTGTTTCAGGAATCTTTACTTTATACCTCTTTCCATCTGAGGCGGAATGTGTCGGCACGGATTAGCCTGCGCGGACTGTGAAGGCTGATCTGGGTCGATACATTACGCAGAGTCCATTTTGTTAGTTTTCTCTTATTCCGTCTGCATGAATTTGCGCCAGAAAATGTGCAACAATTTCTCAGTTATATCAGGGCGTTTCCTGATGAAATTACCAGTACTAATGGTACAATAAGCTTGACACAAGCCAGTTGGTCGTATTGTTAACCGCGCAACACTGAGCGGAAGAGAGGTCAGCCATTACCACCATGTTTAATGTATTTGGTATGACCCGACCAGAGATTGAACGCACGACCTCACGCACCCGAGGCAAGAAGAGAGAAGAAGGCAAATAAACCCAACATACCATATACATATTACATTTTGTTTTAGCAATGTAAAATAGCTGACTTATAGTGCCAGTCGACGCGATTGTGGCCAATTTTGAAAGAGTGGTAACAATAATGTACCTACACAGACATTGTGACACCTTAATATCGTTAAACATAACATAACATAACATAACATAATATTTAGTGGCATCAAACATTAACAATATTTACAGCCATACAAACTTATACAAAGTGGTATTAATATGAATTCTTTACCAGAAGAACAAATAAACATATTATATATCATAGGGTAAATGTATATCTATATTAGAGTATCTTTTACAGCTAACCTCTTTCCTTAATAGCCAGATAAATAAATCTAGCTAACCTGTTAGTTTCTGTTATTGAATTTGATGACATTAATGTATTGAATGTTTGTATAAAAGGCCATTTACAATCATATGATTTAAGAAATGTATGTCTTAGTTCCCTATACTTGGTACAAACAAGTATCGATTCTCACTTCTGCTTAACCCTTAACCTGCTTCGATTCAATTCAATTTATTTCATTCAAGTATTAAGGCCTCTGGCCCATATACATTAATATTTACAAATAATACAAAAAGAATGACACAATTGCAATGAGTTAAATTACAGAAACAGTTTCGTTGAGAGATATTCCTAAATATTGAAATAGGAATTTGATTAGTAACATACACGTTACATGTAGCTATACAGTGCTTGATATCATTCGGGCAAAATATGGTTTTATACATTCGATACCCTCAGATTAAATTATGTTAAGTTGATCAATTCAAACAATTTATTTAAGAGGTCTATCGTATTATTTTTACAGCATAAACATGTAAAGGGAATTCTTGCAACTTGTAAAATCATCTTTGACTAATTATATTAAGATCTTACACATTGTATAGACTATCCTCTGATACGGATTGATACATGATAAGCGAGCAATGTAGTTTATACTCGTTCTGGCCGGCCTTCAGTTGTGTTTATTTTATCGGGGTTTTACAATGTTTTAAAAATGATGTCAGTTATATCACAGCGACAATTCACTTATTCATGCTCCCTGGTAAACAAACCCGTACTAGGCTAGGAAATATGCTTTGTCCAAGAACACTCCCCAATGACCTAAGCGGTGCGACTGAGGATCGAACTTCGGACGCCCTGTTCCGAATCCCGGGCGCTGTCCACTTGGTCACGGCGGATTCTTCCGGCCTCCATTGACTTAAGCTGCGAATAGCTGGATAAGGGTTGATTGAATGATTGATTTGCGGTTAACGCCGTTTTGAGCTCTATTGTGCTATGCACATCAAACTGCCTCGATTGTGTACTGGTAGATCTTCCACCACTAGTCATTGGTGGGATTACGTCTTCGGTCCTCGGCCAGGTCATACCAAAGAACTTAAAGAAAATGGTGGTAGTTTTTTTCCTCCTTGGCGCTAGTGATAATATGGGTAAGGATAAATGGATCAGTAGTACTTATAACTTATCCATGAAACTTCGTGATATAACTTAAAGAATGTTGAACGAAAGTAAATTTTCCCTTATTTAGGTCACTACCGGTGATTATAGAAACATATTATGAGTATTCAGCTCTAGTGTTATATGTTGATTGATCATTTTGTGTTTACGCCACTTACCAAAGTCACCAGCACTCCTGATTCATTTATCGTGACACGAGCCAGTTAGTCGTTCTGCTAACAACGCAACCCTGAGCACCAAGGAGGCCAGCCATTTCTACTATTGTTATATTCTTCGGTATGACCCGGCTGACGGTCGATCCATTGACCGCCTGTGGCCGAGGCGGACGCTCTACCTCTACACCAACGAGGCAATATTGTTACATGACATCCGTTTTATTCACAGCAATCCGCCGTGTCCGAATGCTAAGTGTGAGGGATTATAAACGATGGAATTAGCGTCACGATGTAACTGATACACTGTCAATCAATTAAACGATCACTCAATCAGTTAAACGAGCTGTCAATCAATTAAACAATCATTCAATCAATTATCATTTGGATATACAGGTGTAGAGTTAGAGTTCTCGACAGCTTTGGAACGGAGGCTGCGTATAACCACAAAACCTTCTCTGTAAGACGCAAACAAGAGAGCGGATGGGGAGGAATGAACCTACGACTTCAGCAATTTTACAACATGTTCCGTATGTACAGTTATTTACCATTATACCAATTAACGCCACGTTAAACAACACGTGCGTGTTCTGCTAAGCATGAGTACATTTAGGTTAACTATTATACCGATATACTCGACATGTATTGTAACATTTATACCGATTTACTCTACATTAAACAGCATCTGTGTGTGCTGTTTAGCATGAATACATTTATTGTAACTATCATACCTATGAACTCGACAATAAACAACATTTGCGTGTACTGCTTAGCATGGGCATATTTATTGTAACATTTACACCGATGTACTCGACAATAAACAGCATCTGCGTGTACTGCTTAGCGTGAGTACGTCTTTTACAACCATTATACCGATTTACTCAACAGAAAACAACATGTATGTATTGCTAAGCATCAGTATATTAATTGTAACCATTGTGCCAATTTACCAGTATGCCGACTTATGAGACATTAAAAAACATTTGCATGTACTATTTTGCGTTAGTACAGTATGTGAACCGATTTATTGGACAATAAACAACACGTTTAAACTACATCTATGTTTATACTTTAACCGTTTACGCAACAATTGACAACATTTGCGTGGTGTTACGCCGTCTGCAACATTGTCTCAGAAACATCAAGGCGACAATTGACTTATTCATGCTTCAAGTGTGAACAAACCAGTACTAGGCTAGGAAATGTGCCCTGTCCGATTTCACTCTTCTGTGACCGCCGCTCCATGACTGGAGATCGAATAAGAGACGCCCGGTTCCAAATCCCCGGCGATATCCAGTCGGTAAGGTGCATACTGCGTTCTGGTTGTCATGAGTATGGTAAGTTTTACCCTTTTACCGATATACGTGACCTTAAATGACAATTGCGAGAGTTCGGTTTGGGGCGAGAGTATGGTTTCGCAGGCAAGGGGCGAGAGATGTATCAGGTTTGCGGCGAGGTGTCCCTGGATCTGGGCGAGATGCCCCAGATTTGGGGGCGAGATGTCCCAGATTTGGGGCAAGGTGTCCCCGGTTTAGGCGAGGTCTCCCAGTCTTAGGTTTGGGGCCAGGTGTTTCAGGTTTGGGGCGAGGTGTCCAATATTTGTGGCGAGATGTCTCAGGTTTAAGTCGAGGTGTTGCAGGTTTGGGGTGAGGTGTCCAATGTTTTGGGCAAGGTATCCAAGATTTTGGGCTAGATGTCTCAGGTTAGGGTCGATGTGTCTCAGGTATAGGGCGAGATGTCTAAGGTTTTGGGCGAGGTATCCCAGTTTTGGGCGAGATGTCTAAGGTTTTGGGCGAGGTGTCCCAGATTTGGTGCAAGATGTCAGGTTTGGGGCGAGGTGTCTCCGGTTTGGGTTGAGGTTTCTCAGATTTGGGGCGCGGTGTACTAGATTAGTGGTGAGGTGTCTCAGGTTTGGGGCGAGGTGTCTCATGTTTGGGTCGAGTTGTCTCAGATTTGGGGTGAAACGTTGCTGACTTCGGTTGAGGTTTCTCAGGTTTGGCCTGAGGTTTCTCAGATTTAGGTTTAGGGCGAGGTATCCCAAATTTGTGGGCGAGATGTGCCGGATGTTGGGCAATGTGTCCCGGGTTTACGGCAAGGTGTATCAAAATTGAGGCGAGATGTCTCAGGCTTTAAGCGAGGTGTCCCTGGTTTTGGGATAGGTGTCTCAGGTTCGGGCGATGTGTCCAAGATTTGTGGCGAGATGTCTCAGGTTTAGGGCGAGGTCTCGCATGTTTAGGGCGAGGTTTCGCAGGTTTAGGGCGAGGTCTCGCAGGTTTAGGGCGAGGTCTTGCAGGTTTGGTTCGAGTAGTACAAGGTTTGGGGCGAGATTTCCCAGGTTGGGGAAGAGGTGACTCAGGTATTGGGCGAGATGTCTAAGGTTTTGGGCGAGGTTTCTCAAATTTGAGAAGAGATGTCCCAGGTTTGGGGCGAGATTTCTCAAGTTTTTGGCTAGGTGTCCCATATTTGGGGCAAGATGTCTCAGGGTTGGGGCGAAGTGTCTTCGGTTTGGGGTGAGGTGTCCCTGGTTTGGGTCGAGTTGTCTTAGGTTTGGTGCGAAGCGTTTCTGGCTTCGGGCGACGTGTTTAAGGTTTGGGCAGATGTCTTTCAGATTTGGGGCGAGATATCCTAGAATTGGGGTGAGAGGTCTCTAGTTTTAGCTCGAGGAGGCTCAGGTTTGGTGCTAGGTGTCCCATGTTTAGGGAGAGGTGTCTCATGCTAGGGCGATGTGTCTCAGGTTGAGGTAGAGCTGTCCCAGGTTCGGGGCGAGGTTTTTCTACCTCCGGGCGAAGTGTCTCAGGTTTGGGGTGAGGTTTCTCAGATTTGGAGCGAGGAGTCCTAAGTTTTATGGGTGAGGATGCTCTGGTTATGGGCGAGGTATCTCATGTTTAGGGCGAGGTTTCGCAGGTTTAGGGCGAGGTCTCGCAGGTTTAGGGCGAGGTCTCGCAGGTTTGGTTCGAGTAGTACAAGGTTTGGGGCGAGATTTCCCAGGTTGGGGAAGAGGTGTCTCAGGTATTGGGCGAGATGTCTAAGGTTTTGGGCGAGGTTTCTCAAATTTGAGAAGAGATGTCCCAGGTTTGGGGCGGGATTTCTCAAGTTTTTGGCTAGGTGTCCCATATTTGGGGCAAGATGCCTCAGGGTTGGGGCGAAGTGTCTCCGGTTTGGGGTGAGGTGTCCCTGGTTTGGGTCGAGTTGTCTTAGGTTTGGTGCGAAGCGTTTCTGGCTTCGGGCGACGTGTTTAAGGTTTGGGCAGATGTCTTTCAGATTTGGGGCGAGATATCCTAGAATTGGGGTGAGAGGTCTCTAGTTTTAGCTCGAGGAGGCTCAGGTTTGGTGCTAGGTGTCCCATGTTTAGGGAGAGGTGTCTCATGCTAGGGCGATGTGTCTCAGGTTGAGGTAGAGCTGTCCCAGGTTCGGGGCGAGGTTTTTCTACCTCCGGGCGAAGTGTCTCAGGTTTGGGGTGAGGTTTCTCAGATTTGGAGCGAGGAGTCCTAAGTTTTATGGGTGAGGATGCTCTGGTTATGGGCGAGGTATCTCATGTTTTAGGCGAGGTGTCTCAGGTTGTGGTCGAGGTGTCCAAGGTTTTGGGCGAAGTGTCTCTGATTGAGGGCGAGATGTCTCAGATTTTGGGCGAGGTGTTCTAGGTTTGGGTCGAGGTGTTTCTGGTTTTGGGCGAGGTTTCTCAGGTTTTGGTCGAGATGCCTCAGGTTGGGGGCGATGTGTCCAAGAGTTGGGGCGAGGTGTCCAATGTTTGGGGCAAGTGTCCCATTTTTGGGACGATATATCTCAGGTTGTTAGCGATGTGTCCAATGATTTGGGCGAGATATCTCAGATTTGGTGCGAGATGTCCCATATTTGTGACGAACTGTCTCAGGTTTGGGTTGAGTTTTCATTGCTTTCGGGCACGTGTTTTCTCACATTTGTCACGTGCCATTTCCCCCTGTCGCAGATGTATATATACAGCGCCTTTGGTCAGGGCACAATAACTACCTTAGTACTGTTTAGTACTGTTTTAATGAATACGTCTTCAGTTATCTCAATATATAATATAATACTGTGTATATAACGCCACAAGAGCTAAATAAGACTACACAGATAAAACAAAGCCATACAATTTCCATTGCAGCCCATACCCCAGACGATACGTTTCTCGGTTTTGTCGTTGGCAGTGCTGTAGATGTCGAGAAACCCTTAAAGAAAGAAAATATTGCTGTTGTTTATGGGAAGTCATTTGATTTTTGGCAGGTAATTTATTTTACACATATACAGCTATGCAGTGTTTGAAGATATCATTCGGCCATTTTTTTTTTTTTTGTATATACACGATACCTTCAGATCAGATTATAATGAGTTCATCAATTCAAACCATTCACTAGAGAGGTCTACCGTATTTTTTTTACAACATTATTAAGCTCTCTATAAATGTGTAAAGGGAGCAATAATTTTGTTGGACAATGTCCATCATCAAACATTAGTATTTTTGCAAAAGATGATTACATTGCCTTACCAAAACGAAGCGTAAGGCAAATGCAGACTCTTTTTCAGCAACCGCCAGTGGACGTCAATGATGCTTAATGTATTGCATTTCTGTATGATGTACGCGACTATTCGTGTCCGGATTTTTTATCTCAGCAATAACATATTTTAATACGTCCCTTATTTAACCCTATTCCACCTGTAGACGTTTTGACGCATCTACAGCAGACGACTTTTGAAAACATCGTGACAAAAGGAGCAATTTATTTCTCCTTTTGCCATACGTTTGCAACTTTTTTCAGTAAAAATACCTAAAATTATATAGATTTTCCATATTCTTTAGTAGACATTGTCAAAAATCGTCTGCTGCAGATTTGTCATATCTGAAAAAGGGTTACAGTCGTCTGCTGTACATTTGTCATATATGGGAATTGTTTAAATACTAATGAAGTAGTATAATAGACATTTTGATGAAGGAGTAGCGAACAGTTCCGATCAAGACAAGACTACACGCAGGCTTTTCTTAGTTATGTAGACATTGTTTGCAAATGTTGTTTAACTTTTTGAAAATGTTGCTTATAGTAATAACAAAGTAAGTTATAAATAGTTAAAAACTATATTGGCTGTAAATGTCGAAAGACAGACAATTGAAAGTCGTGATTATATACAAAATTTGGCTTACTGGGTACCCATAAGCCAAATTTTGTATAGAATCACGACTTTCACTTAAAAAGCATAAAATATTAATATCGAGATGTTCATTGTACTGGAAAGTAAAATTATTATTCTAATTTTATCCCAGAATTAAGATTATAATATTTCAAGACAACGTTTTAACAGTAATAAAACGGTGTTTATACTGTCTTAAATAGTGGGTTCAGCACTTTAAAGCAGTGTATAGATAGCTGTGTCAACATTAAACAATATTGTTTACAATCGCGTAGTCTTGGATTAAGATAGAACTATTGTCTTAAGAAAATAACCATTTTTTTTATTCAGGGTAAATCATCGTTTCTTAAACAGTTCCACGATCACGGATTTGAAGTCCATGGCACCGTTGGTACAAACGGACAAACAGAAAAGCTAGGACCAATGCTGGACTTTATTATTAACCACGGTTTTATGCAGAACGGCAGTGTTCAGGTGTTACTTAAGCGTGCAAAAGTAAGGGAATATGTTACCAAAAGTTGAAATATTACTCAAAAAGCATACATTCCAACCTGTGATGAAAGAACGCCCATGGCAGGAACGCAATCTGGTCTCTGTTCACACGTGGTCTTTAATTACAGGTTCATTTATATTTTATTAAAATGACTAATTGTGAAATAAACGATGTGGTCGCTATAGACAGGGAATTGCTAAACAAAGGTTGTCTTTAACACAGGTTCGATTGTATGTTACTAATGTTGTATATGTGACTGAAAATATATAAGTTCAAAAAGTATTTGTGATACTGTCACTGGATATTTTACTAATTGTGTATAGGCAATTAAAGGCGTTTGCTAACTATGCAGATTCATGTGAGACAACTCGTAACGAGATTGCCACTTATATATTAATTTGCTACTGTTTGACAAAAAATGAAGTGGTCCAATTTTCAACACGGAAGAGTCGACTATGTGATCATTGACAGTTCGGCCAACATAGTTTTTTCTGCTTAGTTGCCATATGTCCTTGTGTAAGTGAATTATGTTTTTCGACATCAAATGACAACTGCAGCAAGGTAAGCTTAAGCCGTTTATCGACATCGATTCACAAATGCAGCAATGTTATCTGCAAGCCGTTTTCGAAACACTGTCTGCGTATTGCCAGCCATTGTTCTAATTCGCTGTTAACTGGTAAGTGTAATGTTATTATTTATTTTTTTTAGTTTGGAATGAATCTAAACACATACTCGTTCTAAACCCTCGCCAAAGTATTTCATAACTATGCAGAAACATGTGTTGCAAGAATCCGTCGTGGTCGAGTGGTTATCGTCGGGAATTTTAAACCGGTTGTCCCGGGTTCGATTCCAAGTTAAAAGATTATGTCTGCCGTTGTAGATTCATTACAGTGAGATATTGCGTTTGCAATATTCGTCTCCTGTTTAGGCGTTAAATGCCGTCTGTATCAGAAAAAGGCTTTAAACCTTTCTTACATATAGACGCTTTCCGACGCCTCTACAGCAGACGACGTTTGAACAACTATGTGACAAAAGAAGAAATTGCTCAAAACGAGCAAATACCCCTTTTGACACAATATTTTCAACCCTAATCAATAAGTATGTTTTCATTCAGGGAGGTTTTCCATTCCATTGTTGAGATGTTTACAAAGTCGTCTGCTGCAGCTTTGCTGTATCAGGATAAGTGTTTAACATTGCGTCATTTCCCCCATAGATATTTATTGGACTTGGATACCCGTATGAAGGTCCGGCTCCTCTAGAGGCAATAGCAAACGGAGCAGTTTTTGTCAATCCCAAACTCGATCCACCATTTAATTACAGGACGCACGGCAAGCCTACAGACCGAGCGGTGTGTTACATTGTATTCTCATGGATCAATTGAACTCTTAGAGAGCGATAAGAAGAAACCGTTGATGAATTTGGCCTAATATATCCGAGAGGCATCTATTCTACGTTTGACTTTCATCCATAATATCTGACATTAACCATGATGTAACATTTAGACATTGCAATGTACATGTACCATAACAATTGATGAAGTGTATAGTTTACCATGTGTATGTGATGTCGGTTGGTACGTCAACCCTATTCCGAGTGGGTCAGCACGCGTTTGTTATCGGTGGGTAACACCTCCATGGATACGAATGTTCATGTTACGCGTTCAATGGTAAATAAATTGTATATACCATATTCGATTGATGAAAGTATATCCCCTGGGTAAAAAACTAGAACTAGTCCTAGAAAATGTGCCTTGCTCGAGGGCACTTCAACATAACTGCCGCGATTTAGGATTGAACCAGGAACGCCCGGTTCCAAATCCCCAGTACTAACAACTCGGCCACGGCATATTCATAAAAAAAAATATGAATGTTACAGGTTTAGAAAACAGGATAATAACGTATGAATCATATATTGCAAAGATTTATAGAAATATTCGGGTATGCGAAATTACCTCGGTAGTATTAATTTATATTTTCAGTAGTCTTCTTATATTGAATGACGCTTCCGAAATTACGTCATATTATACGACACGGTGCATAATCGCGGCAAGAAAGCGCCATATGATGTAGCGTCCAGTAACGAGAAATGACATTTCATGAGTGAACTATAGCGATGATATTACTGAAATAATGTTGAAAATGGCATAATACCTCCAATAAAACAAAAAAAAATAAAAATATATATATTTTTTTAATTCAGATAACAAGTCAGAATCCGTACGTCGAACAGTTCATGGGTGAGCCGTATGCCTACACTGTGGATATTGACAACAAAGAGGAGGTAGAAAGAGTGATAACAAAAATCATATACACAGATGCGGTTTGTATTTTCATCTTATGATTGGATTTCATTTAATCCATTCCCACATACAGACGCTGTGTGACGCCACTGCACAGAAGACGACATTTGAAAATATTTATCTATTTGTTTAACCATATCAAACTACATCCTGAAAGTTTGAAGGAAAATTTCAACAAGAAGTAGAAAACATTGAAGATATATAAACTCCACATTTCCACAGGTTATCTGCTGTAATTGTCTCAAAAGTCGCATAAATCTGTTTCATCGAAAGGTTATCTTACGTTATGGAACGCATTTACTTAATATGTTGTAGTGTATTATGCGTAGTACATTTTCATGTATACGTGGTTCATATTTCATTTGACATGGTACATTTAACATGGTATGCAGTGCCATTTTTGTTATATATGGTGGTTATTTAATCATAATATGCAGTGAAAAGATGTGTAAATACAGTAGAATAACCCTTATATGGTGTGAAAACAACGTCATATGCAATACAAAAACCATAATATGCAGTTCAAATGACATTATATGCAGTCATTGTTTCGAAACATGTGGTGGTCTTTTGATTATATACAGTAGTTTTACCTTTATATGTGGAGCATTATTCATAACGATGATCATTCTTTTCGGCATTTTTCGGAATAATTTTGGGACATTACCGAGTATGACAACCCATTTCAATCAAAGCGCTGAAAGCATTGATGGTGTAGGGGTCTCTGCAAGTTGAAACGATATGGCGTAGCTTATATGGATACACGTTATTGAAACAATGTCTTATCGGCATGTAAACAAACCAAAAATAGTATAAACAACACAAATTGCCTGCCAATAACCAATACTTAATTATCAAAGTTTGAGGCTTTCCTGAATAACAAAAAAAAAAAAAATGAAGTACAAAAGATTGACAAACCGAGAAGCGACCACTGGGTATAATATTTCCTGTTCAATTGACACTAAATATCCACACTGTATGGACATGCTGATACATGTAAATGACAGACAATCAAAAGCATGCTAGAGTTATGGTGTTTGAGCAATTCACGTCTTCAGGTCATATGTTTCCTATAAAGCAAGTTTAAAATAGATACGTTGCAACTTTATTGAGACAATGGTCGAACAAAAAGATTAGCAAATTGAGATTATACCTTAAAAACCCACATCATATTCATGTTCGAAATATTGGATCGTTCTCTTGATCAAAATGTACAAGTGTGACCATGAAATGAATCTGCCAAACAGAAACAATAATAAGATCATTAATGCAACTCGCTCCGGACAAAGTAAACTAGTCTTAGTGAAGCACTCATAAACGAACAAGAGCCTTCCATGTGTTGCATTCGAAATTCATATAATAAGGGAGAAAATGGAAAGACAAAAGAAAAAAACTAAAAAAAACAGCATGCTAGAGACATGTGTATTGTGCACTGCACATATGCAGAGCTTAAGTTACTTATAAGCCAAGTTTTAAAATGTAGACAAAAGCCGAACTTTATAATAAAAAATAAAATAACTCCTAAAATAAGCAGAAGCAGCATATTGTGCCTAGTATCTTCCCGTTCTCCTGGTCATAAGGTATAAGTGTGACCACTTTGATATGAATCTGCCAAACAAGAACAACGTTTTGACCGATAAATGCAAACCGCGACAGACTGATGTACAATCGGACGAACGGACAGAAAGACAGACGGAGTGAAGCACAAGTCGGGATCAGATCAATATAGTCGAGAACCTGTAGATCATTCATGCCATTTTCTATTTTTTCGATAATCGACATGTGAGTCAAGTGTGAACATAGTTAAATGTTTTGGATTCTAAAACTAATTGATCGACCTAATGCCAAACAGTTTAGCTTTATATGATAAATACAACTACTTAATATTATATTTTACACACCTCACCTCAAGGCTATACAGTTCAAAATATTGGGGCAGATCGCGCCTAACTTGACCTTTTGAAATTTCGACCGGCGACGATCCAGTCTATCTTGGTCATGATACTCCTTATAGAGATTTTCTATATAATTTTTCAAAATCGTTTGCTGCAAAAATATTTCGGTATACCCTTTCCAGAGATCGCATTTTCAGAGGCGGACAGTCGTACCACAACAACAAACTATAATGCTAGGCGAGGAATTAAAAACTCGTACACAACTTAAACATGGGCGGGAGAGACGGAGTATAAATGACAGATAAAAGCAAATAAATATACATTTAAAACCTGTTTAAGTTTATGAGAAAAACTGCAAGGTCATTGTTATATACATTAAAATATACAGATCAGCCTGTTTATTAGCACAGTCTGATCAATATCTACACATTGCACAGGCCTGTCAGAAGATTTAGTAACATCTAATTAGACTAAGCAGGTGGACACGATCATTTGAACCTGCACTGTTTAAAAAGGCCAACGTGTACCTTTGCCCATGCACTGGTTCATAATACATATACACATATATACATATATCAATAAAGACGTGCCGTGTGAGGTGAAATGTGAATTTGTAACATCTGCAATTCCCGCTTCCAAGCCGGACGAGTTGAATATCTGAATATTCCGTAGGATTAACCCGAATTTTTGCATATTTTACTCTCAGTCAGCCAACATCACTAATTAGCAGACACACTCACTCAGTCTCAACCACTTTCACTAAGTCCCTACCACCATTACTTTAGTGTTAGCAACCAACACACAGTATCAGTCGCCACCACTAAGTCTCAGTCACCATCACTCAGAATAAGCCACATTCAGTAAGTCTCAGACACTCAGACTCAGTCACCATCACTAAGTCTCAGCCACCATTTGTTATTTATCAGACACTAAGTTTTATCCTCTCTCAATCAGTCACCATAACTGAGTTTCAGCCACAATTTCTCATTATCAGACACCACAATTAAGTGAGAGCCACTAAGTCAGCCACCATCTAAGTCTCAGCCACTTCAGTCAGCCACCATCACTTAGTCTCAACCACTATTACTCAGTCGCTGCCACCATCACTAGGTTTCAGCCAATCTCATTTAGTCTCGGCAAGTATCACTCGGTCTCACCCACCCTCACTAAGTCTCAGCCACCATCACTAAGTCTTAGTCACCCTCGGTAAGTCTCAGCTCAGCCACAATCACTAAATCTCAGTCACCATCACTTAGTCTCAATAACAATCACTAAGTCTCAGCCACCGTCCTTAAGTCTCAGTCAATATCATTTAGTCTCCGTCACTCTTATTAAGTCTCAGCCACCATCACTCAGTATAAGTTACATTTAGCAAGTCTCAGCCGCTCTTACACAGTCACCATAACTACGTCTCAGCCACTCTCACTCAATATCAGACACCACCATTCAGTATCAGCCACCCTCACCAAGTTGTATCCACTCTCATTTTGTCACCACCACTAAGTTTCAGCAACCATAATTCAGTCTCAGAAAACACCAGAGTCAAACCAATTTTCACTCGGTCTCAGTCAGTCTGACTAAGAATCAAACACTCTCAGTCATTCTCACTCGATAACCATCACCGAATTACCGTCACTTTCACTCAGTTACCATCACTCACTCTTAGTAACAGTAGTACTCCGCCTTTATATACTTTTGACAAATGTAGCAAACAATGTTGACCTAGCTGGGGTTCGAACCCACAACGCGTGTATTGACAGACGGCTACACTACCAACTGAGCTACCAAGCTTCATACATATATATGACATTGCAAGATATATATTTATTCAAATTTAATTACCAGATCAATACTATGCAGTAATAGTATAAGTATATTGTATGTTATCATCGACACAAAATGGTATCTCATCATAATTAAAGAAGTCTTCCTGTTGTGATTTTAACATTTTAAATGTATAACTTAATACATATTAGTAAACAGGTTTCGTCAAGTTTCGCCTGCAACCTCTTAATACGTGCTCAAAATAACACCGCCGTCGTAGATTAGTGGATAAGAACAAAGCACATTAAACCTCAAGGTTTACTTTTCATTTGTTTGATTCTTATGCTAGACGTGAATTTTTGTCTGTGTTTCTTTTTTTCTAAATTTGATTTGTATATATAATACATATACGACCATCTCTTTCAGACAATTTCGTTCAATCGGTCATAAGATTTCTTTCATCTTCAAATGTGTTCAATTTTAGTGCAATGTCAAACAAGCACATCTCAGACAGAGATAGCGAAATAGACAGAGACAGAGAAAGAGTGAATGACAAAGAAAGACAAAAGTGAAGAAAGACAGCATACAGACAGACATCCAGCAGGACGGACGGATAATTAATCTATAAGTGCCCTCACATCTTTACAGACAAACAATTCAAATTATAATTCAAATTCTTTAATACTCAAAATCTTTTTAATGATATGTATGAGAATAATACAGACAAAGCATTAATTACACAAGACTGGTTTCGAAGCGTCGAAATACCTCTGTGTTTTGGAAAGGGTACATTGTATGGCACTGGTAATGTATTTATTATCCGTTATGAGCTGCATCTAGCGATTTGGGGTTTAATTGAATCTCCGCATCGGGACTATACAAGGTAAATTGACGTTTGACTAATTAGGCTTCAGTTCTAGTGTATTTGGCAACAGATACAGATTACGTGTTGACGGACGAAGAGTCTCCAATTTACACAAACGCTAAAACATTAAGACCCGGAAGAGCTAGAAGCGGCTCCCATGTAAAACAAATCTTGACCCTACGGTTAAAACGCGTTTTGCTGAAATTAACTAATCCCTAATATGAAGATTAACTTAACACTTCTTAGTTGGATCGATAAACTGACAGACATACAAACGGAATGAAGGAACACATATCGTGACAGAAGGAGAAATTGCTTTTCGTGACCACTTCGTCTTTTTTCACAAAGGTTTCAGCTATATAATAAATATACCTTCATGTACAGAGATGCACTCTGTTTCAGGTTATTCAAAATCTACTTGAAAGGGGGAAATACCAAAACATGCCTATATTAAAACGTTAAAATAGTTATAGAAAGAATGACTTGTAGCAGGTTTTAAAGCATTGTGTGAAAGGGAGGAATTGCTCATGGAAACAAAACGATTTAAACATTTCCCGCTTTTAGACGCTTTTTGACGCATATGCAGCACATGGCATTTGAAAGCATCGTTAAAAAAGGCGAAATTGCTTATCGTAGGTAATTTATATTTTTGCTACAATGTTTTCAAATATATGATATTCGAATACGCGATGTATTCGAGGTCGTCTGTTGTAGATTCTTGGAGTCACAGTACGTTCGTCGTTTACAAACAACGCTGG
The DNA here is from genome assembly GCA_031761405.1 of Serripes groenlandicus. NCBI lineage: Eukaryota > Metazoa > Mollusca > Bivalvia > Cardiida > Cardiidae > Serripes > Serripes groenlandicus. The sequence continues at coordinate 20,470,770 of JASEVX010000014.1, forward strand.
CGTAGATGATGTTAATCGGTATTTTCCGGAAATAATTCCGGAGAATGTCGGACAGTACCATCATCACAATGAAAAATGTATCGCATATAACGCTGTACACACTACGTATACACTAGTAAGGACCGAACATAATAAAGAAGAATATGACGTTTCTACCATGTATATTGTTAAATGTATTGCGCACAGCGCTTTTTATGAACACATACATCATAATTTACCACGTATATAATTAATCGCTAGCACTTCAAATATTTAAACATATATCACACCTATTAACCAAAATACAACGTATGAAGCTAAAACTACTGCATATAATCAAAACACTACCACATGTATCGAAACACTGTCTGCATATACGGTTGTATTGTTTTGCATATGAATTTGTTTGCACATCATATAATGGTTAGTCTACTGTATCTGTACAATTTTGCACTTCATATTAATAAATTACCACCATATATAACGGAAAAGGCACTGCACATCATGAACAAGTGTCAAATGAATTATGTACCTCGTATACATGAATATATACTGCGTATAATTCAAACAACATCATAAGACAGTACAGGTGTTCCATATTGTGTTGTCTTGACGACTGTACTAGGTTTACTGTCACTCTTGTTTAATTGTGTTATATTGTTCTATTTTGTAATATGGGCCGGTGGCCTTGAATTATTCTGTATACAATATAACACAATACAATATTGTAAAATGGACGATGTAGGCCTTTGACCCATAGCATGTACAGTTGAACAATTTCAAGGAACATCTTATGGAATTAAATTGGGCTTGTTTAATAAACGGTAAATATATACAGAAATTGTGTAGACCGTTATGGGGTTAGCCAATAATTCTATAAAAGGAGTCCAAAGAATAGTTAGAATACAGATGTGTGATTAGGTAGATCAATCGAATAGTATCGCATATTTTACAATGATAAAACGCATGGTACTCATCTTCCAAAACGTCTTGATGTGTTTGTATTAGTCAAATTAGAAGCACTCTCACCATTCTCTGTACAATGATTAGAGTTTTAATTGTAAAATGTTGTACTTACAGTTTGCACCGTTTCTTCCGTATGAATATTCTGACGAAGGCTTCATACAGCGTATCAATGGTTACGTGGAACACCAAGACTTTTGTCGCTATGAGGAACAATTCTGGCCACCGCAATCAGCCGTGACAATGATTCTAGCAAACGAGGGAGTCTCGTGTAAGGACGCCTGCTGGGAGAACAGTAAGTGTCCTGCTATCTGTTTGAAATTCATTCTGCTTCAAAAAACTTTTAAATAACTACAGCGTTCAATAAACATCTGTCTTAACTCGTTCCCCGCCGAATTTCACAAAGTCGACTCTTCCATGTTGAAAATTTTACCACTCCATTTTTCGTCAAATAGAAAATTTGATAAAATATAATGTCCAAGTGGCAAACAATGCAGATTTCACGAGAAACAGCTTGTTTTAAGCTGTCTCGCCTTAATCTGCATAGTTTGAAAAATCTTTAAATTGCCATTGATTGGCAGAGAATGGGTCAACCTTTAATGTGAAAGCCCCTATCGGTACATTTTAACACAATTCACAGATCCGATATGCAAATTAGTTGCAGTTTTTTAGCCAATCAAAAAAGTCAAACAGTTCCGTCCGTTACACTTGATTGCTGTTGTTTTTTGTGCGTGAGGCATGCCAATGTGCATTGGTTAAAATGCAATCTCGGATCTCTGTATTAAATGTGTTATAACTTAACGAAAACACCTTAATATTGCATATCGTTTAGAAACATTAAAAGTACATGCGTACAAGTATTGCATTGTGTTGTCATTTTAAAGTAACAGTTAAGTTAGTAGTACCCCCACGCTAATGTGTCTGTCTGTCTGCCTGTCTGATCGGTTGGTTTAACGCCGTGTTCAACATTTATCCAATCATGTCACGGCAGCCAGTTCACTGCTTTTCCACATATACTGTTAGACTATTTTTGGGAGACCAATGACGTCTTTCGCATTGACTGTTGTCAGAATGAATGTTTGCCGAGCTGGAGTTCGAGTTTACATCTTCTGGATTGACAGGCCGCGCCGCTACTGTCGCCTGTCTGGCGTTCTGTAGATAACACTTTATTTACACCTAGTCGATCATATTTTGAGCTGTAGTTATCGTATTCGCCACCTACATTCGTATGTAAACTCTGGTTTTCTTGTATGATTTTCTTTTTCAGACTTAATCTGCGAGCCAAGTTATTTCCAACACATCAACTCGACTGAAGTCTTTCTGCAGACAAACAATATAAGATGTACACAGACTATAACGGAAGCAGATATATATCATCCGTCCCTAATTCACAACACTACTCAATGTATCCTTCAGTCTGACGATCTTTTATTTAGTTGTGTTGGTGGTAAACAAGGACACAGAAGGTTATGTCCATGCAGAACATTTATTCGGTATCAGTCGGGTTTGTGTAAAGGCTGTGACAATTGATGACGGTGACTTCTTTGTAACTGAATAGCATAAAGATAAATCGGCATATAGCTAAAGGTCTAGCTTAGAGTAAAACTTGCTTGTGATATATATCTAAATTAAATTTATTTTGAGCTCATATTCACCTATTCCATGTTAATGATAAAATATTGACTACGCTAAATGATTCCTTGTAAATAAATTGCTATTATACTCACTATACTCATCTGATAATTCGACTGTGTTTATATGATGTATTTATCATTAATAGCATTTATGCACATATACTCTTTTGTTTAGTAGCTAGTAGACTTATTTCCATACAAAGCACTCATATGCATTCCCCCAACACCATTTATCTTACTATTTATTCCAATAGAAAACCAATATTTTGTATATAACTGAATGATTCATGATGTTTGAATTGTTTAGTGACTTATAGGCCCATATGAATGGGTGCTCTTAGTAATTGTAAATGTATTTGTATATAAATCTGTAAAAATGCATAAGTCACAATAATAAACGATCGCGATGTACTTACTTACATACTTACTTACTTAATTACTTACCATAGGCTTTATGAATACACAAACTCGCCTGCGTCTTCACTGTTAGCAGATGAGTTACTCTTTCCCTCATGTAGACGCTTTCTGACACATCTGTTGCAGTAGGCTTTTGAAAACGTTGTGACATTAGGAGAAATTGCTCAAAACAAGCAATTTCTCCTTTTGTCAGCATGTTTTCAAATCTTTTCAATTATTGTACTTTCATTTAAAGGGAGTTTCCAAAACAAATTGGGGTACGTTTTCTAAGTCGTCTGCTGGAGAATTCTTGTATGTGGGAAAGTGTTAAGACCTAAACACTTTGCCGATGTAGAACAAGACCTAAAAGGCTATGTCCATGCAGAAAATGTATTCGGCATCAGGCGATTTCGTGTAAAGGTTCCGACCTGTGTAGGTCAGGTTTGACTCAGTATCGCATTCCATGATTGGAAGTAACGCCTCTTCACCTTTTTCTGTATCAAGCTTTACAGAGACATTGAGTTCAACTGACCGTCTTACAAGAGGTCCTTTTGCTGGTGTGGTCTACTATTTCAAATAACCCATATCAGGGACAGGAAATTGGTTTTCCTTGCTTGGTCGAACACAAATTACGTGGCATGAATATACCTAAAATATGAATAAAAACATAGCTAGAAACAAATGTTTGTCATTTTGGCACAAGTATAACACGTTTCCTGTGCGATTACACAATTTTTTAATCATATCTTACATAATCTGAAAAACATTAATATCTAACCATTGAAATACCACACTCATGTGAAGTTGGGAACAATTTGCAATCCCCTTGATGGATTTTAATACATAAAACATGTGACATGAACATGTAGAATGAGAGAAATTGTTGATTTACCAATCCTATACTCAATTGATGAAAATAAGTTTCAAATGTAAATAGATATATTACTAACAGAACATTTATAAAAAGCTTGACGATAACACGGGACTCCTTCTCTATCGCAATTGCAATACACCAGTATTTACACTAGGATTTTGTTAACTGGTTGATAATAATAGGTTTTTTTTATAGCACATGACCCCTAGTGTTCGGTTAGTTAGTTTAATATGAATGCAGCCATGGTCTTTGTCTACAAATACTTTTCATTTGGTTTTTGCTTCTTAATGTACTGCTGTAGACTCGAGCGATAGCTAATTTAGCTATTTTGAACAATTGGCTAGTGGAATCTAGATTACTACCGCCTAGCACGGACATTGACAATGTACTTACTCGATGTGTTAATAAGCTTCTGGCGCATGCACCTTAATAATTGACTAAGGCTTTAACCGTTTCCCTCATATAGACGCTTTCTGACGCCTCTGAAGCAGACAATTTTTGAAATCATAGTGGCAAATGGAGAAATTGTTCATGATGAGCAATTTCTCCATTTCATGATTTGTCACAATGATTTAAACTCTATTCAATATTTATACTATCATTTTGAGATTTTTCTATCTTTCGGACTGCTGCAGATTTATTGTATGTGGGAAAGGGTAATTTATAAACAAAATAAACAACAGGCTGGGTACGCAGTGTGGGCAATGACCATATATGCATGTATCTGAAAAATCTCAATCTTTCTTGTTGTTGACCTATGTTTATACAAATGGATCTAATTAAACAAAGGAACACAACTTTGGTTAACTATAACAAGTCGGATGTGCTACACTGTATATTTGCCACAGTACCACGATTTAATCAAAATGTATCCTACTCTCTTTCTCTATATCTTATTGCATAATTCCCAACTGGAATGTACATGTAGTGTAGTCCAGGTTGTAAAAAAAGAATCGGATGGTTGAAAATGAGAATGTGTTTGAATATTTGTCAGTTCGAAGAATTTGTTGTCCGACCGTCAAGACTGAAGATTTTCGCGAAGACTGCCGACATCTCTACAATATAATTCTACTTACCAACACTTTAGACGATAGATTGGAGTTGTTTCTATTTAAATATTTCACCAGATACGTCTGTAGTCGTCATTATTAGGGATACAGTGGAATTTAAGGCTTCTAACGGCAATTTTTTAGTTGTATCTGTAAAGCGTTTTACTGTAAATGGCGTGCGTCTAGGTCACCTTGATTAGTACGGCTATTTTGACAAACGGGAACAAAATATTTCATTCTCAGTTCCATGCATTTTTCGCTTTTTTCTTAAAATTGTTAGTTCACACGAAATTACGCAGTTCTTTTATTACCTTAAACATCGGTTTAGAATTAATCAAAGCGCTGAAAGCGCTGGTGGTATAGGGGCATATGTAAGTTGAAAATATATGGCATAGATAATATAGACAAACATTGTTGAAACAATGACCTTTAAACAAACCAAACCAAAAATGTGCGAAGCAAACATATTGCCTGCCTATACAATACAAATACCTAATTTATCAAAGTTTCACCCTTTTCTTGTATAAACAAAATAAAAAGAATGACACAAAACAGAGCAGCTACCCTTAATTAAAATATTTCCAGTTCAGAAATCACTAAAGATTCACAATGTATATTGTAATCATGCTGATAAATGAAAGACAATCGAAAGCATGCTAGAGATATGTTTCTTTTGCACTGCACATCTGTAGCTCTGAGTTTTCTATACAACAAGTCTTAAATTGATACATTGGACATCTATTGAGACAATAACCGAAGAAATGAAAAATGAGTTTTACACCTAAAAAAACCAGATCAGATTTGTGTTCAAAATATTGTATCGATCTCTTAATCCCAATGTATACGTGTGACGACTTTGAAATGGATCCGCGAAACAGAAACAAAGTTTTGACCCATTAATGCAAACCGTAACGGACAGACGGACCGATGGATGAACACAAAGACGGACAGACAATCAGTCGCTCTGGACAAAGTACAACGCTTGGGAAACACTCATTAACGAAACAAGGGCATGTGTATTTCATGCGAAAGTCATATAATAAGTGAGAACATGAAAAGACAAAAATATACACACTCCAAACGCAGCATGCTAAAGTTATGGTAATGGTGCACTGCAAATGTGTAGGTCATAAGTTACCTACAAACCAAGTTTGGAAATGGATACAATGGAAATTAATTGAGACAATCGCTGAACTAAATAAGGAAAATTGAAGATAACTAAGATAAGCAGACCAGGGTTATGTACCTAGTATTTTGCCGTTCTCCTGATCACACGGTATAAGTGTGACCACTTTCAAATAAATCTGCCATACAGAAACAACGTTTTGACCAAAACATGCAATCCATGACGGACGGACGAATGCACATTCAGGCAGACAGCCGGCCGGACACCGGATTATACCTCCAAGCTTTACAGACAGAGACAACTTATAAAGTATTGATTACAGAAGACTGGTTCGATGCGTCAAAACACGTCTGTGCTTAGGAAAGCTTAGATTATGGTTTTTATACAGTATTTGCAAATTAATTGTATCTCCGAAATGGGACCGTACAAGGTTAATTTACAAAAACCTATTTAGACTATATACTTCTAGTTTATTTGTCAACAGATACGTCTAGGACTAGATTACACGTTGACGAACGTTGAATCTTCAATTAGCGCAAATGCATATACATTATAATTTTAGTCCCAAAATCGGTAGAAGCGCCTCAATTATAAAATAAATAATAACCTTGCGGTTATAACTCGTGTGTATGTTCACATTTTCGGCCAACTTTCTTATCGACGTTTGACAAAAGTCAATGCGACATGCGTCATTCGTCTTTCACAAATGGGCTATGTGAAAAAGAACCCAGTTGGTTGGGAAGATTGTTGTGTGGAGTACTGGTGTGAGAAAACCAGGAAACATATTTGTAGATGAACTGGCCGCCGTGATATAACGTAGAAAATGTTAAATACGGCGTTAAACCAAAATCAATCAGTGTTGAAATCTTATCTCTAATTTGTAGATTTAATTCCTATGTCCTAGTTGGGTCGACATACAGCGACACGTGAGAATATTCAACACAACACGCGACCTGTTTTACCAACAATTCTCCAGTAGCGGTGAGACCGTTAGTACCATTCTTTCATGGCATGTATACACAGTAGGACCTCTCTCTTTGGACGGATTATGTAATAACAAGTCCTTACCCTTGACCACGTAGACTAAATATACAGCAAACAACATTTAACTAAGCCTGAAAGTATTATTTTGAATAGTAATTAAAACATTGTGGAAAAAGACAAACTTGCTGATTATCATTTATCTGTTAAGGTTAGTCAAATGTGTCTTAAAAGGTTAAACTAATAACTGTAGACAAATATTTTCGTTATCTAGGTTATAGAAACAAATTGATTCATGTTTCAAAGCATTGTTTGGAAAGGAGGAATTTCGCATTGTCAGCAGTTGCTCCGTAGGCAAATATACTTTCAACATTCGTATGTAACTAAGTTGCTATAACGGAAACGGTTCAATCCTTTCCCGTTTAAAGTCGCTTTTTGACGCATGTGCAGCAGACGGCTGCAGAATGGTTATTCGTGACCCATTTCCTCTTTTTCCAAAAAGCTATGTATAAATTATATATTTTTCCTTTTGATGTAAGGCGATATTGCTCGTTATCATTAATATCTAGCATATTATTCAAAATGTGTCCGGAAAGGAGATAGAGTAAAAGAATGTCCACAGTAAAACGTTCAAATATGAAAAGAATTAATTTGAAACGTGTTTGAAAGCATTGTGTGAAAAGGAGAAATTGTTCATTGTCAGCAATACCTCCATTTTCAACAATATTTCAATATTCGAACTGTTATATTATGACGGAAAGGGTTCCGCTTCCATGGGGAGGATGTAACCATTTCCCGCTTACAGACGCATGTGCAGCAGACGACAATCGGAAACATTGTGACAAAAGGAGAAATTGCTTATCGTAGGCAATTTCTACTTTTGCCACAATGGTTTCAACTCCTTTCAATAATTTTATTTACAGTGATTTTCACATTTCTCTATGTAAGTCGACTGTTGTAAACTAATGGGGTCACAGCACGGTCGACGTTACCTTACACCACTGACATTAAGGTCAATCATAGTTCAGAGTGTGTTTCACTCGTTTGAACTATTTTGTATCCGATGATTAATAAATGCAAGCGGATGGTTTTTCGTGATTCGGTCGAACCAATGAAATCGTTGAAAAGGCAGATTATAACCAATCAAAACTCGATTTTGGTGTAGGTATACACATGTGGACTGTGGTTGCAGCTTTAATCCGACTTTTCGAAATCAGCATGAGTATGGGATAGGCGCGAAACGCCCCTATCCCAAAAATGATTGACTAGACGACAATAATTTTCAATCTGTGTTTTACGTCTGACGGACCGCGTTTTATACATAACCAAAACGGCGCACACATGTTACCTATGAGCGAAAAAACACATTTATGGTGTGTTATTTTTCGTATAACGTTGTATGGCTATACATATTGTTAATGTTAAATGTCAATAAACATCATGTTATGTTATGTTATGTTAAGTTATGATTGCGTTTTCTAATGTATTCCACCAATTTATTAATTCACTACTGTGTGGGGAGACTGAAGAGTGGCTGAGATTTCTAACATTTTTCACCAATCGAGCAATTAATCAGTCAATCAGTTAGTCAATGAATCCGTAGATTTTATCAAATCACTGATGTTTGCAGGGACAGAAGATTGGCTGAGTTTTCTAACATATTTCACCAATTAATCAATCAATCGAGCACAATTAGCAATTCACCAATTATGCGGAGACAGAAGAAAGGCCCAGATTTCTAACATATTTCAATATTTATTCAATCAATTCACAACCATTATCGGAGAAAGTACAATCAATCAATCAATCAATCTAGCAATTCACCAATGTTTACCGAGACCAAAGAATGGCTCTGATTTCTAACGTATTTCAATATTGAATCAATCAATTCACAAACATTATCGGAGACAATAGATTGTCAGAGCCTTCACATTTAGTTCACCAAGCAATCAATCATTCAACCAATCTAGCAATTCTACAATGGTTGCCGAGACTGAAGAATGTCTGAGCGTTCTAACGTATTGCACCATTGATTTAATATGACCAGGTTCCAAACCCACCAACCTTACTTAACGCTAATTAAAACTTAAACTTTACTTAAAAGCGTTTCACTATTATTTTGTAAAACAGGAATGGTGGAATGTATTTCAGTAAATAACTAAGTTGACATCAACAGTTAACTTGCAGAATAGCAATAGTTGTTAAGAATGAAATATTTTAGCATTTTTATTAAAGTAGCAAAACAAACTGCATTTTAAATAATTACTAAACGTCAAATTCGTTTGAATAATTCGTCTTGTAATAAAGACAAGGAAAGGGCACTCTGACATATCTGCCATGAGGTGGAATTGAACCTGACACCATGCCTCAATTTCTGTGAATTATTTGATCACTTTCGTTAAATAATAGTCTACATCACAGATTCATTATTATTATTTATTAAGGATCATAATTATGCTAAGTGCACTTTTGATATTTTAGACAAAAATTTCTTGTCATCTGTCATAGAGCATGTCATTGTGTAATCTCTAAACTGTAATTGTCAGTAATCTGACTTTGAATTAAATAAATACATAAGGTTGATGGGCAACAGTGTACTAAAATGCTGCATCTGGTGATTGGCTTCAGGTAGAATATTATTGGGGGGTCCCCAAATTCTAAATGGGGTAAGTGTGAGAAATGACAACGATCTTTATTATAAAGACTGAAGTAATGCAATATAATCCTTATATTATATAGCTCAAGCTAAAAATGGTTTAGTCCTGTCCCACTAACCGAAGCAGTTCGATGCATTTGCAGCATACAACTGTAAACAAAATCTGACAAAAGGAGATATATTGCACATTTTGTTCAGCTCTATTTGAATATTATACTTTCATTTATAAAGATTTTCACTACTTTTGTTTAGATATTTTTAATGTGGTCTCCTGAAGAAATGTTTCATGTGGTAAAGTTTTCACAAAGCTATTGCAGTATTAAATTGTATTTTCAACAGTGTTTTTGTGTTGTAAATAGCTGAAAGTTATTAAAATTGTGACTTATTTTCCTTTCCCATTTTCATTTCTTTGGATAGGTATTGATTTCAGTTTAAATAATTTATTGTATGTACCTTTTACTTGTTTATTGTCATATACCTACATTATTTATTTCAATTATGGCAGTAATCCACATGTTTAAAAATATACAAGATAGTGAGTATTTGCTTTTGTATTCCATATGGGTTCACTTCTCTTGTTAATTTAAGCCCCTGTCTGAATTTGCTATACATGTAAATCTATTTACCTTGCTTGTTTGTGTAGTGCTTTAACCTGCTATCACCATTTTTTATAGGAAAGCCATTACTACAATGTTGAAGTCTTTGGAGTAAATACAGTTTCTATAGTTACATATGATGACACTAGTTCAGATTCAGACTAGCCTGTGCATCTGTATGATCAGATTCAACACAACATTACAATATCAAACAGTGATTGGATTTAATCTACAGTTTCTACATCTGAGAAATTTGAATATATATGGATAATTTCACTCAACACTTGAACAGTATTTCGGCTATATACATGTAGCATCAGCTGATGTATTTAGACTTTGAATTCAATTCATTCACATTTTGCCAGCTGCATCCTAATAACATCATTCCCAGGTAAGAAGTCTCCATATGTAGGGAACGACACTTCTTCCTTTGTATTGACAGTAAAACACGTGTTCTAACCCTAATGCATTGTTAGGAGTGGAAATATTAATGATCAAAGTAATTCTTCAAATTTATAAATAAAAATAAATTAATCAAAAGGCTAACCATTATATCAGGTATTCCCTTATTCTATATGTTTTAACCCTTTTTCTAATATATACGTTTTCTGAAAACTGCAGCAGACGACTTTTGAAAACATTGTGAAAAAAGCAGAAATTGTTCTAAACGAGCAATTTTACTTTCATTTTTTTCTAGGAATTAAACCTTCTGCTGCAGATGTGTTGTACATGGTTTGAAAGGTATAAGAGCTAATTTATACTTTAAATTCTTAAAATGTACATGTAGTTAATATCTTTTAATTCATTATAAGCTATTTATTTAGCTCACCTGTTGTGATCACAGTGTGTACGTACGTCTGTCATGCATCGACACCGATTGCCCTATGAACACTACATTTGGCATCCAGTTTTCATGACTGTTTATCAGAATATCATCTCTATCAAATTGTTCCCAAGTTCAGAACTGAATCATGAGGGATCAAAAACTAGGTCACCAGGTGAAACTGAACGGTAATCTTGTGAACACTCTGAGGCTGTTTTTTTTATATATGAGCATATTGAAAACTTTATTAGAATAATTATCTTGAGGATAACTAGTCTTACTTCGAATATAGGTCATGTCCGGTCAAGAACTAGGTCTCTATGCCAAATTAAAGAAAAATCTTGGCAACTGTAGAGACAGCAGGTTTTGCTTCAGCGGCTTGACACTTTGTCGGAATTTTTGTCTTCAGGATATCTAGGCCAAGTGTAAAAAAGGGTCTAAAACTAGGTCACTACGCCCAATTAATGGAAAATCGTGTAAAAACTGTGGAAGCCGAAGTTTACTTTATTTCAGCATGTTGAAACTTTTTCATAATAGATGTCTTCATGATATATAATCTAAGTTTCATTGCAGGTCATATCCTGTCAAAAACTAGGTCACTAGGACAGTAGACTAAATTTGAGAAAAAACATTGTTTGCACTCTTGAGACTGCATAAGTTGTATAAGCAGTTTGACACTTTGTAACACTATTTGTCGTGACAATATCTAGACCAATTTCGAAAAATGGGTCATGTTGGTTCAAAATCTAGGTCACAAGTCAAATTGAAGGACAATCTGGTCAAGACTCTGAAAGGAATATTTTTAACTTGAGCTTTTTAAAATGTTGTCATAAGTAACTGTAATCCAAATTTAAATATGGGTCATGTTGAGTACAAAACAAACTTACTAGGCCGAATTCAAGAGATGTCTTGACAGCAAACTAAGTTATTGTGATATACTATGTGCTTTGCATATAACTCAGGGCAACGATCCAATTAATGTGGGTATTTTCCAATTAAGTTTTTTTTTTTAATTGTATTTTTTGGAAATTACAATACGTTTCGGTCAACATTTTGGACTATTTTGGCCTTTTTTAAAAATTCAAAATTTGGTTCTTTCAGAGGTGGCCTCCACGTGGCAAAGGTTGGGCATCATTACTCTTTTTAGATATTGATAGCTTACAATCTCAACAAAAAAAACTAAAAACAAAATTACACAGAGTTTTGCGTTCAAATTGTGGAACCAGGCGTCCCTGGGTTTGATCCGCTGCTGGGTTTTTTGTAATGGCTAGGTACATGTAATAGCCAAGTACTGGTTCATTTAACGAGATATGATGAATACGTGAACAGCTTCCGTGATATAACTGAAATGATGTTAAAGAAATTGATATAAAGTCCCTATAAAAAAAAACCATTGTATGCATTTAACTGATTAATTGGTATGTGACTAACTGCAAATATTCTTCAGGATCGAGCATGGATAATACAAAAGGCTCTGGTCATAAGGATTAAAGATCTCTTTGAACAAATGCAACTGAAGACATGGGAGAACTCTCCTGATTTGTAAGAGTAATTGAATGTAAGGTTTTAAATATGTTTCCTCTGTTGAATAGTATTATGTAATATCTTGTTCTGTTCTGGTTTGTGCTCGTTTTGAGGCTGTGCCGTTTCCATATTATGAGCTGAAATGCTGTTTCGCTATCGATATACGAAATAAGTTTAAACCAAATATTTGACAATTTCAGCGATATTTATGAATCAGTACTTGCTATCTATTGGTAAAAAATTGGCGATCGATATAAACCAGGATTATACTACCTTTGAAACATCTGTGACTAATTTGAGAAGGGTGTAGAGCCAGACCAGACCCCACAGATGCACTGGATGATCTGGTTGATCGGGATCTACACTGGTCTCAAGTACTGTCAACTGGTTTTCGAAGTGCAGAAATAGCCGAAATGGGCCTGCTTGATAATCAGTCAGAAAATCAAGATCACAAATGTATGTATCTATAGGTGTTCCAAAGGAGATGTGGTCATACAAACGAAAAAGGCAAACGCAAAGCTTACACAAAAATAGTTCTTATTTTATTATTTTTCAATTCTTTATTTATATTGACAAGTTCTAAATGGTTATGAAATAATGATACATGTGTATTTATAATATAATTTTTTCACAATCAATGTTATATTATTTAAGTTTATTAACAAAATAATTATGCACAAAAACATTTATCCTTATCAAAAATAGTAGTCCTATTTTACACTAGACTGCCACATCACAAATAATAAAAATCAATTTTCATAAAAATAAGTATGCCGCCCAATTATTAGACTTTACAGGGGTTATTTTTTCCCAGACTCAAAAACGTCATAACAGGTGAACCGTTATTACATTCTGAGAAATTTCTCCTTTCCCACAATGTATTCAACAAAAGTAATCCGCTGCAGATATGTCAACAGTCATCTGCATCAGGGAAAGGGGGTAAAACATTGCTTTTGACATTTCTTGTTATTTGACAAAAGATAATGTCATTTTACATGACCTGACATTGAAATGTATTCCAACCATTTCTGTGGATTATATAGCTCAGATATATAATAATCATACTGTTTTACAAAATGTATTCATTCAGAAATAATAGCAGTTCATCCCTTTCCCATACGCAGACAACATATAAAGACTTTGCAGCAGACAACATCTTGGCAAAAGGAGACTTTCTCTTTCAGCCAAATTGTTTTCAACTCTTTTTAATAATTTATACTTTCAACAAGAGTTGCTGCAAGATGCAGCAATTTGCGCGGGAACCAACATTTTTTGTTTTTCTTTAATATCTGCAAAATCGTCTGCTTCAGATTTGTTGTATGTGGGAATGAATGAATGAATGTATATTGTTTTATGGCGCATCGACAACTAAGGTCATTTAGCGCGCAATTAAATTTAATTATTCATGATCCCTGGGTAAACAAACCAGTACTAGGCTAGAAAATGTGCCTTGCCAAAGGGCACTCCACCATGACCGTAGTGCCGCGACTGGGGATCGAACCCGGGACACCCGGTTTCGAAATCCGCGACGCTAACCACTCGACCACAGCGGATTCCTTTGTATGTGGGAAAGGGTTAGTGTAAAATAAAGACCACCAGAACCAGAACAGGAAAAAAAAAGCGAGTCTTGTGGGTACCCCGTTGAAAGATTCACATGAAACCAGCAGGGCTAGACTTCTTGCTTTGCATCTGTGACTTTTCCAATGTATAGGGACTATAAAGGCTGTGTTGAGACTGTGCGTATCATCCCAAAGAGGTCTTTATTAACTCGGGAGTGAACAGGGTCCATAAAAGGGGTCTTTTTTCCCACTATACCTCTCTTATAACCCAATCAAAGCCTACGTTGGGAGTACTCAAAGAAAGCCTTACATGAAAAGAGATACTTTTCAATATAATTTGTTTTATCTGGAATGTCCTCATCTTCGTTTTAATCACAGAACGCTATGATATGTTTAACTTTGTATTGATATGTTACCAAGTCAAAAATAAAACAACAACATCAAGGCTTTATTTACTTAGGCACTATTTAACCCTTTCACACTCATATATATATTTACGCTTTCTGATGTCTCTGCAGCAGGCGGCTTTTGAAAACATTGAAAACACAGGAGAAATTGCTCAAACGGAGCTATTTCTTCATTTACAACATTATTTCTAACCTTTTTAAGTAATGTATACCTTTATTTAGAGATTTTCTGTGTCTATGTGCCTAGAACTTTTCAAAAACATCTGCTGCAGATTTGGTGTAAAAAACAACAACATTGTGGCAAAAGGAGTAACTTATTATAATGCACTGATGTTTCACCCCTTTTCAATAACTATTCATTTATTTACAGATAAAACCAGGCTATAACGATAATGCTTTGGTAAAGAATTCCTCTCATTTTTAAACCCTATCTACCTACTATCACTAAATTTACTTTATTACATACCTATCCAAATTTTGCATTGAAATTTAAGTGACATAAAATCAATATCAATTTTTAAAAAAATGATAACTAACACTGTGACGATAACACTTTTAGTTTTTTTATATCATCACTAGTGATGATATCATTTTTGCCGGAACTACTTTTTTTAGATTTGGAACATCTTTGGAATTTAAAGTGGGTTTAATACTAGGAATTTTAAAAAAGCTGAGACCGCATACTAGGAAAATTACGTCACGTCAGCGGTTTTGACGTCATAACGCTAGTCATTTGGCGCCAAATAGAAGCAGCAGTATTTGGTTACGTAACATTCATACGCCTAAGGCCAAGTCATTTTTTTTTTTAAATGTTTCTTTAAAATAAAGGGGAGATTTATTCCAGATATATAATAAATAGAATAACTAACTGCATGTTTTTGATATCGAATTTATGTCACTCGGGAACAAAGGGGTAATTTGGTGTAAAATCACTCAACCTACGGTTTCGTGATTTTAACCAAATTACCCCTTTTTTCCCCTTGTGACATAAATTCTATATCAAAAACATGCAGTTAGTTATTCTCTATTTATTATATCACTGTGTAAACACAATATCAAGAGGGTCATGCTGGCCCAATACAAGCTCATGTGAGCTAAAAAAAAAAAAAAAAGGTTAACAAATGGAATGTTTACGAATTATATGAGTACCAGATTTAACAATAAAGTGACTTTGACTGAATGAATGAAGCTTGTTTCTATGACTGCATAATAGTCTTCAAAGAAACATGACTGTGTCGACGGGCAACATGCTGCTTTAGTTGTTTTATGCCACTTTCAACACTTTTTCAGTTATAACTATAGAGGCATTTTCTAGGTAAGTAACCAGTTCTCTTGATATATGTATCCTGAAACCAGTAAGTCAGTTGTAATGCTTACCCCACAATCATGAGCACCAAGAACGGAAAATCATTACATGTACTTTCCTATTGACACATCAAAGTGACATTGACCTTTTCAAGTTCAATGATAACAGATTAAGATCAGCCGTAAGATGTTAATGCACCTTGTCATACAATGTATGTTGCCATAGTTACAATCATGCAGTTTGAATTCAATTTCTTTTTTTTTTAAATATCTTAATGAATTAAAGCAAGTTAATGGACTAACCATCTTGGTTACTGAACGACTTTTTTTCAATGGGTACTAGTTGAAACATTTCTGGCACATCACATTTGAAATAATGATATCTACACATAACAGAATGTATTGTGAAGTCATGCACCCTTTTTATTTACCAAAACAAACTTGATGAAAGTGTTCACAAGATTTGGATTGGTCTATAAATAGGGTAAATATTCAGGTGCATATAAGCATTTAATTAAATTAATTAATTCTTTAGTTTATTGTTCTTGTATACGATGAAGTAATATTAAGTAGATATATATATATATATATATTTCTATACAAAACACATTTCTGTACAAAAAAACATTTCTTTATGAACAAAAACTTTGATGTAAGTATACATATTACACATAAAAACAATTCTCTTTGATTAAACACAAAATATATTTCAATAACAATACTTTTGAGACCATGACGTAACATGTGAGCACAACGAGTCGGGCGATCTGTGCTCAACTTTTAATACAACCTCCCCCCCCCCCCCCCCACCCCCCAAGTTTAACCCTTCTCTACATACAGACACTGTCTGACGCCTCTGCAGCAGACACCTTTTAAAATCATTCTGGCAAGAGGGGAGATGGCTCATTATGAGCAATTTCACCACTTGCCACAAAGTTTTGAAATTTATCTAATAATTCAACTTTCATTTATGCAGATTTTACACGTTTCTTCCAATGTGCTTTCAAAGTAGTCTGCTGCATCCCATCCCCCAAAACAATAATATTGAACCCATACCGCAATATAAGAGCTAACCTATCATCATCGTTAACTCTTTCCCACATACAATCAATCTGCAGCATATGACATTGAAAACATCAACTCAAACAAACAAAGAACATCTGTGAAAGTTTAATTATTGGAAAGTGTTGAAAAGATTGTTTCAAAAGGGTAAAATTGTTAATTATTATGAAGTAAAACATTTAAAGATACATGTAACAGAATTGTAAGATCTGATATCAACATACTTATAGTTGCAAGTATTGTGTTTTCAAAGATTTGCCTGAAAATTTTATTTTTGCATTGCCAACTCCCATGTCAGACTTTAATTCACAAATAACATAGCAAGTCCCACCTCCTATGAATTGAAAATGTTCTACTTTTGCTTCAGTGCTTTTGACTCTATTTAATATATTAACTTGTAGAGTTAAGATAAATTGTCAATCTTTTAACCTAGATATGTTAGAAAATGTCTGCTGCAGGTTCGTTGTATGTCGGAAAGGGTTTAGCAAACAATATCACCTACCTGCGACATATTCTAAATCACTTATTTTTCAATTTATTTCACTTCTCAGTTTCAACATAATATCATTAAATATTGCCATCCTTTGACAAGATCTCTATTTCACAAGTCTGTGAATATATTCTAATCCACTTATTTCACTATTCTCTATTTCACAACCCCGTGCCGGGTACATTTACCGATATTCCATGACGAAAGAAGACTTATTTTGAAATAATGGTGGAAGGAAATATATCTCAAAATAAAGCTAACATAATAGAGGATATCTGTTTGAAATTTTGAAATTTTCTCTAAGATATCTTTTAATGATGTCAAAGTAGTGAAAATGCTCAAATTAGGCAAAGGTCATAAGTATGTACAAACGCTATCATCATATTCAAACACAATGAGCCTGTCAGTGGGACAAAATACAAGACGGCATTCCTGAACGATGAAGGTCCAGATCTGCCTGTAGATGTTCTCCGTCTTATTGGAATATACACAAGTTGACAGAAGCTTCTGTAAGTATATATTTATGTAAACAGTTAAGATCTTATTCCGACTGTAAAGATGCACAGACTGATCTTGATCTGAATTTGTTCACAAAAGCCTACGCCTACCTTTTTCCCATGGACAGGCTCAAAACGATTTTTTTCCTTACAAATTGTCTTTCATGCAATCAGATTCAAGTCTCTAATAATATCAAAATGTAACGAGAAAAACAAAAATCACATTTCATGTGTCAACTGCTATAATTAACCAGGTAACTCGGAGAAAATGGGTCTTTCCCCGATATATAATGTATATGACTTTTGATGTCTCTGTAGAAAGGATTTTTCCTAATTAAAATTAAAATTTCAAAAATACTGTGACAAAAGTAAAAATGGCTCATGATGAGCCGTTTCTCCTTTTGCCACAGTAGTCAACTCTTATTAATAAATATAGTTTGATATACAACTAGGGATTTTCCTTAGTTTTTGGCAACATGTTTTCAAGTCATCTGCTGCAGATTTGTTGTATGTTGGAAAGGGTAAATCTCACAGTTACCAAGATAGACTACCATGACAACTGGTTCTTGTGATACTGACCTTCTATAAAGCTAATTTTTCATCACTATTGCTATTTCTATGTGATATATATATATATAATACAGGCCTTTGATGGGCTTTAAATTCATTTAAAAACAGGAGGGCGATCATAGCCCTATATCGCTCACCTAATTTTATTTTTCACTTTAGCCATATAAGCCCCGCCACCTGGCGGCCATACTTTTCTACCAATCAACATAGCTTGAAGGAATCTGATAGAGGGTTACCCTAGGAATATTTCTACAAAGTTATCTGAAAATCGGCCGATGACTTTCGAAGAAGAAGATTTTTTAAGTGTTCACTCAAGCCATATTACGCAAAAAGCCTCGCCCCCCTGGCGGCCATGTTTTTCGACCAATCAACATGGCTTGAAGGAATCTGATAGTGGTTCACTTAAGGAACATTCTGAACCTTTATCTTGAAAAATACTGAGAGGGCGTTGACCTTCTCTAGGAGCGAATGTAATGGTAGAATTTCTGTTTTCAATATCTGCATCATCCAACAATGCGTCAATATTGCAAATGTAAAGGACATGTGACAAATAAATGAAGTTTTTATCGCGTTCACAAAGTCAATTATTGCCAATTTTAAAGGGCCATAATTCAGTTATGCATGACGGATCTGGCTGGTTTCCAAAAGGAAACCGAGCTCTCATATATACTAGCTACTGAATAGGTTTGGTAAAAATAGGATAATAAATGAAGACTGTATCGTGTTCACAAGAAATTGGGGACGGACGACGGTCAAACGGCGATCACAACAGCTCACCTTGTCACTACGTGACAGGTGAGCTAACAAAACACCATTTATACATGAATAGGTAACGTCGAAAGAAACCTCTGCAATCAGTAAAGGTGATGGTCAGCTTGGCGCCTATGGTCATCGTCAGAACTCTGCAACCACCAAAGCTCCAGTTCTGCCTGCACCTCATTTTCAACACTCTGCCATTTCCAAAGGTACACGCTGTGCGCCACTGTTCATCATCAGAACTGCAAAAGTTCGAGTGACCCTGAGAGCCTCTTTTTATCGTCAGAACATTTCAAGTGAACCTCTTTGAGCCAATTACAGTGATCCTTGCCTAGTTAAAGCTTCTAAGGAGGAATTATGAGAAAAATCCAACTCAATAAATATACAGTGTGTTCCCTAATAATTATGGGAGGTTGATTTTTGTGTGACGTTGATTAAATATAAAGAACCTATATCACAAAATGTTTGAACAGTTATTATATACACCTAATTTGCATATTCATGTATGTAAATTAGTTAAAGTACCTATACAGCATCTGACACAATATCTCTATTCAACGTCTGAACACTGGCACAAATGGGTCATATGATTTACATGACTACATTCTGGTTTCCCATGAATCAAAATCCTGGTCGTACAAAGTTTTTGTGTTCTCATAGAAATATAATATAGCTCTGTTGGTTGAACCATTGGATGGTGGCCAGTCGTTAAAATTGATCAGAGTCTGAAAAAATAGAAAGATACATTTAAATTTAAAGATTCTGCTGATAAAGGTCTTTGGAACAAACCTGCGTATAAAGACCACTCATTGGAAGCCATCAATCTGTTCACAGGTGGTCTTTATTTGCAGGGTCATTGATACAGAAAATGAGTTATTGGGAAACTAAACATATGGTCGTAATGCTAGCCCCGCAACCCTGAGCGCTAAGGAGGGCAGCCATTAATACCCTTTTTAAGTATTTGCTATAGACAGGTGCTGTTCTAAGGTGGACTTTAGCACAGGTGCGACTGTACTGATCTGATATGAATGACAAAGATTTATCTAAATTAGATTTGGATATTTAACCGTTTATGTTTCAAGATTTGGGTTTTCTTTCAAAGCTTTCAATGTTTTCAACTCTATTTCAGTGTGTGTATAATTCATAATTGACATATCTTACTTAATCTGCAGTAGACAAATATTATACTTGCTTTTCTCCAACAGTTAAAAAGACTTATACGTTTTTTTAATGGAAATTATTGTACAGAAATAAATCCATTTGCTGATATGTAAACCCTTTCCCACATGCAGAGGTACTTTGAGATCTATACAATAATGTTTATAAGATTGAAAGTGTTAAATCACTTCCTATAATGCATTTATAGCATTGAGTGTTAAAATTCTTCATATTAATCTAAAAGGCAATTCAAAATCTACATATTAGTCTAAAAGGCAATTCAAAATCTACATGTTAGTCTAAAAGGCAATTCAGTATCATCATATTAATCTCAAGTGCAATTCAGTAAATTCCTATTAATTTAAAAGGTAATTCAGTAAATTCATATTAATCTAAAAGGCAATTCAGTATCTTCATAGTAATCTTAAAGGCATTTAAGTATCTTCATATTAATCTAAAAGGCAATTCAGTATCATCATATTAATCTAAAAGGCAATTCAGTATCTTCATAGTAATCTTAAAGGCATTTAAGTATCTTCATATTAATCTAAAAGGCAATTCAGTATCATCATATTAATCTAAAAGGCAATTCAGTATCTTCATAGTAATCTTAAAGGCATTTAAGTATCTTCATATTTATCTAAAAGGCAATTCAGTATCTTCATATTAATCTAAAAGGCAATTCCGTAAGTGCTGCCTATTTAAAGTAAAACACGTAAACATGTTAGTAAATGAAAATTATACAACATACTTTGGCCAATAAGATCGATTTTTAAAATGTATTGACTAGACAATGATATTGTTAAATTAGAGTTGTTTGCATGACCTCTAAGTATTCGGAATGCGTTTAGCTGTCATGACATAAAGAAAATGATAAATAAATGAGCTCCATTTAATATATATCCAAAATGGAAGCCCCCATCGGCGAATTTTGACCATTTCAGGAAGATTCATAGGTTATTGAAAAAAACTATATATGAGCGAACAATTTGATTGATTGGTGTTTAACGCTGGATTCCACAATCAATTGTTAAGTTATATCATGGCATTTCCTGGGTAAGTTACCAGTACTATTGTTCCATTTATCCGGACACCAGCCAGTCAGTCGTAATGCTAACCCCGCAACCCTGAGCGCCAAGGAGGACAGCCACTACTAACATTTTTAAATATGAGCGAACAAACCAATATATAGATATTTCGGTGTTTTCGTATTACATTTAATAAAGTACATGTACCAAAGTAACCATTACTCTAAAGTTACAACATTAATTTTAACCATACCCAAGGTGCACAATTAAAATACAGGCATTGTGACAGGCTTATTCACTGACTAACTAACGGAGAAAAAAAGTATATCGAAATAAACCCCCGTTTACCTAATGCTGGCATAAAAAACAACAAAAGAAGATAAACAACTTAAATACATTTAAAATTATCTACAGCAGACAATACTTGAAAACATTGTAGTAAAAAGGAAAATCACTCATAATAAGCTATGTCTTATTAAGCCACAATATTTTCAAAGCCTTTTCAATAATTTAATTTTCTTCTTAGACATGTTCCATGTTTTCAAAGCCATCTGCTGCAGATACATTTTATGGGGGAAAGGTTTAGATACAGTAGGGGATACCTGGATGCGAATTATGAAGAAAACACCAAACAAAAATAATGACATAGATACTTCCAACTTAAAGAGACCATAAACACAACATGCTAATAGTTTAAAACTCGAAAAGCTTACCTAGTTCGGCAAGTCTACAGATGTTCAAGAAGAAATTGATTTAGTAACCATACTACATTGTATTCGTTTCCTCAAATGCAACCTACTAATGTTCTCGAAACGAGCAATTTCGCCTTTTGCCAAAATGTTTTCCACTCTTAGTCATAGGTTATCAACCCAATTATAGATATTTTCTTTTTTTTGACAAAATATGTTCAAAGTCTTCTGCTGCAGAATTGTTGTATGCAGGAAAGAGTTAACTCACATTAGGTTTTAAAATGTGTGTAGGTGATGGAGAGAGAGAGAAATAGAGAGAGAAAAGAAAACTGTGGACATAAATACAGCCCAAAGTGGTGCAAAATGTTAAATCAAAAGGCTAGTATTAAGGCAGTAAACTGTTACTAAAGGCACAATCTCATTGAAATCGGACCAAAGTACTTTGCAGTGCGAAGACTGGATCTGACAACACCGCATAAAAGGTCGCATGTATATACTCTTCAGTTCGTTCTCATTCTTCTGACCAATAAAATCACAAGATACAACCAATGCTTGGTTCGGTTATCAAATTGGTTACTAAACAATTGCAAAACCCAGCCATCACCACTTCTCTATCTCGTTTAGTTAGCCCTTTTCCACTTTCAGACGCATTCTGACGCATTTGCAGCAGACGACTTTTAAAACATCACAACCAAAGGAGATATTGCTCAAAACGAGCAATTTCCCCTTTTGCCACAATGTTTTCAACTCTATTTAATAATTAAACTCTCAATTATGTAGATATTTCACATTTTTGCCAATATGTTTTCTTAGCCGTCTGCTGCAAGATTGTTGGGCAAGGGTTAAATGGGTTATCTCCCCTGTTGATACCTAACAATTTTGTAGGCGACAATTTGATTGGCTGACACAAAAGTCAATCCAAAACGACCTGTTATAAAGGCTACTGCAGCGAAGTCTAGGTCTGTTTTAAATGAGATTGATTAAGCCTTTACACTGTTAATTTGAGGCACTATCAACTTGGAAGAAGATTGGTTAGTCAAACTTTTGGGGGAAAAACAATTACTATGTATATCACAACTACAGATCTATTTGCCAAGGTTTTCTATTGTTTTCTTCAGATAGTTTATACTCCGAAGACTGCCTTTATAAGATAAAGTTACATTGCTTTAAACATTGTAAGGAAAAAAAAAAGAAGAAATCTTCTTATTCATTTCCTACAATGTTTATACTATCTGAAAAATATAACTTTAGTTATTCAGACATTACGAGTCTCCTCCTGCAGTGTCTTCAACGTTCTGCTGTAGGGAGGAAGTGTTAGTTAAAGTCACTATAGTATTAATAATAACACAAACATTAGGAGGACAACAAAATCATTGTCTCACAGCAGTGTGGGTTACTTACTGAATACTTTAGAAGGTAAGCTCTTTCGGGAACATTATATCCCTATTCCGTCTAGAAAAAGAGTTTTTTATATAGTGTTACAACAAATAAACATCACAAGAGACAATCCGCAAAAAGCCCACCTTAGGGCATATGTAACTAGCAAAGGTCCAGATCGATCTGCAAAGTCTGATTAGGATCTTCCCTGTTGGGTCCTATAGCATCCTTGAAGTGCCTTCATAGAAAGCTGGCTTATGATCAAAGGCATAGAACTATGTAAACATTCTCTGTGCTCAGAAGTGAAAGCGATTGTGCAATAAAACTTTTGATTGGTCAATTTTGAAAATAGAATTGCTTTTGACAAGAAAACAAGACCTTTGATTTGTTAATTTCGAGATGAATGTCTTTAAAAGTTGAAAAAACTACCACTAACAAAGCCTTCAAAGGTGGGTTTTCGGATGGGTCTGCCCATAGTATGGTGAATGCTTATTGATGGTACAATGTCCTACAATGAAAATGGTAATTCATTTTGAAATATGAATAATTTAACAATTTTCCACTGTGTTATTTATATATATATATATGCATAGCAGTATGTATAGCCCGACACAATTAACCTGGTCCTATAGCCTGACCCTTTGGCAAAGATTGATATAACATTCAAGCATACATGAATTTCATCAATCTTCACCCTTTCCCACAGATAACAAATCTACAGCAGTCAACTTTGAACAAATCTAGGCAAGTGTATAGAAAACCTCCATAAATGAAAGTGTGCATATAGAATAGAGCGAAAAGCATTGTGGCAAAACAGCAATGATATACAGCAGACAACTTTTCAAAATAGTGCGCCAAAATGAGTAATTGCTCATGATGGACAATTTATCCTTTTGCCACAATATTTTCAACTAAATTCAATAAATGTACTTTCCGTAATAGAGATTTTCGATATCTTTGCCTTTAAGTTGTCGGCTACAGGTTTGTTGTATGCTGGAAAGGGTAAATATATATATCATATCAGAAAGGTCAATGCCAGGTTAACTTTGTCAGGTGATATGTAAAATGAAGTATTTTGGCGCCAGAACTATAACCATCATAAGCATACACCATATGATATAACAATAACCCTGGATGTTCAAATATCAACACCAACAACATACAGCGCTTTGGATCTCTGGTGCCCAGTATTCGCCACTCTCTTAATTTGCTTAAATGGTGTTTTACGTCTATTTTCGTTACATAATGGTGTTTCCTGGGTGAATTACCAGTAGTGGCATTATCATTTATATGGATGCTTCAGTCCTAATGCTATTCTACAACCCTTAGCCCAAAAGGAGGGAAGAAATTTCTACCCTTTTGAAAGTTTTTGCAATGTCTTAATTGCAAGAGTGAAAATCACATAGTAAATGATAAAGAATTTAATTTACTACATGTTGATTTGGAGAAAATATTTATTCTATGATTATAGATACAATGAAAAGATTTCATGAAAGATAAAAGACTTTGTGCTTCTGAAGCCATATATTATAATTATTAGGCATACAATTAAGTCCACATTATTTGTCATTGAATTTCTTGACAAATGTCCAATTTGCTATACGTAGTTTGGTGTCTCCATTTGAACAATAAAGGTAAATGTTAAAATTGTAATATATAATTATAGAGCCATTTCAAGCAAAATGCCGGATTGCTAAAGCACATGATAACTATTACCAATTACAAGATGTCATTTTAGATCTCTACAAACTAGAAAACATTGAAATTATAGCTAGAATTGATGTATGCATTGACCTTTAAAAGTCTTATGCTGGACAGAATGTGTGCCCAGCTAGGGTTTGATCGCACAATCCAAGAAATTAAAAGTCTGCGTCATTACCAACTAAGCTACCAGGGCTTGGTTGAAAAAGCACATCAAGTAATTGGTAATACAAAGTGCAAGAAGGTAAATGGTATTCATCGTTTGACGAGGCCTGATTTTGCGTGACATGGCTGGTAAACGTTGAGTACAACAAGTGGAGCTATCCATGGTGCTTTACTGTTGAATACTTACTATGTAACATTTTATATTTAAACATTGATCACATGACCTCACGCGATCATAGCACCGTTATTTTGTTCTGGTAAAATAAAATAAGAATACAGACATGTCAGATGGTTTAGAGACGTATAAATACGGACATTCGAAACGACGAAATATAATGCTTAAATCTCGTGAATACTGCAAGAGTTTCGCTCCTAATCATGAAAACATTTTGAAATCAATAACAAGCATCTGAATGAAGGAATGCGGTTTTAAGGCCCGTCAACAACTAAGGTCATTTTGGGCGCTTAATACTTAACTAACTGAAAATGATGAAATAATTAATTATGCAATTAATAACAAGCATCTGAATACCATGCATCTGAAAACTGTTTGCATTGTAATTATTAATCAATATGGCAAAGCACAAAACACTTTAATATGACAGGTGCTTCCTTTATACAATTTTGTTTTTATCAGTTATTTCAAACTTATAAAAGAAAAGGCCATTCAATATTAGTCAGACATCTGACTCTTGATACTTATGAAAACAGTGAAGATCCATATCAGTCTGCGTCTTCAATTTTCAGTAACCAATTCCCACTTGCAGACAAATTTGACACATCCGCAACAGACAACTTTTAAAAACATGGTGGTAAAAGGAGAAAAGAGCAATTTCTCCATTTGCCGCATTGTTTTCAAAAGTCGTCTGCTGCAGATGCATCGAAATGCTTCTGCAAGTAGGAAATGGTAAAAGATTACCTTTTTTTTATGTGGTACATATTATATTATGTTATTTCCTAGCATTTTGGTAAACTACACCAAATTTATAAAACATCATCATCAGAGGACTAGATAAAAGGGAGTGAACAGGTCTTTTCTCCACAATATTTCTCTTATTACTCAACCAAATCCTATGTTGTGGGTACTCAAAAGAATCGTCTCACTGAGACGATTCTTTTGAGTACCCACAATATAGGGTGGTAATGTCAAATATGGATTTTAGAACATGAAAAATGCCCCTTAACTAGAGCTCTGTCATCATACTAGCAAGCAAACTACAGAACGATCACTCTAGAAAAGATCGTTTGATGGAAAATAGTCAATCCTTGCATGATGTTTACTCTTTCCCACTTACGGACTAATACATAGAAGACCACTTTTGAAATCATTGAGGCAAAGGGAGAAATTGCTCTTTATGAGCAATTTCTCCTTTTGCCATTCTGTTTTCAAAAGTCCTAAGCTGCAGATGCATCAAAACGAGTCTGCAAGTGAGAAAGGAAGGGTTGAGTGTGCCATACTTACTGGATCAACACTCGACGTAGCCATTGCACCTTCCGAAACATCGCCATTGCCTGCCCGCACATCTCTATCGGTTAAATTATAATACTGTACGGGCTCTTTTACTTCCCCCGTCTGGGCGTTGCCCTCGTCTAGTATATCTAATTTGTTATCGTAAGCATATTCTGGTTGACTATTATTACCCTGAAACAGAAGAGTGGTTGAGATTGATTGGTTTTGGTTTAAAGTCGTTTTCAACAATGTTTCAGTCCATATCACAGCAGCCATGGGCTTCCTGGCTTTCCTACACCAGTACTCAACACAAAATCTTTCCAAGTATTTGGCTGCTTTTCAACATAGGCTCAGCTCAGCCCATTAGTAGAAGACAAATGAAACTTGTTGCATTGATTTTTGCCAAACACTGGAAAGAATATTGGGTTCAAATTCACAAGTCGAAACAGAAAAAAGGGTAATGAAAGCTACGAGTCGCTATAAATCAAGTCATCGACTGATGTTTCTTTTGCTTTTACCTAAAGAATTAATAGAAATTGTTGACCCTTTCCCACATACAACAAATCTGCAGGCAGACGACTTTGTAAACATTTTCGTAAAATTATGGAACCTTTCTATAGGAGAAAACTGATGAAAACATTGTGTCAAAGCAAAAATTGCCGCTTCAGATGCATCATAATGCTCTGCAATAGGTATATTATTGAATTAAATTAACGCTTTCCCTCATATAGACGCTTTCTGACGCCTCTGCAGCAGATGGCTTTTTAAAAATATAGTGACAAAAGAAGAATTTCTCCTTTTGGCACAATGTTTTCCACTTTTAGTCATAGGTTATCCATTCAATTATAGAGATTTTCTACTTTTTGACAAAATATGTTCAAAGTTGTCAAAGATTGCAGAATTGTCCTATGAGGGAAAGGGTTATTGTTTTCAAATCAGTCTGATTCTTAGTAACAACCACAACCTTTTTTCAAATTCAATACGAGTATTTGAAATACAATGTTTAACAAGGGCAGAGTGAAGTCATGATTATGAACATGTATGTTACCCGTAACAATTCACTGTCATGTTACCAGTGTGTCATTCATGTGAAATATTCATTAGACATTGATTTGATTGCAAGGTGTTTTATGCCGCTTTAAAAAAAACATAATCCTGAGCTCCGTGGAGAGAAAGCCATTACTACCACTTTTAAAGTGTTTTTTAGTAGGACCAGGTTTGGCATTGACCCACCACTCCCAGCACCCTAAGTGGACGGTCTACCAGGCTAATGCAGCTCATGAATATTCATTGAGAATAAAATATTACCCATGATCTTCTATATCCTATATCATCCGGATCCTCGGAAAGAGCGTATTTGTGAGTCACATGACGTCTTCGACACTGAAATAGAAAATATATATGAGCCGTCCCGCAAGAAAACCTCCAATTTACAACCACCTGTGAACAAAGACCATATTGTTCTCTTCCCATTGGTGGTCATTAAACAGGTTGGACTGTATATGTATCAGGTCGCACGTATTGTATAGTAATACAACTTTGTTTCGTATTTAGCATTTGGCGGCTCAATTTAGAAAAACAGAACACTCATTGCAGGAAGGTAGCTGGTTGCAAAAAAATCCAGGAAAATCACTTAAGGTGAACTGGCAACTGAAATACTTTGAAATGGCGTTATGCTCCAATAAATTGGTTGATCTAATATGAAAGAGAAAATAAATGTGGGAAGGTAGCCTTAGGAAGCCTATTACCTGGGATGGATGCTGTGTGGAATACTGCAAAAATACCAGGAAAAATATTTTACTTGAAATTGCAACGAAGATATAACTGAAATATTTTTGAAAATGTCTTAAAACTCCAAATAAATTGGTCCATCTAATTTTAAAAAAACTTTAAAAAAACATTAGGTGAACCAGCAACAAAGAAATAACTGAAAAACTGTTGAAAACAAGGTTACACTCGGATAATAAATTGGCCTGGCTAATGAATGAGAGACTTACCAGTACACACAACATGCACAATAAGAAGACGAGGACAGCCCCTCCACATGCTATCACAGCTATTCCCCAGTTAGGCAGTTTATCTGATGATTCTGTTGTTGTTGACATTGAGGGTGTTGTAGTAGCGGCTTGTGTAGTTGTTGGTGCTTGGGTAGTTGTTGGGGCTTGGGTGGTTGTTTGGGCTTGAGTGGTTGTTGGAGCTTGGGTAGTTGTTGGTGCCTTGGTCGTTGTGGGTGCCTGGGTAGTTGTGGGTGCCTGTGTAGTTGTAGGATTGACTTCAACAACTAAAAAAGAAGAAAGTTATCTAATCATTAGGCCAGCAAAAACAATTCAATGTACTAGATTAAAAGTTCTTATGTGTTCCAAGGTGCACGTGCAATAACAATTATTTTGAGCGGAAGACAAAGCTAACTTGACCTAATACACGACGCCACTTACAACACTGTACCATCTTTCCTCCTCTGTAGTGTAGTTATAAAAGATTTTGACTTTTAACTTTTCCCACATACATAACATCTACAGCAGACGACTTTGTAAAAAACTGGTTAAAAATATGGTAAACCTCTATAAATGAAAGTTTAATCATTGAATGGCAAAAGGAGAAATTGCTAATTATCTCTTTTTTTGCCACAAGGTATTCAAAAGTCGTCTTTGAAGAGGGGTCAGAAAGGATCTGTATAGTGGAAAAATGTTCTTCCATGGTCAAGATCTTTACTTTAAATGTTAATGTTTTAGTCCATTGGTATGCAAGGTTGCAATGAATTTGTACCAATGGGGTTTTAAGCCGTTTTCGACATTATATCATGGCAACATTTCCCTTATTGATCATCCCTGGATAAACAAACCAGTACTAGGCTAGGAAATGTGCCTTGTCCAGAGGCACTTCACCCGGACCACCACAACTGGGCAATGAAAGCATTGTAACTAATTCAATTGTATAGGAATAAACTTACAAAAACAGGACAAGTAATTTACCCAGTAAATGGCGATACATAAGAAATACTGTTCTAATTAACCCTTTCCCTCATATAGACAGATTCTTACCCCTCTGCAGCAGACAGCTTTTTGAAAACATAGTGATAAAAGAAGAAATTGCACAAAACAAGCAATTTCTCCTTTTGCCACAATGTTTTCCACTTTTAGTCATATGTTATCCATTCAATTATAGAGATTTTCTATTTTTTGATAAAATATGTTCAAAGTCGTCTGCTGCAGAATTGTCGTATGTGGGAAAGGGTTAACCTCTTACAGTGCCAATGGCAGTACATGTATTGAGGTTATTGCAAACAATACAGATTCAGTTGAGTCCACCACCTGAAACTAGAACTATCACTGAAGATGATAAATACCCCCTAAACAGCACCTTGACCTACACCATAACTTAATAAGTAAAAGGGCCATAACTCTGTAAAATAACATGCGATTCTAACCCCTTTAGAATATGCACATCTCTTCTTCGTATAGAAGCTTCAGGTAAAATATTATTGAATTCCACCCAGTCGTTTGTAAGAAATAGGCTGGACAAAATATGGCTTCCGGCCGGCCGACTGACAAACAGACAGACAGATTGCCTGACACAGTGACTCCTATATAACCCCTCTTCTTCGAGGGGGGTATAATAAGCATCGTTTACCTTCTAATTACCAATATATTCCTTCTTACATGAACTATGGATTCTCCTGATTTTGAACATGAATGAGTCTATTTATGGAAATTTGACGGTGAAAAGTCTTTAAACCATTCAAACATCACCTACAAATGCCCATGTCCATGACTGGGCAATGAAAGCATTAAAACTGATTCCTTGGTTTAAGAATAAACTCACAAACAGGAATAGTAATTTACCCAGTGAACGGTGATATATAAGAAGTACTGTTTACTTACCCTCATTAGTAATGGTGCCCGGGTCGACAACGAAACCAAAGTTTGAGTCATTCACCACGTCGGTTACGGTTTGATCAATAACAGTAGTGTTGACGGGGTCCAGCGGGTCATCTTTAAACTCAAAGACGTATCCTACATCAATACTTCCGTTCCTGGAAAAAAGAGAGAGAAAATATTAAACTACAGAGGTCCACATAAGAAGGGGTAAACAGCTCTTTTCCCACAATATCTTACTTATTATCCAACCTAACCCTATGATGTGGGTACTCAATGAGACAATTCTTTTAAGTACCCAATCATATGGATATATACTGTCTAATAAAGATGTTAGAACATGCAAAACACCCCTTATCTAGAGCTATTTCCCACATAAAGACGCTTTCCGATACCCCTGCAGCAGTGACTTTTGCAAACATTGTGACAAAAGGTGAGATTGCTCAAAGTGAGCAATTACTGCATTTGACACAAGTCTGTTTGTTAGATTTATTGGAGATTAATGATGTTTTTCAACATTATTTCAGTAATATCTCGGTGACAGTTTCATGATCCCTGTCTAAAAAACCACGGCTGATTTCTCTAAATGTCACAAGGTTTTAATTACTATTTAATAATCAATACTCTCATTTATGGAAATCTTTCACATTTTTTGCAAGATGTTTTCAAATTCACCTGCAGCAGATTTGTTGTATGTGGGAAAGGGTTAATCGGTTCCCATGTGCAGATAACATCGACATTCCAATAAAATTAATGAGTAGCAAAATGAAATACTGCACTCAAAAATAATTGATTTGGTTTTAACACCATTTTCAACAATTGTTCAGTTATATGACAGCAGCTAAGCCAAATTCCCAAGTGTTTGTTGGCTTTCTAAACCAGTATACTCAGCACAATTTTATTTAAGCAGCTGGCTGCTTTTCCACATAGACTGTTGGCCCAATGCTTGAAGATGTATGACTCCTGTCACATTTATTTATTGTCAAATGCCAGAAATAATGTTTGCTGAGCTTGGGTTCGGACTCACAACCCCTGAATTGACTACCAACTGAGCTACTCGGGATCAGCCATTGCAAAAAAACAAGTATACATACTTGAATGTCATTGATTTAATCCTTAGGAATTTGTCACTCAATGATCCCGAGTTGAAACCTTGAGTTAGCTGAATGTAGAAACATAAAAATTATAAATATTTCATTTAGAAAAGAGAGTTTGTTTGTTTGTTTGGAGTTTAACGCCGCTTTCAACAGCTTTGGTCATATCACGGCGGTCAGTGCACCTACCCATGTCTTCCTGGCTTTCCCACACCAGTACTTACACAACATTCTTTCGAAGCCACTGACTACTTTCTCACATAGATCAGAGGTGAGAGGCAATGGAAAACATCGCCCGAAAGAATGTCGCCGCAACCGGGTATCGAACCCGTGACCTCTAGATCACGAGTCAGATACACTACCAATTGAGCTACATACGGTTATATATTATACGGTTATATATGTACAGTTGACTACACACCCGAACAGTTTTAGCTGGATATTTCTAGAATTTGGTATGGACATGTCTAAATGCAAAGCTGGACAAGTCTGTTAATAAAATGCTGGATTGAAGGGGTAGAAGTGAGCAAAAAATGTGGGAAAAGATAGTGGGTAAAGAATGTGGGCGAAGAATGTAGACGAAAAATGTGGGCAAAGAAAATGGGCAAAAAATGTAGGCCAAAATGTGAGCAAATAATGCGGGCAAAGGATGAGGGCAAAAAATGAGGGCGAAACATGTAAGCAAAGACAGTGCACATAGAATCTCATTCCTCTGTGGGTTATTCACTACTAGCTGGAGAAACACGTGAATCGCTAGATGTTAATTTTCATACCAGGGCGGATATTCAAAAGTGTCGCCTTTCTTATCACGTTAGTCAATTTTCTGATTTAATCTTACAAGTCCTTTTTTCTTCAGGCATTTGTACATTCTTAAAGGAACAGACAGTTTAGCTGAAACAAGCCCGTCGTGCAAAGAACCTGACAGCATTATTTATACTGACATAGTTGGGTTGATGCATATCAAAGAAGTTATGCACATACCAGAGCATCGCTATATGTATGTCCCTTTCCTTGTTTAACATTTTCTCCCGAGATATCACCGCATTATGAGAGCCGTGAACGCATATTCCAATGAAGTCATATCATGTTGAAGTGACGTACCATTCAGGGATGGGTTCAATTACTTAAAATGTAATTACTTATCTTATCAATTTCCTTCAATTAATTTCAATTACAATTATATTGTTTTTCACAGATGAAATTTAATAATTTCAATTACTTTTATAAAGTAATAAATTACAGCTCAATTAGTTTGAATATATTTTGTTTTCAAACGCAGTTCCAAACATAAATCACAGTAGGCCTATAAGATAAGATAAGATAAGATAAGAAATTGTTTATTAAAGTGACATGTGTGAAACATATTATGATTAACAGTATTATATAAAAAACAAAAATGATCACACCCGGCCCTTTGGGCCTATAAGTCACCTATATGTGTATACGTATATACATATTTACATATAATGAGATAAAGTCATAACACATCATATTATTTATAATCCACAATCGCTAAGTTTAATATCAGATGTTTTCAGAGAAACTTGCTGAATGTAGACACTTTGAAAACGTCGTAATCAAATGAGGCATGACGTGTTTTCGCAAGACAGGTTTCTATTTCAGAGTCTAATACAGGTAAACACCAATCAGATTAGTTATGATACATGGCTGATCTTCTCTTTCGATAACCCTTTACAATAAATTTAGCGCATTTTCGAGGATGATTGTTCATAAGGTATCTCATTTTATGATGATCCCTTAACTGGTTAAATGTAGCATCATTGAATTGGTCTTCAAATATTTCTAAACGAATATGTTTATAAAATTCACAGTTTATTAGAAAATGAGTTTCATCTTCAACTGAATCTGTTTCGCACATATTACAAAGTCGTTCCTCGGGGTGCTCTCCAATATATCGCCCTGTCTCGATTCTAAGGGGGAGAATCCCACACCTAAATTGGGCTAGCATTGAACGCTCACATTTTGTCAGATTAAACATAACATAACTCTCAGTTATGAATTCGGTCTTAAACTTGATGTATGTTCTTAGTTTCGGGACATTTTGCACACTATCTACCCATACGCTACTATAATAAAGGTGTATTTTATCTTTTACTGTTTTCATGTTTATTGTGGTTTTATTGTCGTAGAAGGTTATTAAGTCAAGTTTGTTTAGCACATCTTTTAATTCACTGCACCAATTATTACGACACAGTCTATAGTCCCTATTAAATATAACCTTTGTGAGTCTGTTCTCATCGAATTTTATCAATCTGTTCCAGTATCGAATCAGGCTTATCCATCGTCTGTAAATACTAGGGATCCATCCTATATCCCCGTGTATAGCCAACAGCGGTGCAAACCTATGTACCCCCAGAAAGTATCGAATGGCCCTATGTTGTATGTTGTCTATTGCCTGATACCTACGATATCCCCAAACCCCAGAACAATAGTCTAAAATTGGAGCTACTCCTGATTCATACAGTTTTTCAAATGTCTTAAGCCCGGTGTCTTTTAAAGGATGTATCCGAGAGATTATCATACCTAGTGCACGACCGGCGCCTTTGGAAAGTATAATCGAGTTTGTATTAAAATCACCTTTATAATGGAATGTAACACCTAAATACTTATATGTCTCGACGTTGAGTAAGACATTTTCACCAATTGTAAATGTATGTTCGGTTTGTGTTGTTCTTCCTTTCCTGAAATGCATGCATTTGGACTTATCAGTGTTAATCAATACACGCCAACGTTTACACCAGTTATGAAGTACGTCCAACATTTTCTGCAGGTTATCCTCGGTTTTTGCAAACGTATATATACGAACATGAAGATTTAAAGAGATTTACAAAATTAAGAGGCTTATATACAGTTCATGCTTCATCATTGTGGTTGCAAGTTTTATCAATCTGTATTTTTATGAATTATGAAATCCTCACACTCACTTTAACTCATGCTGGTCTTTGTTGAATAAGTTTAAAATCGCATTAATTGTTAAGGGCAGAACTGAACACTTACTAAAATTTGTATATACAATAGTTGTCAATTTGTGTACATCTTTACCAAATTAGCCTCGCTGGCCATCTATTAGACATTAATATGCTGTATAAATGTTTTGAGAAGTAACACTTATTGTCACTATCAAAACATGTGAAAAGATGTAATTGAAATGAAATTGATATGTAATTGAAATGTAATTGAAATGCAATTGAAAAGTAATTGGAGTGACTGGTATTTTCAAAGAAAAGTATTGAAATACATTCAATTACTTGTAATTGAAAATAACGTCATTTAAAAGTATATTCATTTACAATTAATAACAATAACTGATACCAATTGCTCCATTACTGGTATCAGTATCATATGAGCGACCCACTCTGAACTCTGTGTAAGAATGTCGCGCAGACTAACTCGCACAGACATTTTCCGCATCCAGTGAATTTTATGTTTCAGGAATCTTTACTTTATACCTCTATCCCCCTGAGGCGGAATGTGTCGGCCCGGATTAGCCTGCGCGGATTGTGAAGGCTGATCTGATATTCCTTATCCTGCTTCAATTTAATTCAATTTATTTCATTCAAGTATTAAGGCCTCTGGCCCATATACATTAAGATTTACAAATAATACAAAAAGAATGACACAATTTGAATGAGTTAAATTACAGAAACAGTTTTGTTGAAAGATATTTCTAAATATTGAAATAGGAAATTGATTAGTAACATACACGTTACATGTATCTATACAGTGCTTGATATCATTCGGGCAAAAGATGGTTTTATACATTCGATACCCTCAGATTAAATTATGTTAAGTTGATCAAATTTAAAAAAATGTATTTAAGAAGTCTACCATATTTTTTTTACAGCATAAATATGTAAAGGGAATTCTTGCAACTGGTAAAATCATCTTTGACTAATTATATTAAGATCTTACACATTGTATAGACTATCCTCGGATACGGATTGATACGTGAGAAGCGAGCAATGTAGTTTATACTCGTTCTGACCGGCCTTCAGCTGTGTTTATTTTACCGGGTTTTTACAATGTTTTAAAAATGATGTCAGTTATATCACGGCGACAATTCACTTAATCATGCTCCCTGAGTAAACAAACCAGTACTAGGCTAGGTAATATGCCTTGTCCAAGAACAATCCCCAGTGACCTAAGCGGTGCGACTGAGGATCTAACTTCGGCCACAGCGGATTCCTCCGGCCTCCATTGATTTAAGCTGCGTATAGCTTGATAAGGGTTGATTGAATGATTGATTTGCGTTTAACGCCGTTTTTATCTCTATTGTGCTATGCACATTAAACTGCCTCGATGGTGTAATGGTAGAACTTCCACCACTAGATATTGGTGGGATTACGTCTTTGGTCCTCAGCCAGGTCATACCAAATAACTTCAACAAAATGGTAGTAGCTTTTTTTTCCCTCCTTAGCGCTAATGATAATGTAGGTAAGGATAAATGGATCAGTAGTACTTATAACTTATCCAGGAAACTTCGTAATATAACTGAAAGAATGTTGAACGAAATTCAACTTTCCCTTATTTACGTCACTACCGGTGATTATAGAAACATATTATGAGTATTCAGCTCTATTTGTATATGTTGATTGAGCGTTTGGTGTTTACGCCGCTCATCAAAGTCACCAGCACTCCTTATCCATTTATCGTGACACGAGCCAGTTAGTCGTTCTGCTAACAAAGCAACCCTGAGCACCGTTGAGGCCAGTCATTTCTACTATTGTTTTAGTCTTCGGTATGACCCGGCTGACGTTCGATCCCTCGACCGCCTGCAGCCGAGGCGGACGCTCTACCTCTACACCAACGGGGCACTATTGTTACATGGCATCCGTTTTATTCACAGCAATCCGCCGTGTCCGAACGCTAAGTGTGAGGGATTATAAACGATGAAATTAGCGTCGCGGTGTAACTGATACACTGTCAATCAATTAAACGATTACTCAATCAGTTAAACGATCTGTCAATCAATTATCATTTGGATATACAGGTGTAGAGTCAGAGTTCTCGACAGCTTTGGAACGGAGGCTGCGTATAACCACAAAACCTTCTCTGTAAGACGCAAACAAGAGAGCGCTTGGGGAGGTATGAACCTACGACTTCAGCAATTTTACAACATGTTCCGTATGTACAGTTATTTACCATTATACCAATTAACGCCACGTTGAAACAACACGTGTGTGTTCTGCTAAGCATGAGTACATTTAGTTTAACTATTATACCGATATACTCGACATGTATTGTAACATTTATACCGATATACTCTACATTAAACACCATTTGCGTGTACTGCTTAGCGTGAGTACATGTATTGCAACCGGTATACTAATTTACTCTACATTAAACAGCATCTGTGTGTGCTGTTTAGCATGAATACATTTATTGTAACTATTATACCTATGAACTCGACATTAAACAACATTTGCGTGTACTGCTTAGCATGGCACATTTACTGTTACTTTTACACCGATGTACTCAACAATAAACAACATCTGCGTGTACTGCTTAGCGTGAGTACGTCTTTTACAACCATTATACCGATTTACTCAACAGAAAACAACATGTATGTATTGCTAAGCATCAGTATATTAATTGTAACCATTGTGCCAATTAAACAGTATGCCGACTTATGAGACATTAAAAATCATTTGCATGTACTATTTTGCGTTAGTACAGTATGTGAACCGATTTATTGGACAATAAACAACACGTTTAAACTACATCTATGTTTATACTTTAACCGTTTGCGCATCAATTGACAACATTTGCGTGGTTTTACGCCGTCTGCAGCATTGTCTCAGAAACATCAAGGCAACCATTGACTTATTCATGCTTCAAGTGTGAACAAACCAGTACTAGGCTAGGAAATGTGCCCTGTCCGATTTCAATCTTCTGTGACCGCCGCTCCATGACTGGAGATCGAATAAGAGACGCCCGGTTCCAAATCTCCAACGATATCCAGTCGGTAAGGTTGATACTGCGTTCTGGTTCTCATGAGTATGTTAAGTTTTACCCTTTTACCGATATACGTGACCTTAAATGACAATTGCGAGAGTTCGGTTTGGGGCGAGAGTATGGTTTCGCAGGCATGGGGCGAGAGATGTATCAGGTTTGCGGCGAGGTGTCCCTGGATCTGGGCGAGATGCCCCATATTTGGGGGCGAGATGTCCCAGATTTGGGGCAAGGTGTCCCCGGTTTAGGCGAGGTCTCCCAGATTTATGGGCGAGATGTCTCAGGTTTTGAGCGAGGTTTCCTAAGTTTTGGGCGAGGTGTCTTATGTTTGGGACCAGGTGTCTCAGGTTTGGTGCGAGGTGTCCAATATTTGTGGCGAGATGTCTCAGGTTTAAGACGAGGTGTTGCAGGTTTGGGGTGAGGTGTCCAATGTTTTGGGCAAGGTATCCAAGATTTTGGCCTAGATGTCTCAGGTTGGGGTCGATGTGCCTCAGGTATAAGGCGAGATGTCTAAGGTTTTGGGCGAGGTGTCCCAGTTTTGGGCGAGATGTCTGAGGTTTTGAGCGAGGTGTCCCAAATTTGGTGCAAGATGTCAGGTTTGGGGCGAGGTGTCTCCAGTTTGGGTTGAGGTTTCTCATATTTTGGGCGCGGTGGTCTAGATTAATGGTGAGGTGTCTCAGGTTTGGGGCGAGGTGTCTCATGTTTGGGTCGAGTTGTCTCAGATTTGGGGTGAAGCGTTGCTGACTTCGGTTGGGGTTTCTCAGGTTTGGCCTGATGTTTCTCAGATTTAGGCTTAGGGCGAGGTATTTCAGGTTTGTGGGCGAGATGTGCCGGATGTTGGGCAAGGTGTCACGGGTTTACGGCGAGGTGTATCAGAATTGAGGCTAGATGTCTCAGGCTTTAAGCGAGGTGTCCCTGGTTTTGGGATAGGTGTCTCAGGTTCGGCCGATGTGTCCAAGATTTGTGGCGAGATGTCTCAGGTTTAGGACGAGGTCTCGCAGGTGTAGGGCGAGGTTTCGCAGGTTTAGGGCGAGGTCTCGCAGGTTTAGGGCGAGGTCTCGCTGGTTTGGTTCAAGTAGTACAAGGTTTGGGGCGACGTGTTCAAGATTTTGGGCGAGATTTCACAGGTTGGGGAAGAGGTGTCTCAGGTATTTGGCGAGATGTCTATGGTTTTGGGCGAGGTTTCTCAAATTTGGGAAGAGATGTCCCAGGTTTGGAGCGAGATTTCTCAAGTTTTTGGCTAGGTGTCCCATATTTGGGGCAAGATGTCTCAGGGTTAGGGCGAAGTGTCTCCGATTTGGGGTGAGGTGTCCCTGGTTTGGGTCGAGTTGTCTCAGGTTTGGTGCGAAGCGTTTCTGGCTTCGGGCGACGTGTTTAAGGTTTGGGCAGATGTTTTTCAGATTTGGGGCGAGATATCCTAGAATTGGGGTGAGAGGATGCTCAGGTTTGGTGCTAGGTGTCCCATGTTTAGGGAGATGTGTCTCATGCTAGGGCAATGTCTCTCATGTTGAGGTGGAGGTGTCCCAGGTTCGGGGCGAGGTTTTTCTCAGTCTCAGTGTCTCAGGTTTGGGGTGAGGTTTCTCAGATTTGGGGCAAGGTATCCTAGGGTTGGAGTGAGGATGCTCTGGTTTGGGGCTAGGTGTCTCAGGTTTGGGCGAGATGTCCCAGGTTGGGGTCGATGAGTCCAAGGTTTTGGTCAAGGTGTCTCTGGTTTAGGTTGAGATGTCTCAGATTTTGGGCGAGGTGTCCCAGGTTTGGGTCGAGGTATCTCAGGTTTGGGTCGAGGGGTCTCAGGTGGGGCTTAGTGTCCAAGATTTGGGGCGAGGTGTCCAAGGTTTGGGGCAAGTGTCCCATATTTCGGACGATATGTCTCAGGTTGTGAGCGATGTGTCCAATGATTTGGTCGAGCTGTCTCAGATTTGGTCCGAGGTATCCCAGATTTGGGGCAAACTGTCTTAGGTTTGGGTTGAGTTTTCATTGTTTTCAGGCACGTGTTTTCTCATAGTTGTCACGTAAAAATTTCCCCCTGTTTCAGATGTATATATACAGCGCCCTTGGTCAAGGCACAATGCCTACCTTAGTACTGTTTAGTATTGTTTTAATGAATAAGTCTTCAGTTATCTCAATATATAACTTGTTTACTGTTTAAAACGCCACAAGATCTAAATAATACTACACAGATAAAGCAAAGCCATACAATTTCCATTGCAGCCCATACCCCAGAAAATACGTTTCTCGGTTTTGTCGTTGGCAGTGCTGTAGAGGTCAAGAAACCATTAAAGAAAGAAAATATTGCTGTTGTTTATGGGAAGTTATTTGAATTTTGGCAGGTAATTTATGTTACACTTATACAGCTATGCAGTGTTTGAAGATATCATTCGTCCATTTTTTTTATTTTTTTTTTAAATATTCGATACCTTCAGATCAGACTATTTTGAGTTCATCAATTAAAACCATTCACTAAAGAGGTCTACCGTATTTGTTTTACAACATTATAAAGCTCTCTATAAATTTGTAAAGGGAACAATAATAATGATTACATTGCTTTACCAAAACGAAGCGTAAGGCAAATGCAGACTCTTTTTCAGCAACCACCAGTGGACGTCAATGATGCTTAATGTATTGCATTTCTGTATCTTGTGTCCGGATTTTTTATCTCAGCAATAACATACATACTTTAATACGTCCATTATTTATTCCTATTCCACCTCTAGACGTTTTGACGCATCTACAGCAGACGACTTTTGAAAACATCGTGACAAAAGGAGCAATTTATTTCTCCTTTTGCCATACGTTTGCAACTTTTTTCAGCAAAAATACCTAAAATTATATAGATTTTCCATATTCTTTAGTAGATATTGTCAAAGTCATCTGCTGCAGATTTGTCATATCTGGAAAAAGGTTACAATCGTATGCTGCACATTTGTCATATATGGGAATTGTTTGAATACTATTGAAGTAGTATAAAAGACATTTTGATGAAGGAGTAGCGAAGAGTTCCGATCAAGAGAAGACTACACGCAGGCTTTTCTTAGTTATGTAGACATTGTTTGCAAATGTTGTTTAAATGTGCTGACCTTCGGTAGGAGATTACAATTTTGAAATGTTTAAATATTTGAAAATATTGCTTATAGTAATAACAAAGTAAGTTATAAATAGTTCAAAACTATATTGGCTGTAACTGTCGAAAAACAAAATGTCAATTGAAAGTCGTGATTATAAACAAAATGTGGCTTCCTGGGTACCCATAAGCCAAATTTTGTATAGAATCACGACTTTTAATTTAAAAAGCATAAAATATTAATATTGAGATGTTCATTGTACTGGAAAGTGAAATTATTATTCTAATTTTATCCCAGAATTAAGATTCTAATATTTCAAGACAATGTTTTAACAGTTATAAAACGGTGTTTATACTGTCTAAAATAGTGGGTTCAGCACCTTTAAAGCAGTGTATAGATAGATGTGTCAATATTAAACAATGTTGTTTACAATCGCGTAGTCTTGGATTAAGGTAGAACTATTGTCTTAAGAAAATAACATTTTTTTTTATTCAGGGTAAATCATCGTTTCTTAAACAGTTCCACGATCACGGATTTGAAGTCCATGGCACCGTTGGTACACACGGACAAACAGAAAATTTAGGACCAATGCTGGACTTTATTATTAACCACGGTTTTATGCAGAACGGCAGTGTTCATGTGTTACTTAAGAGTGCAAAAGTAAGGGAATATGTTACCAAAAGTTGAAATATTACTCAAAAAGCATACATTCACACCTGTGATGAAAGAACGCCCATGGCAGGAACGCAATCTGGTCTTTGTTCACACGTGGTCTTTAATTACAGGTTCATTTATAATTTATTAAAATGAGTAATTTGGAAATAAACGATGTGGTCGCTATAGACAGGGAATTGCTAAACAAAGGTTGTCTTTAACACAGGTTCGATTGTATGTTACTAATGTTGTATATGTGACTGAAAATATATAAGTTCAAAAAGTATTTGTGATACTGTCACTGGATATTTTACTAATGGTGTATAGGTAATTAAAGGCGTTTGCTAACTATGCAGATTCAGGTGCGACAACTCGTAACGAGATTGCCACTTATATATTAATTTGTTCCTGTTTGACAAAAAATGAAGTGGTCCAATTTTCAACACGGAAGAGTCGACTATGTGATCATTGACAGTTCGGCCAACATAGTTTTTTCAGCTTAGTTGCCATATGTCCTTGTGTAAGTGGATTCTGTTTTTCGACATCAAATGACAACTGCAGCAAGGTAAGCTTAAGCCGTTTATCGACATCGATTCACAAATGCAGCAATGTTATCTGTAAGCCGTTTTCGAAACACTGTCTGCGTATTGCCAGCCATTGTTCTGATTCGCTGTTTACTGGTTAGCGTAATGTTATTATTATTTTTTTTAGTTTGGAATGAATCTAAACACATACTCGTTCTAAACCCTCACCAAAGTATTTCATAACTATGCAGAAACATGTGTTGCAAGTATCCGTTGTGGTCGAGTGGTTATCGTCGGGAATTTTAAACCGGTTGTCCCGGGTTCGATTCCAAAATAAAAAATTATGTCTGCCGTTGTAGATTCATTACAGTGAGATATTGCGTTTGCAATATTCGTCTCCTGTTAAGGCGTTAAATGCCGTTTGTATCAGATAAAGGCTTTAAACCTTTCCCACATATAGACGCTTTCCGACGCCTCTACAGCAGACGACGTTTGAACAACTATGTGACAAAAGAAGAAATTGCTCAAAACGAGCAAATACCCCTTTTGACATAATATTTTCAACCCTAACCAATAAGTATGTTTCATTCAGGGAGGTTTTCCATTTCATTGTTGAGATGTTAACAAAGTCGTCTGCTGCAGCTTTGCTGTATCAGGATAAGTGTTTAACATTGCGTCATTTCCCCCATAGATATTTATTGGACTTGGAAACCCGTATGAAGGTCCGGCTCCTCTAGAGGCAATAGCAAACGGAGCAGTTTTTGTCAATCCCAAGTTCAATCCACCATTTGATTACAGGACGCACGGCAAGCCTACAGACCGAGCGGTGTGTTACATTTTATTCTCATGGATCAATTGAACTCTTAGAGAGCGACAAGAAGAAACCGTTGATGAATTTGGTTTGATATATCCGAGAGGAATCTATTCTACGTTTGACTTTCATCCATAATATCTGACATTAACCATGATGTAACATTTAGACATTGCAATGTACATGTACCATCAAAATTGATGAAGTGTATAGTTTACCATTGTTAATATCTATTTGTTGTTCATCCTCGTATGTGGTTCATGACTTTGTTAAACTATTGATATACGCTTGTGTATGCAACTCGAAACAATGTAGAGTTTAGGTTACAAAACGAAGAACATCTATCTATCTATATAAAGATCGTATTAAAAGATCAACAACACTTAGTTGACAGCCGAAATCTATGTCGATTGTTACTAAAAGCATTTGTCTCATCGAGACGAACATTTTGAGTACCAACACTACATGGTTTTATATGTATGTGATGTCGGTTGGTACGTCAACCCTATTCCGAGTGGGTCAGCACGCGTTTGTTATCGGTGGGTACCACCTCCATGGATACGAATGTTCATGTTACGCGTTCAATGGTAAATAAATTGTATATACCATATTCGATTGATGAAAGTATATCCCCTGGGTAAAAAACTAGAACTAGTACTAGAAAATGTGCCTTGCTCTAGGGCACTTCAACATAACTGCCGCGATTTAGGATTGAACCAGGAACGCCCGGTTCCAAATCCCCAGTACTAACAACTCGGCCACGGCATATTCATAAAAAAATATGAATGTTACAGGTTTAGAAAACAGGATAATAACGTATGAATCATATATTGCAAAGATTTAGAGAAGTATTCGGGTAATATATATATTTTTTTAATTCAGATAACAAGTCAGAATCCGTACG
Source organism: Serripes groenlandicus (assembly GCA_031761405.1). Taxonomy (NCBI): domain Eukaryota; kingdom Metazoa; phylum Mollusca; class Bivalvia; order Cardiida; family Cardiidae; genus Serripes; species Serripes groenlandicus. Next base: position 20,514,482 of record JASEVX010000014.1, read on the forward strand.
TCGAACAGTTCATGGGTGAGCCGTATGCCTACACTGTGGATATTGACAACAAAGAGGAGGTAGAAAGAATGATAACAAAAATCATAGGCACAGATACGGTTTGTATTTTTATCTTATGATTAGATTTCATTTAACCCATTCCCACATACAGACGCTTTGTGACGCCACTGCACAGAAGACGATATTTGAAAATATTTATCTATTTGCTTAACCATATCAAACTACATCCTGAAAGTTTGAAGGAAAATTTCAACAAGAAGTAGAAAACATTGAAAAAATATAAACTCCACATTTCCACAGGTTATCTGCTGTAATTGTCTCAAAAGTCGCATAATCTGTTTCATCGAAAGGTTATCTTACGTTATGGAACGCATTTACTGTCTTAATATGTTGTAGTGTATTATGCGTAGTTCATATTTCATTTGACATTGTACACTTAACATGATATGCAGTGCCATTTTTGTTATATATGGTGGTTATTTAATCATAATATGAAGTGAAAAGATGTGTAAATACAGTAGAATAACCCTTATATGATGTGAAAACAACATTATTGTTTTCACACCATATAAGGGTTATTCTACTGTGTTTACATACACATCTTTTCACTTCATATTATGATTAAATAACCATTTATATAATCAAAAGACCACCACATGTTTCGAAACAATGACTGCATATAATGTCATTTGAACTGCATATTATGGTTTTTGGATTATATACAGTAGTTTTACCTTTATATGTGGAGCATTTTTCATAAGGTTGATTATTCTTTTCGGCATTCTTCGGAATAATTTTGGGACATTACCGAGTATGACAACCCATTTCAATCAAAGCGCTGAAAGCATTGATGGTGTATGGGGTTTCTAGGGGTTTCTGCAAGCTGAAACGATATGGCGTAGCTTATATGGATACACGTTATTGAAACAATGTCTTATCGGCATGTAAACAAACCAAAAATATTATAAACAACACAAATTGCCTGCCAATAACCAATACCTAATTATCAAAGTTTGAGGCTTTCCTGAATAACCAAACAAATACAAAATGAAGTACAAAAGATTGACAAACCGAGAAGCGACCATTGAGTATAATATTTCTTGTTCAATTGACACTAAATATCCACACTGTATGGACATGCTGATACATGTAAATGACAGACAATCAAAAGCATGCTAGAGTTATGGTGTTTGAGCAATTCACGTCTTCAGGTCATATGTTTCCCATAAACCAAGTTTGACATAGATACGTTGCAACTTTATTGAGACAATGGTCGAACAAAAAGATTAGCAAATTGAGATTATACCTTAAAAACCCACATCATATTAATATTCGAAATATTGGATCGTTCTCTTGATCAAAATGTACAAGTGTGACCATGAAACGAATCGGCCAAACAGAAACAATAATAAGATCATTAATGCAACTCACTCCGGACAAAGTAAACTAGTCTTAGTGAAGCACTCATAAACGAACAAGAGCCTTCCATGTGTTGCATTCGAAATTCATAAAATAAGTGAGAAAATGGAAACACAAAAGAAAAAATCAAAAAAAAGTAAGTATTGTGCACTGCACATATGCAGAGCTTAAGTTACTTATAAGCCAAGTTTTAAAAAAAAGAGACCTCCTAAAATAAGCAGAAGTAGCATATTGTGCCTAGTATCTTCCCGTTCTCCTGGTCATAAGGTATAAGTGTGACCACTTTGATATGAATCTGCCAAACAAGAACAACGTTTTGACCGATAAATGCAAACCGCGACAGACTGATGTACAATCGGACGAACGAACAGAAAGACAGACGGAGTGAAGTACAAGTCGGGATCAGATCAATATAGTCGAGAACTTGAAGATCATTCATGCCATTTTCTATTTTTTCGATAATCGACATGTGAGTCAAGTGTGAACATGGTTAAATGTTTTGGATTCTAAAACTAATTGATCGACCTAATGCCAAACAGTTTAGCTTTATATAATAAATACAACTACTGAATATTATATTTTACACACCTCACCTAAAGGCTATACAGTTCAAAATATTGGGGCAGATCGCGCCTAACTTGACCTTTTGAAATTTCGACCGGCGACGATCCAGTCTATCTTGGTCATGATACTCCTTATAGAGACTTTCTATATAATTTTCCTGATTTTTCAAAATCGTTTGCTTCAAAAATATTTCGGTATACCCTTTCCAGAGATCGCATTTTCAGAGGCGGACAGTCGTACCACAACAACAATGATTGCAAACTATAATAATAGGCAAGGAATTAAAAACTTTTACACAACTTAAACATGCGCGGGAGAGACGGAGTATAAATGACAGATAAAAGCAAATAAATATACATTTAAAACCTGTTTACGTTTATGAGAAAAACTGCAAGGTCATTGTTATATACATTAAAATACACAGATCAGCCTGTTTATTAGCACAGTCTGATCAATATCTACACATTGCACAGGCCTGTCAGAAGATTTAGTAAACTTGTGTAAAATCTAATTAGACTAAGCAGGTGGACACGATCATTTGAAACTACACTGTTTAAAAAGGCCAACGTGTACCTTTGCCCATGTACTGGTTCATAATACATATACACATATATACATATATATACATATACACATATATACATATATACATATATCAATAAAAACGTGCCGTGTGAGGTGAAATGTGAATTTGAAACATCTGCAATAACATATCTGAATATTCCGTAGGATTTACCCGAACTTTGGCATATTTTACTCTCAGTCAGTCAACATCACTACTTAGCAGTCACACTCACTCAGTCTCAACCACTTTCACTAAGTCCCTACCACCATTACTTTAGTGTTAGCAACCATCACTCAGTATCAGTCGCCACCACTAAGTCTCAGTCACCATCACTCAGAATGAGCCACATTCAGTAAGTCTCAGCCACTCAGACTCAGTCACCATCACTAAGTCTCAGCCACAATTTGTCATTATCAGACACCACCATTTAGTGACAGCCATCCCCACTAAGTTTTATTCTCTCTCAATCAGTCACCACAACTGAGTTTCAGCCACAATTTCTCATTATCAGACACCAGAATTAAGTGACAGCCACTAAGTCAGCCACCATCTAAGTCTCAGCCACTTCAGTCAGCCACCATCTCTTAGTCTCAACCACTATTACTCAGTCATTGCTACCATCACCAGGTTTCAGCCAATCTCATTTAGTCTCAGCAAGTATTAATCGGTCTCACCCACCCTCACTAAGTCTTAGTCACCCTCAGTAAGTTTCAGCTCAGTCTCAATCAATATCATTTAGTCTCCGTCACCTTTATTAAGTTTCAGCCACCATCACTCAGTATAAGCCACATTCAGCAAGTCTCAGCCGCTCTTACACAGTCACCATAACTAAGTCTCAGCAACTCTCACTCAATATAAAACACTACTATTCAGTATCAGCCACCCTCACCAAGTTGTATCGACTCTCATTCTGTCACCACCACTAAGTTTCAGCAACCACCATTCAGTCTCAGAAAACACCAGAATAAAACCAATTTTCACTCGGTCTCAGTAGGTCTGACTAAGTCTCAAACACTCTCAGTCAGTCTCACTCGATAACCATCACCGAATTACCGTCACTTTCACTCAGTTACCATCACTCACTCTCAGTAACAGTAGTACTCTGCCTTTATATACTTTTGTCAAATGTCGCAAACAATGTTGACCTAGCTGGGTTTCGAACCCACAACGCGTGTATTGACAGACGGCTACTCTACCAACTGAGCTACCGAGCTTCATACATATATAAACCATTACAAGATATATATTTATTCAAAGTTAATTACCAGATCAATACTATGCAGTAATAGTATAATTATATTGTATGTTATCATCGACACAAAGTAGTATCTCATCATAATTAAAGAAGTCTTCCTGTTTTGATTTTAACATTTTAAATGTATTACTTAATACATATTAGTAAACAGGTTTCGTCAAGCTTCGCCTGCAACCTGTAAATACGTTAACACAAGTGCTCAAAATAACACCGCCGTCGTAGCTTAGTGGATAAGAACAAAGCACATTAAACCTCAAGGTTCACTTTTCATTTCTTTGATTCTTATGCTAGGCGTGAATTTTTGTCTGTGTTTTTTTTTCTTCTAAATTTGATTTGTATATAATACATATACGACCATCTCTTTTTCCTTTCAGACAGTTTCGTTCAATCGATCATAAGATTTCTTTCATCTTCAAATGTGTTAATTATACATACACATATATCTTATTTTATTAGATTAACTCGACAATATAAAATACATATACTTAATCGGCATACCTGTACTTTTATAATTTAAAGAAAAGAGAATCATGCTCGCATAGCACAAAAGGAGCATTATGATAAAAAGGCCATCAATGTAAAAGACATTCCGATTTAGAGATTCCAACCCGTAACCATTGCATTGGCAGCTATGTGTGGAGGCAGACAGACAATCAGACAGATATAGTGAAAGAGTGAAAGAGAGAGAGATAGAGACAGAGACAGAGAAAGAGAGCGTGAGAGAATGACAAAGAAAGACAACAGAGAAGAAAGACAGCATACAGACAGACATCCAGCAGGACGGTCGGATAATTAATCTATAAGAGCTCTCACAGCTTTACAGACAAACAATTCAAATTCTAATTCAAATTCTTTAATACTCAAAATCAATTTAATGATTTGCATGAGAATAATACAGACAAAGCATTAATTACACAAGACTTGTTTCGAAGCGTCGAAATATCTCTGTGTTTTGGAAAGGGTACATTGTATGGCACTGGTAATGTATTTGTTATCCCTTATGAGCTGCATCTAGCGATTTGGGGTTTATTTGAATCTCCGCATCGGGACTATACAAGGTAAATTGACGTTTGACTAATTAGGCTTCAGTTCTAGTGTATTTGTCAACAGATACAGATTACGTGTTGACGGAAGAAGAGTCTCCAATTTACACAAACGCAAACACATTAAGACCCAGAAGAGCTAGAAGGGGCTCTCATGTAAAATCAATCTTGACCCTACGGTTATAACGCGTTTTGCAGAAATTAACTAATCACTAATATGAAGAATAACTTTACACTTCTTAGTTGGATCGATAAACTGACAGACAGACAAACGGAATGAAGGAACACATATCGTGACAGAAGGAGAAATTGCTTTTCGTGACCACAAAGGTTTCAGCTATATAATAAATATACCTTCATGTACAGAGATGCACTCTGTTTCAGGTTATTCACAATCTACTTGAAAGGGGGAAAGACCAAAACATGCCTATATTAAAACGTTAAAATAGTTATAGAAAGAATTGACTTGTAGCAGGTTTTAAAGTATTGTGTGAAAGGGAGGAATTGCTCATGGAAACAAACGATTTAACTATTTCCCGCTTGTAGACGCTTTTTTTACGCATATGCAGCAGACGGCATTTGAAAACATCATTACTACAATGTTACAATGTTTTCAAATGCTTTCAATAATTGGAAATTGATTTATTGTGATTTGCATATGTATTCGAGGTCGTCTGTTGTAGATTCTTGGAGTCACAGTACGGTCGTCGTTTACAAACAACGCTGGCGTAGATGATGTTAATCGGTATTTTCCGGAAATAATTCCGGAGGATGTCAGACAGTACCATCATCACAATGAAAAATGTATCGCATATAACGCTGTACACACCACGTATACACTAGTAAGGACCGAACATAATAAAGAAGTATATGACGTTTCTACCATGTATATTGCTAAATGTATTGCGCACAGCGCTTTTTATGAACACATACATCATCCTTCACCACGTATATAATTAATCGCTAGCACTTCAAATATTTAAACATGTATCACACCTATTAACCAACATACAACGTATAAAGCTAAAACTACTGCATATAATCAAAACACTACCACATGTATTAAAACACTGACTGCATATATGGTTGTATTTTTTTGCATATGAATTTGTTTGCACATCATATAATGGTTAGTCTACTGTATCTGCACAATTTTGCACTTCATATTAATGAATTATCACCATATATAACGGAAAATGCACTGCATATCATGAACAAATGTCAAATGAATTATGTACCTCATATACATGAATATATACTGCGTATAATTCAAACAACATCATAAGACAGTACAGGTGTTCCATAGTGTGTTGTCTTGACGACTGTACGAGGTTTACTGTCACTCTTGTATAATTGTATTATATTGTTGTATATTGTAATATGGGTCGGTGTCCTTGAATAATTCTGTATACAATATAACAGAATACAATATTGTTAAATGGACGATGTAGGCCTTTGACCCATAGCATGTACTGTTGAACAATTTCAAGGAACATCTTATGGAATTAAATTGGGCTTGTTTAATAAATGGCAAATATATACAGAAATTGTGTAGACCGTTATGCGGTTAGCCCATAATTCTATTAAAGGAGTCCAAAGACTAGTTAGAATACAGATGTGTGATTAGGTAGATCGATCGAATAGTATCGTATATTTAACAATGATAAAACGCATAGTACTCATCTTCCAAAACGTCTTGATTTGTCTGTATTAGTCAAATTAGAAGCACTCTCTGCATTCTCTGTACAACGATTAGAGTTTTAATTGTAAAATGTTGAACTTACAGTTTGCACCGTTTCTTCCGTATGAATATTCTGACGAAGGCTTCATACAGCGTATCAATGGTTACGTGGAACACCAAGACTTTTGTCGCTATGGAAAACAATTCTGGCCACCGCAATCAGCCGTGACAATGATTCTAGCAAGCGAGGGAGTCTCGTGTAAGGACGCCTGCTGGGAGAACAGTGAGTGACCTGCTACCTGTCGGAAATTTATTATGCTTCAAAAAACGTTTAAATAACTGCAGCGTTCAATAAACATCTGGCTTAACTATTTCACTGCCAAAAACCACAAAGTCGATTATTCCATGTTGAAAATTGTACCACTACATTTTTCGTCAAATAGAAAGTGTGATACAATTTAATGTCCAAGTGGCAAACACTGCAGATTTCACGAAAGACAGCTTGTTATAAGCTGTCTCGCCTGAATCTGCATAGTTTGAAAAAGCTTTAATTTGCCATTGGCAGCAAAAGTGTTAACCTTAAATATGAAAGCCCCTATTGGAACAATTAAACACAATTCAGAGATCCGATATGCAAATTAGTTGCAGTTTTTTAGCCTATACAAAAAGTCGCAATGTTCTGTTTGGTACACTAGATTGCTTAACGCAGTTCATGCATCACAAACAGAAACCATGTGATTCATGAGAACCGTGCAATTTATTACGATTAATTGCGTGTTCGCATGTAATGCATGACAATGGGCATTGGTTAAAATACGATCTCAGATGTATGTATTAAATGTGTTATAACTTAACGAAAACACCTTAATATTGCATATCGTTTGGAAACATTCAACGTACATGCATACATGTATTGCATTGTGTTGTCACTTTAAAGTACACATTAAGGTAGTAGTAACCCACGCCAATGTGTCTGTTTGTCTGTCTGATCGATTGGTTAATTTAGGTTTAACGCCGTGTTCAACATTTGTCCAGTCATGTCACGGCGCCCAGTTCACTGCTTTTCCACAAACACCGATAGACTATTGTTGGGAGAACAATGACGTCTTTCGCATTGACTGCAAAGCTGTAGTTCGGGTTTACAACTTCTGGTTTGACAGGCCGCACCGCTACCGTCGCATGTTTGGCGTTCTGTAGATAACATTTCATTCCAAATACACCTAGTCGATCATATTTCATGCTGTAGTTATCGTATTTTCCACCTACATTTATATGTAAAGTCTGATTTTATTGTATTGTTTTCTTTTTTAGACTTAATCTGTGAGCTAAGTTATTTCCAACACATCAACTCGACGGAAGTCTTTCTCCAGACAAACAATATAAGATGTACACAGACAAGAACGGAAGCAGATATATATCATCCGTCCCTAATTCACAACAATACTCAATGTATCCTTCAGTCTGACGCTCTTTTATTTAGTTGTGTTGGTGGTAAACAAGGACACAGAAGGCTTTGTCCATGCAGAACATTTATTCGGTACCAGTCGGGTTTGTGTAAAGGCTGTGACAATTGATGACGGTGACTTCTGTGTAACTGAATAGCATAAAGATAAATCGGCGTATATCTAAAGGTCTAGCTTTGAGTAAAACATGTTTGTGATATATCTAAATTAAATATATTTTAAGCTCATATTCACCTATTCCATGTTAATGATAAAATGTTGACTACGCTAAATGATTCCTTGTAAATATATTACTATTATACTCACTATACTCATCTGATCATTCGACTGTGTTTATCATTAATAGCGTTTATGCATATATGCTCATTTGTTTAGTAGCAAGTAGACTTATTTCCATGCACAGTACTTATATGCATTCCCCGAATCCCATTTGTCTTACTATTTATTCCAATAGAAAACCAATATTTTGTATATTACTGAATTATTCATGATGTTTGAATTGTTTAGTGACTTATAGGCCCATATGACTGGGTGCTCTTAGTAATTGCAAATGTATTTGTATATAAATCTGTAAAAATGCATAATGAACGATGTACTTACTTACTTACTTACTTACTTACTTACTTACTTACCATAGGCTTTATGAATACACAAACTCGCCTGCGTCTTCACTGTGAGCAGATGAGTTACACTTTCCCTCATATAGACGCTCTCTGACTCATCTGTAGCAGTAGGCTTTTGAAAACGTTGTGACAATAGGAGAAATTGCTCAAAA